>CM056732.1:38347011-38995195 GCA_029844215.1 Przewalskia tangutica | reverse complement strand
GACTTGATCTTAAAGATAAGAGACTTGACTTAATTAATTAATATGAATTTATTGTGAAACCACAATTCGTGAGAAATGAGTGTAGTTTTTTAAAGAAGCAATAATGTTTCATGATTTGGAAATCGAATAAAATATCGAACAAACCATAGCATTAATAAAGGGAAATGTGACTAATTAATGTGTGTGAAGCAGTGAAATATAAAATGCCGACTAAGATGAGACAAAATGATATTACATTTCTAGATCATGCATTAACTGTAATAAGATTGTTATAAACAAGAGAATAACACTCACATATAAGGCATATGTTTCAAATCGTTTTAAAATTATATCATTAAGTGATTAAAACTATGAAACTCTGACCCTTTTGAAAATGAAAACTTGAGCATTTGAAATTAGGCAAACTTGAGCGTTTGAAAAATAATGTTGTTACTTGATTTTTACAAGGGAAGTGTTTTTAGTTTACTTAAAAGATAGTCACTCTATTATATACTCTGGTGTTGTATGACTCTTTATGAAAGAAGCGGATCTTTTAAGAGTTAATGTATATAAGTACTTTGGGATGAATGCAGGAACTTGTTAAGTAAAGTACTTGTGTTGAATAACTTGATTGTATTTGGTTTGTGACGCCATATGCTAACATTGATTTGATAAGTAAACATATTAGGATGCTACGTGTATTTAGTATGCGATTGTTATTATGAGGTCATTCTTGTTGTAGCCGTTGTTAGCGATGCTTGGTTATGCTGTTGTTATCCATGCGCGACTTATTATCGGGAAGCGCCACCTTGATCTTGGTCTACTCGGCTATCACGGTCACCAGCCAGAGACTATCACGGGCGGCCAGTGCTGAGTTGATCGTTCGGGTGTTGTGCGATCTGGCAGGATGCCTGCGGTCCAGGTGGGACTATGCGGTCTGATGGTATCTCGGACTCACGGGGTCAAGGAGGAATGCCGTGGCTACCCCCGATGCGAGGCATACCTCATGCGGAGTGCGTAGCATGACTATGCGGATGCAGGAGTCGAGATTAGGCCGCATGTGATACTATAGGCGATTGGCTGCTTGATCATTAAGCTAAAAAGACGTTGGAAATATCTGTTTGCTCTTGTTTATGTTGTGGCACTATGCGGTTTAAGCGGTGTATTTGCAAATGGTTTTAGATACTTGATTTCATTTTCAAGATTATACAGTTTCACATACTTGAGTACCGTTGTTATCTGACTCCTGTGTGTGGCTACAACATGCTGCAGTGGTGAGTCATAAGTTGTTGATCCTCGCTCTTGGTCACAGCTGATTCAGATGTGTCGAGCTGCCGTTTCTCAGGAGGGCTGCCGTTATGTATAGTCCACTGTCGTTGCCAAATTACTTACATCTGTGGGTATACGGCGGGCCTGGCCACAATCCATGTTCTGTTATCGTATCATTCTTAGAAGTGCATGATGCTGTTGTGGGCAGAGTTGTAAAGGGATGCTAGCTGTAATCGGTTTCGGCGAATTGATTTATATACGCCAAAGCGCAAGTTTCCTGAATTCTGTTTCTTACTTCATAATATTTTTCATGTATCTTGTTTTATGTTCCGCTGATTTCTACGATGCTTATGGCTACTTGGGTGCATGGCGTAAGGCACCCAGTCCACGGGCCGGGTTGGTCGTGACGAGTCAATGATAGGCCGGTGTCGGATGGAGTAACGGCCGCACTTAGGTTCGAGTTCGCCGACGTGGGCCTTCTTAGAAGGTACCACCCGCGGAAAAGTGTGTGACGATTCGAAAAGCAGGAAGGGACCTTAGCCATGAGATATTTTGAAGCGTTCTCTCTTTTCAGATCCTTTGGAGGATAGGCCATGTTACCCCATAGTTGGCATTCTGATACAGCGTGGCCCAACGGCGGTGCAGTCATATCTCATTCTTTATTGTTACTATGTTAGGAATAGTATCGAAGATCCATCAGTTATTGCCTCGATGTGTGATGACCAAGTTGGAGGTAAGTAACTTGAGAAGATTTGAAGCTAAACGATGTGAATGTAATGTAGTAGGTATGAGAAAGAGTTCGAGTGTCTGTACGAAGATGCAATGCGAGTAGCAAGGAAGAAAGCGAGCATGTGTTAAGAGCAGAGGTGTGATCATTTACGTTTGTAAAGTGAGTCTGAATAAGTGATTATATTTTAGCACCTCTCGGGTAGAGCCTTAGTGATGTTAGAGCATGATCCTGTGGACTTGGATATGAAGTATTCATGCGCGTGTGTTATTTTAATGGCCGAGTGCAAGGGCGTGATTGTTTCGTCAAGTATGGCGATCAAAACCTCTAATCGGGCGTATGTGTGTGTTTGAGACTTAGAAAGCAACATTGGGCGAATGTTTCTAAGAGGAGTAATGTTATACCGCGTATTATTTTCCGCAGAATGATGCGTGAGGGCGTGACGACGAGAAAGTTGGGCAGCCACGTAAGCGAAGAGTAGCCAAAATTTTGTTCACCATTCACCAAAGGAATCGTTTTTCGACCGAAGCGTTTTACCAAAACTTGCGAAGGAAAAATCACGGCTATGTCATTTATATTTTTTGCTGGATTTTTCCGAGAGATAAAATCTTTTGGGCTGACCAGCGGGAGATTGGCGTGTGTCACGCCAGTGAACGGCATTGTGGGCGTCCGCCCTTGCACGATTTGGCCGGTCAAGGTTGTGCAGGATATTTGTGAGGATTTGTGGAGTAGGGATAGGGGCAGCGCGGGCAAATCTTGGCCTCGAGCACCCGCCAGCAACGTCTTCAGCCATTGGTTCTATAAAATACCCACTAACTTTGCAGAACTTCTTACGTCCCAAAATTGTTCTAAGTCTTGAAAACCCTCTTCCCCCTTTGTGTTGAGTTAAGTCCTAGCGCGCCACCTCACATGCCCTTAGTGAAGGCCACTTCGCCGTAGAGGCACACCTCCACACTCCTACCAGTGGCCTTGGCAAGTACCCAGCACTCCTGCTTGAGTTGTCTCGCATAAATCCCACACTCTTGATAGAAAATACTCTCCATGATTGACTTCTATTCCAAAATACCTTGGCCCGAATACACTTGTAGTATTCAGTTTACCAACATACTTTAAAAGCCCGGAAATGCTATTATTCTTCCTTGAGTCACTAAAACTGAAGAGCCTCATGAGGAAAATCTCCATGGAGTTGGTTGAATTATTAGAGAATAAGTTAAGTAGAACTTCTAAGGAGGTTGTTTGGAGGCGGAGTTGGAGCACCTTTGGAGTAGGAGCTAAGCGTTGCTCGAGGATCGACGTTAAACTTGGATAATTTTTTGGGCATCGAGGGTAAATACTTTTGTCCTTATATTGTAATTTCGGGAAATTACACATCATTTGTCATGGCATAGAAACGCAGAGTATAAGATTCGCCAGAAGAGAGTGTTTGTAATGAGAAGGATATGCAGAAAGACTTTAAATCGTAAATCACGTCGGAGAATAATCTACGAGTAGTCTAGCATTGATAGACTTGTAACATAACCTTTATAGGTTGAATGTTGCTCGCGAGAGTAGCATATACTACTTGAATGGTGGACAAGGCTAAGCGGGTTGGTTGCGCATATGTGAGTGGGCGTTTTGCTAATAGTCGATAATCGTCGCGAGGTATGTGATCGCATACACCATCCTCTTTGAGCATGATATTTTAAAAGAATATATATATATAGTACGGTGAGTCACGTGTGTTAAGCGAAGCGTAGTTTACACGGCAATGTCTTTTGACTTAAGCTGAATAATAAGAATCTTGAAGTATTTCAAAAGAATTAGAAACGCTTTTGAAAGAAGAGTAATCACTTACTGGTTTTTAAAGCTTAAGAGTTATACTAGCTTTATGGGAAGTTAGGTATAATCGGCTTAAGAGAGATAAAAGAATGATTTATTAATTTTAGAAGTTAAGCAGACTTGATCTTATAAAAGATAAGAAACTTGACTTAAATGAATTAATATGAATTTTAAAGTGAAACCTCGTTAGTAATGAGTAATAGTGCTTAGTTTTAAAAGGAATAATGTTTCTTTGATTTGAAGCTCGAATAAGTATCGAACAAACCACGGCGGCGCTAATAAAGGAAATGTATTGACTAATGAAGTATTATTAAAACATTGAAACCTCCATCTGCATAGAAACTAAGATGAGACAAAATGATATTACATTTTCTAGATTACGCTAACTTTAATAAGATTGTTATAAACAAGAATAACACTATATACTCACCATATAAGGCGTATGTTTCTCAAGTGTTTTAAAGTGAGAATTTTATTCTTAAGTGATTAAGACTATGAACTCTGAAACCCTTTGAAAAATGAGAAACTTGAGCATTTGAAATTAGGCAAACTTGAGCGTTTGGAAAATAATGTTGTTACTTGATTTTGCATAAAGGGAAGTGTTTTGGTTTACTTAAAAAGATAGTCACTCACATTTTTATACTACGAGTCAGTGACTTTTGCAAAGTAACGTATCTTTAAAGAGTTAATGTATGAAGTACTTTGGGGATAAAAGTTCTAGAACTTGTTTAACATAAGTAGATAAGTACCTTGTGTGAATAACTTGATTGTGTTGGTTTGTGATAGCATTTGTAATACTTTCTTGTTGGTTTGATAAGTAAACATGTTAGGATCTGCATTACGTGTTGAAGTATCTTTGTGATGTTTGTGTAAAGGAGGTTTCCCTTTGCGATCCCGCGCTTGACATGTTGTTTAACGATCAGCCCGTTATGTTGGTGATATGTGACCACCACCTCGATGGCGTGATCCAGGTTAAGAGCCTTAGTGCTTCGGAGTCCACGCGGGTATATCCGGTGATGCGGGGACCATGCGATTAAAGAATACCTCGTGCGGGTCGGAGGACCTATCTTGAACTCTGAGGAGTTCGGGTTAGTGTCTTTGGGGTTATACCTGCATGCGTCTACGTGCATGTGCCGTACGAATCGTGCGAGTCGGGGCGATGCGGGAGTAGCATACGCCGTCTCGCGGGGAATACACGCATGCGGGCCATTGGAGTGGCCTGCCATGCGGAGTGCGGGAGTTCGAGAGGGCTGGGCACGCGCCGCATTGTTAGATACTGCGGGCTGAGTGGCGGCTTTGATCGTGTGACCATCACAGGCGGATCTCATGATATGGTTTATGACCTTGTTAGTCGCTGTGAGTTTTAGTAGAGGCCTGGCTATGCCTTACGACTACTTACCGTCACGGTTTTATGATGACCACGGTGGGACACGGTGTTACGTATGTATTCCTTGGTGCTTTTATATCATAATGCGGCGCGGTGAGGGAAGGTATTCCAGGCGCTGGATTGATGTTGTGGGCGTGAGACCCGTAGTTATATTTGAGTGATGACTTTGGCGTGAGTCACGACATGGCTTATTTATTGTGGCTGTAGTTTGGTTATCATCGTATCTCTGTTTATATAGACTTCTATGATTTCATTTCTGATATTTTGATTTCCATACTTAATTACTGTTATCTGACCTCGCCCGGAAATTGCGTTACGTCTGCGCGGTGAAGGTACACGATCGCATCGATCCTCGCTCTTAGGATCACCGATTCGACGTTTTGGGAAACTTCCGTTTCTCGGAGGCTTATCGGTAGTATAGTCCTGTCGTTGTAGGTACTTACATTCGAGGGTATGGCGAGCCACATCGCCGTTGTTGTCATATCATTCTTGAAGTGCATGAAATGCATTGTTGTGGGCGAGTTGTAAAAGGGATGCTTGTTCTAGTTGTTGTATATATATACATACCTGGGCAAGTTTCTCTCGAATAAGCTATGTTTTATTTCATGTCTTGTTTTATTTTTCCAGCGTTACTCGATGTATGTCTACTTGGGTGCGGGGTGAGCACGATCACAGGTTGGGTCGTGGTGATGGCTGCTGCCTATGTTTGCGTGTGATAGCCTTGTGCGTGCTAGTATTGTATTTCTATACGCCGCGTCTCTCGATGGGCCAGTGATTTGATATGATATTACTTGGGCGTCTGCGGCGGTGACCGGAGGAATTCCATGTACGCTCGCATTGATAGTGTTATTCCGTGGACTAGCTCTCCATGAGGTTTCTTGATTCGGCCTTGGTATCGGTGGTTGGCTTTCGTGCCCTTACAGATACCGTGGCTGATTCGTATGTAATTGCACGGTAGTTAGTGTTATACCCGTATTTCCGTATATGCGTGAGGCGTGCATTATAAAATTTAAGCCTTAAGGATTGTGAGGATCAAAATTTGGGCACAAGTACCAAAGAATCGTTTTCGGCGAAACGTTTTACTAAACTGCGAAGGGAAAATTCGGCTATGTCATTTCTAATTTTGCGGATTTTTAGAGAGGCGGTATTTTGGACCAAGCGGGAGGGTGGCGTGTGTCACCTCGCATTGGAAAGAGATTAATGGGCGGCTTGGGCGATTTGGGGTCGAGGAGTTGGTAGGATATTTTGTGCTAGTTGGTGTGGTAGATGGATAAGTGCGTAAGGCTTAATCTACACCTTACACTTCCTGCTAACACTCTTGGATTGATCTTGGCCGTTGGTTGGCCATTGCTTGACCTATAAATACCCGCTAAGTTGAAGACTTTCTTCATCCTAACTTGAGCATTTTCTAAGTCTCAAAATACTCCTCCTCTCGAGGTTTAGATCCAAAGCCATCCCACTCCCCTTTGAGAAAGGCCCTCGTAGACCACGCCTAGTGGTTCTAGCCAAGCCTACCCCTTGGTGAAATACTCTCAAGTATTGTTATGAAAATACTTTAGCCCAAATACCTTGTAGTACTTTCCAAAGTTACCTCTGTCATGGGCGGCAGAGAATACTATTATACTTCCTTTAGCCACTAAACGAAACCCTAATGAAAACCGTGATCGGTTGAAGTGTTAAGTAAGTTCGTAGAACTAAGGGTTATTTAGGGCAGTTGGAGCACTCTGAGTAGGGCTAAGCGTTGCTCAGATCGACGTATAACTTGGATAATTTTGGGCTCATCCGAGGTAAATACTCTGTCCTTATTGTAATTGGAAATTACATGTAGTTGTATGAAATGAATATAAGATTCATAGAAGAGAAATTGAACCGTAATAGAAGGATATTACGAGAAAAGACTTGAAGCTGAAATCACATCGGAAGAATTTATAAGTAGAAGTTTAAAGCATTTACATAAATTTGTATTCTGATGGTGATAACCTTTATTGGTTGAATGTTCTGCAGTGGCGTATTGTGCTACTTGGAAGGTGGACAAGGCTAGTCGGGTTATAGCCAGTGGGCGTTTTGCTTATAGTCGATAATCGTCGCGGTATGTGATTCTTCCTATACTTCTTGAGCATGATATTTTAAAAGAATATATATATAGTACGGTGAGCGTCGCGTGTTATGAAACGTGGTTATGCAGCAATGTCTTTTGACTTAAGCACGAATAATAAGAATCTTGAAGTATTTCAAAGAATTAAGAAACCTTTTGAAAGAAGAGTAATACTTGGTTTTGAAAACATAAGAGTTATACTAGCTTTATGGGAAGTTAGGTATAACGTCTTAAGAAGATAAAGAGAATGGTTTCTTGATTTTTAGAAGTTAAGAGACTTAATCTTAAAAGATAAGAGACTTGACTTAATATGGATGTTAGTGTGAAACCTCATTCGTGAGTAATGAGTACTTGGTTTTAAAAGGAATAATGTTTCATCGATTTGGAAATCGAGTAAGTATCGAACAAACCAACTGCCAGTCGCTAATAAAGGAAAATGTATTGAATAATGAAGTATTATTAAAACCGGTAGAAACCTCAATCGCATAGAAGCTAAGATGAGACAAAATGATATTACATTTTCTAGATCATAGCCTTTAATAAATGGTTATAACAAGTATAAGCTTTCTTTCACTTTATGGCGTATATGTTACTCGATTGTTTAAAAGGGATTAAGACATTGAACTATGAAACTTTTCTAAAATAAAGAGACTTGAGTAATTGAAATTAGGCAAAGCGGAACTTTAGGGAAAAGAAAGGCATTGTTTTGTCTTAAATTGGTTTAAAACATAAAGTGTTATAACGACTTTGGGAATTTAGTTATAACGACTTTATGAAAACAAAGAAGGGTTTTATCATTGGTTTAATGTGGTAACTTGACTTTAAAAAAGAAGTGTTTTGGTCAAAAGAAGGCAGTATTTTAATTTGGTTTTAAAAGGAAAGTATGGAAGTTGTTTTGGTTACTTAAAGATGTAAGTCACTCTATTTTTATACTAAAGGGTATCGGGTGACTTTTATAAAAGATGGATCTCTTAAAGGAATTTAACGTCGTAGTACTTTAGGTTAAAACCCGACTTTGACATAAAATGAAGTATGCAGGTTGTGTATAACTTGCATGCTTGTTGTTGTGAAACTTGCCTATGCTTGTTGTGATAGCCTTTGTTGTCTGCAAGAATTGTGTTTATACTCAGCGTCTCTCGGTGGGTAGGTTGACTTGTTGAACTTACTTGGACGTCACCGGTGTGGAGAATTCCAGATGCAGCTCGCATTGATAGTGTTATTCCGTGGACTAGCTCTCCGTGGGGTTTCTTCTTGTTCGGCCTTGGTACAGTGGTCGGCTCGTGACTTGCCGATCGTGGCTGATTCGTGTAATTGTACACAGTAGTTAGCCCTCGCGCCCGCGTTCGATTAGTAGCGAAGTCTCGTGATCTGACGCGGTACACAGTAGTTAGCCCTCGTACTTGCCCCAGATGCATGGCCCTTGGTATCTGGTAGTCGGCTTTGTACTTGCCAGTGTCGACCGTGGTTTGGTTGTATTGTATTGTTAGTACGGCTTGGCATCGGTAGGACTTGGTGTTCGTGTGTACTTCTTGGTGTTATCATATCATAGACTACGGTGGTGAGAAGGTATTCCACGGGCATGATTGATGTTATGGGCGTGAGACCCATCATTATATTTGAGTAATGACTTGGAGGGCGTGAGTCCCTGACTTGATATAACTGTTATATGTGTGTACTTGTCACGACCCGTTCCGGGGCCCGTGACTGGTGCCTTACCCGGGCACCCAAGTAGTCATACATCAGAGAAATCAGCGGAATATAAAACAACGAGATATAAACGAGATAAATAAGACCATTTAGGAAAAAGTTGCCTTTCGGCATATATGTATATAAATACCCCAAAATGAGCGATTCATCAACCTTACAAATGTCTGGACCTCAGAGTTTAAAACAACAATGGCGGACAGGCCCCGCCATACCTGAATACAAATATCTACAACGACGGACCTTACAAAAATGCTAAGCCTCGGAGAAAGCGGGCTTTTCCAATGAAGCGGTGATCCTAGAGCGGGGATCAACGGTAGGAACCTTTACTGCGGCATGAGCGCGGCCCAGAAGGTCGATGCGGCGGTACCAAGTATGTGCGAAAATCGTAAATGAAATCATAGTAGTCTACATACAAAGCGGGAGACATGTATGATAGCAAAACTACGATTCCACGATAATTAGCGATCCCGTCGTCGGACTCGCGCCTCAAAGTCATCATAAAACGTGCGGGGTAAATGCGAAGGCATAGCTACTAAAACCCAAGGTACAAACAAGGTCGTAAGCGTATCATGAGATGCTCTGGCCTAGACGTCGCGTAATCAAGCGACCGCGATATCTAATGTCGCGGCGTCCAGCCACAGAACTTCCGTAGCTCGCGGGCCACTCCGATGGCGCGTGAGGTATTCCGCATCGGTAGCTACTCCCCGGCGTCCTGGACTCGCCGTCGCGTAGCGCGAACCGCATGACCCGACGCGTACTAACACGGAACTCCGCGATTTCGTAGGCCATCTGAACTGCGTAAGGTATTCTCGAATCATAGGTCACGGACGCTTTGAGTCTACCCGCGTCGGAGGCGACAACCCGGAATCATGAGTGATATAATATTAACATAACAACATCGTTAAACAACCTAAGCGACAAAGGAAAACCCCTTTACACAAACGTCACAAGATACTAACTCACGTAGCATCCTAACGTGTTTGCTTATCAAGTCGACAAGAAAGTATTACAAGACTATCACAAATCAATACAATCAAGTTATTCACACAAGGTACTTTCTACATTATGTTTAACAAGTTGGGTTTTAGCCCCAAAGTGCTTCATGTATTACTCTTTTAAAAGATCCGTTTCTTTCCAAAAGTCACCTGATACGTAGTATAAAAATAGAGTGATTATCTTTTGAAGTAAATCAGAACACTTCTCTTTGTAAAATCAAGTAACAACATTCTTTTCCCAGCCTTTCAAGTTTGCTAATTTCAATTACTCAAGTTTCTCATTTTGAAAGGTTTCGTAGTTCGTAATTTTAATCCTTTAAAACAATTTGAGAAACATATACCCTATGTGAGTAGGTTATTATTGTTCATAACAATCTTATTACAACGGCCGTGATCTAGGAAATGTAATATCATTTTGTCTCATCTTAGCTCACACGGATGGAAGTTTCTACTTGGTTTAATAATGCTTTATTAGTCAAAACATTTCCCTTTATTAAGCGCTAACGTGGTTTGTTCGACATTAAATTCGATCGGTAAAACATCATTCCTTTTGAAAACCAAAAATACTATTTACTCACGAATGAGGTTTCACACTTTTTCACATTAGTATAATTAAGTCAAGTCTCTTATTTCTTAAATCGATAAATCATTCTTTTATCACTCTTAAGCCGTTATACCTAACTTCCCATAAAGCTAGTATAACTCTTAGCTTTAAAACCAAGTGTTACTCTTAAAAAGGTTTCTTAATTCTTTTGAACTACTTGATTCTTTTTATTGGGCTTAAGTCAAAAGACATTGCGTACTTATTGTGTGAGGCTTAAGTCAGAAGGCATTGCGTAATTATTATTCGATTAACACGCGTCGTCTGGTACTATATACATATTCTTTAAAATATCATGCTCGAGAGGATAGGAAGAATCACATACCTTCTCGTGAAATCCACGCGAGTTGAATATGTCGCGAGAGAATCGACTATAACGATCAATCGTCTATCAGCGTCTGAGGCATGCATGTAAGCTCTAGCGAGGTTCGCTATTACATGGACATTTGGGCGCAACTTACTGCATTGAGCTACTCAAGTCTCTGTGAAAGCAGTCTATGTAAATCTGGTTCTATTATTCTTCTTTAAACCGCCTCTGCGTGATATCGGTTCAATTACATTCTTGATAACCTTAAGTATTAATACTTATTCTATACTTCTACTGATGCGTATATTACAATTACAAAGGAGGATAAGGTTATTTACCTCGGTAAGCCCAATAATATCCTAGATAAAAGTCGCTGAGCAGGGTTTAGCTCTCCAATTATGCGCTCAGTAGCTCGAGAAAACCTTAGAAGTTCTTCATAACTTCTAAGGACTAAGGGATTTGGGCTAGGGTATTTTGGGCATTATAACAATACTAGAGGCAACTTTTCTACCAAGGGAGGGGGTAGTGTTTGGCTGGGCTTGCTTTAGAGAGGGGTGAGTAGGCTTTGGGCGAAAACAAGCTCGAGGAGGAAGGATTTTCAAGACTTGGAAAGATTTTTGTGGATGAAGAACTCTTCGTCTTAAGAGGGTATTTATAGGTCAAGACATGGCCAACCAATGGCCAAGATGATGCCAAGTGCAAGGCAAGTGTAGGGTGAGGATTTGGCAAGTGTCCATTCTATCTCTACACAAAATATCCTACCAACTCCGTGACAAAATAGCGACCCATTCGGCCTATAGGCGCCTCAAGTCCGTGATTGGAGGTGGCAAGTGTGTCGCCCCCGTTGATCAAAATGTTTCGTCTCTCGGAAAAATCCGCCAAAAATTAGAAATGACATAGCGAATTTATCCTCGCGAGTTGTGTAAAGCGTTTAGTCAAAACGACTCTGTCGGGTGTTGTGCCTGAAATAATATTCGGCGAGCCACACGCAGGGGGTGACACGTGTCGCCTCCTGCTCGTCAAAATATTTCATCTTAGAAAATATCCACAATGGCCAAAATCTGAAAACAAAGTGGGCCCCACAAAGCCAGTAAATTTCTCCGTGGGCCCAGTGACCATTTGAAAATAAATTCCATAATTATCTAATATTCCAAGAAGTCAAGATACCAAATCTGGGAATCGATTCCCGTTAACGAACCTTTTCCTTCACAAAAGCGGAAACTTTTAGTGGAAAAATCACTCTTTCCTCTTTCCGATTTGATGTCGTATTCTCGTGCGTGCGTCCTCGCATACATACCACGGAACTACGAGGTATAACATTCTCCTCGTAGAAACGTTCGTCCGAATGTTCGCTTACAAATCTCAAAACAAGCGGCGCCGATATAGTCGCCATTTCTTTATACTTACGGAAACAACCGTGCCACGCTTTGGCCTGACCACGACAAGCGCACATCTTATCTCGAGTCAGAGAATCACCTCTATCACAAAAGCTCTACTCGAGGTCTAAAAGATACTCCTGCTTTACTCTTTACAAGCGAAATGATCACACTATGCACATGTCGTGCTCGACCTTCCCTTACTCGTGTGCCACTTACCGTATCCTCGAACTCTTTATCAAAACTTACGGGTTTAGTGCGCTTCCCAGTGACTACGAGCTGCCAATAACCCTTACGGATAAGCTCCACCTATCCAGCCTATTGAACAAATGCAGAACCAACTATCTGCACGCTAACATCGAATCGGTCGATCGGCAATTTTACACTAATGACATAAAAAGGCTCCAAGCGGCGACACGAATCTTTGAAGCGGTAGCTATATAATACATACTCAACAAAGCGAATAGTCCTACTTACCTGAAATCCAAACAACGGCAGGGTGAATCGCGCATGAGACTCGCTGAGTTCCTAACCTTGCACAGTAAAACTTCGAGAAAAGCAGTAGTAACGGGGCTCCACATGCGCCATAAGGTGAAGGTAGGCACCCGTGCGCCTTACAACCTTCACGAAATAATCATCTGCAACTTACTCCGAGTACGGTTTGACTAAAAGATAAGATGGGGCTGACCTCGTGGCCCGACTTCTGGTCGAGCAACGTCCACGAACTCGTACAATGGTTAACTAAACTGGGCCTAACACCCTCGTGACCCTAACACAAAGCGGGACCACCACAGCCCGGCCCCGCCCATACGGGTGCGGGTCGACCACGTGGCCTCGGCCGGCGATGCGCGAAACACTAGCTCGCGATTCGAACAATCTCGCCTAATCACGTTACGAAAACCTGGCGGTCTTCTAAGCTCAACTACCCTCTTTCATTTCACATCACTCGAGTTCATCCACCAAATCTCTCACGTATACTATGCACGATAAAGTCAAACACGAAATAATTCTTTTACCAAAGATGGCCTCGCCTCTAAGGTCTCTACGTATAATATTCTAAGGCTCCCACTCTCTATCCCCAATCTTACGGTTAACTAAAAAAATTCTAATCACACTAACACCATGCTTGAAAACAATACTTAAGATATTCGCATCTTACTACCATATAAATCTCTAAAGGGTTAAGGATATACTGTATCTCTGGCACTTCCCTAGGTCGTTCTAATCAACCAGCCTGCTTGTGCATGAGGAAGGTGATGAACTATCGCGATCCGAAATTTGAGTCCCTACATCGCCAACTCTGGTTGGACAATTTCTCATAAAATGGCCTGCTGTCATGAAACATAACAAGGCCGCGAAGCCACGACCTCCCAAAATGACATCGACCCTGGCAGCCGCGAGGTGGGGTGGCCTCTCAGCTAACACCTTCCTCTCGCTGCTGAATCATGGCCCGATCGGTAGGGTGAGTCTTACTACTTGCATCCTTCCTCATGAACATTCCCTCGCCATATGGCCACGGCCGCAAGTAAAACAAGCGCGATAAAAAACGGCATTTCGGGATGGCGCTGCCGCATGTGAACAACGAAAAAGCGAACCTGTGGGGACACTGCTCTGCCGGCGGGCGCGTGTCTAATCTGCTGCTTGGCGGTTCGCCTCGAGAGTTACCAAATGATCCACTTGATCGGGCCTCTTCTGCTGATCTTGGTTAATCTGCGATCTACATCTCTCGATCATTGCCACATAATCTTGAGCATGGCTTTGGCTCGTTCACAGTGAAGAGCTACTTCCTCACCGCCTTTAGATAATCATCAATATCCTTGGTATCTGGTACATAAAATACTCGCTGCCAAGTCCGCGCTAATGTGAGGCGTCTCCTTCGATCCATATTTTACGCTCCAGTCGTAGGCGAAGGTCCGGATGTCATGGCGCGATGGAAGCTACTGCCGTGTGCCAAACTCTGCTGCTTCTTTGGCGACGTCTCGAGAACTCCGCATGAAGCATCACCCTAGGTGATGATTGGGCTGTGCCACTAACTCTCTGAACTCCACTCGCGGCTCCTCAGTGCGCCTTGCCATACAGGCAGGAGTTGCTGGCGCGGGCATCATTTGGTAAGGAAAGGAATCGTTAGAGGGTCGACTTATAACACGACTTTAAAGCACGATCTCGAGTGAGAAGAATGGAAACCAATCCTAAATATCCTATAGCCTCACGATTATTGGTGTGGTGCGCACAGATAATCAAACTACTAGATCTGATGCGTAGACACTTTCAGAGGATTAAGCGCTCACGATACCACTTTGTCACGACCGTTCGGGCGTGGTAGTGCCTGCGCACCCAGTAGTCATACATCGAGAAATCGCGGAATATAAAACAACGAATGAAAGCGTATAAATAAGACGGTTTAGGAAAAAGTTGCCTTCGGCGTATATGTATATAAATACCCCAAAATGAGCGATTTACATCCCAACCTTACAGCGAGGTCTGGACCTAAGAGTTTAAAACAACAATGGCGGGACGGGGCCCGCCGTACCTGAATACAAATATCTACAACGACAGGGACCGTACGAAAATGCTAAGCCTCCGAGAAGCGGAGCTTTCAATCCAAAAGCGGTGATCCTAAGAGCGGGGATCAACGGTAGGAGTACTTTCCTGCGGCGTGAGCGGCCACAGAAGTCGATCTGACAGTGCAGTATGTGGCGAAAATCGTAAATGAAATCATAGTAGTCTATACAAAGCGAGACATGTATGATAACCAAAACTACGATTCCTGATAATTAGCGATCGCGTCAAGTCGGGGACTCACGCCTCAAAGTCATCATAAAACCGTGCGGGGTAAATGCGAAGGCATAGCCGACTACTAAAACCACAATGCAAACAAGGTCGTAAAGCGTATCATGAGATCTGTCTGAAGTCGCATGATCAAAGGCGGCTCGCGCGATATCTAATGTGCGTCTAGCCTGGAACTTCCGTAGCTCGCGTAGGCCACTCCGATAGCCCGCGTGGTATTCCCGCATCGGTAGCTACTCCCAGGCGTCTGGACTCGCCGTCCGCGTAGCCCTGAAGACGCGTGACCACGAGGCGCGTACTAACACGGAACTCCGATTCGCGCAAGGCCATACAAACTGCGTAAGGTATTCTCGAATCATAGGTCACCAGACCGCTGAGTCTACCCGCGTGGACGGCAACCCGGAATCATGGTGATATAATATTAACATAACAACTTATCGTTAAACAACCTAAGCTGACAAGGAAAACCCCTTTACCGCATCACAAGATACTAACTCACGTAGCATCCTAACGTGTTTACTTATCAAGTCGACAAGAAAGTATTACAAGACTATCACAAATCAATACAATCAAGTTATTCACACAAGGTACTTTACATTATGTTTAACAAGTTCGGGTTTTAGCCCCAAAGTACTGGTGTATTACTCTTTTAAAAGATCCGTTTCTTTCACAAAGTCACACGATACAGTAGTATAAAAATAGAGTGATTATCTTTTGAAGTAAATCGAACACTTCTCTTTGTAAAATCAAGTAACAACATTCTTTTCCCAAGCTCAGTTTGCCTAATTTCAATTACTCGAGTTTCGTTTTGAAAGGTTTAGTAGTTAAGTAATTTTAATCCTTTAAAACAATTTGAGAAACATATACCTATGTGTGAGTAGGTTATTATTGTTCATAACAATCTTATTCTGCGACGTGATCTAGGAAATGTAATATCATTTTGTCATCTTAGCTCTGTCTGGATGGAAGTTTCTCTTGGTTTTAATAATACTTTATTAGTCAAAACATTTCCACTTTATTAAGCTTTGTGGTTTGTTCGATATTCATTCGATCGGTAAAACATCATTCCTTTTGAAAACCAAAAATACTATTTACTCATGAATGAGGTTTCACACTTTTTCACATTAGTATAATTAAGTCAAGTCTCTTATTTCTTAAATCGATAAATCATTCTTTTTATCACTCTTAAGCGTTATACCTAACTTCCCGTAAAGCTAGTATAACTCTTAAGCTTTTAAAACCAAGTGTTACTCTTAAAAAGGTTTCTTAATTCTTTTGAACTACTTGATTCTTTTTATTGGGCTTAAGTCAAAAGACATTGCGTACTTATTATTGGGCTTAAGTCAGAAGACATTCGCGTAATTATTATTCGATTAACACACGTCGTCTTACTATATCATATTCTTTAAAATATCATGCTCGAGAGGATAGGAAGAATCACATACCTTCTCGCGAAATCCACGCGAGTTGAATATGTCGCGCGCAGAATCGACCTATAACGATCAAATCGTCTATCAGCGTCTAGGTGTCTTGTCAAAGCTTCTAGCAGAGGGTTCGCTATTCTATGGACATTTGGGCACTTCCCTACCGGTGAGCTACTGAGTCTCATGAAAACAGTCATGTAAAATCAGTTCTATTATTCTTTTAAACCGCCCTGCTGTGATATCGTTCAATTACATTCTTGATAACCTTAAGTATTAATACTTATTCCTATACTTCTACGATGCGTATATTCTAATTACAAAGGAGGATAAGGTTATTTACCTCATTAAGCCCAATAATATCCTAGATAAAAGTCGCGCTGAGCAAGGTTTAGCTCTAAGTTATGCGCTCCAGTAGCTCGAAAACCTTAGAAGTTCTTAACTTCTACTAAGGACTAAGGGATTTGGGCTAGGGTATTTTGGGCATTATAACAATACTAGAAGGCAACTTTTCTACCAAGGGAGGGGGTAGTGTTTGCTAGGGCTTGCTTTGGGGGTGAGTAGGCTTTGGACGAAAACAAGCTCGAGGAGGGAGGATTTTTGAGACTTGGAAAGATTTTTGTGGATGAAGAACTCTTCGTCTTAAGAGGGTATTTATAGGTCAAGACATGGCCAACCAATGGCCAAGATGATGCAGTGCAAGGCAAGTGTAGGGTGAGGATTTAGGCAAGTGTCCATTCTATCTACTACACAAAAATATCCTACCAACTCCATGACAAAATAGCCGACCCATTCGGCCCCATATGACGCCTCGAGTCCATGATTGGAGGTGACAAGTGTCGCACTCCGTTGGTCCAAAATGTTTCGTCTCTCGGAAAAATCCGCAAAAATTAGAAATGACATAGCGAATTTATCCTCGCGAGTTGTGTAAAGCGTTTCGTCAACGACTGTCGGGTGTTGTGCACAAATAATATTTGTGAGCCACCAGGGGGTGACACGTGTGCCCTCTACTCGTCAAAATATTTCATCTTAGAAAATATCCACAATGGCCAAAATCTAGAAAACAAAGTGGGCCCACAAAAGCCAGTAAATTTCTCAGTGGGCCCACGTGACCATTTCAGAAAATAAAATTCCATAATTCTCTAATATTCCAAGAAGTCCGAATAAATCACGGGAATCCAATTCCGTTAACGAACATTTTTCCTTCACAAACCGGAAACTTTTCCGTGGAAAAATCACTCTTTCTTCTTTCCAATTTCAATGTCGTATTCTCGTGCGTCGTCCTCGCATACATACCGGAACTACGGGTATAACGATCTTGTAGTTTGGTTATCATACGTCTCTGCTTTATATAGACTATTATGATTTATTTCTGATTTCTGATTCACGTCACTTGGTACTGTCTTGACCTCGCCCGGAAGTGCGTTAAATCTTTAGAGAATCATCGTATCGATCCCGTTTAGGATCACATTTCGTATTGGGAAGCTCGCGTTCTTTCGGAGGCTTATCTTTGGTATGTTACCACAGTGCATGGGTTCTTGCATTCGGGTATGGCGGAATACTGTCCGTCATAGTTGTTGTATAAATCTTAAGTGCATGTATTTGTGAAATTTGGGTTGTAAGGATTATGGCATTCAAATGTCGATATATTTATATATCTTTGAAAGGCAACCGTTTTGGTTGGTCTATTTTCTTTTATCTTGATCCATATCTAAATTGTATGTTTAAGTTTTTATTTCATTGGTTTTCTCGATGTTGTATCACTAGGGTGCAGGGTAAGGCACCGATCACGCCCGGTTGGTCGTGACAAAAGTGGTATCGAGCGATTAGTCCTCGGAAAGTGTCTGAACCGTTTAGTAAGTCTTGATTATCGATGTGTTGTGCACCACTATAATCGTCGAGGAAGCTGAGACATTTAGATTGGTTTCCGCCTTCTCATTCGAGATCGTGCCTTAGAGTGTGTTGTAAGTTGGACCCTCGACGTATCTCGTTTTTACGATTATGCCTCGCGCAAAGGCAACCCGGCGAAGGGCAAAGCGGCAGAGAGGAGGCTGAGTAAACGTGGCGATCTCTCGAGACCGGCACTGAGCCTCAGTCCGCGATGCAGGCGAGAGGAGATGGGTTACAAGTGGGCGATTATTGGCGGTCGTGGCGGACTTGAGGATAGGCTGGGCCGCGAGTTCGATGAGTGCGGTGGTTCCCTAGATCGAGATAGTTTGAGGCTACGGGATTTTACGAGTTAGGCGCGAGTTTTATGGGTCGAGGCACGAGGATGATCCGCGAGTTCATCCGGCGATTCTGACGGATCGTAAGTGATCAGCATCGGAGACCGGTCGGTGGTCCCAGGTTCGCGTCGGCCGCGTGATACCGCAGCCGATCGGTTTGATTCGTGGGAGCCATCCGGGAGAGAATGCACTTCCGGCTTTATGGGGCGAGTTCTCGAGGCATTTCTTGCACATTTCTTGCCTCATAGATGAGGAGGCTCGGTAAATGATTTTTGGTGTTGCGGCGAGCAGGCGTCACGGTTCGGGAGTACAATGTGGCTCGGGCGATATGTTCTGAGGCTCGATGATTTAGTAGCAGAGAGTTGTTCGGGTGTAGCTCTTGGTAGGGCATAGACATTGCCGCGTCACGGTATCACGACCGAACGGGCCCATGATCGTGCCTTACCGGGCACCTAGTGATACAACATCGAGTAATCAAGGAACATAAAACACAATACATGATACAAAAGAAGACACGTGTTTATCGAAGAAAAGTTGCCTCTCGGCATATATATAAATAACAACTCTTTCAAAATGAGCAGTTTAATCCTTTTTACAAACCCCCCACACAAGTACCTTGCACTTCTACGAATGATATGACAAAGGCGGGACGGGGCCGTCATACCTCAGATGCACCTTACAACGAGGACTATACGAGAATAAGCCTCGAGAAAGCGGAGCTTTCCCAATGACGGCCTGTGACCACAGGCGAGGATCAACGGCGGTGTACCTTTACTGCGGCATGAGCGGCCCGGCGAGTCGATCTGACAGTACCAAGTATGTGAAATCAAAATAAATCGTAAATGAAATCATAGTAGTCTATAAAGCGAGATATGTATGATAACCAAACTACGATTCACAATAAATAAGCGATCATGTCAAGTCGGGGACTCACGCCTCAAAGTCATCATAATAGAGCGTGCGGGGTAAATGCGAAGGCATAGCCGACTACTAAAACCCATACCAAAAATGCCATAAAGCGTATCGAGGTCTTTCTGCGCACCCGCATCGAAGAAGGCCCACTTGCGCGATATCCGTCGCGTCTATCCTCGAACTTACCGCGACTCGCGAGTCGCACATTGCACGCGTGAGGTATTCCTCGAATCATGGTCCTAGACCGCGAGGTATACCCGCGTCGGAGGCGACTTAACCCGGTATCCGCTGGACTTCGGCTGCCGCATAGTCCTCAAAGACCGCATAGTCCGCCGACCGCAGGGCATCTCGCGTCGGGCTAAACACCGGAATGATCAATCTGGAGCATACCGCTGCTCGCGTAGTCTCATAGACCGCGTAGGCCGTATAGACCGCATCGGTGGCAAGACCACCGGTATAATAAGTCAAGGGTGTGATCTGATACAATCCAAGCAACGCGTTTAACAACGTAAGCCACAAGAATGACCCACTTACCTAACAATCACAAGATACTAACACACGTAGCATCCTAACATGTTTACTTATCAAATCAACAAGAAAGTATTACAAGGTTATCACAAACCAACACAATCAAGTTATTCACACAAGGTACTTTATGCTAACAAGTTCGGGTATCTATCCCCAAAGTACTTCCTACATTAACTCTTTTTAAAAGATCTGTTTCTTTTATAGAAGTCACCTGATACGTAGTATAAAATAGAG
This sequence comes from Przewalskia tangutica, assembly GCA_029844215.1. Classification (NCBI taxonomy): domain Eukaryota; kingdom Viridiplantae; phylum Streptophyta; class Magnoliopsida; order Solanales; family Solanaceae; genus Przewalskia; species Przewalskia tangutica. Next base: position 38,974,827 of record CM056732.1, on the reverse strand, counting down.
TTTGTCTTTTAAGTAAACTAAAACACTTCCCTTTGTAAAATCAAGTAACAACATTATTTTCCAAGCGTCGAGTTTGCCTAATTTCAAATGTTCACGTTTCTTATTTTAGAAAGGTTTAAATGGTTCATAGTCTTATTCATTTAAGAATATAATTCTCTTTTAAACAATCTGAGAAACATATGCCCTATATGTGAGTAGGTTATTCTTGTTCATAATCAATCTTATTAAGAAGTCATGATCTAGGAAATGTAATATCATTTTGTCTCATCTTAGCACATGCGGATGGAGGTTTCTTTGGTTTTAATAATACTTCATTAATCAAAACATTTCCTTTATTAACGCTGATGGTTTGTCGATACTCATTATGATTTCAAATCGTAAAACATTATTCCTTTTAAGAAAACCAAGTACTCATTACTCATGAATGAGGTTTCACACAAAATTCATATTAATTTAATTAAGTCAAGTCTCTTATCTTTTAAGATCAAGTCTCTTAACTTCTAAAATCAATAATCATTCATTTTATCTCTCTTGGCCGTTATACCTAACTTCCCAAAACTATTATAACTCTTAAGTTTTTAAAACCACAAAGCATTTTCTTACCTACATAAAGTCAGTTATAAACTTCCCATAAAGCCGTTATAACACTTTATGTTTTAAACCAATCAAATACATTTAACACATTATGCGTCTGCGCGTACTCGTAGTTATACATATCATGCTAGAAAAGATAGGAAGAGGTTCACATACCTCGCGGCGATTATCGACTAATAGCAAAGCGCTCAAGTACCTCAAACCGCTTGGCTACTCCTTAAGCCAGTAGATCGCGCGCGTAGTACTTGACCTATAAGGCCACGCGCTTATTAACATCTAGATCTTATCGTAGAACATTCTGAAAATTCGCAAAGACTCCCCATGGCCGCGTAAATCTCTCTCTATCGGTGGCTATCAAGCCAACGGGGGTTTATACGTCTAACCGGGCGTGTACAATTACTTCACACGAATGCTACACAAGTCTCATGTCTGATACACCCTATGTAATTACAGATTGATTCTCTTTCTTTATATTCAGCTTAAGTCAAAAGACATTGCCATGAAGTTAGGATTCTATATATAGTATACTTCAACTATATATTCTACAACATGTAATTTCCAATTACATAGGGACAAGATATTTACCTCGATAAGCCCAAAATTATCCAAGTTTAATGTCTCTCTGAGCAGCGTTTAGCTCGACTCCGTGCTCGACCCGCTCCAAACCACCCTTAGAAGTTCTAACCAACTTCTACTTAATAATCCAACCAACTATGGAGATTTTTCCTTAGGGTTTGGTTTGAGATAAAAAGGACATACGGTAGTATTTCCGGGCTCTACGTATAGAGGTATCTTTGGAATACTACAAGGTATATGGGCCAAGGTATTTGGGCATTATAACAATACTAGGAGAGTATTTCTACCAAGAGGGGGGTATTTATACGAGACAACACCACAAGGGGGGGTGTATACCCCTCGGCCAACCCAGTAGGGGTACTCTCGCCAAAGGGCTGCCAAGGGGAGGGCGAGAACACCACAAGAGAGGGAAGGATTTCAAGACTTGGAATTATTTTAGGATGAATAAGTCTTCAAAGGGGGTATTTATAGGTCAAGCAAAGGCCGTCCAATGGCGAGATCATGCCAAGTGCAAGGCAAGTGTAGGGCGAGATTCATCCATGTGCACCTTATCCATCTACCACAAAATATCCTACCTCTTGCTTGACAAAAATGTCAAGGAAATCGCCCATGTTGCGCCCCAAGCCCACCAATGAGAGGTGCCAAGTGTGCCCTCTTGTTGGTCCAAAATGTTTCGTCTCTCGGAAAAATCCATAAAAATGTAAAATGACATAGCGGAATTTTCCCTTCGCAGTTATGTAAAGCGTTTAGTAACGACTCTAACCGGGTGTTGTGCACAAAAATAATCGGCCAAGCCTACTTAAAGCCCAAACTTTTCTACGTGCGTCATACGTACTCTGGAAATACTGAGGTATAACATTCTCCTCGCCGAAACATTCGTCCGAATGTTCCTTCTAAGTCCCAAAACAAGCGCGCGAGATAGTCTTCACTACCATACTTACGAGAACAAACTCACGCCACACTCGCCAAAAACACCCGCGCCAATACCTCCATCCAAGTCCACGAGGAAACACCTCTAACATCACCACAAATACCTCTCTCCGGGGTCTAAAATATACTCCCTTAGTACCCCTTTCTTTACAAACGAAATGATCACATCTATGCTCGCAAAACATGCTCGCTTCTTCCCTTACACGTCGTACCCTTCTCGTACACTCGAACTCTTTCTCATAACTTACCACATTTATTCGCTTGGTTCCAAACTCGTCACACTTATCCGGTGGTACCTTCAGACCGTCGACTGAACTCTAAACGTCGTCGCCGATTATCCGCACGATTTCTCTGAGCTGCCAATAACCTCTTCTAGACAAGCTTCACCCTATCCACAGTCTGCTGGAACAAGCCTGAACCAACTATCTGAACCTTGCCAACATCGAACCAATCGATCGGCAACTTATACTTCCGCCCTACAAGCTTCGTAGGCGACATCCGAACACCGAAATGGTAGCTTAAACACTCCTCAGGAGACAACAATCCCACTACCCGCAGAAATCCAAACAGCGAGGCGATTGCGGTCGAGACTCACCTGAGTTCCTAACCCGCTGGTAAAACTTCGAGAAAAAGAAAGCAATAGTACCACTGGCTCCACATGCGCCATAAGGTGAAGGTAGGCACCCCGTGCAGCCTTACAACCTTTCTGATATAACAACTCGCAACTTACTACCGAGTACACGGTTTGACTAAAAGATAAGACGGGCTGACCTCATTGGCCCGACTACTGGTCGAACGCATCCACGAACTCGTACGCTGGTTAACTAAACTTGGGCCTAACACCCTCGTGACCCTACCACAAGGCGGGACCACCTCAAACTGACCCCACCACACAGCGGCGGGTTGACCGCGCGCGGCCTCAACCCGACCCGGCAACGCGCAAGACACTAGCTCCCCGATCCGGAAAACTCTCACTAATCACGTTACGAAAACCTAGCGGTCTTCTTAGCTCAACTACTCTCTTTCATTTCACACTACTCAGGGACTTATCCCAAAAACATAGCTCACGTGCACTATGCACTCCGATAAGGGTCAAACATAAAATAAATCTTTACCCGAGATGGCCTTACCTCTAAGGTCTCCACGTATAACATTCTAAGGTTCACACCTTCCCTTATCCCCAATCTTACCCTTTCTATCTAACCATGGTTTCTAACCACAATTTTACGCTTATGTTATCAGAACATAACACTTAAGATATACTCATCTTATCACACATACTAATCTCTAGAGGGTTAAGGATATATCTGAATCTCTTTGGCGCTCCTAGTCGTTCTAATCAAACTTGCCCGTAGGCGCATTAGGGAAGATGGCGAACTACCCACCGATCTGAAGGTGAGTCCTCTACTAGGTCACCCATTCGACCACATGGCCACGACGGCGCGGTAAAACAAGTACCAACTAAAGGCGACATTCCCGGGATGGCGTGCGCCTGTAATGAGCGGAAGATGCGAGCTCGACGACTCCTGCGTACCGAGCGTCCGAACCCGTGGAGGACCTCTGCTTGGTGGATGTGCATAATCTAATCCGGTGAGGTGACTTCGCCTCGAAAGTTACCAAAGGACCTTGCCGCTCGGCCTGTAACGTCGCCCGTTAACCCGTCGATCTCTACGTTTCTCGACTGCTGCGCGTAAGCGTCTGAGGCTATGCTCGAAGCCTAGCGAATAATTACTCTTGCACAACCTCTGTAGATATTCATCAAGACTCGCGGTACATCGGTATACTTTCTGGTAGCCAAATCCATAGCTAGTAACAGGGTCGCCTCTTTGCAATCTATATTCTTTGTTCCCGGTCGTGGAACTGAAGGTTCAAATATCATGGCCGCAATAGGAATCGCCGTAGTGCTAAACTCTTTGGGCTAGTGGCGTGCGAACTCCCGAATGAAGCACTACCTAGGTAATGATTGGGCTATGCCCTCGTAACCCTCGTACTACCGCGACTCCGCGCCTTGCCATCTGGGCGGGTTTGCCAACGCGGAGGCATAGCGGTGGAAAGAAATACGTTAGAGGTCCAACTTACAAACCGGCTCTAAGGCACGATCTCGGAGTGAGAAGAATAGAAACCAATCCTAAATATCCTATAGCCTCGATTATTGGTGTGGTGCACAACACACCGATAATCGAACTCTTGGATCGATACGGCGTAGACACTTTTCGAGGATTAAGCGCTCGATACCACTTTTGTCACGACCGAACCGGGCAGTGGTCGTGCCTTACCGGGCACCACTAGTGATCTGACATCGAGTAATCAGCGAACATAAACACAATACATGATACAATGTAAATAAGACACATGTTTATCAGAAAAGTTGCCTCTCGGCATATATATAAATAACAACTCTTTCAAAATGAACAGTTTAATCCTTTTACAAACCACCCCACACAAGACTACTGACCTCTGCGAATGATATGACAACAACGACGGAATGGGGGCCGTCATACCACGAATGTAAGCACCTGACAACAGGTATGCGAATAAGCCTCGGAGAAGCGGAGCTTTCCCAGCAATGGCTGTGACCAAGAGCGAGGATCAACGGCGGTGTACCTTTACCGCGGCGTGAACGCAGCCCCGAGAGTCGATGCAACAGTACCAAGTATGGCGAAAATAAATCGTAAATGAAATCATAGTAGTCTATATAAAGCGAGACATGTATGATAGCAAACTACGATTCACAATAAATAAGCGATCGTGTCAAGTCGTGACTCGCGCCGCCAAAGTCATCATAATAGAATGCGGGGGTAATACGAAGGCATAGCCGACTACTAAAACCCACGATACCAAAAATGCCATAAAGCGTATCACGAGGTCTTTCTAACCGCACCACATGATCGAAATCGCGGCTTGCACGCGTATCACCGTGCGCGTCTATCCACGGAACTTACGCGGCTCCGCGTAGGTCACACCTGACCGCGTGAGGTATTCCTCGAATCATGGTCTAGACCGCTGAGGTATACCCGCATCGGAGGCGACTTAACCCCGGTATCCGCTGGACTTCGCAGCCCGCGTAGTCCTCCGAGCGCATAGTCCTCAAAGATCGCGTAGGCATCCGCGTCGGGCTAAACACCGGAATGATCAATCACGGAGCATACTGCTGCTCGCGTAGTCTCGTAGACCGCATGGCCGTATAGACCGTCAAGGTGGCAAGCCCTCGGTATAATAAGTCAAGGGTATGTGATACAATAACTTGATCTGGCTTAACGTTTAACAACGTAAGCACTGAGAATGACTTCACCTAACAATCACAAGATACTAACACACGTAGCATCCTAACATGTTTACTTATCAAATCAACAAGAAAGTATTACAAGGTTATCACAAACCAACACAATCAAGTTATTCACACAAGGTACTTTATGCTAACAAGTTCGGGTATCTATCCCCAAAGTACTTCCTACATTAACTCTTTTTAAAAGATCTGTTTCTTTTATAGAAGTCACACAATACCCGTAGTATAAAATAGAGTGACTGTCTTTTTAAGTAAACCAAAACACTTCCCTTTGTAAAATCAAGTAACAACATTATTTTCCAAACGTCCAAGTTTGCCTAATTTCAAATGTTCACGTTTCTTATTTTAGAAAGGTTTCGTAGTTCATAGTCTTATTCATTTAAGAATATAATTCTCTTTTAAACAATCTGAGAAACATATGCCCTATATGTGAGTAGGTTATTCTTGTTCATAATCAATCTTATTAAGAAGTCATGATCTAGGAAATGTAATATCATTTTGTCTCATCTTAGCTTCTATGCAGATGGAGGTTTCTACTGGTTTTAATAATACTTCATTAATCAAAACATTTCCCTTTATTAACGCTGCAGTGGTTTGTCGATACTCATTATGATTTCCGAAATCAGTAAAACATTATTCCTTTTTAAGAAAACCAAGTACTCATTACTCACGAATGAGGTTTCACACAAAATTCATATTAATTTAATTAAGTCAAGTCTCTTATCTTTTAAGATCAAGTCTCTTAACTTCTAAAATCAATAATCATTCATTTTATCTCTCTTAAGCCGTTATACCTAACTTCCCATAAAACTATTATAACTCTTAAGTTTTTAAAACCACAAAGCATTTTCTTACCTACATAAAGCTGTTATAACCAACTTCCCATAAAGCCGTTATAACACTTTATGTTTTAAACCAATCAAATACATTTAACACGTATGCGTCTCTGGTACTCGTAGTTATACACGTATCATGCTAGAAAAGATAGGAAGAGGTTCACATCTGCGCGGCGATTATCGACTAATAGCAAAAGCGCTCCAAGTACCTCAAACCGTCTACTCCTTAAGCCGAGTAGATCGCGCCATGCATAGTACTTCAACCTATAAGGCCACAAGTGACATTAACATCTAGATCTTATCGTAGAACATTCTAAGAAAATTGGCACTCCCCACCATGCGTAAATCTCTCTCTATCGAGTGCTATCAAGCCAACCGGGGGTTTATACGTCTAACCGGCGTGTACAATTCTACTTCACGAATGCTACACAAGTCTCATGTCTGATCTATGTAATTACTGATTGATTCTCTTTCTTTATATTCAGGCTTAAGTCAAAAGACATTGCCGCAAAGCTAGGTTCAGTTCTATATATAGTATACTTCAACTATATATTCCTACAACATGTAATTTCCAATTACAATAGGGGGACAAGATATTTACCTCGATAAGCCCAAAATTATCCAAGTTTAATGTCGCTCACGAGCAACGTTTAGCTCGACTCAGTGCGCTCAACCCGCTCCAAACCACCCTTAGAAGTTCTAACCAACTTACTTAATACTCGACCAACTATGGAGATTTTTCCTTAGGGTTTGGTTTGAGATAAAAAGGACATCTGGTAGTATTTAGACTCTACGTATAGAGGTATCTTTGGAATACTACAAGGTATATGGGCCAAGGTATTTGGGCATTATAACAATACTAGGAGAGTATTTCTACCAAGAGGGGGGTATTTATACGAGACAACACCACAAGGGGGGGTGTATACCCCTCGGCCAACCCAGTAGGAGGGTACTCGGCGGAGGGGGTTCTCGACCAAAGGGCCTCACCAAGGGGGGGAGGGACGAGAACACCACAAGAGAGGGGGGAATGATTTCAAGACTTGGAATTATTTTAGGATGAATAAGTCTTCAAAGGGGGGGGGGTATTTATAGGTCAAGCAAAGGCCATCCAATGGCCAAGATCATGCCAAGTGCAAGGCAAGTATAGGGCCAAGATTCATCCATGTGCACCTTATCCATCTACCACAAAATATCCTACTCTACTTGACAAAAATGTCAAGGAAATCGTCATATTGCCGCCCAAAGCCCACCATGAGAGGGTGCCAAGTGTCGCCCTCTTGTTGGTCTAAAATGTTTTCTCTCGGAAAAATCCATAAAAATTTAAAATGACATAGCCGAATTTTCCGCCCATAGATTATGTAAAACGTTTCGTCGAAAAACGACTCTAACCGGGTGTTGTGCACAAAAATAATCGGCCAAGCCTACTTAAAAGCCCAAACTTTTCTACATACGTCCTTACGTACATACTCTGGAAATACGGGGTATAACACAGGCTTATGCACTTGGATGTGAGGAGCGGAGGAATCGACGGAATGACGAATCAGTAAGAGGCCCGAATGCGAGGTCCTTTGATAACTTCGAGGCGGACGCGCCTCGAAAACTAGTTATGTACCTCCGATCTGAGTGGTCCTCGCGGCGCCCGGGACGCCGGGATTTTGGGAGCGAGTCGGGGCTTCGTGTTTCAGATTTTCAGGGGAGTAGGAGTGCTCGCCGGATGAGGTCGCCCTTGTCTCAGTGTGGCGTTGTGGAAAACTTCATAAGGAGAGTGTCGTACTAACTTGGGAGATTGTCTTGCGGCCAGAGGCCGTCAGCGGCCCGAGCGGGGTAGCGGTAGGATAGCAGACTACTGAAGCGATTCACGAGTTCTTCACCTTCCATAGTTAGGCGGGATATTCATACACGCGAGGCCACGGTAGAGTCGCGGTGGAAGTTCCCGATTTTAGCGGTCCTTTGACCGCCTATTTTCAGTATATCTTAACCTCTAGAGTTTTGTATGTATTGATGTTATGATGATGTGTTTAGTGTTATGTTCGGATAGCCTTGTGCAAAATGTGATTTAAAAACCACAGTTAGTGAAAAGGGTAAGCAGGGTGAGAAAATGATGAACCTTAGAACATTACGATTGAGACCTTAGATGTAAGTGCCGTCTTAAGTACAAGATTTTTGCGGGTGATCTTTGTCGAATGTATAAGTATCGTGGAGTAATTGTGGGAAAATTCCTTGGGTGGTGTAAAATGGAAGTGGTAGCTTTCATGACTGTATAGGTAAGATTGTTCCGATCGGAAACAAGAACTTGATGCGTTAAGTGGGTCGGGTTGGGGCCATGTTGCGGGCCAACCCGCGGCTGTTCGAGTGGGGTCAGCTGCAGGTGGTCCGCCGGTGGTAGGTCACAAGGGTATTAGGCCCAAGTTTAGATGACCATCGTATGAGTTCGTGGATAGGTTCGACCCGAAGCGGTCGTGAAGGGGAATGGCCTTAAGGAAGATTGAGGCTAGTAAGATGACCGAGTTTGGAGGTGGTGACTCAGTTTTGAAGCTGGCGATGGCGGAAGTGGGAATGCGTATACTAGAAGAGTTCAAGTGTTCGGAGAGGGCGACGAGTAAGGAAGGAGTGAGCGTGTGTTATTTCATGGCGGTGTGGCATTGGCAACTTGTTAGAAGAACTTTATCGTTATCAGTCTTGAGAAGGAACATTCGTCCCGAATGTTTCTAAGGAGGGGAGAATGTTATACCCCGTATTTCCAGAGTATGTACGTGAGGGCGTACGTATAAAAGTTTAAGCCTTAAGGATTGGCAAGGATCGAAATTTGGGCACAAGTACCAAAAAGAATCGTTTTTAAATGAAGCGTTTTACTAAACTTGCGAAGGAAAATTAGGCTATGTCATTTCTAATTTTTGCAGATTTTTAGAGACGAAACATTTTGGACCAACGGGAGGGTGACATGTGTCACCCTCGCATTGGAAGAAGAGATTGTGGGCGGCTTGGGCGATTTGGGGTCGAGGAGTTGGTAGGATATTTTGTGCTAGTTGGTGTGGTAGATGGATAAGGTACACATGGCTTAATCTACACCTTACACTTGCCTAACACTTGGATTGATCTTGGCCATTGGTTGGCCATTGCTTGACCTATAAATACCCCTCTAAGTTGAAGACTTTCTTCATCCTCACGAGCATTTTTCTAAGTCTCAAAATACTCCTCCTCTTGAGGTTTCGTCAAGCCATCCCCTCCCAGAGAAGGCCCTCGTGAGCACCCCCACTTGCCTAGTGGTTCTAGAGCCTACCCCCTTGGTAGAGAAATACTCTCAGTATTGTTGTTATACCAAAATACTTTAGCCCAAATACCTTGTAGTACTTTCCAAAGTTACCTCATCGTAGAGCAGGAAATACTATTATACTTCCTTTAGCCACTAAACGAAACCCTAATGAAAACCTTCATAGTCGGTTGAAGTGTTAAGTAGAAGTTGCGTAGAACTTCTAAGGGTTGTTTGGAGCGGATTGGAGCACTCGGAGTAGGAGCTAAACGTTGCTCAGGATCGACATATAACTTGGATAATTTTGGGCTCATCGAGGTAAATACTACTGTCCTTCTATTGTAATTGGAAATTACATACTGTAGTTGTATAGAAATGAATATAAGATTCATAGAAGAGAATTGAACTGTAATAGAAGGATATTACAGAAAAGACTTGAACTGAAATCACATCAGAAGAATTTATAAGTAGAAGTTTAAACTGTACTTACATAGAAGGTGTATTCTGATGGTGATAACCTTTATTGGCCGAATGTTCGCGAGTAGCATGTGCTACTTGGAAGGTGGACAAGGCTAGGGTTATAAGCGTGGAGCGTTTTGCTTATAGTCGAGAATCGGCGCGTGGGATGTGATTCGTCCTCTACTCTTGAACCTGAGATTTTAAAAGAAGATATATATAGTACGGTAGACGTACGTGTGTTAACAGAACGTGGTTGTGCGGCAATGTCTTTTGACTTAAGCCCGAATAATAAGAATCTTGAAGTATTTCAAAAGAATTAAGAAACCTTTTTAAAGAAGAGTAATACTTGGTTTTGAAAACATAAGAGTTATACTAGCTTTATGGGAAGTTAGGTATAACGTCTTAAGAGAGATAAAGAGAATGGTTTCTTGATTTTTAGAAGTTAAGAGACTTAATCTTAAAAGATAAGAGACTTGACTTAATATGGATGTTAGTGTGAAACCTCATTCGTGAGTAATGAGTACTTGGTTTTAAAAGGAATAATGTTTCTTGATTTGAAAATCGAATAAGTATCGAACAAACCATCTGCGGCTAATAAAGGAAAATGTATTGAATAATGAAGTATTATTAAAACCATTAGAAACCTCCATCGCATAGAAGCTAAGATGAGACAAAATGATATTACATTTTCTAGATCATGGTGCTTTAATAAATGGTTATAAACAAGTATAAATTGCTCACACCTATGGCATATGTTACTCAATTGTTTTAAAAGGATTAAGACATTGAACTATGAAACGTTTCTAAAATAAAGAGACTTGAGTAATTGAAATTAGGCAACTGGAACTTTAGGGAAAAGAAAGGCATTGTTTTGTCTTAAATTGGTTTAAAACATAAAGTGTTATAACAGCTTTATGGGAAGTGAGTTATAACGACTTTATGAAAACAAAAGAAGGGTTTTATCATTGGTTTTAATGTGGTAACTTGACTTTAAAAAGAAGTGTTTTGGTCAAAAGAAGGCATGGTATTGCCTTAATTTGGTTTTAAAAGGAAAGTATGGAAGTTGTTTTGGTTTACTTAAAAGATGTAAGTCACTCTATTTTTATACTAAGTTATCGGGTGACTTTTATAAAGGAATGGATCTCTTAAAAGGAATTTAACGTACGTAGTACTTTAGGGTTAAAACCCGGACTTTGACATAAAATGAAAGTACCTTGAGTTGTGTATAACTTGCCTATGCTTGTTGTTGTGAAACTTGCCTATGCTTGTTGTGATAGCCTTTGTTGTGCAAGAATTGTGTTTCTATACTCTGGCGTCTCGTGGAGGCGGTTGACTTGTTGAGAACTTACTTGGACGTCTGCGGTGGCGGAGAATTCCACGCGCCTCGCTGATAGTGTTATTCCATGGACTAGCTCTCCATGAGGTTTCTTCTTGTTGACCTTGGTACACGGTGGTCGACTTTCGTACTGCCGCCTCGTGGCTGATTCCTTAGTACACAGTAGTTAGCCCTCGTGACTTGCCCTGCTCGATGTAGTGTGACGGTCTCGTGATCTGACGCGTACAGTAGTTAGCCCTCGTACTTGCCCGGTCTACGTGACCGGCCTTGGTATGAGTCGGCCGTACTTGCCGATGTCGCCGTGGTTTGGTTGTATTGTATTGTTAGTACGGCTTTGGCATCGGTAGGACTTGGTGTTCGGTGTACTTCTTGGTGTTATCATATCATAGGCAGCCGTGTGAGGAAGGTATTCCGGGCATGATTGATGTTATGGGCGTGAGACCCGTCATTATATTTGAGTAATGACTTGGAGGCGTGAGTCCACGACTTGATATAAGCGTTATATGTGTATCGTAGTTTGGTTATCATACATGTCTCTCCTTTATATAGACTATTATGATTTCATTTCTGATATTCTGATTTCACATACTTGGTACCTATTATCTTGACCTCTCCCAGGCTGCGTTACATCCGAGTAAGTACATCTACGCCGATCCGCGTTTAGGATCACATTTCGTATTGGGAAGCTCGTTCTTTCGAGGCTTATCTTTTGGTATGTTACCTCAGTCCAGAGGTTCGTGCATTCGGGGTATGGCGGGGCCGTCATGGATTGTTGTATAAATCTTAAGTGCAGCCTTTGTAGTGCGGGGTTGTAAGGATTATGCTTGTTCAAATGTCGATATATTTATATCTTTGAAAGGCAACCGCTTTGGTTGACCTATTTTCTTTTATCTTGATCCATATCTAAATTGTATGTTTAAGTTTTTATTTCGTGGTTTTCTCGATGTTGTATCACTAGGGTGCCGGTAAGGCACGATCACGGGCCGGTTCGTCGTGATGATTAGCCTTCAGACTTGCCCCGCTCGGTTTAGTGGCGAATCTCGTGTCTGACCTTGGTATCCGTAGTTAGCCCTCGTACTTGCCGGTCGACACGTGACACGGCCAGTATCTGGTAGTTGGCTTTCGTCTTGCCGTGTCGCCGTGGCGGAGTCTCGTGATCTGACGCAGTATCGGTAGTTAGCCTCGTACTTGCCGATCGCTACGTGACACGGCGCGGTATCGGTAGTTGGCTTCGTACTTGCCGTGCTCGACTCAGTGTTTTGATTGTATAGTATTGTTAGTGTTATACCCCGTATTTCCAGAGTATGTACGTGAGGGCGTACGTATAAAAGTTTAGCCTTAAAGTTAGGCACTTTGGACGAAATTGTGCACACCTATCAAAAAGAGTCGTTTCCACTAAACATTTCCACTTACGTAGGAAAATTCGGCTATGTCATTAATAATTTTTGCGGATTTTTAGAGACGAAATATTTTGGACCAGCGGGAGGTGACACTTGTCACCCTCGATGGACGGCAAGAGGGCTCTTGGCACGTTTTTGTTGCATTTTTGTGGTCAAGGGTTAGGTAGGATATTTTGGTGGTAGATGGATAAGGTACACTTGCCCTAATCTTGGCCTTACACTTGCTATGCACTTGGCTTCATCTTGGCCATTGGTTGGCCTTTGGTTAGCCTATAAATACTCCCCTAAGTTGAAGACTTTCTTCATCCTCACTTGAAAACTTCTAAGGCAACAACCCTCCTCTCCTCTTGTGCTCTCGTCCGCCACACCCTCCCCTGTGGTAGCCTATAAACACCTCCTCTTGGAGGCCCTCGGCGAGAATACCCCCTCACAGCCTAGTTGCGAGTCGAAATACAACCCCCCATGGTTTAGAAATACTTCTCCAAGTATTGTTGTAATGCCCAAAATACCTTAGCCCATATACCTTGTAGTACTTTCCAAAGTACCCTCTATACGAAAAACCCGGAAAATACGATTATACTTTCCTTTAGCCACTAAATGAAACCCTAAGGGAAAATCTTCACCCGTAGTTGAAGTTATAAGTAGAAGTTGCGTAGAACTTCTAAGGGTTTCTTGGAGCGAATTGGAGCGCACGGAGTGGGAGCTAAACCTTGCTCAGGAGCGACATTAAACTTGGATAATTTTGGGCTTATCGAGGTAAATATCTTGTCCCCCTATTGTAATTGGAAATTACATGATTGTTAGAATATATAGTTGAAGTATACTATATATAGAATGAATATTGAAAAGGAACTGAACGTAGTTTTGCGGCAATGTCTTTTGACTTAAGCCTGAAGAATAAAGAGGAAAATTGAACTGTAATTACATAGGACTGTATTACAGTAGACTTATAGTATTACTTTGAAGTAGAATTTTACACGTCCGGTTAGACGTGTAAACCCCCAGGTTGGCTTGGTAGCGGCACCATGCAGGAGGAGATTTACGCTGTGTGCGGGGAGAGTCTTTACTGTAGAATATTCTAAGACGAGATCTAGATGTTAATAGGCGCCTTGTGGCCTTTATAGGTTGAAGTACTACGTATGGCGTGATCTACTTAGCTTAAGGTGTAGCCGACGGTTTGAGGGACTTGGAGCGTTTTGCTACTAGTCGATAATCGTCGCGAGGTATGTGAACCTCTTCCTATCCTTTTCTAGCATGATATGTGTATAACTATGTAGTACGGTAGACGTACATGTGTGAAATTAATTGGTTGGTTTTAAACATAAAGTGTTATAACGGCTTTATGGGAAGTTGGTTATAACAGCTTTATGTAGGTAAGAAAATGGTTTGACTTATAACTGGCTTGATGTGTGATAATAAAGAACTTGAAGTATCTCAAAGGATTTATGAATCATTTTCAAAGAAGAGTATTACTTGGTTTTTGAAAACTTAAGAGTTATACTAGCTTTATGGGAAGTTAGGTATAACGGCTTAAGAATGTTATATGGATTTCGGAAATGAGAACAATTATCGAACAAACCACTGCAGCGTTAATAAAGGAAAATGTATTTGACTAATGAAGTATTATTGGTAAAACCAGTAGAAACCTCCATCTGCATAGAAGCTAAGATAAGACAAAATGATATTACATTTTCTAGATCATGGCTGCTTAAAAAGATTGATATAAACAAGAATAACCGACTCACACATAAGACATATATTACTCAATTGTTCAAAAAAAAAAAGGAGTTACGTGATTAAGACTATGAACTATGAAATCTTTCAAAATGAGACTTGAGTAATCGAAATTAGGCAAACTGGAACTTTAGGAAAAGAATGTTGTTACTTGATTTTAAAAAGAAGGTGTTCTGGTTTACTTAAAATTGTGAGTCACTCTATTTTATACTTCGGGTATCGAGTGACCTTTGTAAAAGAAATGAATCTTTTAAAAAGAGAGTTTACCGTACGTAGTACTTTAGGGTTAAAACCCGGCCTTTGATATAAAATGAAAGTACCTTGAGTTGTGTATAACTTGCCTATGCTTGTTGTTGTGTAACTTGCCTATGCTTGTTGTTGTGTAACTTGCCTATGCTTGTTGTGATAGCCTTTGTTATGCAAGAATTGTGTTTTTATACTACTGGCGTCTCGATGGAGGCGGTTGACTTGTTGAGAACTTACTTTGGGCGTCAGCGTGTGGAAGATTCCAGTGCGCCGATTATTATTATTACATGGGCATGCTCTGGCGATGTGGACATGTGACCATTATGGTTATTATGGCGAAATATCGTGACTTACGGTTGTGATCGGGTGCGTGCTTTTTTGCCCGTCGCCTACGTGGCGGTGGATCTGGTATAGGTTATTGCCTGCCGCGTGTCGCCTTGGCGAAGTATCGTGACTTACGGTTGTGATCGGGTGCGTAGCTGTTTACTTGCCCCGTCGGCTCGTGACGCAGTGGATCTGGTATGTTATTGCACCGCCACGGTCGACCGCGAGTCGGTGTTTGGATGGAGCCGTGACTTACGGTTGTGATCCGCGCGTGTCGATTCACTTGCCCCGTCGCCACGTGGCGCGGTGGAGCCGGTGGCTATCGGACTTGCCACGCGTGTCGACCGTGATATGGTTATACGGTATTATTATGCGGTCGGATCCGTAGTTATACTTGCCGTCACGGTTTTATGAGAGTGGGACACGGTGTTCATGTATACTCCTTAGTGTTGTTATATCATAGATCAGCGGTGAGGAAGGAATTCCACGCACGAGTGATGATTTGGAGGCATGAGTCCGACTTGATATGATGGTTATATGTTGTATCGTAGTTTGGTTATCATGTCTCGCTTTATATAGACTATTATGATTTCATTTACGTGATTCTGATTTCACATACTTGGTACTGTTATCGACCTCTTGAGTGCGTTCATCCGCGGTAGAGTTACATCGCCGATCCGCTTTTAGGATCACCTTTCGTCTTGGAAGCTCCGTTCCTTGGAGGCTTATCTTTGGTATGTTACCACGATGTGTAGGTTCTTGTACATTCGAGGTATGGCGGGGCCTGTCGTCATAGTTGTATAAATCTTAGAGTGCAGAGTAATCTTTGTGGGCGGGGTTGTAAGGATTGTATTCAAATGTCTATGTATATATATATCTTTGAAAGCGACCGCTTTGGTTGGCCTATTTTCTTTCATCTTGATCCATGTCTATTTGAATGTTTAAGTTTTATTTCATTGGTTTCTCGATGTTGTATCACTAGGGTGCGGTAAGGCACGATCACGGCCCGTTGGTCGTGGCGATTATCTGACTTTGGTATCGTAGTTGGCTTTCGTACTTGCCGGTCGATTGATGATCGCTTTGGTATCAGTAGTTAGCGCTCGTACTTGCCGTCACGGTTTATGACTCGAGTAGGACTTGGTGTTCATGTGTACTCCTTGGTGTTATTATATCATGCACGGCCGGCGATGGGAAGGTATTCCACGGGCATGATTGATGTTGAGGCGTGAGACCCATAGTTATATTTGAGTGATGCCTTTGAGGCGTGAGTCCACGACTTACATGGCTTATTTATTATGGATCGTAGTTTGGTTATCATACATGTCTCCGCTTTATATAGACTACTATGATTTCATTTCTGATTTTGATTTCACATACTTGGTACTGTTATCGACCTCCGGTTTGCGTTAAATCTGCAGTAAGGCACACGATCGTTGATCCTCATAGGATCAAGTTCAGTATTAGGAAGCTCCGTTTCTCGGAGGCTTATCTTTTGGTATAGTCCACATCCTTTGTAGAGTACTTGTACATTCGGTATGGCGGGGGCCTCCCGTCATGTTGTATAAAAACTCTTAGAGTGCATGTCTTGTTGTGGGCGGGTTTGTAAGGATATGCTGTTCGATTTTTAATTATATATCTGAAGATGTAGTTTGGTTGCTTTGTTTATTATGATATCTCTTGTTCATGTTTAAGTTTTATTTCGCTGATTTTCTCGATGTTGTATCAGAGTGCGCGAGGTAAGGCACGATCACGGGCCGGATCGGTCGTGACAAAAGTGGTATCGAGCGATTAATCCTCGGAAAGTGTCTACTGACCGTGTCTAGAGTCTTGATTATCGGTGTGTTGTGCACCACATCTATAATCGAGAGGCGCAGACATTTAGGATTGTTTTCCATTCTTCTCATTCTAAGATCGTGCCTTAGAGCTGTGTTATAAGTTGGACCCCTCTGACGCATTTCGTTTTTATCAGTTATGCCTCCGCATTAGCAACCCGCCCAGATGGGCAAGGCGGCCAGAAAGCTGGCGGTAGGATCTGAGAGAAGCGCGCGAGCCCGATCATTACACGAGATAGTGCTTGGACGGCGAGTTTTGCGCGCCCGATAGAGTTTAGAGCGCAGCGATGGCTGCTGACAGATACTGAGCCTCAGGTCCCCGGCTGGAGCGGAGGAGATGGGTTATAAGGAGATGGCCCGATTATTGGCGAGATAGTGGCAAGCGTGAGGATAAGCTGGATCACGGCGATTTGATGCCGTAGTACCGTAGTTCACCCGAGAGCGAATAGTTTGAGGCTGCGGGACTTTTTGAGTTGCGCACTTGGTGTTTTATGGATCGAGGCACGAGGATGATCCGCAGGAGTTCATCGACGATTCTGACGGATCATAAGAGTGATCAAGGCTTGGAGACCGAGTCGGTGGTCTTAGGTTCACATCGGCTGCGTGATCTATGATCGGGTTTGATTCGTGGGAGCCGTCGGGAGCATGCGCCGGTATTTGGGGACGAGTTCTCGGAGGCATTTCTTGCACATTTCTTGCCTCGCATGAGACGGAGGGCTCGGTACAAATTTTTGGTGTTGAGGCAGAGGGCGTGCGGTTCGGGAGTACAATGGAGTTCGACTCATTGGCTCGGTATGTCCCGCGTTAGTAGCTTGATATGGAGGGCGAGTGCACCGCTATGTCACGAGGCTCGGCGATTATTTGGCGAAGTTGCGCGGGTGTAGCTCTTGGTAGGGCATGGACATTGCCGCGTGCAGCTTATGCCCAGGTGTGAGGCGGAGAGGTCGATGGAATGACGAAGATCGGCGAAGAGGGCGAGCAGCGAGGTCGCTTTGATAACTTTGGCGGACCGCCAAGAAGAACTAGTTATGTACCTCGCCCGATGCAGTGGTCCTCCGGCGCCGGGACGCCGGGATATTCGAGCGGTCGGGGCTCCTGTGTTTCAGATTTTCGAGTAAGTGCTCGCCGGATGAGGTCGCCCTTGTCTCAGTGTGGCCGTTGTGGAAAACTTCATAAGGGAGAGTGTCGTACTAATTTGGGAGAATGTTATTCTTGAGGCCAACAGGGCCATGGCGAGAAGCGACCGAGGTAGTAGCGGTGGGATAGCCTGTTCACGAGATCAGTTGCGGGTTCTTCACCTTCCATAGCTAGGCAGGATGCTCATACACCGGCAGGCCACGGCAGAGGTCGCGGTAGAAGTTCCCAGTTTTAGCGGTCCTTTGAACCGCCTATCTTTTCAGGTATATCCTTAACCCTCTAGAGATCGTGCGTGTTATGATGATTATATGTTGAGTACTATGTACAGATAGCATTGTGTATATTGTGGTTTAGAGACATGGTTAGTTGAAAGAATAAGTATGGGGACAGGGAAGGTATGAACCTTAGAATATTACACGTTGAGACCTTAGATGTAAGGCCGTCTTGAATAAAAGATTTTACGGTTAGTCTTTGTCAAAATACTTGGTATGCGTATAAATGTATTGTGGGATAATTCTGTGGGTTGTGTAAGATGAAAGTGGTAGCTTTCTGGACTTGTATAGGTAAGATTGTTCCGGATCGGGAGAACAAGTGTTTGGCGCGATAGCGGGTCGGGTTGAGTACCGATCGCGGGTCAACCCGCGGCCTGTAATGTGGTGGGGTCAGTTCGAGGTGGTCCCGCCAGGTGGTAGGGTCACGAGGGTGCTAGGCTCAAGTTTAGATGACCATCGTATGAGTTCGTGGATATGTTCGTAGGAATCGGATCGTGAAGGCCGGGAATTGCCTTAAAGGAATTTGAGGCTAGTAAGGTGACCAAGTTTGGAGGTAGTGACTCCAAAGTTTTGGAAACCGAAGCGATGACTGAAGTATGGTACGTATACTAGAAAGAGTTCAAGTGTTCGGTAAGTGCGACGAGTAAGGAGAGAAGTGAACGGGCGTTAGCTGAATAAAAAAGATCATTTTGTTGTGAAGTGAAGATGCGAAGGGAGTATCCCTTAGACCTGGGTGGAAGCTTTTGTAATGCTAGAGGTGATTCCTCGTTGACTTGGGTTAAGTATTTGCGCGTGTGTTATTTGGTGGCCAGGTGTGGCATTGGCAACTTGTTAAGAGGAACTTTATCGTTATCCGTCTTGAGAAGGAATATTCGGGACGAATGTTTCTAAGGAGGGGAGAATGTTATACCCCGTATTTTCCAGAGTATGTACGTGAGGCGTGCGTCAAAAGTTTAAGCCTTAAGTAGGCAAAGGCGAAATTTGTGCACAACTAGCGAAAAGAATCGCTTTTAAAACGCGTTTCCGGACTTTGCGAAGGGAAAAATACGGTTGCAACATTTATAATTTTTGCGGATTTTTCCGAAAGATGAAATATTTTGGACCAACGAGAGGGTGACAAGTGTCACCCTCAAGTGGGCGGTAATAAGGGACGAAACTTGGCACGTTTTGCCTTTGATTTTTTGTCAAGGAGTTGGTAGGATATTTTGTGTAGTTGATGAGCAAGTGGGACCCACAAACACTTGTCCAAATCTTGACCCTACACTTGCCCACCACTTGTCTTAATCTTGGCCATTGATTGGCCTATAAATACCCCTCCAATGCAAGACTATTTCTTTATCCTCACTTGAAATTCCAAGTCTAAAAAAACCTCTCCCCCTTAGTGTAGTTTTTCGTCAGGCTCCCCTCCCTTTGAGAGGCCTTGGCGAAACATCCTCCCTTGCCTAGTAGTTTTAGTAAAATACCCCCACTTGGTAGAAAAGTATTTCTCAGTATTGTTACTATTCCAAAATACCTTGGCCCAAATACCTTGTAGTATTCCAAGGTTACACCTATACTAAAAGCCCAGAAATACTATTAAACTTCCTATAGTCACTAAACGAAACCCTAAGGAAAATCTTCATAGCGGGTTGAAGTATTAAGAAGAAGTTGTGTAGAACTTCTAAGGGTTGTTTGGAGCGGGTTGGAGCGCCCAGAGTAGGAGCTAAACGTTGCTCAGGATCGACATTAAAACTTGGATAATTTTGGGCTTATCGAGGTAAATACTCTTGTCCTTCTATTATAGTTGGAAATTATATACTAAAGTAGTATAGAAATGAGTATAAGATATAGAAGGATGGTATAAGAGAAGAGAATTGAATTGAAATCACATCAGAAGAATTTTAAACAAGAAGATTAAAGCAGATTTACATAGATTGTATTTCTGATGAGACTTGTGTAGTTGGACGGGTAGGGAAGTGCTGCCCAATTTTCCGTAGAATAAGGAATCTGTATCTAGAATTATTATACAGAGTAGTCTAGACGTTGATAGACTTGTATAACCGTTATAGGTTGAAGTACTGCAAGTAGCGTATTCTACTCGAAGGGTGGAAAGGGCTAGCCGGATTCTGATGCTTTGGAGCTATTTGCTAATAGTCGATAATCGTCGCAAGGTATGTGATTCTTCCTATCCTATTGAGCATGATATTTTAAAAGAATATATATATAGTACGGTAGACGTACGTGTGTTAACTGAACGTGGTTTTACTCCGATGTCTTTTGACTTGAGTTTAAATAATAAGAATCTTGAAGTATTTCAAAAGAATTAAGAAACCTTTTTAAAAGAAGAGTAAGGCTTGGTTTTAAAAGCTTAAAGAGTTATACTAGCTTTATGGGAAGTTAGGTATAACGACTTAAGAGAGATAAAAAGAATGGTTTATTGATTTTAGAAGTTAAGAGACTTGATCTTAAAAGATAAGAGATTTGACTTAATTGAATTAATATGAATTTTGTTAAAAAGTGTGAAACCTCATTCGTGAGTAATGAGTACTTGGTTTTAAAAGGAATAATGTTTCTTGATTTCAAAAATCGAATAAGTATCGAACAAACCATCGCAAAGATTAATAAAGGGAAATGTATTGACTAATTAAGTATTATTAAAACCAAGAGAAACCTCATCCGCATAGAAGCTAAGATGAGACAAAATGATATTACATTTCTAGATCATTTGCTTTAATAAGATTGTTATAAACAAGAATAACCTACTCACATATAAGGCATGTGTTTCTCAAATTGTTTTAAAAAGAAATTACGTTATTAAATGATTAAGACTATGAACTATGAAATCTTTCAAAATAAGAGCGTGAATATTTGAAATTAGGCAAACTTGAACTTTGGAAAAGAATGTTGTAACTTGATTTTAAAATGAAGTTTGTTTTGGTTTAAAAGGAAAGTATGGAATTTGTTTTGGTTTACTTAAAATGTTAGTCACTCTATTTTTATAATACGGGCATCGGGTGACCTTTGTAAAAGAAATGGATCCTTTAAAGAATTTAACGACGTAGTACTGGGGTTAAAACACGGACTTTGGCATAAAATGAAAGTACCTTGAGTTGTGTGTAACTTGGCTATGTTTGCGTGTGATAGCCTTGTCGTGCTAGTATTGTATTTCTATACCGCCGCATCTCAATGGAGGCGGTGATTTGTTATGATATTACTTGGGCGTCTGCGGTGTGGAGAATTCCGCAGTGCGCTCGCGTTGATAGTGTTATTCCATGGACTAGCTCTCCATGAGGTTTTTACTGATTCGGCCTTGGTATCTGGTGGTTGGCTTTCGTACTTGCCGCCTCGTGGCTGATTCGGCCTTGGTACACAGTAGTTAGCCTTCGCTTGCCCGCTCAGTTTAGTGGCGAAGTCTCGTGATCTGACGCTTGGTATCGGTAGTTAGCCCTCGTACTTGCCGGCCGACGTGACCACGGCCGTATCTGGTAGTTGGCTTCGTACTTGCCGTGTCGGCCGTGGCGGAGTCTCATCTGACCTTGGTATCTGGTAGTTAGCCTTCGTACTTGCCCCGGTCAGCTACGTGACACGGCCTTGGTACCTGGTAGTCGGCTTTCGTACTTGCCCCGTGTCAGCTTCGTGGTTTGATTGTATAGTATTGTTAGTACGGCCTGGGTATCTGGTAGTTGGCTTTCGTACTTGCCGGCCGATTGATGATCGGCTTTGGTATCAGTAGTTAGCGCCATTACTTGCCGTCACGGTTTATGACTCGAGTAGGACCTAGTGTTTATGTGTACTCCTTGGTGTTATTATATCATAGACTGCCGGCAGTGAGGAAGGTATTCCACGGGCATGATTGATGTTGAGGGCGTGAGACCCATAGTTATATTTGAGTGATGCCTTTGAGGGCGTGAGTCCCTGACTTACATGGCTTATTTATTATGGATCGTAGTTTGGTTATCATACATGTCTCACCTTTATATAGACTACTATGATTTCATTTACGATATTTTGATTTCACATACTTGGTACTGTTATCGACCTCGCTTGAAGTGCGTTAATCTGCAGTAGGTACACGATCGTTGATCCTCGCCATAGGATCACAACAGATTGGGAAGCTCCGTTTCTCCGAGGCTTATCTTTTGGTATAGTCCACATCAGTAGTACTTGTACATTCGTGGTATGGCGGGAGCCACTGTCGCCATGTTGTATAAAAACTCTTAGAGTGCATGAAATCGTTGTGGGCGGGGTTTGTAAGGATGTAATCTGCTCCGATTTTTAATTATATATACAAGAAGGTAACCGTTTGGTTGGCCTGTTTTATTATGATATCTCTTGTTCATGTTTAAGTTTTTATTTCCGCTGATTTTCTCTGATGTTGTATCACTAGGGTGCCCGGGGTAAGGCACCAGTCACGGGCCCGGGATCGGATCGTGACACTTCTATCATGGTCAATGACCCTTTTGCCCTTGCATAATTCGACCAAGCCATGTGGGAGGGGCGCCACGTGTCGCCCTCCCATTCGTCCATAAAATTCCGTAACCCTCATGGGCCCCACAAAACGTAAAATTCCTCGGGTGGGCCCCACGTGACCAAATCCGTAAAATAAATTTCCATACTGAAAATACATTCCATAATCCTCAATTAATGCATTTTGAGAATCCAATTCTCCTCAACGAACATTTTTCCTTTCCGACGTTCGGAAGATTTTTCGTCGGAAAAACAATTCTTCCTTTCGTACCCTTTTGTCTTGTATTCCTTACTTACATTCTCTTAAACATGTCCTGGAGTTACGGGGTGTAACATTCTTCCCCCCTTAGAAACATTCGTCCCCGAATGTTCTTTCGGAGTCCAATCTAATTAGATAGCGACATAGTCTCCTTTTACTACACCCTTCTTACAACATATGCCACCCATGGCCACATAACAATACTTATACTAAAATGTCTACCTTGGCACTCACGAAGCCAACTAGCCCATACTCATAATGACCTCAAAGTCCGTCATAATCATCTCTACTAGGTCTACTTGGGTCCGACGTATCTCACCGAAAACCTCATATTCCCGCTCAGCTACCACCCCAAACACTCACGGGGGTAGTTACCTCGAAAGGTCCTTACAGATTCGGGCTCTATTCCTTTACACTTGGTTGTTATCTTTCTTCGTTGTACTCTTTCCGCACTTCCAACTCATACTAGTATACAAACATAACTTCCATATCTTTGGCCTCCAATCTTTTGGAGTCACTCTTTTAAACAACGTAAGGCCATTTCCGACTCGCGACACTGGTTAGGTGGAACGCGTCCACGAACCAGTAAAACAATTAACTAGACTTGGGCCTTGCACCCTTGACCTGTCACGTGGCGAACTACTACCAACTGATCCCACTCCATTTCAAAGCTATGGGGCGACCATGATAGGTCCTCACCCCCGTCCGCGTCGCACTTAACTCTTATTCTTGGTCTATAATAAATCTTTCTACGGAAGACCTTGGCGAGAATTCATTAATCGTTCCATACCTTCCGGTATTTAGTTAGTCTTTACCAACTCTTGGTAATCTAAAATCATTCTAGGCAACACGCGTCGACCCTCACATAACTCCGTATAGCGTATGTCACAATACCAACTATACTACAATCATTACTGACACGGATACGCAATCCACATAGTCCTTCCTGGGTCACTGCTGCCTTGCTTGTAGCTGCAATCAACATAACTCGTTAGGGGGAGACGACCCTAACAACACAGCTCTATCGCACGATCTCAGAGTGAGAAGAATGGAAACCAAATCCTAAATGTCCTGCAAATCCTCACGATTATAGATGTGGTGCGCGACACCGATAATCAAGACTACTACTGACACGATGCAGACATTTTCCGAGGACTAATCGCTCGATACCACTTTTGTCACGACCCGACCCCGGGTCGCGACTGGTGCCCTACCTGGGCACCCTTATAATCATACAACATAATAAACTGCTGCGGAAAATAAATAACACACATATTTTTTTTTCTTTTTACCAAGGCAAAGCCGATAAGGCTGCCGTAATATAAATCACCCAAAAAGGGCTTACACTATCCAAAAATGTAATTACAACTCTAACCAGTCCAGCCCACATGTGAATACGCACCTCTAAGATTTGAACACGTGCTATGGCGGGATAAGGCCGCCGCACCTCGAATATACATAGCCGTGACGACTCGGAACATTGGAGCCATCTCAAATCTTGAACCGTGATCCTAAGCTCGCGGATCCACAATGTACCTAAACTGCGGACATTAACGCAATTCTCGAAGAAGTCGATAACAACAGTGCGAATATGGAATGTAAATAAATCATGATAAGCAGTTATAATCATACAAAAGAATAGCGAGGGCAAGTATAAAAGTACATACGTGATCTCCGTGTCATTACCCCTTATGAACTTAATTGCACATCATTATCTTTCCCATTCCATTAAGATTTATAGCCATATCTTACGTACATACTTAGGAGAAGTCATTAAGTTTATTACCATCTAACTTACTTATCTTTCATAACCTAATTCGGCCCTTTACGGAGGGACGCCTATACTGCCCGGCCCATTTCTGGGACGATAATGTCATATAGTCTGCCCATAAAGGTATACGCGGCCCATTTACGGGGCGATAATGTCATATAGTCTTCCCATAAAGGTATCTTGCGGCCCATTTCGGGACGATAATGTCATATAGTGCGCCCGTAAAGGTATCTTTGCGGCCCATTTCTAGGGCGATAATGTCATATAGTCGCCCATAAAGGTATCTTGCCGGCCCATTTACGGGGCGATAATGTCATATAGTCGCCCATAAAGGTATCTTTGCGGCCCATTTCGGGACGATAATGTCATATAGTCGCCCATAAAGGTATCTTGCCGGCCCATTTCGGGGCGATAATGTCATATAGTGCGCCCATAAAGGTATCTTGCCCGCCCATTTCGGACGATAATGTCATATAGTCGCCCATAAAGGTATCGCGGCCCATTTCGGGACGATAATGTCATATAGTCGCCCTGAAGGTATCTTGCCGACCCATTTCTGGGACGATAATTTCATATACAATCCGGGAATTTAACCCAAAGTACTACGCACCTCTACTTCTTTAGAAAGACTCTTTTTCAAATAAAACTTCCCAGATACTAACAACCGCAGTATCAAGTCATATCTACCTTTTTAGAAATACATTTACCGGCTTCTAAATCAAGTGACTTCTTTCTTAAAAACCTTAAGCAATTGGTACCTTTAAAACAATTTGCCCTTCTTTATTTCAAATCATTTCTTTGCTTACATTACTGAAGAAAACCATTCTTTTAATCTTCCAAAAAGTTGTTATAACCAACTTCCCATAAAGTCGTTATAACTCTTTATGTCTTAGGCAAATTCATTCCTTTTATAACCAAGGGACTTATACTTTTAAATCGAATTTCATAGCTTTCAAAATACTTCAAGTCTCTTAACTTTTAAGAAAACAAGTTTCTTAACTTTAGAAATCAAGTCTTTCCAAATCAAATATTCTATACTTGTAAATCAATTCATTTCTTCCTTTAAGAATCAAGTCCCATAACTTAAAGAAAATAAAGTCTATACTTATTTATATCGATCTTAATCAAGTAGCCATGATCTAGAAAATGTAATACAATTTTGTCTTATCTTAGCTTCTATGCAGATGGAGAATTCTACTTGTTTTAATATAAATTATCGTCATTACATTTTCCTTTATTAACGCTGCAATGGCTTGTTCGATACTTATTCTCATTCGTGCCGTAAATTAGCCAAGTCAACTTGGCCCCAAAATACCTCCTAACGACTCCTACCAACATCCCCCATAAGACTTGGTAAGAACTTAGGATAACTTAGACGTAACCCTTACGTGGAGTAAATCAACATACATACTTCTTAACTTCTAAGAGTAGAAGGAAATCATGAAATAATACCACATGTATATTCCATACATAGAATCATGTCTAAAGAAAAAAGAGGTTCACATACCTCGCGACGATTATCGACAAATAGCAAAATGCTCCAAAGTACTTCAACCTTGATAGCTATTCCATCCTTCAAGTAGAATATGCTATACTTAGTACTTCAACCTATAATGGCCATAATACGTCCATTAAACCTCTAGCTTCGAACGTAGAATATTCTAAGTGCAAAGTCACTAAATTCTACGGAAAATCGGACAGCACTTCCTTTGTTTCTACATACTTTGCCACCTTTTTCAAGGCCGAATACAATAACCAAACACGCCACATTTAAGGCTCAACAATGTAGTTAACAATAGGGGATTACACGCCTACAAGACGTGTAAAATTCCGCCCCACAATTGATATCAAACTAGTCCACAATACAATGCCATTTTCGGCCAAAAGGTGCAACAACTTATCAAACTTTCCAATTCCTTTTCAATCCAAGTTCTTAGGTCAACATGTTATATAGTCAAAAACAACTTCAACAACTACAATTTCCTTCTTTATATAACATATGACAACTTAACTAGTATCCAACTTGCATAAAAATCTTAAGGGCTAACATACTAGTTTTCGGATTAGGGTTCCAACAAACCATACACTTATCAAACTTCATACTAAATACCTCATGCTTGCTAATATCCATAGCTACAACAATAAGTAATCTTAATTACTAAAACGACAAGAATTATACCTTTACAAGCCCTTAATCTTTCCAAGATTCAAAGTCGCTCCTTAGCAATTCTTAGCTCCTTTCCTTATGTTCCAATCCGCTCCAAGCACTCCTTAGAAGCCTATGAAGAACTCATCTTCAAGTTCCAACTTCAAAGTTGAAGAACTCCTTAAGTTTCCGCCTTGCGACTAATACGAAAACGCCACTTTTCCGAAATCTTTCTATTGAGATAACCTTACAATACTCTTAGGAACCTTGGGTTAAAGTCTTGTGAATTATGAACCAAAATTGCAAAACTTTCTTGTCCACCATAGACAAAGCCGAGAGCTCCTAATGTTCAAGACAAGGTCTTGAAATTTTTTCTAAGTGTTAAAGGCAAGTCTTGCTACTTAGGATGATTATATAACACAATGGAGGGTCTAGATCATAACACTTGTTAAGTTTGGAGGGAAGAGATCAAGCCAAGTGGCCCTTGGACTTAGTCAACAATATCAAGCTCAAGCTTAGCAAGACTTGGTCTTCTATCATGGTCAATGACCCTTTTGCCCTTGCATAATTCGACCAAGCCATGTGGGAGGGGCGCCACGTGTCGCCCTCCCATTCGTCCATAAAATTCTGTAACCCTCGTGGGCCCCACAAAACGTAAAATTCCTCGGGTGGGCCCCACGTGACCAAATCCGTAAAATAAATTTCCATACTGAAAATACATTCCATAATCCTCAATTAATGCATTTTGAGAATCCAATTC
Organism: Przewalskia tangutica; assembly: GCA_029844215.1. Classification (NCBI taxonomy): domain Eukaryota; kingdom Viridiplantae; phylum Streptophyta; class Magnoliopsida; order Solanales; family Solanaceae; genus Przewalskia; species Przewalskia tangutica. Next base: position 38,947,233 of record CM056732.1, on the reverse strand, counting down.
TCCTCAACGAACATTTTTCCTTTCCGACGTTCGGAAGATTTTTCGTCGGAAAAACAATTCTTCCTTTCGTACCCTTTTCAAGTCTTGTATTCCTTACTTACATTCTCTTAAACATGTCCTGGAGTTACGGGGTGTAACACTTAAATAGACAATGAGGGACTAAAATGTAGTATTTTAGGGACCTAAGTGTAATAAGGAAAATCATATTTTGGGCTTTTAACTTAAGAACTATTATTTCATCTTCTTCATTCTACAAATCAAAAGAAGAACCCTTTTCCCTCACCCCCTCTCCCCTAGGTCGAAACCCCCTCCCTTCTCTACAAAAATTGGGGTTTAATTTCTCTTCCAATATTTCTGTGATTATCTACAAATTAGAAGCAAAATTTAGAACCAAAAATTTCCAAAATCAGTGAGGAATTTCGGGTCTGCCAAGACCGAAAATCAGAGCAGTTGTTTTCAAGTTTTGGGACAAAATTTTGAGAAGAAAAATTGAGAGAATTTCGGGCAGATTTTCAGTCAACTTTGGAGGGGTATATCTCCTAGTATAGTAGGAGTTTTTAGGTGTTCCAAAAGCCTAATATGAAGTTTGTCGAGTCTAGTTTCCAACGCAATAATGCGCTTGTCGATAAGACATAGGAGTAAAGAATTATGGACGTTACAAGTTCAGCTGACAAAGCAAATGGTAAATGAAGGAAACTCTAAAACTTGTTTTCAAAATCGCTCCAAAGGGAGTTATAATGGAAACCACTCTGAAAGTGGTGCAACGTTTTGTAACTTCATTATATATTCATAATGTATATCATGTGTATTGTTATTTTTCTACCTGATCAGCTGGATTATGATATTCTTAAGCTAGAAGCGGCTGTCCGAAGGGGCTATCATGACTACGCCGGAAACGGTCGTCTGAAGGGACTATTGTGTTTAGCCGGAAGCGGCTACGAATAGAATATTCTATATTTATATTGTGTATGCTAGAATTTGTGTAAGAGACCATATGACATGGTTTAAAGTGTTGTTCCAGGTTACTCCCAGGTTGCTTTCTAAACTTTCTTACTGTTACACTTTTCCTGATTTTATGATTCAGTATTGCCTTACATATTCAGTATATATTCTGTACTGACCCCTTTTCTTCGAGGGGCGGTGTTTCATGCCCGCAGGTACAAGAACTTGGTTTTGGTGATTCGCCAGTTTATGGTTCCACTCAGCTGTTTGGGAGAGCTCTAGTGATTCGTAGCTTAGTCAGTTTGGTACAGATCTTTAATCTTGGACCTATGCATATTTATGGGCACGATGGGATCCTGTACCGTCATATGTTGTTATCCTACTTGTAGAGGTATGTAGACGGTTGTGGGATTGTGTATGTTTTGGGTTGGTTGTGAGGATTACAGACAGGTTGACTCATTTGCGTTTTGGTATTTCTTTTGGGAAGTTCCCTTATATATATATATATATATATATATATATATATATATATATATATATATATATATATATATATATATATATATTGTCACGACTCGACCTCGGGATCGTGCCTTACCCCTGCACCACGGTGATACAACATCGAGAAAATCACTGAAACAAAAACTTAAACAGGAACAAGATACAAGATAAGAAAACAGTTAACAAACGGTCACCGTGTATATACAATATACAATATAACCGATTTACAATCCTTTACAAACCGCCTACAACAATTACTACGGACCTCTAAGAATGTAACAACAACTATGACGGACAGTGGCCCGCCATACCCCGAATGTACAAGTACCTACAAAGTGACAGGACTATACCAAAAGATAAGCCTCCGAGAAACGGAGCTTCCCAACGCGAATCGCGATCCATGAACGAGGATCAACAACCGTGTACCTCACTGCGGCATGACGCAGCCCGAAGGAGGTCGACAACAGTACCAAGTATGTGAAACGAAAATCAGAAATGAAATCATAGCGATCTATATAAAAACAGAGACATGTATGATAACCAAACTACAATCCACAATATATAAGCAAATATGTCAAGTCGTGGACTCACGCCTCAAAGTCATCACTCAAATATAACTATGGGTCTCACGCCACAACATCAATCATGCGTGGAATACCTTCCTCACCGCCGATCTATAATATAATAACACCAAGAAGTACACATGAACACGTGTCCCACTGTATCATGAAACCGTGACGGCAAGACGAAGGCATAGCTACCGATCCAACTCGCATCATCAATCGACCGGTAAATGCGAAAGCCGCCTACCGTAACCTACCGTACCAACAATACTAAACAACCATATCACGAAGCCGACGCGTGGCGTGTGATAGCCTCTACCAGATCCTCCTGCGCACGTGGTGACGGGGCAAGTAACCGAGCTAACCACCGATCACAACCGTAAGTCACGGCGCCGTCCAAACACCGACTCGCTGGTCGACACGCGGCAAGTGTGATAGCCTCTACCAGATCCTCCCCGCGCCACGTAGCTGACGGGGGCAAGTAACCAGGCTAACCACCAGATCACAACCGTAAGTCACGATGCCGCGCGAAGGCGACGCGTGGCAAGTCGATAACCTCTACAGATCCACTGCGTCACGAAAGGCGACGGGCAAGAACCAGCTAACCACTGCACCACAACCGTAAGTCACGAGACTTCGCCACAAAACTGAACGGGCAAGAAGGCTAACTACGTAACCAAAGCCGAATCACGGCCGGGCAAGTACGAGAGCCAACTACCAGATACCAAAGCCGAATCAGTAAAACCTCATGGAGAGCTAGTCCATGGAACAACAATCCTAATGGAACCATACCCGTGGGCCACCCAACGTGTCAGTAGGTCCAAGGATATAACAAGATAACCGGCCCTCCATCGAGAGACTCAGAGTACGTAATCAAAACACTTGCACAACAAAGGCTATCACAACAAGCATAGGCAAGTTCAACGTACTCATAGACTTTCATTTTATTACAACAAATCCGGATTTTTAACCCCAAGGTACTACGTATTTTAACTCTTTAAAAGATCAATTTCTTTCACAAAAAGTCACACGATACCCGTAGTATCAAAATAGAGTAACTGTCTTTTTAAGTAAACCAAAACAATTTTCATACTTCCTTTTTAAACCAAATCATTTCTCCCTTTAAAGTCAAGTTACCATTTTAAATACAATAATAAAACCATCCTTTTGTTTTCATAAAGTCGTTATAACTAACTTCCCATAAAGCTATTATAACACTTTATGTTTTAAACCAATTTAAGACAAACCATGCCTTTCTTTTAAACCAAAACACTTCAAATTTTCAAGTCTCTTTTCTTTTAGAAATCAAGTTCCTTAATATTTCACATCAAGTCATTTATAAGTCAAGTCTTTTATCTTTTAAAAACCACAAACAATTTCTTTACCTACATAAAGTTGTTATAACAAACTTCCCATAAAGCCGTTATAACACTTTATGTTTTAAACCAACCAAATTCGTTTAGCACACGTGACTCACCGTACTACATAGTTCACACAATCATGCTAGAAAAGATAGGAAGAGGTTCACATACCTCGCGACGATTATCGACAATTAGCAAAACGCTCCCATGTACTATAACCTTGCTAGCCGTTTCCACCCTTCAAGTAGAATACGCTACTCGTAGTACTTCACCCTATAAAGGCCACAAAACGTCTATCAACTTCTCGAACACTTTGTAGCACATTTCAAAGTACAAGGTTCCTATTTCTACGGAAAATTGACAGCCTCCCGCAACCACATAAATCTCCTCCTCTACCTGCACGCCACTGCAAGCCAACAACTCGAGGAGGGGTTACACGCCTAACCTGGACGTGTACAATTTACTCCACAATAATACTACAAGTCTCATCAGAATACCCAATGTAAATACAACAATTATTTTTAATCATCCTTCCAATATATCTTATACTCAATTCTAAACTACTACAATATGTAATATCCAATTACAATAGGGGGACAAAGATCATTACCTCGATAAGCCCAAAATTATCCAAGATATAAGTCGATCCTGAGCAACGTTTAGCTCCAAATCCTTACGCTCCAACCCGCTCCAAGCAACCCTTAGAAGCTCCTAACCAACTCCTCTTCAAGATCTAACTCCAACAAGTGAAGAACACTAAGGAACAACTATGGCAAGTTTCGGCCAAGGTGAAATTCTAAGGCTAGGGGTGTGAAATCTTTTCCAACTCTTGGTACACAATCTTCCTAACACCCTAAGGAAGAACACTTATAAGTTTAGGGATTTTTGGACAACTTTTGCTCAAGAAATTAAGGCAAAGCCGAGAGCAACTACAAAGGGGAGGGAGTATTTTGTCTTGGAAATTATCTCAAGTGTGGATGAAGTCTTCACTACAAAGGGGGGGGGGGGTATTTATAGAGAAATCAAGGGCCAAAATTAAAGCAAATGTAAGGTGAGGATGGGGTACATGTGTGTGGGTAGTTTGCCAACCATTTGTTCACCACAAAAATGGGACAAGTGGCTAGCCACTTGTCCCTCAAGAAAACGTCAAGTGCCTCACTTTCGCCATAGGGCCACCGGGTGACACGTGTCGCCTACTGCCCAAAATATTTCATCTTCCAAAATATCCGTAATGCCAAAAATCCGAAAATAAAGTGGGCCCCACAAAACCGTAAATTCTCCCGTAGGCCCCACGTGACCAATTTCGGAAATAAAATTCCATAATTCTTAAATATTCCAAAAAGTCCGAATACCAAATCTGGGAATCCAATTCCCATTAACGAACCTTTTTCCTTCACAAACTTCGGAAACTTTTCCAGTAAAAATCACATCTTTCATCCTTTCCAATTTAAATGTCGATTCTCGCACGCACGCCCTCATATACATACTGGAACTACTGGTGTAACATTCTTCTCCCCTTAGAAACATTCGTCCCGAATGTTCCTTCTAAGCCTCCAAACATACCTGTCGGTATAGTCTTCCCTACTATACTTACGAAACCAATTATGCCACACATGGCCATAATACAACATACTCGCAAAAACGCACATCCAAGCCAACAAAGAATCATCTCTAAAGCGTATAACAATACCATTAGCTCCACCCACGGTCCAAAGGATACTTTCTTCACATCTTTACTTATAAAAGGACACTTCCATCTTCTTAACACATCTACGCTCTTTTCTTACTCGTCGCACCTCCTCGCACACTCAAACTCTTCCTACTATACGCATTACCACATTTCATCATTGCTTGGTTCCAAAATCTGGTTACTATCTCCAACTTTGTCACGACCGAACCTGCCCGTGGATCGTGCCTTACCCCGCACCCTAGTGATACAACATCGTAGAGAAAATCAGCTAAGTAAAAACATGAACATGAATTAAGAGACATGATAAATAAACAAAGCAACCAAAACATTGCCTTCGGATATATACATAAATACCTCAGCTTATCCTTTTTACGGACTGCGCCACAGCATTTCTGCACTTAAGAAGTGACAACAACTATGACGGACAGGGCTCGCCATACCCCCGAATGTACAAGAACCTCTGCACTCGTGGTAACATACCAAAGATAAGCCTCCGAAGGAACGGAGCTTCCCAACACGAATGTGATCCTATGGCGGGGATCGATCGATGTACCTTTACTGCAGATGACGCGGCCCCAGAGGTCGATAAATGTACCAAGTATGTGAAATCGTAAATATCAGTAAATGAAATCATAATAGTCTATATAAAGCGAGAGACATGTATGATAACCAAACTACGATTCACAACATAAAAGCAGCCATGTCAAGTCGTGACTCACGCCTCAAAGTCATCCTCGCCCGTGGAACTCCTTCCTCACCGCGCCTAGGTACAAATCATGTGATGCGTATAACGGTCTCGGCCCATCTTATGGACCCAATATAGAAACGTGTGGAATACATTCCTGATGAACCAGAGTCGGTGAAATACATTCCGGATGAACCGTGGTCAAGTGAAATACATTCTGATGAACCGGTAATCAAGTGAGATACATTCCGGATGAACCGTAATCAAGTGAGATACATTCCTGATGAACCTGTAATCGTGAGATACATTCGGATGAGCCGTGTCAAGTGAGATACATTCTGATGAACCTGTAATTGTGAGATACATTCGGATGAACCTAATCAAGTGAGATACATTCGGATGAACCGTAATCAAGTGAGATACATTCCGGATGAACCAGTAATCAAGTGAGATACATTCCTGATGAACCGTAATCGTGAGATACATTCGGATGAACCGGTAATCAGTGAGATACATTCCGGATGAACCGTGTCAAGTGAGATACATTCTGATGAACCGGTAATCAAGTGAGATACATTCGGATTGAACCTGTAGTCGAGTGAACACGATACTTGCACAACAAGGCTATCACACGTAATGTGGTCAAGTTTCATAACAACAAGCATAAGCAAGTTACACAACTCAGTACTTTCATTTTATGTCAAAGTCCTGATTTTAACCTAAAGTACTACGACGTTAAATCTTTAAAAGATCTGCTTCTTTCACATAAGTCACACAATACCCGTAGTATAAAATAGAGTACTGTCCTTTTAAGTAAACAAAACACTTACCTTTGTAAAATCAAGTAACAACATTATTTTCCAAACGCCCAAGTTTGCCTAATTTCAAATGTTCACGTTTCTTATTTTAGAAAGGTTTAGTAGTTCATAGTCTTATTCATTTAAGAATGTAATTCTCTTTTAAACCATCTAAGAACATAAGCCTTATATGTGAGTAGGATATTCTTGTTTATAACCATCTTATTACAAAGAATGCATGATCTAGGAAATATCATTTTGTCTCATCTTAGCTTCATGCGGATGGAAGTTTCTCTTGGTTTTAATAATACTTAATTATTCAATACATTTTCCTTTATTAACGCTAGTTGGTTTGTCGATACACATTTCGATTTCCAAATCAGAAAACATTCTTAAGCGTTATACCTAACTTCCCATAAAGCTTAGTATAACTCTTAAGCTTTCAAAACCAAGTAATACTCATTCTTTCAAAACGATTCATAAATCTTTTGAAATACTTCAAGTTCTTTATTAACACATATCAAGCCGCTTATTATTCAAACCGATTTACCTTTTAAAAACCACAAAGTATTTGCTTATCCACATAAAGCTATTATAACCAACTTCCCATAAAGCCGTTATAACACTTTATGTTTTAAACCAATCAAATACATTTAGCACACGTGACGCTCACCGCACTACATAGTTCACACATATCATGCTGAAGAGGTAGGAAGAGGTTCACATACCTCGCGACGATTATCGACTAATAGCAAAACGCTCCAAGTACCTCAAACCGTTGGCTACTCCTTAAGCCAAGTAGATCACGCCATACGTAGTACTTCAACCTATAGAGGCCACACGGCGCCTATTAACATCTAGATCTCAATGTAGAATATTCTACTGAAAATTCGGCAAGACCTCCCCGCAACAACAGAAATCTCCTCTATCGGAGGCTACCAAGCCAACTGCAGGTTAACACGCCTAACCTGACGTGTACAATTCTACTACACGAATGCTACACAAGTCTCGTAATACGGTCTATGTAATTACATTCATTCTCTTCTTTAAATTCAGCTTAAGTCGCAAGACATTCGTAAGTATTATTCAGCTTAAGTCAAAAGACATTGCCGCACAACTATGTTCATTCTATATATAGTATACTTAACTACATACTCTTACAACATGTAATTTCCAATTACAAATGAAGGTCAAGAGTGTTTACCTCGTTAAGCCCAAAATTATCCAAGTTATATGTCGATCTGAACAACGTTTAGCTCTACTCCGGCGCTCAATCCGTTCCAACCAACCCTTAGAAGTTCTAACCAACTTCTACTTAAATACTTCAACTATCATGAAGATTTTCCTTAGGGTTTCGTTTAGTGGCTAAAGAAAGTATAATAGTATTTTTACGGGCTTTTGTATACGTGTAACCTTGGGAATACTACAAGGTATTTGGGCAGGTATTTGGGCATTATAACAATACTAGAGAGTACTTCTATACCACAACAAGGGGTATTATACGAAAACAACTAGGCTAGGGGGGGTGTACCCCTCGGCTAGGGCACCACAAAGGGGAAGGGGGAGGCTCTCGGCCAAGGGCCTTGCTCAAAGGGGGGAAGGGGGACTTTGGACGATAGCAAGACAAGAGGGAGGGAGTATTTGAGACTTAGATAGATTGCTCAAGTTTTGGATGAAGAAAGTCTTCAACTTAGAGGGGTATTTATAGGTCAAGTGAAGGCCAACCAATGGCCAAGATGAAGACAAGTGCATAGCAAGTGTAAGGCCAAGATTTAGCCATGTGCTACCTTATCCATCTACACAAAATATCCTACCTAACCCTTGACCAAAATTTCAACACCAAAAACGTGCAAATGGGCTAGCTTTGCCGTCCACTCCTTCCAATTGAGGTGACAAGTGTCGCCTCTCGTTGTCCAAAATGTTTCGTCTCTCGGAAAAATCCGTAAAAATTAAAAATGCCATAGCCGGAATTTTCCCTACGAAAGCTGTGGAAACGTTTCGTCGAAAAACGACTCTAATCGGGTGTTGTGTACAAATTTCGAATCTTGCCTAACTTAAGGCTCAAATTTTTATACGTACGCCCTCACGTACATACTCTGGAAATACGGGGTATAACAAACTTGGTCATCATTAACTGGGAACACTCTGGATGGATCTCCGATACTCTTCCGAAACATAGCAACATGGAATACCGGACGTACTGTCTCCTAAGTCGGACGGCGATTACTAACATAGGCAACCCGGCCTATTCTACAACGATCCAAATGCCCAAAGTACCTCGCTAAGTTTCCCGCTTTCCAAATCTCGTCACACCTTCCGGTGGTACTTCAAGACCCACCGCCAACATGAACTCCAAGTGTCGACGCCATTATCCGCACGACTTCGCTGACTCGAGTCGCTAATAACCTCTTACGGATAAGCTTCACCCTATCCACCTCCCCGAATCAAGTATGGACCCTAATCTGAACATTGCCAACATCGAACCAATCGACGGCAACCTACACTTCCGCCATACAAGGCTTCATAAGGCGACATCCAATCGAAATGGTAGCTATTACAATACTCACTCAACAAGAGGCAAATAATCCTTACAGCTACCCCTGAAATCAAAACACCGGCCCGTAACATATCCTCAAAGGTCTGGATAAAACGCGTTTTTGTCCGTCGGCCCGAGGGTAAATGCAATACTGAGACTCACCTGAATATAATCCACCTGTAATATTCTAAGGCTCACACCTACCATGTCCCCATACTTACCCTTTTCAACTACCCATGCAATTATCCCACCTAACACAATGCTATCCGTACATAGCACTCCACATGTATCTACCATAACGACCTAAACAAGTCTCTTAAGGGCTGAAGATATCTTTGTAACATCGCTCACTTTCCCTTTGTCGCTCTAATCAAATCTGCTCTGGCGATAACTACTGAAGGTGATGAACCACCACCGATCCCGGTCGAGTCGTAACATCCGCGCCACCTCTGGTCGGACAATTTTTTGCAAAATGTCCCTGCTGGCCGCAAGCCTAACAAGCTATCTAAGTAGTACGACACTCCCCATAAGAACACCTACCACAACGGCCATACCGAGGTGGGGGTGGCCTCTCTGCTAACACCCCTTCTCTCCGAACCATCAATCCATCGACCGGTAGCTAAGTCATCCCACTTGTATCCCTCCTACTAGGACATTCTCTCCTCACACGTTCGGCCGACGGTAAAACAAGCACCGTAAAAGTCGACATTCCCGGGACGACGCCTACCACATAGTGAACGAGGGAAAACCGAATCGGGCTAGAACTATGTAAATCGTGAACTGAAACCCCGAGTTCGACTAACTCTAAATACCCCGACGCCCCGAAGTCGGTGGAGGACCACTCAGACGGGCGGAGGCGCATAACCATCTGCCACTGAGAAGGTCCGCCGAAAGTTACCAAAGGACCTGTTGTCGCCTCTTCTCGATCTTGGTTAATCCGCCGATCTCTACGTTCTCGATCAAGCTGCAGAAGCTCGTGCGGCAATGTCCATGCTCGATCAAGAGCTACTCTTGTACAACCTCTGTAAAAATAATCGCCAAGTCTTGTGACATATCGGTGCACACTATCCTCCGTATACGCCACTAAAGCGGGGACATAACGAGCCAACGAGTCAAACTCTATATCAGATTCCCGAACCGCTCGCCTGCTCGCCAACATCATAAATCTATCTCGCTGAGCTCTCCTCATCTGCGAGGGCAAGCGTGTAGGAAATGCCTCTAGGTCTTGATCACTTTCACGATCCACAGAATCGTCGAATAAACTCCCGAGGATCTTCCGCTCTCAATCCATAGAACTCGGGTGACTGCGACTCGAAGTCCTCAAATCTCAACTATCGGATCTAGGGTGAACTACTAGTACGCCTTAACCACCGGCTCCGTCGTCCTCATTCCCACCGGACTAGCTAGTGGCCATCTCCTTGTAACTCACATCCTCGATCCCGACTGGGACTGAGGCTCGAGTATCGTAGTCTCGTGGCTACTACTCGCTCTAAACTCTCCCGCTAGCGGCGTCATAAAACTCATCGTCAAGTACTATCTCGGTAATGACCGCACTGTGCCCTCGTAATTCCTCGTGCTCTACTCGCCTCTCTGCTGCCTTGCCTTCCGGGCTCGTTGCCTGCGTGAGGCGTAGCGGTACATAATAATACGCCAGGAGTCCAACTTATAACACGCCTCTAAGGCACGATCTCGAGTGAGAAGAATGGAAACCAATCCTAAATATCTCAGTAGCCTCCTCGATTATAGATGTGGTGCACAACACACCGATAATCAAGACTTACTGACACGATGCCAGAGACACTTTCCGAGGATTAACTGCTCTGATACCACTTTTGTCACGACCAGAACTCGAGCCCGCGACTGGTGCCTTACCCCGGGCACCCTGGTGATACAACATCAGAGAAAATCAGCGGAAACAAAAACTTAAACAGGAACAAGATACAAGATAAGAAAACAGGTTAACCAAAACGGTCACCTTCATGTATATACAATATAACCGAACGATAATCCTTTACAAACCCCGCCACAACAAGATTTACATACCTCTAAGAATGTAACAACTATGACGGACAGGGCCGCCATACCTCGAATGTACAAGTACCTACAAGGTGTGGGACTATACTAAAGATAAGCCTCGAGAAACGGAGCTTCCCAAATCGAATCGATCCAATGAACGAGGATCAACAAGGTGTACTTACCGCGGCATTTAACGCGGCCCGAGGTCGATAACAGTACCAAGTATGTGAAATCAAAATATCAGAATGAAATCATAACGATGCATATAAAAACAGAGACATGTATGATAACCAAACTACACCACAATATATAAGCGATGTCAAGTCGTGACTCACGCCTCAAAGTCGCCACTCAAATATAACTATGGGTCTCACGCCAACATCAATCATGCCCGTGGAATACCTTCCTCACCGCATTTATGATATAATAACACCAAGAAGTACACATGAACACCGTGTCCCACTGTCATAGAAACCGACGGCAAGTGCGAAGGCATAGCTACCGGATCCAACCTGCATCAATCGACCGGCAAGTACGAAGCTTGACTACGTAACTCGTACCAACAATACTAAACAACCATATCACGGCCGACACGTGGCAAGTGCGATAGCCTCTACCAGATCCTCCTACGCCACGTAGGCGGCGGCAAGTAACCGGGCTAACCACCGATCACAACCGTAAGTCACGGCTTCATCCAAACACCGACCGCGGTCGACACGCGTGGCAAGTGCGATAGCCTCTACCGGATCCTCCTGCGCCACGCGTGGCCGACGGGGCAAGTAACCGTGCTAACCACCGGATCACAACCGTAAGTCACGATACTTCACCGCGAAGGACACGCGTGGCAAGTCGATAACCTACCAGATCCACCGCGCCACGTAGGCCGACGGGGCAAGTAACCGTGCTAACCACCATCACAACCGTAAGTCACGAGACTTCGCCACAAAACTAAACGGCAAGTACGAAGGCTAACTACGTAACCAAATCCGAATCACCACGACCGGCAAGTACGAGCCAACCACCGATACCAAAGCCGAATCGGTAAAACCTCACGAGAGCTAGTCCATGGAACAACAATCTAATGGAACCATACCCGTGGGCCACCCAACGTGTCGATGGGTCCAAGGATATAACAAGATAACCGCTCCATCGAGAGACTGGTATACGTAATCAAAACACTTGCACAACAGAGGCTATCACAACAAGCATAAAAGTTCAACGTACTCATAGACTTTCATTTTATTACAACAATCCCGGATTTTTAACCCCAAGGTACTACGTATTTTAACTCTTTAAAAGATCCATTTCTTTCACAAAAAGTCACACGATACCCGTAGTATCAAAATAGAGTAACTGTCTTTTTAAGTAAACCAAAACAATTTTCATACTTCCTTTTTAAACCAAATCATTTCTCCCTTTAAAGTCAAGTTACCATTTTAAATCCAATAATAAAACCATCCTTTTGTTTTCATAAAGTCGTTATAACTAACTTCCCATAAAGCTATTATAACACTTTATGTTTTAAACCAATTTAAGACAAACCATGCCTTTCTTTTAAACCAAAACACTTCAAATTCTCAAGTCTCTTTTCTTTTAGAAATCAAGTTCCTTAATATTTCACATCAAGTCATTTATAAGTCAAGTATTTTATCTTTTAAAAACCACAAACAATTTCTTTACCTACATAAAGTTGTTATAACAAACTTCCCATAAAGTCGTTATAACACTTTATGTTTTAAACCAACCAAATTGCTTAGCACACGACGCCTACCGCACTACATAGTTCACACAATCATGCTAGAAAAGATAGAAGAGGTTCACATACCGCACGATTATCGATAATTAGCAAAACGCTCCCATGTACTATAACCTTGCTAGCCTTTTCCACACTTCAAGTAGAATACGCTACTCGTAGTACTTCACCCTATAAAGGCCACAAAACGTCTATCAACTTCTCGAACACTTTGTAGCACATTTCAAAGTACAAGGTTCCTATTTCTACGGAAAATTCGGCGGCCTCCGCAATGACACATAAATCTCCTCTACCTGTGCCTGCTACTGCCAACAACTCCGAGGAGGTGGTTACATCGTCTAACGGGCGTGTACAATTCTACTCCACAATAATACTACAAGTCTCAGAATACATTCAATTCTTTTAATAATCCTTCCAATATATCTTATACTCAATTCTAAACTACTACAATATGTAATATCCAATTACAATAGGGGGACAAAGATCATTACCTCGATAAGCCCAAAATTATCCAAGATATAAGTCGATCCTGAGCAACGTTTAGCTCCAAATCCTTACGCTCCAACCCGCTCCAAGCAACCCTTAGAAGCTCCTAACCAACTCCTCTTCAAGATCTAACTCCAACAAGTGAAGAACACTAAGGCTCAATTATGGCAAGTTTCGGCCAAGGTGAAATTCTAAGGCTAGGGGTGTGAAATCTTTTCCAACTCTTGGTACACAATCTTCCTAACACCCTAAGGAAGAACACTTATAAGTTTAGGGATTTTTGGACAACTTTTGCTCAAGAAATCAAGGCAAAGCCGAGAGCAACTACAAAGGGAGAGTATTTTGTCTTGGAAATTATCTCATGGATGAAGTCTTCACTACAGCTGGTGGGGTATTTATAGAGAAAGCAAGGGCCAAGATTAAAGCAAATGTAAGAGGAGGATGGGGTACATGTGTGTGGGTAGTTTGCCGACCATTTGTTCACCACAAAAATGAGACAAGTGGCTTGCCACTTGTCCCTCAAGAAAACGCCCAAGTGCCTCATTTTGGCCATAGGGCCACCGGGGTGACACGTGTCGCCCCTACTCGCCAAAATATTTCATCTTCCAAAATATCCGTAATGCCAAAAATCCGAAAATAAAGTGGTCCCCAAAATCAGAATTCTCCGTGGGCCCCACGTGACCAATTTCGGAAATAAAATTCCATAATTCTTAAATATTCCAAAAAGTCCGAATACCAAATCTGGGAATCCAATTCCCATTAATGAACCTTTTTCCTTCACAAAATTCAGAAACTTTTCCGTCGAAAAATCACATCTTTCATCCTTTCCAATTTAAATGTCGTATTCTCGTACGTACGTCCTCATATACATACTCTGGAACTACGGGGTGTAACATATATATATATATATATATTGGCGGCCTTGTCGGCTAGCCATTTATATTCTGTTGGTTATTTGTGACTCTCGAGATATGTTCGCTCGCGTGTAGCGCAGGGGCGCTTGCCTACGTGGACAAGGGTTGTCATTGCAGCATTATATTGTCGAAATTTTTATTAATCTTGGCGTCAGTTGGATTAAGTGTGACAGATCAGTAATAGTGTCCAATTAGGGCGTCGGGTCGTGACAAGAGTGATATCAGAGCAGTTAGTCCTCGGAAAGTCTACAGACCGTGTCTAGTAGAGTCTTTTGTATGGGTATGTTGTGCACCATACTTATACGCTGGAGGATGCCGAGCATTCAGGATTGGTTTCTATTCATTCATCTCATAGATCGTGCAATAGAGCTATGACATTAGGATAATTCTCTCCCCCTAACGAATTATTGTGGTTACAGCTATGCCTCCAAAGAAAGTGACAGTGGCCCGGAAGGGCAAATCAGAGCTATTCGAACTTGACTTGGTGCGTCAAGCCATAAGAGAGGTGGAAGAATTTGAATAGAAGTATGATGACCAGGTTTGGAGGTACAAAGGTATTTGAACTAATGGGCAAACTGAACAAGCTCAAAGAGGTTGCTACACCGGTAAGAGATTCTGTTATAGCTAAGCGAGTATATAGTAATTGATGAATTACATGTGTGTTATATTGTGGCCCTGTGAGGAATTTGTTGGGTTGCTGAATATTGGTGGATAGGTATAACTATAGAGGAGACTCTGCCGAAATTTTTCTAGCATGAGACATATAATGAACATTCGAGGACGAATGTTTCTAAGGAGGGAAGGATGTTACACCTCATAAGTTTAAGGTGATAATTAAGAACGTCATTAAGAAATAATATTCGGATAAGGGATATAAAATATATTTATACAAGCTAAATCCGGAAATTGGTGTTCAAAGGATGTGAGTCCGAAAAAATACTTTTTGGTTACTACGAGCGCGTCAATGGATTAAGAATGATAGGTGTACATATTCCCATTAAGGATTAGTAACGTTCTATAAAAATTATGACACTGAGAATACGAGGTCTTATATAATTTTTCGGAATTAAAAGAATTGGGATTAAGATGTTGTTTACTTGGGGGATTAAGTTCGTCGAGTCTAGCTTCCAATGCAATAAACCTCTCATCGATAGTACATTGGAGCAGATAATTATGGACATTACAAGTTCTGCTGACAAAACAGTGAGCAAAAACGCTGCACTGGGCCGAAAAGAAACTGCCCAGATTTCAGATTTCTGAGTGAAGAATTTGGAAGAAAAATGTGTAAGGATGATGGGTTAACATTGTAGAACATATTCATGTCAATTTGGAGTTGAAGACGTGATAAAATTGGACAAGAACTTGGCGAAAACAGTGGCTAAAATCGATGGAGCAGTGGCTGGAAAATCAGGAATGTTTGGGTATTTTTGAGGTATAAAATTCTCCCTTTCAATTGAATAATCGGATTGCATGTTGAATTAAAGAAAATCATGATACTTAAAAGTTGTAGATTGACTATATGAAAGTATTGAAAGATGAATTGAATTCTAAGGAATCAAGAGGAAGTTATGAAATTATGACATGTTGTTACTAGGACCATATTTGGGCTATTTGGTATACCCTGGCTTGGCTTATTGTGTTGTTAATATTATTTCTAATTGTGTGTTGAGAATTGAAAAGAAACCTTGATGTTTAAAGATGTATTCGTTATATGGAATTGTTGGAAGGTGAGTTGGATTAAGAATTAAGAAAAGAGTTATATAGTTGTGGCTTGTTGTGGCCGAAATTGGTATGGAAATTACTGGACCTTGTTATGTGTACTTTAGGGGCTGTTTTGAGAAGTTACTTTAACATGATTTGACATGAGAAATAAGTGTTTTGTTCACCTTGGTTGTTACGGTAATTAGATTGCATAAATATAAAAGAGAAGGAATGTGTTTTAGTGACGTAAATGGGGTATTATATATTCATACTGTATATCATGTGTATTGTTATTGTTCCACCTGATCAGCTGGATTATGATATTCTTAAGCCCGAAGGGGCCATCATGACTACGCGAAGCGTCAAGGACTGTGTGTTATTAGCCGGAAGCGGCTACGATTAGGATATTCTATATTTATATTGTGTATGCTATAATTTGTGTAAGGGACCATATGACATGGTTCAAAGTGTTGTTCCAGGTTACTCCCAGGTTGTTTTCTAAACTTTCTTACTGTTACGTTTTTCCTTGTTTTATGATTCAGTATTGCCTTACATATTCAGTATATATTCCGTACTGACCCCCTTTCTTCGGGGGCTTGCGTTTCATGCCCGCAGGTACAGGAACTCCATTTTGGTGATTCGCTAGTTTAGGGTTCCACTCAGCTGTTTGGTAGAGCTCCATTGATTCGGAGCTTAGTCAGTTTGGTACAGATCTTTAATCTTGGACCTATGCATATTTATGGGCACGACGGGGTCCTGTCCCATCATATGTTGTTATCCTACTTGTAGAGGTCTGTAGACAGTTGTGGGATTGTGTATGTTTTGGGTTGGTTGTGAGGATTACAGACAGGTTGACTCATTTGTGTTTTGGTATTTCTTTTGGGAAGTTCCCTTATATATACATAGTGGCGGCCTTGTCGGCTAGCCGTTTATATTCTGTTGGTTATTTGTGACTCCCTCGGGAGACATGTTCGTCCACGTATAAGGCAGCCTTGTCGTCTTGCCTACATGGACATGGGTTGTCATTGCAGCGTTATGCTGCTGAAATTTTTATTGATCTTGGCGTCAGTTGGATTAAGTGTGACAGTCGATGTATTGTCCAATTAGAGGCGCGGTCGCGCCCGCGTCGGTCAGTCTTGTAGAGTCTTGTATATGGGTATGTTGTGCATACGCAGGAGGCTGCTGAGCATTTAGGATTGGTTTCTATTCTTTCATCTCATAGATCGTGCAATAGAGCTATGTCATTAGGATAATTCTTTCCCCCTAACGAATTATTGTGGTTGCAGCTATGCCTCCAAAGAAAGTGATAGTGGCCCGGTAGGGCGAATCAGAGTTATTCGAACTTGACTTGGTGCGTCAAGACATAAGGGAAGTGGAAGATTTAAATAGAAGTATGATGACCAGGTTTGGAGGTACAAAGGTATTTGAACTAATTGGCAAACTAAACAAGCTCAAAGAGGTTGCTACACCGGTAAGAGATTATGTTATAGCTAAGCGAGTATATAGTAATTGATGAATTACATGTGTGTTATATTGTGGCCCTGTGAGGAATTTGTTGGGTTGCTGAATATTGGTGGATAGGTATAATTATAGAGGAGACTCTGCCGAAATTTTTCTAGCATGAGACTTATAATGAATATTCGAGGACGAATGTTTCTAAGGGTGGAATGATGTTACACCTCGTAAGTTTAAGGCGATAATTAAGAACGTCATTAAGAAATAAGATTCGGATATGGGATATAAAGTATATTTATACAAGCTAAATTCGGAAGTTGGTGTTCAAATGATGTGAGTCCAGAAAAATTCTTTTTGATTATTACGAGCGCGTCAATGGATTAAGAATGATAGGTGTACATATTCCCATTAAGGATTAATAACGTTCTATAAGAATTATGACATTGAGAATACGAGGTCTTATATAATTTTTCGGGATTAAAATAAGTGGGATTAAGATGTTGTTTACTTGGGAGATTGATTTTACTTAAATAGAAAATGAGGGACTAAAATGTAGTATTTTAAGGACCTAAGTGAAATAAGGAAAATCATATTTTGGGCTTTTAACTTAAGCACTATTATTTCATCTTCTTCATTCTACAAATCAAAAGAAGAACCCTTTTCCCCTCTCCCCAGGTGAAACCCTCCATTCCTACAAAAATGGGGTTTAATTTCTCTTCCTATATTCCTTTGATCATCTACAAATTAGAAGCAAAATTTAGAATAAAAAATTTCCAAAATCAGTGAGGAATTTCGGGTCTGCCAGGACCGAAAATCAGAGCAGTTTTTTTCAAGTTTTGGGACAAGATTTTGAGAAGAAAAATTGGCAGAATTTCGGGTAGATTTTCAGTCAACTTTGGAGGGGTATATCTCCTAGTATAGTAGGAGTTTTTAGGTGTTCCAAAAGCCTAAGATGAAGTTCGTCGAGTCTAGTATCTAACAAAATAAACCGCTCGTCGATAGGACATCAGAGTAGAGAATTATGGACGTTACAAGTTCAGCTGACAAAACAGTGAGCAAAAACACTGCACTGGGCCGAAAAGAAACTGTCCAGATTTCAGATTTCTGAGTGAATAATTTGGAAGAAAAATGTGTAAGGATGATGGGTTAACATTGTAGAACATATGCATGTCAATTTGGAGTTGAAGAAGTGATAAAATTGGACAAGAACTTGGCGAAAACAGTGGCTAAAATCGATGGAGCAGTGGCTGGAAAAATCGGGAATGTTTGGGTATTTTTGAGGTATAAAATTCTTCCTTTCAATTGAATAATCGGATTGCATGTTGAATTAAAGGAAATCATGATACTTAAACGTTGTAGATTGACTATATGAAAGTATTGAAAGATGAATTGAATTCTAAGGAATCAAGAGGAAGTTATGGAATTATGACATGTTGTTACTAGGACCATATTTGGGCTATTTAGTATACCCTGGCTTGGCTTATTGTGTTGTTAATATTATTTCTAATTGCGTGTTGAGAATTGAAAAGAAACCTTGATGTTTAAAGATGTATTCGTTATATGGAATTGTTGGAAGGTGAGTTGGATTAAGAATTAAGAAAAGAGTTATAGAGTTGTGGCTTGTTGTGGCCGAAATTGGTATGGAAATTATTGGACCTTGTTATGTGTACTTTAGGGGCTGTTTTGAGAAGTTACTTTAACATGATTTGACATGAGAAATAGGTGCTTTGTTCACCTTGGTTGTTACGGTAATTAGATTGCATAAATATAAAAAGAGAAGGAATGTGTTTTAGTGACGTAAATGGAGTATTTGAGATTGTTATGATTATATCTTTAAGTTGCATATTGTTGATTTGTATTGCTGGCTTGATTTGAAAAGTTATGGATATGCACATAAACAGGGGAAGTGCTGCCCGAATTTTTATAGAATAAGAGAGTCGCCTTTCGATATAACGTACGTTAGAGATCAAAGAGTTAACAAGACATGTTGTTATTATTATAGGTCAAGGTGTTAGTCGAGGCAATTATTAGATTATTGAGTTGATTAAGCTCGGAAAGGGACTCGAGGATTAGCTTGAGGCATAAATAAGGTATGTAAGGCTAACCCTTCTTTCATATTTGGCATGATCCCTTTTATATGACACTTAAAGAATGTAAAACATAAGTACTTTATTCTTAGTTGGATTTGGAGTCGATATCCAATGTCTTGTTTCGTTCATGCTATACTCTTGTTGATAATTCGAAGGAAGATTCTGCGATACATTATACTTACATGTTCACTACAAAGAAAATAGTAAATGAAGGAAACTCTAAAACTTGTTCTCAAAATCTCTCCAAAGGCAGTTGTAATAGAAATCACTCTGAAATGGGTGCAACGTTTTGTAACTTCATTATATATTCATACTGTATATCATGTGTATTGTTATTGTTCCACCTGATTAGCTAGATTATGATATTCTTAAGCCCGAAGGGGCCATCAGGACTACGCCGGAAGCGGCCGTCTGAAGGGACTATTGTGTTATTAGCCGGAAGCGGCTACGATTAGGATATTTTATATTTATATTGTGTATGCTATAATTTGTGTAAGGGACCATATGACATGGTTCAAAGTGTTGTTCCATGTTACTCCCAGGTTGTTTTCTAAACTTTCTTACTGTTACGTTTTTCCTTGTTTCATGATTCAGTATTGCCTTACATATTCAGTATATATTCCGCATCGACCCTTCTTCTGGTCGCGTTTCATGCAGTGATACATGAACTCAGTTTTGGTGATTCGCCAGTTTAGGGTTCCACTCAGCTGTTTGGGAGAGCTCCATTGATTCAGAGCTTAGTCAGTTTGGTACAAATCTTTAATATTGGACCTATGCATATTTATGGGTACGACGAGGTCCTGTTCCGTCATATGTTGTTATCCTACTTGTAGAGGTCTGTAGACAGTTGTGAGATTATGTATGTTTTGGGTTGGTTGTGAGGATTACAGGCAGGTTGACTCATTTGCGTTTTGGTATTTCTTTTGGGAAGTTCCCTTATATATATATATATATATATATATATATATATAGTGGCGGCCTTGTCGGCTAGCCGTTTATATTCTGTTGGCTATTTGTGACTCCCTCGGGAGACTTGTTCGTCCACGTGTAAGGCAGCCTTGTCGGCTTGCCTACGTGGACAGGGGTTGTCATTGCAGCGTTATGCTACCGAAATTTTTATTGATCTTGGCGTCAGTTGGATTAAGTGTGACAGGTCAGTAATGGTGTCCAATTAGGGCGCCGGGTCGCGGCCCGTCGGGTCGGGTCGTGACAACAAGAATTTCGCCTTCCTCATCCGGTGGTAGCATTGGAACAGTATATCCATTGGTAATAGATCTTCATGCTCTAACATCAATGGACTTGATATGAGAGCGTATGCGAATTTTCTAATAGGCATAATTTGATTCATCTAAAATATGAAGTCTACCAATTGTTGGATTAGATGGATCCATAGTTTATATAATAAGACCAAACACTTATTATGTCAAGTGTTGGATTTGACACCACTTATTAGGTCCCGGGGGTAATACTATAAAATAATTAAAGATTAAACCGAAAGTAAAACAATTCGTATGCTGAAACAGTTTGCAAATGTCGTTGACAATGTCGTCCGACACAAGTGACGACACTTAGATAAAAACAGAAAAAAATCTTTGAAGATTAAAATGCAGCGGATATAATAAAGAACACAAATGTTTAAATTTATATAGGTTATATATTAATATAACCTATGATGGTCAGTGATCGAAAGTATTGTGTATATATATATATATATATACAATTGAATATATTCCTTTTTTTACAATCTAAATAATACAAAAGGAATAAAAAGGTTTAAGTCGCAGATGACTTATGCCTGAAAAATCTACCTAAATAGATATAGACAATATCTCATTACAATTGCTTCAATAAAGAATAAATCTAGAATCTAAGTAGCAATTATAATGTTTGACAGAATGTCGTCAAAAAGCTCAGGCAACACAATTGATCCAGTGTTCAGATCGTGATCTTTTGAGAGCTCTTTATGACATGTTTCTTTTCGATTTTCTGGATATTGATTCCTTGTTGTGACCTCTGTATTTATAATAGAGAGTTCCCTTGAAAGGCTCACCAATCAGTTGTGGAGGTTGAGCTAAAAATGGACAGCTTGCGGTAGATGATTTAGGAGTGAAACTCTCAACAACTTTGACTTGTTCTTCACCTACTTCTTCCCCAAGCTTTGACTCTTTCTCCCACGTTTTTAATCTGCTCCAAAGCTCCTTGCCAGATCACTTTACCATCGTGGTAACCATCCCATGAGATTAGCTCCAGTCCGTGAAGTAAAGGCAAAACTGTTATCAGAATGTTGATCCGAATGTTATGACATTTATTCCAATATTTTCTGATTTTAACTTAGTACTAAAAACGATATGTTAGGTAAAATGTCATAACATCAAACCCAACATTAACAATAACTAAAGTTTCTACTAAAAAAAAGTAGTAACAATTGATTTAAAACTGATGAGAGTTAGATTTTATAGAGAAAGATTTAAGGTTATGGCCCCCGACAATTCAGTTGAGTCTTCCAAGCGTTACACCTATTGATTTTCTTGAGTTACTAATTGTAGATTTATATTACTTATGGGCGTTTTGCCAATAACTATAAGTCTATGCAAACTACTCCAACGCTTATATTTCTATGGTCAGAAAATAGTTGAATTCATTTAAATATCAATAATTAACTAAGTGAGGTTAAAGGGTAGATTTCTATCCACATTAGCAAAACAATTCCGTATCTAGAGGTTCACGAACACACTTTGTTTATTCTTATTATTCTCGCAATTCTCTCTTTCAAGAACAATAACGAGCCACAAATAGTGTTTAACTATTTCTTCAAATAATCAAATAATTAAAACCAAGAATAAATAAGTAACCCAATTACGAAATTCAACAGATGTAAACGATCGGCAAACGTCAACTTTCATATTAGGGACGCAATCCTAGAACTATGAATTTTAGTTACTCATGATTCGAACAAGAACACAAAAATTCATGATAATAGAAGGTTCAATGATGAAATAAAAATAAAAGAGATTAACCCTATGACAAAATACTCTAACACTTGTTCTATGCTCCAAAAGTACGAACTCCCCTTCTAAAATGAGTTTCTAAACTGTTTATACCGTGTAAAAATGAACCCAGACCAAACTACCCTTAAAGTCCGAAACAAAAATTTTAGACTTAAAATTGGCTTGGCACAGGCAGGCCGCGAGGTGCTGCGCATTGTTGTTACTATTCAAAAATTAAGATAGCCGTGAGGGCACATACCCTACCCTATAGGCGAACCCAAATTTCATAAGTCTTTTAACCAATTATTAAGCAGAGATAAAATAAGAACAAGACATAAGCCAATAAAAGCGTCTCATAACTGAAATACAAAAACTAAGTCATACACCTCCCAAAATTAGGAGTCATACGTAGAAGAACTACTAATACAAAATATAGGTCTGAAAGTCTACAAAGTTGTCAGAAGAAAGTAAAGACAGAAAGTAAGATAGGGATGGAGTTCGGTGTCACGGAGCAACCAACAGCTATAACTCCAATTTCAACTCCTCAACAATCAGTGATAACTCAGCCACTACTAATACTCAAAATAGAACCTACACACAAAAGAGTACAACTAGTGTAAAGTGAGTACCGAAATTCAATGCCTCATCAATATCGTTGACCTACCCTAAATTAAAATGATGATGAGGGTTGGTCTTTCGAGCTTACTCCCTCACTTATCCTTTATTAGTTCATAAGGAGATACCACATGAAAGCATGAATATGATATGAACACAAGATAAGCAGCACCACTATAAAGTGGAAGCTCAACTTAATTCCTTTTTATCTTTAGACGAGCATTTCAGAGTGATAAGAATACATAATTAACAAGTAATAGATCGACATATCACATAAGTAATCAAGTAAGGGAGTCATATCTCAAATAGCAATCAATTAATCATTATCAATTACTAGCTAATACCCATATGCTTTGTCATTCTGACCACAAACATAAATGACTCGAATACAATACAAATTTTTAAATCATGACACCAGTACCCGTACAAGTGATTATCACCACACAAGTGAGGTTATTTCTTAGTCTAACTCTAACATTCCTACTTTTTTTCAAGTTGTTTTGGCTCTCTTGTAGGTACTCGTGGGAAAGTTTTCATTGATGAACCATCATTGGTCCAAAATTAGGGGCCTAAAGCAGCTGCTTTTGCAGCTTGACCCTTCACCCGCCCCTGGAGCAAGTGCATGTTGATGAAAAGTTTAAAGGTAAAGAAAAATATTTTGGGACTGTCCAAGGTACAAGAAAATCCAACAAGACAGTTGTGAATCTACTGCCAATGCACAAGGGAAAACGAGGTTATGTTGTTTCTTTGCTACGTAAAAATCAAGTACAATACGTATAATTGATTTATTCACATTCTTGGAATTCCTACATAAGAGTGAGTGAGGAAAAGCCAAAATATCCGTGTAGAAGTGTACCGTGATATTGTTATCTATTCGTTATTATGACCGCCCCTTCATAATTGGATATGTAGTGGCATATATATACTAGTTAAGAATAGGCCGTGAACATGGGCACAATAATGCCACACTAAATGTTTAACTATAATTTTCTCCTCATCTTAAAAAAAGACTATGTGCTTTACTATATGTATTTAGATTACTCTTTAATTTTGTTCATGTTAATTTAGTGGGTTAAATTTTGCCTAAAGAAATAGTTGAAATTTGTTTTTACAGACAAAACTGACCCATTGTGCTAACGAGGTTAATTTAAGTAGTTCCTGAGGCATATCTATGATGTTCCAATTTGTTGTACGTGCGTCAAGATACCACTAATTAAAATGAATGCTTTAATAGTCAAAACTCTTAAGAATAACACCTTTTTGGTAATGAATAAAAATTCAAATTCTGTTGCTACTCTAGAAATAATTTATTCAATTAGTATATTTATAAGAATATGGACTTCATTAAAGATTTATTTGTGCCACGTCCCGAATTATGACCTGGGCGAAACACGAAACTTAGTGTTACACCCCGTAACTCCAAGAGGATGAGATGAGAACGTACGAAAGGAAATAAGATTCGAAGTTGGAAAAAAGAAAAAAAATATTAAGTTGGCAAAATATTTTTGGACAGTTTTTCAATCAACTTGGAAGCAGTATATCTCCTAGTATAATTGGAGTTTTTAGGTGTTTCAAAAGCCTAATATGAAGTTCATTGAGTCTAGTTTCCAACGCAACAAACCTCTCGTCGATAGGACATCGGAGTAGAAAGTTATGGACGTTACAAGATCGGCTGACAGAACAGACAGCGTCAGCCGCTGGCGCGGATGCAGCCGGGCGCCGGAAAGCCTGAAATTTGTCCGATATTGCAGCGCCGGACTGCAGGCAGCGCGCCGAGGCGGGTTTTTGCGGAAATAGGGTAAAATAGAAGATATTTGTTGTAAAGGACCCATGGGTGGGTGACAAGTGTCCCAACTTGTGGAACAAGATAAAGACTATAAAAGACAAGTCTTGCTAGATTAAAATCATTTGCAAGACTTCACCCAATTTTTCTTCTCTTCTCTTCTCTCTCAAATGGTTAAAACCCTAAGCCTAAATGAGATTTTGGAAAGACAACAAGAAGGAAATATGTTGCAAGCTTGTAGGGGTTAGTAGAGATGATTTTAGCGTGAAGAAGAATTTCAAAAGACGAGCTAAAGTTGCTAAGGATCGACTTGTGATCTTGGATCAAAATTGGGCTAAATGAGGTATAATCTTCGCTTTACTTTTGTAATCAAGATTTCATGTTATGATAAGTTATAAGTGGTCAGGTGATATGTCTTATGAAGTTTGATAAGTGTTATGGAATTTGAAGCTCAAAATCCGAAAATGACATATTTAGCCATTTGAAATTGAAATCCAATTTGATCGATAAATTGAATTGTCGCATGTTACCTACTTGGAGAATGTAGTAGCTATAATCAATCGCGCTTGATATCATATTATGCTACCAATTTGGATTGAAATGGAAATTGAATAAGAATTGGTATTGTTATATACATTGTGGCCGAAATTGGACTAGTAGTTGTATTAGTTTGTTATTGTTGGTGGGGCGGAATTTTACACGTCTAGTAGGAGTGTAATCCCCTATTGATTAATTGCTTGGATTGTGCCTTAAATGTGGCGTGTTTGGTTATTGTATTCGGCCTTGAAAAAGGTGGCAAAGTGAGTAGAAACAAAGGAAGTCGTCCGATTTTCCGTAGAATTTAGTGACTTGCACTTGGAATATTCTACGCTTGAAACTAGAATTTAATAGACGTCTTATGGTCATTATAGGTTGACATACTACGTGCTTAAATGGACTTAGCAAGTGGATTAAACCAAGAGGTATGTGGAACTTTCTTATCTCTTGAGCATGATTAAGTTATAAATGTATAGTACGGTAGACGTACAAGATTTTGACAATCTAGTCTATTTGATATCCTTGGCTTATTTTAAAGAATGTCCAAGTTGGTTGAGTTAGGGAATTAACTCACTTGTTTAAATATTAAGGATATCTTGGTTTTCAAAAGTTAAGAGACTTTAAGTATGTTGAAAGTATTTTAATACTTGTCTTGTGGGAAAATTTAAGTCTCTTGGTTATAAGGAAAGAATGTAAATTGCTAATGTATAAGGCTAGTATAACGGCTTTATGGGAAGTTGGTTAGAATAGCTTTATGGAAAGTTTAAAGAGTGGTTTACTCTAAGTAACTTAAGTATGTTAAGGGACTTGAAGAGTTTTAAAGAATGTGATACTTGTTTCGTTTTAAACGTATAAGTCCCTTGGAAAGGAAATTGTACTTGACTAAGGTATAAAGTGAATATAACGACTTTATGGGGAGTTGGTTATATTGGCTTTATGGAAAGATAAATGGCTTGATTTAATGGAAGGCAATTCGATTTTAAGGCATCAATTGCCTAAGGTTTTATAAGAAAATGAGTCACTGGATTTAGAAACTTAACTTTATTTCTAAGGGTGTTGTGACTTGCCTTGAAATGTAATTTGAACTTGATACTAGGATTTATAGTAACTTGGAAGTTTTCTACCAAAAAGAGTCCCATGCGAGGAATACCTCATGCGAGTCCGTAGGGCTCATGCGGGTGAAATAGTCCCATGCGGGCGTCCGACCTATGCGAGGAATACCTCACGCGAGTCCGTAGGGGCTTATGCGGGTGAAATAGTCCCATGCGAGGAATACCTCACGGGTCCACGTGATCTATGCGGTGAAATAGTCCCGTGAATAGGATTGCTTATTGACAACTGCGCGCGTGGTCCCGCTTTGATCGCGAGCTTTCTACTTTATATTGTAAGTATACTCCTATTTACTCTCATTGTTAGTAAGGCACGCATCGTTAATCGAGTTATCATACATGTCTCCATTTATTTTAGACTTATGATTTCATACAGTACTTCGATTTCACATATTTGGTACATGTTGTCGACCTCCTTCGGCCGCGTCACGCCGCAGTAGAGTACGTTCGCGATCTGATCACCGCTCTTAGGATCACCGTTGAGAAGCTCTTTATTCCGAGGTTTATCCTGGTATTGTCGGTTATTGTACATTCGTGGTATGGAGGCCCCGTCACCGCAGTTTTTATTCTTGTGAGGTCCGTAGTCACATTGTGGATTGGGTTGAAAAAAATATCGTTTTATTGATATGGTTTTCGGAAGGTGGCCTTATCGGCCAGCCTATTGTTATTTTATGTTTAAGTACTTTATCGATGTGTATGTTCACCGCTATTCTCGAGGTATACCGAAAAGCGGTGCCCAGTAGGGCACCATCGCGTCCGGCGTCGGTCGTGACAAAGTGGTATCGAGCGCTTAGTCCTCGGAAAGTGTCTACGCACCGTGTCTAGTAGAGTCTTGATTATCGGTGTGTTGTGCACCACATCTATAATCGTGAGGCTGCAGGACATTTAGGATTGGTTTCCATTCTTCTCACTCTAAGATCGTGCGATAGAGTTTGTATGGTTAGTCGTCTCTCCTAACAAGTTATGATTGTTTGCCTACGAGAAAAGCGTGAGAACCCAGGAAGGATTATGTAGATTGCATATCCAGGTTGGTAATGTTTGTAGTATAGTTGGTATTGTGACATACAACTATACAGATTTATGTTTGGGGGTCACATATGTGTTGCCTAGGATGATTTTTGATTACCGTGGATTTGGTAAGGACTAAATAAATACGGAAGGTATGAAGCGATTAAGGAACTCTCATCAAGGTTTTACGTGCTAATTTGAGATAATTAGGTGATGATGAGTTGTGTGAGAATGTAATGGACCCTTAAGAAGTTAATTAAGAGACTAAGTGGAAGACTATGTTAGCAACTTAAGCTACGTGGTATGCTTAAAGGAATTGTCAAGCGAGATCCTGACAAAGAAAGTATGGTTGTTGTGGTCAAGACAACACGACTATGATTTTACGAGAAGTTTTTGTACCCGGTTACGGGGGGCTGATAAGTTAGGCTTGGAGCATGGAAATTGCGAGCCTGAGAATGTGGATAACCACCGAGACCTTAGATATATAAGGCCTTCTCGGGTAGTAAAGTTAAGACAGACCAAGGACAAGAGTTAAATTCGACGCTGAGTCGAGTTGAGGACCTATTAAGGGTCGCCTCATAGCGTGAAATGAAATGGGATCAGTTGGTAGTAGTCCCGCCACGTGACAGGGTCGCGAGGGTTCAAGGCCCAAGTTTAGTTAGTCATTTTACTGTTCGTGGACGTGTTCCACCGAACTGGTCAGAGAGCTGAATGGGCCTTGTATTGTTTAATTTAGTAACTCCAGAGATTTGAGGCCCGAAACAGTATGAAGGCTATGTACGTACGCTAGAATAAGTTTGGGAGTACGGGAAGAGTACGACCAGTGAAAAAGAGAGCAACCAAGTGTAAAGAAATAAAGCCAGAATCTATGAAAACCTTTCGAGGTGACTACACCCGTGAGTGTTGGGTGGTAGCTGAGCGGTTAGATAATAATCACGGTAACGATAAAGTCGCTGGACCCAGTGATGTTATGGCGAACATCGAGGTCATTATGAGTGCACGCTAGTTGGCCTCGTTATGCCAACGTGGACTACGGAGAGATTGATTCGGTACGCCTTCGTGGCGTTATCGAGTGAAAAGGAAGAGAAGTGGTGGTAACCATGAATTATCCATCCTTCGGCAAAGATTGTTTTTAAATAAGTCTATGTGACTTGTTCACTGAGGTAAATTAACGCAAAGTTAGTAATAATAGAGTTTGAAGGAATTTATGTTAAGTGCCCTCGAGGTACTTGGAGTTGGTTTGGTGTGGCGGTCGGGGCCACGACCTTCCGGATAATTTCGTGAAAATGTACAAGGCAAGAATAAAATAAGTACAGTCTTTGGTAGAAAGAGGGCATCTTTGGTAGGTTTTGAAAATCTACATGACTTTAAGGCGGTGCGTGATGATTAGACATTTCTCGGACGCAAGAGGACCTCGTGATTAGGGTTGTGACTCAAGGAAAGTTTAAGAAAGGAGATAAGTTCTCTCCCCACGTAAAAGGACGATGCTTACGACATGGGGTTGCGCGCACCCATGTCGTTAGGCGAAGGATAGGATCTTGGTAAGGTCTCCAGATCGCCATGCCATAGGTTCTGATTGTGGATAATCGTGGGAAAAGTGTTATGATTGGGGTAATTAAGAACGACGTTACGAAATGGTCGGAAGTGTCGTAAAGAAAAAAATGCAGTAGTACGCATATATGAATCTGCATTATTATGAATCAAGATAGAAATACTTTGCTAAGATTAAGCATAAGGTAAGGTTATGACCGGGAGGATAAAAGAGAATACGACTATGGTTATGTAAGTTGCACGAGATATGATCACCCGCACTAGTGTAAAGACCATTAGTAATTAATTGGAAGTAAGAACATTTCGAGGAAATGTGGTAACACCTAGCTATAGGTTCTACAAACCGAAAGGAAAATCGGGTTACTACTGACGAGATCAAGGAAATCTTTCCCCACTAAATTGTGATTGTGAAGTCTTAGCCGTGAGGCAAGCAAAGGAATCAAATCTATGTTTAATGACCAAGTTGGTTGCAAGAGAAAAGGAAACAGAACCATAATTGAGACTAATGACACCGAATATTTCGCAAGAATGAGAAAGGTTTCGCTATTAGAAGATAAGTCGACTGACTACGCTCTAACTCCTCCTGAAAGACTAGAGGGTTAGGTTATTATGATAGCACGTTGGGTGTTGGGCTAGGTTGTGTGCTGACGCAAACCGATAATGATAGAGCCTATATTTCCCGGTAGTTAGGGAAGCAGAAAGGAAATTACGCCACTCACGATTTAGAGATGGCGGCTAAATCATGCCTGAAGATTTGGGGACATAGGTATATACGGACTTCATGTGGATATTTGTGCAGACCACAAAAGCCTCCGTATATCCGCAGATCGAGGCGAGAGAATTTGCAGCGTAAATGGTGGTTAGAGTTACTCAAGAATTGTGATATTGATATCCTATACCATCCGGAAAGCAAGAGCGATTACAATTACTCTTTGTCGCGATCTAAGGGTAGTCTGGATGGGCAGCCGGATAAACGAACGTGGTCCGTGAGATTCTTCGATTCTGAGCCTGGGGTTCGATTATTTGTTTCAAGGTTAATGAAGTTTAGATCCGAGAGGTTGCCGAGTCTTCCGCCGTTGAGAAGGTAAAGAGGCGGCGATGAGGATCGATTATGATCTGATCGAGATACGACTCTCCAGGAGAGAAGAGCTCGCTTGAGTAGCACCGGATGGGTCTTTGTGAGATGAGGATAGATGCGTGTACCAGTCTTTGCAGGACTAGTCACAGGTTTTAGAGGCACGCAGTGGCTTATTGCTCTAATTGTTTGGGGCCGACTAAGTCGCTGTCGTGCCCTCGGATGTATGTAGGGGTTGTAAGAAGACTATGTCGCTATTTATAAGTCGACTCGAAAGAACATTCGGGACGAATGTTTCTAAGGGGAAGAATGTTACACCCGTAACTCCAAGAGGATGAGATGAGAACGTTTAAAGGAAATAAGATTCAAGTTGGAAAAAGAAAAAATATTAAGTTGGCAAAATATTTTTGGACAGTTTTTCAATCAACTTGGAATCAGTATATCTCCTAGTATAATTGGAGTTTTTAGGTGTTTCAAAAGCCTAATATGAAGTTCATTGAGTCTAGTTTCCAACGCAACAAACCTCTCGCCGATAGGACATCGGAGTAGAAAGTTATGGACGTTACAAGATCGGCTGACAGAACAGACAGGTCAGGCCGCGGCTGGGATCGTGGCAGGCGCCGGAAAGCTGAAATTTGTCTGATATTGCAGCGCCGCGCCGGACTGCAGGCCGCGCGCCGAGGCGGGGTTTTTGCGGAAATAGGTAAAAATAGAAGATATTTGTTGTAAAGGACCCATGGGTGGGTGACAAGTGTCCCAACTTCAGGAACAAGATAAAGACTATAAAAGACAAGTCTTGCTAGATTAAAATCATTTGCAAGACTTCACCCAATTTTTCTCTTCTCTTCTCTTCTCTCTCAAATGGTTAAAACCCTAAGCCTAAATGAGATTTTTGGAAAGACAACAAGAAGGAAATATGTTGGCAAGCTTGTAGGGGGTTAGTAGAGATGATTTTAGCGTGAAGAAGAATTTCAAAAAGATGAGCTAAAGTTGCTAAGGATCGACTTGTGATCTTGGATCAAAATTGGGCTAAATGAGGTATAATCTTCGTTTTACTTTTGTAATTGAAGATTTCATGTTATGATAAGTTATAAGTGGTCATGTGATATGTGTTATGAAGTTTGATAAGTGTTATGGAATTGGAAGCTCAAAATCCGAAAATGACATATTTAGCCATTTGAAATTGAAATCCAATTTGATCGATAAATTGAATTGTCGCATGTTACCTACTTGGAGAATGTAGTAGCTATAATCAATTGCGGCTTGATATCATATTATGCTACCAATTTGGATTGAAATGGAAATTGAATAAGTATTGGTATTGTTATATACATTGTGGCCGAAATTGGACTAGTAGTTGTATTAGTTTGTTATTGTTGGTGGGGCGGAATTTTACACGTCTAGTAGGCGTGTAATCCCCTATTGATTAATTGCTTGGATTGTGCCTTAAATGTGGCGTGTTTGGTTATTGTATTCGCCTTGAAAAAGGTGGCAAAGTGAGTAGAAACAAAGGAAGTGCTGTCCGATTTTCCGTAGAATTTAGTGACTTGCACTTGGAATATTCTACGTTTGAAACTAGAATTTAATAGACGTACTATGGTCATTATAGGTTGACATACTACGCATTTACGAAATGGACTTAGCAAGTGGATTAAACCGAAGAGGTATGTGGAACTTTCTTATCTCTTGAGCATGATTAAGTTATAAATGTATAGTACGGTAGACGTACAAGATTTTGACAATCTAGTCTATTTGATATCCTTGGCTTATTTTAAAGAATGTCCAAGTTGGTTGAGTTAGGGAATTAACTCACTTGTTTAAATATTAAGGATATCTTGGTTTTCAAAAGTTAAGAGACTTTAAGTATGTTGAAAGTATTTTAATACTTGTCTTGTGGGAAAATTTAAGTCTCTTGGTTATAAGGAAAGAATGTAAATTGCTAATGTATAAGGCTAGTATAACGCTTTATGGGAAGTTGGTTAGAATAGCTTTATGGAAAGTTTAAAGAGTGGTTTACTCTAAGTAACTTAAGTATGTTAAGGGACTTGAAGAGTTTTAAAGAATGTGATACTTGTTTCGTTTTAAACGTATAAGTCCCTTGGAAAGGAAATTGTACTTGACTAAGGTATAAAGTGAATATAACGACTTTATGGGGAGTTGGTTATATTGGCTTTATGGAAAGATAAATGGCTTGATTTAATGGAAGGCAATTCGATTTTAAGGCATCAATTGCCTAAGGTTTTATAAGAAAATGAGTCACTGGATTTAGAAACTTAACTTTATTTCTAAGGGTGTTGTGACTTGCCTTGAAATGTAATTTGAACTTGATACTAGGAATTATAGTATCTTGGAAGTTTTCTACCAAAAAGAGTCCCATGCGAGGAATACCTCATGCGAGTCCGTAGGGCTCATGCGGGTGAAATAGTCCCATGCGGGCGGGTCCAGCCTATGCGAGGAATACCTCATGCGAGTCCGTAAGGGCTTACGCGGTGAAATAGTCCCATGCGAGGAATACCTCACGCGTCCACGTGATCTATCGCGGTGAAATAGTCCCGTGAATAGGATTGCTTATCGACCGCGGGCGGTGGTCCGCTGATCGTGAGCTTTCTACTTTATATTGTAAGTATACTCTATTTACTCATTGTTAGTAAGGCACAGCATCGTTAATCGAGTTATCATACATGTCTCCAGCTTATTTTAGACTTATGATTTCATTACGATTTCTGATTTCACATATTTGGTACATGTTGTCGACTCCTTCGGGCTGCGTTCACGCCGCAGTAGAGTACAGTTCTTGATCCTCGCTCTTAGGATCACCGTCACCGCTGAGAAGCTCCTTTATTCCGAGGTTTATCCTCGGTATTGTCGGTTATTGTACATTCAGGTATGGCGGGCCCCGCCATGAGTTTTTATTCTTAGAGTGCAGAGTCACATTGTGGATTGGGTTGAAAAAAAATGTCTCGCTTTATTGATATGGTTTTCGAAGGTGGCCTTATCGGCCTTTGTTGTTATTTTATGTTTAAGTACTTTATCGATGTGTATGTTCACCGCTATTCTCTCGAGGTATACGAAACGGGTGCCTGTAGGGCACCGATGTGAGCCCGGTCGTCGTGACACTTAGTGTCCGATCAGATGTGTGGAGCGAACTGGATGGTTTCTTTGAGTCAACATGAGCATCAAACATGCAATAATATTAATAATAAAAATATGAAAAACTGTAAAATATAATTGCGTAAATAATTTGAAAACATAATAAGTACAAATAACTGACATGACATGCTCGACTAGTTTTGAAACCTCTGAACATGAATCTGACTGCTAAAAATGTTTACTAGGACAAGGCCCTGTCATACATTTACCACATAACATGACATGTAAAACAAATAAACTAGCACCTCGAATGAGATGGGACTCACCAATAGATGATACGATAGAAATTTTAGTGAACTGATTCGTCGTCCTGAAACTCCGTACATGTACCGTGAAGTGCAGGCCCAAACAAAAGGAACGTAAGTACATTGAATTGTAGTGTATGTTAAGCAACTGAATGAATAAGCAGACACGCGAATTAATAGAAACATGAAATTAAAACTGAAACTGTAACCTGAGCATGATCATGTATAATATCTGGCATGTATGTAATAAAACATGGTAAAGTAATTTTAATGAGAGAGTTTTAGTATAATCGACATGAAATCACCACGTGAGAATGTGACATCTGATCTCTGACCAATCAACTAAGGCATCTCGTACCTTGTCAGGGTACGAGACATGAACATGACATGAATGGATCCAATAATCCGCAATGGGTAACATGAAGGAATCGTCCTAACTGAGCGGAGCGATCCTTTTCCTACGTTGGCATACGTAATTTCAGGCTGTCTGAGCCTTCTCAGTAATATGTACAACTCTCAAACATGAACATGAATATAGTTGGCTTAGAAGCCCATAAATTTCATAAACATAACTTGTAAACAGGATTTGTAATTATAATTTATCATGTAATTAGATATATAATATAACTTGTATGAAACATGTGTAATACTTTGGAATTGAGTAATAATAATTCATGAATTGTATTTAAGAACCCATGAAATTCAAAACACATGTTCATGAATTACAGACATGTTTATGACAATCATAATGACATATCATTCTAAAGAGAATTTCGGACTTCATACACGTACAAGTTCGGCTAAGTCCTTCATTATTTGGTAACATTTACTTGCATAGCGCTTCCACAAGCGCTATCTAAGTGAAATATTTATATTATTATATTAATAAATTATTTAGGTAACGCAAATTATAATAGCGCTTTAAATAAGCGTTATGCAAGGAGTAACTTGCATAGCGCTTCAGTTAAAATTTCCGAAAAACGCTATGCAAGTATTTTTTGTTAGATTTTTTTTAATTTAAAAAAAACGCTATGTAAGCTGTTACTTAGATAGCGCTTTGTAAAAGCGCTATCTAAGTAGCGTTACACAAGCTGAAATCTGCAGTAGTGATGATATATAGTTGTACATGTATATAGGGTCATTATGAATTAGAGCAAAATCCTAGGTCTGAGGAAATTTGTGTTTCATGAATTAAAAGTGACTTGGAGAAGAATGATGATGTTCCCACATGTGGATATAAGCTCTACATACCTTAATCGCTCCTCAACACCTAAAGAAGAATCCCAAAAATATGAACTTGAATCCTTGAGAAGAATTTTCTTGAAAAACCCTAGGATTTTAGAGTAGAATCTTGTTAATAATCCGTATATGAGTGTTAATCCTTGTTAATATGATGGAATAATACTTGGGGTTCGAGGAATAACTCACCTTAGGAGGTTTGAAGAAGTTCTAGGATCTTTTCCCCTTAAAAAGTCGGTTTGAAAATCATCTAAAATTATGTTTTTACTTTCACTTTCAGCATTTTCAAACAACCAAATAATATTTGAAAAAGCAATAACCAAACACAACTTCATCTTTAACTCTAATTTTAAAATTTTCAAAAAGGAAAAAATATTTGATTTTAATCACTAAACGCCCAAGTCTCTGAAAATCAATTTAACTTCAGCAAATGCCGTATTATATCACTTAATTTGAACTAAATCAAATAATTGGGTAAAAAATATAACAGAATACACATGGTGTTATAATATGAAATTCAAACGAAGCAACTTTAATTAACTTGCACACCAAAAAGCATTTTTTTCAATAAAATTAAAAGAAAAAGAAGATGACACCGAAAAAAGGCTATGTATATCTAATTATTTAGAGGTGTTTCGCTGAAAGTAAAGAGAGAGAGCAGGTCAGGTGGCTGAGTGAGTGAGGTGAGAAATGACGGATTTGTTAATTTCGGTGGGCCCATGTTTGTGATAGTTGCGGCTGTATTACATAATTAAATAGTAGCCTTATCAACCCAAGGGAATCTGAGGGCTTTTTCATCAATTCACATTAACGAAAAAATAATAATAAGTAAATTAATATTGTGAGTAGGGTTGTTAGCGGTCCGGATATGTTATACCCCGTATTTCCAGAGTATGTACGTAAGGACGTACGTAGAAAAGTTTGTGTCTTAAAGTGCTTGGCCGAAATTATTTTTTGTGCACAACACCCGGTTAGAGTCGTTTTTTGACGAAACGTTTTACACAACTCGCGTAAGGTAAATTCCGGCTATGTCATTTTTAATTTTTGCGGATTTTTCCGAGAGACGAAACGTGTTGGACCAACAAGAGGGCGCCACTTGGCACCCTCTCATCAGGAGTGTGGGGCTAAAGGGGGACGAATTCCTTGACATTTTTGTCAAGTAGTAGGTAGGATATTTTGTGGTAGATGGATAAGGTGCACTTGGCATGATCTTGGCCCTACACTTGCACCACACTTGGCTTGATCTTGGCCATTGGTTAGCCATGGCTTGACCTATAAATACCCCTCCCCTTTGATGAACTTCTTCATCCAAAAATCTCTAAGTCTTGAAAGCTTCTTCCTCCCCCTTAGTGTAGGGTCTTGGCAGAGTCCTCCCTGTGAGGCCCTCGCCGAGAGCACCCCTCCCTTGGCCGAGAGTTTTTCCCCCCCTAGTGGGGTTGGCCGAGGGGTACACACCCCCCCCTTTGTGGTGTTGTCTCGTATAAATACACCCCCACCTTGGTAGAAATACTCTCCAAATATTGTTATAATGCCCAAATTACCTTAGCCGTATACCTTGTAGTATTCTAAGGTTATACCTATACGAAAAGCCCAGAAATACTATTATACTTCCCTTCAGTCACAAAACCGAAACCCTAAGGAAAATCTCCATAGTTAGTTGGAGTATTAAGTAGAAGTTGGTTAGAACTTCTAAGGGTGGTTTGGAGCGGGTTGGAGCGCACGGAGTTGGAGCTAAACGTTGCTCAGGAGCGACATTAAACTAGGATAATTTTGGGCTTATCGAGGTAAATAT
The DNA here is from genome assembly GCA_029844215.1 of Przewalskia tangutica. Taxonomy (NCBI): domain Eukaryota; kingdom Viridiplantae; phylum Streptophyta; class Magnoliopsida; order Solanales; family Solanaceae; genus Przewalskia; species Przewalskia tangutica. The sequence goes on along the minus strand of CM056732.1, from coordinate 38,910,652 downwards.
TCTTGTCCCCTTATTGTAATTGGAAATTACATGTTGTTAGATTATATAGTTGGAGTATACTATATATAATCGAACTAGCTTTCGGCAATGTCTTTTGACTTAAGCTCAATATAAAGAAAGATAATCGAATCAGTAATTACATAGGATGTATTACTGAGACTTGTGTAGCATTCTTGTGAAGTAGAATTGTACACGTCCGTTAGATGTGTAAACCCCACTGGTTGGCTTAGTGGCCACCGATTGAGGAGATTTCTGTTTGTTGCGGGGAGGTCTTCGAATTTTACGTAGAATGTTCTACGAAGAGACCTAAATGTTAATAAGCGCTGTGGCCTTATAGTGGAAGTACTATGCGTGGCGCGATCTACTCGCTTAAGGAGTAGCCGTGGTTTGAGGTACTTGGGCGTTTTGCTATTAGTCGATAATCGTCGCGGTATGTGAACCTCTTCCTATCTCTTCTAGCATGATATGTGTGTAACTATGTAGTACGGTAGACGTCGTACGTGTTAAATGTATTTGATTGGTCTAAAACATAAAGTGTTATAACGGCTTTATGGGAAGTTGGTTATAACAGCTTTATGTAGGTAAGAAAATACTTGTGGTTTTTAAAAGGTAACTGATTTGAACTATAACTGGTTGGTTATGTGATAATAAAGAACTTGAAGTATTTCAAAAGATTTTTGAATCATTTTGAAAGAAGAGTAATACTTGGTTTTTGAAAACTTAAGAGTTATACTAGCTTTATGGGAAGTTAGGTATAACGGCTTAAGAATGTTTTACTGATTTCGGAAACCAGAATGTGTATCGACAAACCACTGCAGCGTTAATAAAGGGAAATGTTTTGATTAATAAAGTATTAATAAAACCAGTAGAAACTTCCATCTGCATAGAAGCTAAGATGAGACAAAATGATATTTCCTAGATCATGTCATTGTAATAAGATTGTTATAAACAAGAATATCCTACTCACATATAAGGCTTATGTTTTCTCAGATGGTTTAAAAGAGAATTATATTCTTAAATGAATAAGACTATGAACTACGAAACCTTTCTAAAATAAGAAACGTGAACATTTGAAATTAGGCAAACTTGGACGTTTGGAAAATAATGTTGTTACTTGATTTTACAAAGGTAAGTGTTTTGATGTACTTCAAAAGATAATCACTCTATTTTCATACACTACGGGTATCAGGTGGTTTTGTGAAAGTAACGTATCTTTTAAAAGAGTTAATGTATGAAGTACTCAGGGATAGATACCCAACTTCATACATATAGTAGAAAGTACCTTGTGTGTATAACTTGATTTGTGTTGGTTTGTGATAGCCTTGTAATACTTTCTTGTTGATTGATAAGTAAACATGCCAGGATCCACGTGTGTTAGTATCTTGTGATGTTTTGTGTAAAGGGGTTTTTCCTTGTTTTGCTTGTGTTGTTTAACGATAAGTCGTTATGTTAGTATTATTCATCACTCATCTCGAGATGATTCTCGGGTTAAGCCTCCGACGCGGGGTAGACTCGGCGTCGATGGACCTATGATTCGAGAATACTTTATGCGGTGCAGATGGCTTTGCGAATCGCGGAGTTCCGTGTTAGACGGCCCTTGTGGTCACGCGGTCTTTGGCCGTGCGGACGGCGAGTCCAGACGCCGCCGGGAGTAGCTACCCTCGATGCGGGTTATACCTCATGCGCGCCTATGAGATTGGCCTACGCGAGTCGCGGAAGTTCCAGGCTAGATCGCGCACATTAGATATTGCGCGAGTGGCCGCTTTGATCATGTGACGCCTAGACAGATCTCATGATACGATGTATGACCTTGTTGGCACCGTGGGTTTTAGTAGTCGGCTGGGCCTTCGACTTACCCCGCATCGGTTATTGTGATGACTTTGAGGCGTGAGTCCCCGACTTGACATGATTGTTTATTTATTGTGAATCGTAGTTTGGTTATCATACATGTCTCCCGCTTTATATGTACTACTATGATTTCATTTACACGTATTTTCGCTTCACATACTTGGTACTGTTATCGACCTCCCCGGCCGCGTTCATGCCGAGTAAAGTACACCGATCGTTGATCTCGCTCTTGGTCACAGTCGTTGGGAAAGCTCCGCTTCTCCGAGGTTTATCGTGGTATAGTCCTCTGTTGTTGTAGGTGCTTACATTCGGGGTATGACGGCCCCGTCCGTCGTTGTTGTCATATCATTCGTAGAGTGCAGATCTGTAGTGTAAGTGTGGTTTGTAAAAAGGATTAAACTGCTCATTTTGAAAGAGTTGTTATTTATATATATGCCAAAGGCAACTTTTCTTCGTAAGATGTGTTTCCTTTGCATTATTTCATATTGTGTTTTATGTTCGATTACTCGATGTTGTATCACTAGGTGCCCGGTAGGCACCACCACGCCCGTGTTCGGTCGTGACAAAAGTTGTATCGAGCGCTTAATCCTCGGAAAGTGTCTACGACCGTATCCAGAGAGTCTTGATTATCGCTGTGTTATGCACCACGCCAATGATCGTGAGGCTATAGGATATTTAGGATTGGTTTCTATTCTTCTCACTCGAGATCGTGCCTTAGAGCCGTGTTGTAAGTTGGACCTCCGACGAAATTCTTTCCCTATCGTTATGCCTCCGCGTAGGCAACCCGCCCGTGAGGCGCGCAAAGCGGAGCCGCGAGTAGAGTTCGAGAGGGTTACGTGAGCACAGCCCAATCATTACCTAGGGTAATGCTTCATTCGGGATTTCGCGACGCCACTAGCCCCAAGAAAGTTTAGCACGGCGGCGTAGCTCCTCGCGCCATGATATTTGAACCTTCAGTTCCACGACCGGGAACAGAGAATATAGATTTCAAGGAGGCGACCCTGTTACTAACTATGGATTTGACTACCAGAGAGTATACCGATGTACTGCGAGTCTGATGACGTTTTAAAAGAGGGTTGTGCAAGATAAATTCTTCAGTTGGGCTTGAGCATGGCCTGTGTACGGGCTTATGCGCAGCAGGCCGGGAAACGTAGAGATCGACGGGTTAACGAGGCGAGAGAGGGCGAGCGAAGAAGGTCCTTTGGTAACTTTCGAGGCGAGTCGCCTCAAGAGATTAGATATGCACTCCGCCAGCGGTGGTGGTCTTCCACGGATTTCAGAACGTTCGGGGTATGCAGGAGTTGGTCAGAACTCCAGGGCTTCCGGTTCACAGTGTGACAGACGTCATCCCGGGGAATGTCGTCTTTTAGTTGGTACTTGATATACCTATGACCGTCAGGGTCTGATGTCGAAAGAGTGTCCTAGTAGGAGGACTTAGCCTTCAGGAGCGATGGGTAGTTCGTCACCTTCCTTAGCTATGCGCCCTACGGGGCAGGTTTGATTAGAACGACTAAGGGGAGTGAAGCAGTAGGTACAGGTTTATCCTTAACCCTCTAGATATCAGTATGTATGATAAGATGGGTATATCATAAGTGCTATGTTCTGATAGCAGTGTGTAAGTAGTGATTAGAAATCATGGTTAGTGACCGGGAAAGATTTGGGGGATAGAGAAGGTGTAGGCCTTAGAGCTTTTTACGTGGAGACCTTAGAGGCAAGACAATCTTGAGAGAAAGATTATATTTGTGTTTAACCCTTATCGGAGTGCATAGTGCACGTGAGATATAGTTGTGGGATAAGTCCCTGAGTAGTGTGAAATGAAAAAGGGTAGTTGAACTAAGAAGACCGCTAGGTTTTCGTAACGTGATTAGTGAGATTGTTCCGGATCGGGAGCTAGTATTGTGCGCGTTGCCGGGTCGGGTTGAGGCCGCGTTGCGGGTCAACCCGCGACTGTTGTTGGTGGGGTCAGTTTGTGGTGAACCCGCCGTGGTGGATCACGAGGTGTTGGGCCCAAGTTTAGTTAACCAAATGCGAGTTCGTGGATACGTTCGACCGGTGGTCGGGTCGATGGGGGCAGCCCATCGTGTTCTTCGTTCGGGACCGTTCACTCGGCAGTGTTGAATTATCAGAGAGGTTGTAAGGCTGCACGGGGTGCCTACCTTCACCTTATGGCGCATGATGGAGCCAGTGTTACGCTTTTGTTTGGAAGTTTTACCAAGCAGGTTAAGAACTGGTGAGTCTCGACAAAGATTCGCCCTCGCCGCGATGTGGATTTCGTGGTAGTTGTGGGGATTGTTGTCTCCGTGGAGGAGTGTTTAAGCTACCATTTCGTTGTTCGGATGTCGCTTTATGAAGCCTTGTAGGCGGATGTGTAAGTCGCCGTCATTGGTTCGATGTTGGCAAGATTCAGATAGTTGGTTCAGCTTGTTCCAGAGATCGTGGATAGGGTAAAGCTTGTCTAGAAGAGGTTACGGCGCTCGTAGAAATCGTGTGGATAATCGCGACGACGCTTAGAGTTCGGACGGTCGGTCTTCTTGAAAGTACCACCCGGTTGGGTGTGACGAGTTTTGGAAAACAGAGGAACTTAGCCCGAGTTACTTTGGGCCTTTTGAGTTCATGTGAAGAATAGGCCGGGTTGCCTATATGTTAGCATTTGCCGTCCGACTTAGGAGGCAGTACGTCCGGTCTTTCGTATTGTTATGATCGGGAAAGTATCGAAGATCCATCCAAAGTGTTCCCAGTTAATGATGACCACGTTAGAGATAGTAACCCCGAGTTTTGGAAATCAAGCGATTTAAATGTGGTAAGAGTTCGAGTGTACGACAGCCTCAGGGATCGCATGCAGCCCGGTACCATTTGTTGGGTCGCCGGAGTGACACTAGAACCTCGCGACAAAGTGACAAAAGTGGTATAGAAAGTGCGAAGAAATTATATTTTAGACCCTTGGATGGGAGCGTTTGTGATGTTAGAGGTGTTTCCTCGTGGACTTGGATGTAAGTATTTTGCGCAGGTGTTGTTGTGGCGGTTGTGGCGAGGATTGTTCGTAAGTATAGTAGTGAAGACTATCTTGGCGCGTTTGTTTGAGATTTAGAAGGAACATTCGACGAATGTTTCTAAGAGGAGAATGTTATACCGTATTTCAGTATATGCGTGGGACGTGCGTAGAAAAGTTTGTGCCTTAAAGTGCTTGGCGAAATTATTTTTGTGCACAACACCTGTTAGAGTCGTTTTTGACGAAACGCTTTACACAACTCGCGTAAGGTAAATTCCGCTATGTCATTTTTAATTTTTGCGGATTTTTCCGAGAGACGAAGCGTGTTGGATCAACAAGAGGCGCCACTTGGCACCCTCTCATTGGTGGAGTGTGGGGCGGTAAAGGGGGGCGAATTCCTTGACATTTTTGTCAAGTAGTAGGTAGGATATTTTGTGGTAGATGGATAAGGTGCACTTGGCATGATCTTGGCCCTACACTTGCACCACACTTGGCTTGATCTTGGCCATTGGTTAGCCATGGCTTGACCTATAAATACCCCTCCCCTTTGATGAACTTCTTCATCCAAAAATCTCTAAGTCTTGAAAGCTTCTTCCTCCCCCTTAGTGTAGTGTCTTGGGCGAGAGTCCCTCCCCCCTTTGTGAGGCCCTTGGCCGAGCACCCTCCCCTCGTCGAGAGTTTTCCCCACAGTGGGGTTGGTAGTACACACTTCCTGTGGTGTTGTCTCGTATAAATACACCCCACCTCGTAGAAATACTCTCCAAATATTGTTATAATGCCCAAATTACCTTAGCCGTATACCTTGTAGTATTCTAGGTTATACTATCTGAAAGCCCGAAATACTATTATACTTCCCTTCAGTCGCAAAACCGAAACCCTAAGGAAAATCTCCATAGTTAGTTGGAGTATTAAGTAGAAGTTGGTTAGAACTTCTAAGGGTGGTTTGGAGCGGGTTGGAGCGCACGGAGTCGGAGCTAAACGTTGCTCAGGAGCGACATTAAACTAGGATAATTTTGGGCTTATCGAGGTAAATATTCTTGTCCCCTTATTGTAATTGGAAATTACATGTTGTTAGATTATATAGTTGGAGTATACTATATATAGTACTGAACTAGCTTTGCGGCAATGTCTTTTGACTTAAGCACGAATATAAAGAAAGATAATCGAATAATTACATAGGGTGTATTCAGATGAACTTGTGTAGCATTATTGTGAAGTAGAATTGTACACGTCCGTTAGATGTGTAAACCCCACGGTTGGCTTGGTAGCCGGCCCATCGAGAGGAGATTTACGATGTTGCGGGGAGTGTGCCAATTTTACGTAGAATGTTCTACGAAGAGACCTAAATGTTAATAAGCGCCTTGTGGCCTTATAGGTGGAAGTACTATGCGTGGCGCGATCTACTTGGCTTAAGGAGTAGCCGCGGTTTGAGGTACTTGGGCGTTTTGCTATTAGTCGATAATCGTCGCAAGGTATGTGAACCTCTTCCTATCTCTTCTAGCATGATATGTGTGTAACTATGTAGTACGGTGAGCGTCGTGTGTTAAATGTATTTGATTGGTCTAAAACATAAAGTGTTATAACGGCTTTATGGGAAGTTGGTTATAATGACTTTATGTAGGTAAGAAAATACTTGTGGTTTTTAAAAGGTAAATCGATTTGAACTATAACCGGTTGGTTATGTGATAATAAAGAACTTGAAGTATTTCAAAAGATTTTGAATCATTTTGAAAGAAGAGTAATACTTGGTTTTGAAAACTTAAGAGTTATACTAGCTTTACGGGAAGTTAGGTATAACGGCTTAAGAATGTTTCTTGATTTGAAACCGTAATGTGTATCGACAAACCATCGCAGCGTTAATAAGGAAATGTTTTGATTAATAAAGTATTAATAAAACCGGTAGAAACTTCCATCCTGCATAGAAGCTAAGATGAGACAAAATGATATTTCCTAGATCATGTCATTTGTAATAAGATTGTTATAAACAAGAATATCCTACTCACATATAAGGCTTATGTTTTCTCAGATGGTTTAAAAGAGAATTATATTCTTAAATGAATAAGACTATGAACTACGAAACCTTTCTAAAATAAGAAACGTGAACATTTGAAATTAGGCGAACTTGGACGTTTGGAAAATAATGTTGTTACCTGATTTTACAAAGGTAAGTGTTTTGATGTACTTCAAAAGATAATCACTCTATTTTCATACACTACGGGTATTGTGTGGTTTTTGTGAAAGTAACGTATCTTTTAAAAGAGTTAATGTATGAAGTACTTTGGGGATATATACCCGAACTTGCTGACATATAGTAGAAAGTACCTTGTGTGTATAACTTGATTTGTGTTGGTTTGTGATAGCCTTGTAATACTTTCTTGTTGATTGATAAGTAAACATGCTAGGATGCTACGTGTGTTAATATCTTGTGATGTTTGTGTAAAGGGGTTTTTCCCTTGTTTTGCTTGTGTTGTTTAACGATAAGCTGTTATGTTAGTATTATTCATCACTCATCTCTTGAGATGATTCCGGTTAAGCGCCTCCGTCACGGTAGACTTCAGTGGTCGATGGACTTATGATTCAAGAATACCTTATGCGGTGCAGATGGCCTATCGGAACTGCGGGAGTTCGTGTTGAGATCGCGGCCCTTGTGGTCACGCGGTCTTTGTGGCCATGCGGACGGCGAGTCGACGCCGCCGGGAGTAGCTACCCTCGATGCGGGGTTATACCTCGCGGGCTATGAGATTGGCCTATGCGAGTGCGGGAAGTTCGAGGCTAGATGCGCGCATTAGATCGCGCGAGTGGCGGCTTTGATCATGTGACGGTCCAGACAGATCTCATGATACAGTTTATGACCTTGTTGGTACTGTGGGTTTTAGTAGTCGGCTATGCCTTCGTACTTACCCCGTACGGTTCTATTGTGATGACTTTGAGGGCGTGAGTCCCTGACTTGACATGACTGCTTATTTATTGTGAACTGTAGTTTGGTTATCATACATGTCTCCTGCTTTAAATAGACTACTATGATTTCATTTACAGTATTTTCGCCACATACTTGGTACTGTTATCGACCTCCTTTGGGCTGCGTTCATGCCGCAGTAAAGGTACACCGATCGTTGATCCTCGCCTTAGGGTCACGTTCGGCGTTTGGGAAAGCTCCGCCTCCGAGGCTTATCGTGGTATAGTCCCTGTTGTTGTAGGTGCTTACATTCGGGGTATGACGGCCCCGTCGTTGGGTTGTCATATCATTCGTAGTAGGCGGGGTTTGTAAAAGGATTAAACTGTTCATTTTGAAAGAGTTGTTATTTATATATATGCCGAAAGACAACTTTTCTTCAGAAGCATGTGTTTCCTTTGCATTATTTCATATTGTGTTTTATGTTCCGCTGATTACTCTGATGTTGTATCACTAGGGTGCCCGGGGTAAGGCACCGATCCACGGGCCAGTTCGGTCGTGACAGATACTCCAGAATTATCCAAAATTGGATCGGTAAATCCTGACCGATACTCGGACAAAAAAGTTAACGATCCCGATACGAGTACCAAAAAATTATCCGGACCGATAACAAGGTAAAATACTCGGTACACCCCCCAGCCAGCCCCCCTCGGCCCTCCCCAAGCCCACCCCCAGTAAGCCCTAATTATATTTAATATTCCCTAATGTTGGACTATTTTACATGTTTTAAATATATGTGATGTAAATTTTATGTTTTAATTTGAAGCATTGTCATATAAATTAGTTGTAAATTAGTGAAACTTTAAATTGTCATAACTTTGCACTCGGATGTCCGTTTGACCTATTGTTTTTTTTTTATTTCGCGTATTTTTTTGAGATGAAACCGAACCAAACGGATTCAACCAATTTCACCAAAAACGTCCATCTTGCCTATCAATTTCATTTTTCCCCCAAATCGTTACGTTTTTTCCCTTTTCAAAGCTAAATATCTCGCGATATACAATAAATTTCAACGTTCAAATTTCGTGGTAATGTGTCCGAGAATGTCAATTTCAGTATTGGAAATACAATTTAAAAAAAAAATCGGGCCCCGGAACCCTACCCGAAAAATTCTTACAGGTCCGGATCGATAAGGTTTCGCACCGGTCCCGAATATGAACTCCAGACCGAAATCTTATCGGTCCGATTCTCTATCCGGACCGATAACACCCCTAATTGTGAGTGCAAATTTTGTGTGTGGTGCAAAGAGTAGAGGTGGGCATAAAACAGCGAATACCGAACCGAATTGAGGATTTTGATAATTCGATATTTCGGTTTTTGGTTCGATTTTCAAGAATAAAATTAAAATATACGGTATTCGATTTTTGAGAATTTTACCGTTTGGTAATTCAGTACTACCGAATACCAAAATAAAACAAAATAGCAATAGGGTCAAAAGTGCAAATGACCAAAAAAACCTGCTCGGTATTCTACTGCATCTTTGTTGGGCTTTCTACATCAACAAATGGCCCAATTTTCAGTATACTGGTCTCTCCATGTTGGCCCAGAAGTGACTTGTAAAATTTTGATATGTGCAATTTGTAATGATATATCTTTAGCAATACCCAGAGTTTTTCTTTATCAAACTGAAGAAAGTAAAATTTATATTAGGAGCAAGTAGACTACTTGTACATCTATTTATTTTATATTAAATTAACATCAGAACTGTTAATCCTTCGCATAAGGTCATGTTATCACATTCACATTCGTTGGTAAGTATGTCAAAAGAACATCAATACCAAAATCAGGGAAGGAGGTCTTCCATTGAATAGGTTTAAGGCTCATCATCCTAAATAGGTTTCCAAGTCTAGGCCCACACGCGCGCCACCACCACCCGCCCAGGTCTTGGGCTGTTGCTGACATTATCTTTTTAGACCCGAGACTTTATTATATTTACAGTTTGACCCTGAAATTTCTGGAAGGCGTTTTCTACCGGCTATGTCCAGAGAGCATTCCAGTAACGGAAAAATCAGGGAATTGATAGCATTAACTTTATGAATGTTTGACACTTATGCCACAACGTTTTTGGCCATTATGGTGTCCATTAACAGCCCTCTTAACACCCATTAACACCTCTCCTCATCCTTTAAACTATATATAACATACCTTGATTCAGATTTGAGAGCACACATTGAACATAAGAGAAATACACTCTACACTTGGATGATTTCAGATTTCATGAAATCTCTTCCTCTCTTGCAATCTTACACACTCAAAGATTCTTCTATTCTAGCGAACACTTGAGTTCCCTTTGCTCATTTGTTTGATTGTTGTTTTATCGTGAGAGATAAATTGTCATTACACCGTTGAAAGAATATACGAGACAATATTATCTTAAGGATAAATTGATAATTCAATCGACTCAGCAAGCCAATTATCTTGTTATATTTCCAGATTTCTAAACATATTGTTGTTGTTGTTCTCAAGGGGCTTGCTGCAGTTTTCAACAAGGATCTCAAGATTTCAAGGAGGATCAAATACCGAAGATCAAGATTATCAACACTTATTCATGTTGTGACAACTGATGTTAGGCTTCAAGCCTATTATATTGAAATTACAATTGATTATCCTTTCTAAGCACTAGTGATAATTGTATACTATTCTCATACATCCACTATAAAGCCAACAAAATATATTAAAGTCACTAATTGTTTTTTGTTAAAACCTTATTAATAGAAAAAATATGTTTTGTAATTTTTTTCTGTTGAACACAATTTTTTTTATATCCAGACATATGAATCTATCTTTTTCATTTTGTTTTAAAGTAAAACTTACTAAGAATGAAATGAAATTCAAAATATCAATATTAACCTAAAAATATCTAAACATAAACGACGTAACTGTAAAATATTAGTATTCACATTGGGTGTTTGCACAATACTATATCAACTTATAATTGTTAAGTGACTAGTGAATTTGTAGGTGCTTCAAGCGATCATGAAAAAACTCACTATATTTATGATTTAATTTTTTTCTAGCAACCGAATTTTGAAAGTAATCAGTAATCACAAAGTATATTTCATAAAATCTTAAGTCTTCTTTGATTTTTCATAAAATGAACCAAACATATAAGTTTATAAATTATGTATTTTACAAAACTTAAATATTTCAAAAACTAATTTCATAGCCAAAAAAATCAAAACATCACCTACATTTTTAGTAAAATTAAAAAGACGTAAGCATGACAATATAATAATAAAAATCTCAAAGTATATCCCATGTCAACAAAACATATATATATTCGAAGCCCTGCACTGGGCTTGTCAAGCAGAGTATCTCATTGTGTGGGAGAGCTGTCACAAGTTCAAAACCCTGCGTAACGCTCGCGCCGCCTCTTGGGAGCTCACACTGCTTGCCAAGTGTGGTTTAACCGCCGACGTAGTTTGCAGCTATCATACCGGTCGGGTTTACCTCAGGCGCACTGAAAGAACAACAATGCCTTCACAACAAAAAAACAAAACATATATATCAAATGATTAATTTGTCATCAATTTACTTATGATTGTGTATTTAACTAATCCAAAAAATGAGTACATCTCGAACTTAAATATTATATTTTCTCGTCACTCTAAAAATCTTCATCTCCATTCACATGCTCCCTTCTTGAACATGGCTCGGTTTAACTCTTGGAATTCAATTCCCCCTAAACCACCTGATTTTTATTAAATGCCTCCACACATTCCAACAAAATCCACCCCCTTCCCAACTTGTAAAGAAAAGCTATTATCTTCCGGTCCTGAATTTTTCAGGGCTCAGAGCAAAAGTAAAAATTAGGTCATATATATATTTAAATTTAGTGATAAACTCACTTTTATTTTTCAACCAAGATCTAACCTGTTCAAATTAACTAAAAGTTTAACATTCAAGTCAAATAAATTATATCAATTCAAACTTCAATATATTAAAATTTAGAATAAAAAATTATAATATATAAACAAGATAAATACTTATAACAATTCAATAAGTTATTTTTCATCCAGCAACAAGCAACCAGCCAAAAGAAAAATGTATTTTCGTCCTCAATAGCCAAAGCAAACAGCAACAGCCTACTTGAAATCCCTTTGCATCCTCAGCAACCAGCAAAATATCAACATCACCACCTGCAAGATAAGGTGAGAACAACAAAATCACAACTAAAAAGGTATTATTTAAATGATTTTCTTCTTGCATTTTGAGAAGCAAAATCCTCAATGATACTTTCAAATTCAAGCTTTTCTAACATCTCCTTTTCAATGGATAAGATTGCTAGCCCATTTAGCCTTTCGTGTGACATTGTAGACTTCAAGTAAGATTTCAATAATTTTAATTTAGAAAAGTTTCTTTCTGCAGATGCTACAATTATAGGTACAGTCAATAGAATTCTATAGGCAATCAAAACATTTGAAAAACAATCCATATCTTTTACAAACTCTACAATTTTAAGTGTTGTGTTTACTGCTGATGGTAAAAGATATTGCAGCACCTGTAACTCTGAAAAAAAATCACTTGCATCAACATCAGAAGACTCACCATTTTTGAAGTAGTTTCAAGCTTCAGACAACAATTTTTCAATTCCTCATCACCCAATGAAGTTAACTTCTTTGAATTAAACAAGAACCTAAAAATACCATCATATGCTTGCATTTGTTCAAATCTACTCCTTAATGAAGAAAGAGCCATATCCACTACACAGATGAAATAATTGACTCTAAATGATTTTTCAACTGATTGTACTGTCTCATCATTGCCATTCTCATCAAATTGTTTCTTTCTATGACTTTGACGTTTTTTAGGAAATTCGGGTTCAATCCCCATATCACAAGCAATAGTTTAGATTCAATCATAGCAGATGCAAATCAATTTTCTCTATAATTCTCAAAAAAAGAAATGAGCCCCTCCAATTTTTTTAAAGCAACATCAATGCACATATCTTTAGATTGTAACTTTTTGTTGACTAAGTTCATTTTCAACAAAATATCATGCCAAATAATCATGCCTAATAAAAACTCAAATTTTTTCAGTTCATGTGTTGCTAAACTTTCAGCTTCACTTTTGCTTTAGCATCTTCACTAGTTTATGTTACTTTAAATAAAGCTTATTTTATTTGAGCAGCTTGGTATCTTATTGCTTTAACACTCTCTACACGACTTTTCCAACGTGTAGTTGACAATGTTTTGAGAGTTAAACCATCTACATGATCTTGTAAAATTTTCCAACGCTTTGTAGAATTAGCAAAAACACAATAAATGCATTGAACCACCCCAAAAAGGAATTTCGCTTTCACACAACAGTTTTTCATATCACGTAGTGTGAAATTAAGAGAATGACAACCACATGACATGAACAAAGCTCTAGGATTTATTTCAAGTAATCTTCTTTGTACACCTTGATGTATTCCTTTCATATTAGAGCCATTATCATAACCCTGTCCTTTAACATCATCAATTTTAAGACCAAGGGACTCTAGGACAGATTGCAATTCATTAAAAAGTCCTAATCCTGAAGTATCTTTCACAATTAAAAATTCTAAAAAGTACTCTTCTATTTTCACTGGACTCCTTGACACACCTACACACCGTATTATTAAAGTCATTTGTTCCTTGTGACTTGAATCAGGAGTGCAATCAAGTATCACTGAAAAATATTTTGCTTGTTTGATTTTCTCAATGATTGCACTTCTGACTTTTGAAGCCAGCAAAACTATCAGCTCATTTTGAATCTTATGGCTTAGATAATGATAGTGAATCTCATCATTTTGAATTCGTCGAAAATGTTCTCGCATTATTGGATCAAATTCTGCAACCATTTCCAATATACCTAAAAAATTACCATTATTTTCTTCATAAATTCTCTCTTTTGTTCCACAGAATGCAATATTTTTTTAGCAAGACATTTGACAACATAAATTATTCTTACCAAAACATGTTTCCAGTGTTCCTTCTCTCTCCTAATTTGTTCTTGTATGTCTTTATCAATTGTTTCATTTTTTTCCAATCTGTTATGTAATTCAATCCAAGAACTCATGTTAGTTATGTGTTCAATGTTGTTTTCATGTTGTTTAAGCCTCTCACTAAGATGTTTCCAATCTCTAAGTCATTCGTTTGGTAATAGACTTCTACAACACATTGTCTTAAACAACTTACAACAAAAATAAAATACCTTATCCAATTCCTTTGAGTATACTAGTCATTTTCTATCACGAGTCTCCCCATTTGGTAACTTTATCAAGTAATAAGTTGAGGAAAAATGTCTAAAACTTTCATCCTTGGAAAATTTGATATTATTATCTCTTGCAGGACCTTTTTCCACAAGTAAAACTCTCATTTTTTCATCTAGATTATTCTAAATTCTAGGATAAAAAATGTTTTAAAGGAAAACTTGGTTCTACACCCTCAGGTTCAGTGTCTTCAATATTACAAAGATGATCAAAATCTTCATTCTCAACATGTTCATCTTCACCTAAGTCACCTACCTGTGCATTAAAATCATTCTCAGTTCTTACTAATTTTTCACATGATTTTGTTGTTCAGATTCATTGACTAAATCATTATCAATTCCAATAAATTCTTCAACATGATTTTGCTGCTCAGATTCATTGACTAAATATGCAGTTGAGTTATCAAGTGAACTATTTGTTTTGTTTTGATTTTTTTTATCCAGAACTCCCTTTTGAGATTGAGTTAATTCTTCTCTGTGTTTTTTTTTTTTGACTTCCAGATGAGTGTTTCTTAGAGAACATTGTTACTTGAAAACAGAAACAATATACAAGAAAAATCAATGCAATTTTAATACTTCAAAGAATAAACAAAAAACAACATAACCTGGAATTTGAGAAACCTCCTTCGAGAAATCCCTCTCCACAGAAACAAACAAATGCACAAAAATGTTCTTCTTTTTGAGGAGTGGAACAGATCATCGTTGGTTTAGGGTTAATAGTTATAATAATCTAATATAATACTTACTAAAAAAATAATTTTGGGCCCAGGATGATCGCACTGTTTGCCCCTGCTCAGGGCCGGGCCTGCCTAAGATACTACTATTTCCATGAAATCATTCCTACAAACAAAGAAAAATAATATTTTTGCAGGGAGAGAGATTCCACCAGAACTTCAACTTCCATATAGAAAGAATGTACCACCTATGAAATTTCTCTCTAATTGTCAAGCTTCCAGGAAAAAGGCTAGTACATAAACTATTTAAAAAAAAAAAAGATATAGGAGTTATGGCGACCAACATAAATCTTCACCCTAAATGATTAAGGCTGTCCAGAGTAGGGGTGCAGTTAAAACCGGACCGGACCGGACCGAAGATCGAGAATACCAATTACTTGGACCGAAGACCGGACCGAATTTCTCGGTCCGGTCTATTAGACCGAATGGACCGAATTCCCCCCCCAGCCCCCAGTCCCAGCACTTCCACCCCACCAGTTCCCCAGCCACTGGACGTATTGATATATCAAATATAAGTTGTAAATTAGTGAAACTTTAAATGGTCATAACTTTGCGCTCGGACGTCCGTTTGATCTATTTTTTTTTTTTGATTTCGCGTATTTTTTCGAGACGAAGCCATCCCAAACTGACTAAAGTCCGTTTGCTTCGGCCGATTTCTCCAATTTTGTGGGCTCTGAAACAAAGAAACAATTTACAACAGTATGGGTTAGACTTTCCTAATAACAGGTAAAATTGGAAGTATTATTGGGAGACTATTGAAGATAGATGTCTGCACATCCTCCAAAAGGTATACAAGGCTTTGTGTGAAACTCCCATTAAATAAATCCATGAAACTTTATATTTTCATCAGCTGACATAAACAACAAATACTTTATGAAGCCAGTAGTCAACTGGGACACCTTAGCTTGCTGGACAATGCACCATACGGAGGACCGCAATAAATCTAGGAGGTAACTAATCTCTCTCACTAGAGAAAAGAAGAAGGAGAATGGAAAACTGTAACCTTTCCCTCAAAAACGAAGATTAAAACTTTTGATGCTGCAATTAGTAAATATTTAAATACTCAATTTTTTCCTATCAAAATCAAATTTTTTCCTCAACGAACAATTAATCAAAAATACTAACTCGTAAAAATTCAGTAATTCTTAAAAAATATCACATTTCAGTCTTGGAAGAGGAGAAAATGTTTTATACTACTAATCATAAAATTAATCAAAAATATCTATAATCCTTTAAATCATCACAATGACAGGTCTGGTAAAAATGTGCACAAAGATGAATTAGCCAAACTCATCTTGCATGCAAAAATATAATGATTCTCCTATGAATACTATTACCACTAAGAATAATCCTATTAATCCCTTATCACCAACCCTATTAACCAACGATCACAAGAACTTGATTATCCGAAAATCTTTATTATGATAATACTTCTATACTAATGATATAGTAATGAACTTATACTGGTCCTCAGCCTATATTCTGCATGGCCAAATGCCAGTCTTAAGAGACCTATAATCCGAGTAAGATCTACAGTAAATCACGCTAGACCACTACCTGGACATGCAAATAGAATCCCCCATAATTGATCTGGCATTATCTTACTCCAATGCGACTGATAGCGGAGAAAATTGTCTCAGCCTCTCCCCTATCTTCTATAAATATAAACTCCAACGAAAATGCCAATAATTCCAAAGATATACCGATTAAACCAGACACCAGAGAGCTCAAGCAATATCAAACATATCATACGACCCTCAACAAATTTCAAATCCACTAGCTATTTCGATCCCCTCCACGTCTAGACCACCAGCCATATCATGGCTGGAACTAGAACTGATGGGTAATGCAATCAGATTAAATATGATGAAAGAGGGAAGGGACACGATTATTGTACTCCAAAACCCTTACTACCTTGCCTAGTTAACAGTAGAGGGAATTAAACAACATACTCCATCCATTAGCTCCAGTAGTGAACCCCAGCGTAGTGGAAACTGGAGCTTACCCCGCAGTACATTTATTACAAACCAGAATCTGACAATCGACCTTACCTTCTTCCCACCAAAAACCATCCCTGCTTTAAATCTAATTTTCATACAGTGGGGCCCCTAGGCCAACCGTACTCTAGAGTGACATGCACCAGTAGTCCCTCTTGAAAGTATATTTATATCCTACAGACAATTTATATTATGACAAATGTACTTTTTACACATTCATATTTATATTAATGGAGATTAATATTATGTCATTTATAGTTATTGAATTATTAGTTGATTGTTTATAATATTCTATAAATGCATCCCTAGAGGTTACGTGGTTATTAATAATGTGAGAGATTAATATTATAACGTAACTCTTAAATTGTCTCGACTAATGATCATCGAAAATTGGATATCGATGATATGTGAAACGTCGACATGTGGTCTGCATCATATCCTTAGGGATGTAGTATGTCTCACCTGCTACGAGTTATGGCAACTCGTGATGGACACATGAATACTTGTATAAGTATTGGTATACCCTGCTGATGTATTGTTTGTTATATATGTCTAAAGTGTCATCAGCGTGTGGGAGATAGAAGTCCTTAGACTTGAGTTCGATACGCGCCTTGTTTATAGAATAATATACTTTGATCCTGTCCTAAGCTCAAATGTCTTATAGGTTGAGACGCGACTTGTATTGAGTATATTGCGACGTAGATTAAAGGTGATAGTTAGGCCAAGATTATGATTCATTCCTCGAACACTCAGATTCTCATATGGTATTAGGTTGACTAAGTCATTGGCCAATGCAGTAGACATATCTTTGATATGGTCTTTTTGTCGGCTAATATAGATGAGATATAATGATCAAGCCATTTGGATAAACACTTGGCAGATCCTAAACTTGATCGAGTGTGTCGTGAATGAAAGAATTTTATCTACCCACATAGAGGTTTAGTTCACAGGTTTCGTGTAACTATACTTCACATATTGAGTTCGTCTTCCGGCGCCGTCTAGGAGTTCCGTGTATACCCTAATGTTATTAGTGTCGCTATGTGAAAGCCTGTAGGGTAACACTAAGTCAATTGTTCCGTGGATTCAAGGATGTAATTACAGATAATATAAATGTTCGATTTATAATCGAGACGTTAGAATAAATAATGACTGCTTAATTAAATCGAGATGATATTTCAGATTTAATTAAAATAGAAACGAGGCAGAAATGAACTAGGGTCGCGGCTCAAAGGACCAAGGGCAGCGGCACCACATGTATAAATAGAAGGTTCTATCATTATTTTAATACACTTAATTCACTTGAATTATTCTCTGCTAAAACTCTACCGGATTTTCTAGCTTTCCGAAAGAGTATTACATTGGAGTTTTGACTTGCAAATCGAGGAACGGTTGCATGCTCACCCTCGGCTTACAATTGAAGAAGAAGATTTCAGATTTGCAAACTGTAAGTGTTCTTTCGAAGCATTACAGTTTCTATGTGTTTTCATTATATAATCATCCATCAGTTTGACCGCCCATCGGGTTTGAAACATAAATTTTTAAATTTCGATGCGTGTACGAATCCGACAAAACCCTACACCTCTAATGACCCATTTTCCACCACCACCTCCACCTCCCAACAAGCCAGAAATTCCAAACATCCAAGAGGATCCAATGGGTACCAGAGGGTCTATATATCCTCCCTATTTAGGAGTCAACAAAGAATAAGTCTTTCTCTTATTGGAGATGAAGGATCACAGCCTCACAGGCAGATTATTAACTGCCCAACTACTTTCTACAAATATGCAATGGACATACGTCTTCCACAGGATCCCACAGTGGGAAATAATGCCATATAACGGAAGGAGGAACCTCACTAGCAATGTGATAATGGAGAATGAGAACCACCCTAACAACATCAGCAACGTGAATAGGGCTACTAACGTCATCATTTGGAACACAGAGGAAGAAATATTGATACTTTTAGGAGAAATTTTAGGAAACTACTTGATATACACAAGCCTTGCATGATGGCTCTCATAGAGACTAGGATAAATAACTATCTTCCTCTGCTAAATGACTTCGGTTTCATCGAAATGATAGAGGTACCAACTGTTGGTCAAGCTGGTGGGATGTCTAATCTATGGGATTGGGGCTGCGATGGGTACCCGGATCCCATTCACCGGGTACCGCTAATCGTACCGTCAACACCTAATCACAATTAAATAAAGCCGAAAAGGATTATAAAAAATCTTACTCAAAAACCAACTTTTATATATATGCATACCCATACCAAGGCCGACAAGACCATACAAGACTACTATCTACAAGACAGGTCTCTACAAGCCTCTAAGAGTAGCAACATCAAAGGTCGAGACAGGGCCCCGCCATACTCATATAGACATGCAAAAATACACCGTACCAAATAGACTAACACTTAAAAATAAAAGGAGTGATCCAAAATCCACTGAATCAGCAACCTATTAACGTGTCGTCATCCTGTCAATAAGAACATGCGGGCATGAAACGCAGTGTCCCCCGACAAAAGAGACATCAGTCGTACTGATGTACTAAGTATGTCAGACATGAATAATAGTATAACAGGGATATAACAATATCTTAAATAAAGCATCAAAGAATAAATGCTTCTGAGACCCTAATACATATGCTTAAATGTTATGCAATGCAAATGCGGTATATATATAAATATTGGCCACACTAGCATCTTCCTTACAATAACAGCCTCTGTGGGCATCATACCTGCCACGCCCCGAACCGACGGGCCGCGACTGGTGCCCTACCTGGGCACCCTTCTACCCATACATCACATATTATCAGCGGAAGATTAAGAAAACTCATATAAATAAACAAGCAAGACTGCAAGACTGCCATTATATACACAAAACTAACACGAGCTACAACTGTACATATCCAACCCACACATGACTACAGACATCTAAGAGTATAACAGTAACTATGATGGGACAAGGTCCCGCCGTACCCCTGAATGTACATAAGCCTGTAATAGCAAAACTGTACCAAAATGACAAGCTCCGGAACAATGAAGCTATCTTAAAAATCTGGGCAAGGATCCTAAGCTCGAGGATCACCAAACTGAGTACCTATACCTGCAGACATGAACGCAGCCCCCCGAATTCGGGGTCAGTACAACAAGGTACCAAGTATGAAAACATAAAGTACAGTAAATAAGATCATGATTGTCCAAAAGATGACAGGGACAAGTATGAAAATCAAATACCAGATCCAACCGTGCCATATAAAATAAGAGCCAACTGTACCTGGTATCACTGTGCCACTGTACCATTGTATCACTGTACCACTATATCACTGTATCACTGTACCACTGTATCACTGTACCATTATATTTTATAAAAATGAGAGTCAACTGTGCCTTTTAAAAATATAAAATCAACTGTATTTTTTCAAAAGTGAGAGTCATATACTGCCATGGGTATCTATACGTGTCACGACCCAAACCCCGGGACCGTGACCGGTGTCCTACCTGGGCACCCTTCAACCCATACATCACACGTAACCAGCGGAAGCTAAAGAAAACTCATCAACATCATTTTTTTTAAAAACAGGCAAAGCCGACAAGGCCACCATTATATATATGAAACAACCCAAAGGAACTACAACTTACGCAAGTCCAGCCCACATATGAATACAAACCTATAAGAGTTTGAACAGTAAACTACGACGGGACAGGGCCCCGCCCTACCCCTGAATGTATATAAGCCTACAATATTAGGGTCCGTACCAACATGACAAGCCTCCGAAATAATGGAGCTTTTCCCAAAACTGAGTAGAGATCCTAAGAGCGAGGATCACCAAATCAGACACTTCCAAGGCCGGTCTAATAAGGTACCAAATATGTAAAAATAAAGTACAGTAAACAAGATCATAAATGTACAAAAGAATGACAGAGACAAGTATGAAAATCAAATACCAGATTCAACCGTGCCATAATAAATAAAATTCAACTGTACCTTGTATCACTGTACCACTTTATCACTGTACCACTGTACTACTGTAACACTGAGAGTCAACTATGCCCCCCTTTTTTTTTTTAAAAAAAAAACAGGAGTCCTATCACCATCATGAATACTTGACCACCTTATCATAAACTGTCATGGGCCTCGAACCCGCCCCACACACCTTATCCAAGGAATCATATAATATAAGGTAGATCATGTCCCGACCCATTTTGGGACTCGGTGTAAGGTCGTATAAGGTGTAACATGTCCCGACCAATTCTGGGACACGGTGTGAAGTCATATAAGTCATGTAAGGTATAACATGTCCCGGCCCATTCTGGGTCTCGGTGTAAATTCATAAAAGTTATAACATGTCCCGGCCCTGGGTCTCGGTGTAAAGTCATAAAAGGTATAACATGTTCCGGCCCATTATGGGACTCGGTGTAAAGTCATATAAGTCGTATAACATGTCCCGACCCATTATGAGACTCGGTGTGTTCATCATCCTCACATATGTACCTATAATGTGTCCCGGCCCTTTTGGGGACTCGGTATAATCATGACTATCCATATAAACCTTATATGTGTACATGCAATGTGTCCCGACCCACCATGGGACTCAATGTATCAATTCAACCATATAACATTTTAAACCATCGTTTGACTTTTCATAAAGCCGTTATAACAAACTTCCCATAAAGCAATTATAACAACCTTTCATTTTAGAAAACTAAGACACTATCACATCTTCCTTTTTAATAAAACCAAGGCATTATCATGTCATGTAACATTAGGGAAATGAACCCAAAGTACTATGTACATCTATTCTTTAAAAAGAATCATTTCATGCAAATAACCCCCAAGATACTAACACTCGTAGTATCAAGACACTTCTTCTCTTTAAAATCAAGTAACTCCTTCTCATTAAATCAAGTCATTTATTCTCTTTAAATCAATAAACTTCTACTTTTAAAACTCAAGTTACATACTCTTTTGAAATCAAGTTTATACTTTTAACATCAAGCAACTTCTACTTTCAACATTAAGGCAATTATTCTTTTAAATCAAGAAACTCATTCCTTTTTCCAATAAAGTCACTCCTATCCTTTAAAGTCAAATGAACTCAACTTTTCAACTCAAGAAAGCTTGTACGTTTCAAATCAAGTCAATTATACAATAATGAAGCTGAATTCATTTAAAACAAATACGTACACCGTACACACATTTTTAAAAGGTTCATGCTCAAAGAAAGATAGGGAAAAGTTCACATACCTCTTCGGCTAATCCACACGCTAAGTAGAATACGCCACAAGTAGTACTTCAACCTATAATGATAATAACACTTCTATCAACTTCATGATACTAGTATACACTTGTACTACTCAATGAATCTCCGTTCTTTTAAAAATAATCGAGCAACACTTTCCCCGTTTATACATACTTTTCCACCTTTAGAAGGCCAATTTCATCAATAACCAAGACACCAATTAAGGGCATAACCAACAGTTAACCAAAGGGGATTACACACCTACTTGACGTGTAAAATTCAGCCCCTTAATCTACCAAAACAGTCCACTAAAATCAGTCTATAGTCCAATATAAAAACAGTCCTTTAGTCCGCTAAAATCAGTCCATAGTCCAATGTAAAAACAGTCCTTTAGTCTGCTAAAATCAGTCCATAGTCCAATGTAAAAACAGTCCTTTAGTCAGCTAAAATCAGTCCATAGTCCAATGTAAAAACAGTCATTTATTTAGTGTTCTCGGCCAACTACTACAACCAAAACTGTTTTCATAACTTCTTATAATCCAACTTATATTCCAATACTTTTATATAAGTTATATCCACTTGTTAACAACAAGAATTCCTTCATGCCAACATGTAATAGGTGATGTTTAACAACAACAATAACCAACGAATCCGACAACACCATAACTGTCCACAATCGG
The DNA here is from genome assembly GCA_029844215.1 of Przewalskia tangutica. Lineage (NCBI taxonomy): Eukaryota > Viridiplantae > Streptophyta > Magnoliopsida > Solanales > Solanaceae > Przewalskia > Przewalskia tangutica. The sequence continues at coordinate 38,887,973 of CM056732.1, read as the reverse complement.
CTAACATGCCAAGATTGTGACATGTACTTCTTATTCTTCATTCTTTTTAATCACAAGTTCATCCATTAATTACTACAACATGTAATACCCAATTACTTCAAGAGGAGGAATAATCCTTACCTTAAATATGCCCAAAACAATCCACTTAAAGTCGGTCCATGGTTTAGTCTTAGATCCTTATTCTTCAAGTTCCAATCATACACATGAATCTACTACAAGCTTGTAACCATCTTCCCTTCATACTCTACTTCCAAAAAGTTGATAAAACTTAGGGTTTTCCTTACACCATTCTCGACGCAAACAAGCTTTTCAAGGTTGGGATATTAATCTTGGCTTATCACTTGGCTTAGGAGCTTAATCTTGGAGATACGAAGTTAACAAATCTTGTTGTTCTTAGCAGTGGTGCTCTCGACCAAGAGCTTCAAAGGAGAGAAGATGAGATATATTTTTGGTTAAGTGTATAATGAATCCAAATCTTGCAAGACTTGGATATATAACAAGTGTATGGACAAATGGAGTGGGACCTATGTGGGCCACTTGTCCACTTGTCCTCTTTGTCTCAAAATATCTAAGTCTTGCCATCTTGCAAGACAAGTGAGGGGTGACACGTGTCACCCTCCTATTGGCCCAAAATAAATTCTTTACAATTAAATTCCATACTTGGCAAAAATATCTAACAATCTCGTGGGCCCCACAAAATCGTAAAATTTCCTGTGGGCCCCACATGACCAAATCCGAGACTTAAAAATCCAAAACATCAATATACTATAATAATTTCATAAATTCAATTAAAAGTATTAAACTCCAAGCTAATAATTTTTCGTCGTCACATTTTTTTTTTCGAAATTTTCCTTAAGAATATGTAATTATCCTTTTCTTCCAAAATTCAAATCATAAACCCTTAATCACGTTCTCAATTAGTAGCCCTGGTATTACGGGGTGCAACATCCTTCCCCCCTTAGAAACATTCGTCCTCGAATGTTCATCTAATGTCTCAAGCTATACAAATTCCCAATCGGCTCAACAATCATCAACATCAATCCCAAGTGGTTTATACTCAAACCAAGGAATCATCACCTCTAATATACTTCACATATACTATGTATTTTAACCACAATCACACATGAAATACTTTTCTCTTGAAGGCCTTGTCTATCTAAGGTCTCAACGATTATCCAATACTCAAAGATTCTCAATTATTCCATGTCTCAAGCTTACATTATTTCTCCCCGTATACGGGCAAGATAGCTCCTCAATATCTCAAAATCCTGTTTTCTTAATCACAACAACCCTATTTACTCCATACCAATATTATTCGTGCACCTCACTTAAGCATACAACACAACTTAATCTAACGACATGGTATGTCCTTAAGTCAATTAAACATGATCTCCTAAGGGTTCATCACCCTTCCGGACAGCTCATCACCTCCTAATTATTCCAAATTAGCACATATATAATCTTGATGTAGATTCATTAAACTGTTTCACACATTTCAAGCAATTTATAAAGCTTAATCATCACATGATAACCCCCAATTGCTTCAGACAACTCACACATGACCCCAAATAAATACGTCTGTATAGATGCATATCATTATACCAACTATACAATAATTTTACCCACCTGTACACAAGGTCCATATATTCCTTTCTGGGCCACTGTCGCTTTCTCATAGCTGCAATCACAACAATATGTTAGGGAGAGACTACCCTAATCACACAGCTCTATCGCACGATCTTGGAGTAAGAAAAATAGAAACCAATCCTAAATGTCCAGTAGCCTCCTGTGTATAAGTATGGTGTACAACATACCTATACCCAAGACTCTACTTAGACACGGTCTGTAGACATTCCGAGGACTAACTGCTCTGATACCACTCTGTCACGACCCTAACCCCGGGCCCGTGACCGGTGCCCTACCTGAGCACCCTTCTACCCATACATCACACGTAACCAGCGGAAGCTAAAGAAAACTCATCATCATCATTTTTTTTAAATAGGCAAAGTCGACAAGGCCGCCATTATATATATGAAACAACCCAAAGGAACTACAATTGTATAACTTATGCAAGTCCAGCCCACATATGAATACAGACCTCTAAGAGTTTGAACAGTAAACTACGACGGGACAGGGCCCCTCCCTAATCCTGAATGTATATAAGCCTACAATACCAGGGTCCGTACCAACATGACAAGCCTCCGAAAAAATGGAGTTTTCCCCAAAACTGAGTAGAGATCCTAAGAGCGAGGATCACCAAACTGTGCACCTAAACCTGCGGCATGAAACGCAGCCCCCCGAAGGGGGTCAGTACAACAAGGTACCAAATATGTAAACATAAAGTATAGTAAACAAGATCATAACTATACAAAAGAATGACAGGGACAAATATGAAAATCAAATACCAGATCCAACTATGCCATAATAAATAAAAGCCAACTGTACCTTGTATCACTGTACCATTTGTATCATTATCATTTGTACCATCAGACATCTTTGTAACATCGAGAGTCAATCAGTGCTCTTTTTTCTTTTAAAAATAAGAGTACTATCACCATTATGAATACTTGACCACCTAATCATAAACTGTCATGGGCCTCGAATCCACCCCACACACATTATCCATGGAATTATATTCTATAAGGTAGATCATGTCCCGGCCCATTTTGAGACTCGGTGTAAGGTCGTATAAGGTGTAACATGTCCCAGCCCATTCTGAGACTCAGTATGAAGTCATATAAGTCATGTAAGGTATAACATGTCCCGACCCATTCTAGGTCTCGGTGTAAAGTCATAAAAGGTATAACATGTCCTGGCCCATTCTGGGTCTCGGTGTAAAGTCATAAAAGGTATAACATGCCCGACCCATTATGGGACTCGGTGTACAGTCATATAAGTCGTATAACATGTCCCGACCCATTATGGGACACAGTGTGTTCATCATCCTCACATATGTACCTATAACGTGTCCCGACCCTTTTGGGGACTCGGTGTAATAATGACTATCCATATAAACCTCATATGTGTACATGCAACGTGTCCCGGCCCACCATGGGACTCGGTGTATCAATTCAACCATATAACATTTTAAACCATCTTTTGACTTTCCATAAAGCCTTTATAACAAACTTCCCATAAAGCTATTATACCAAACTTTCATTTTAGAAAACTAAGGCACTATCACATCTTCCTTTTTAATAAAACCAAGGCATTATCATGTCATCTAGCATTAGGTAAATGAACCCAAAGTACTATGTACATCTATTCTTTAAAAAGAATTATTTCATGCAAATAACCCCAAGATACTAACACTCGTAGTATCAAGGCACTTCTTCTCTTTAAAATCAAGTAACTCCTTCTCATTAAATCAAGTCATTTATTCTCTTTACATCAATGAACTTCTACTTTTAAAACTCAAGTTACATACTCTTTTGAAATCAAGTTTATACTTTTAACATCAAGTTTATACTTTTAATATCAAGCAACTTCTACTTTCAACATTAAGGCAATTATTCTTTTAAATCAAGAACTCATTCCTTTTTCCAATAAAGTCACTCCTATCCTTTAAAGTCAAATGAACTCAACTTTTCAACTCAAGTAAGCTTGTACGTTTCAAATCAAGTCAATTATACAACAATGAAGCCGAATTCATTTAAAACAAATACGTACATACACACATTTTTAGAAGGTTCATGCTCAAAGGAAGATAGGGAAAAGTTCACATACCTCTTCGGCTAATCCACACGCTAAGTAGAAGCCACAAGTAGTACTTCAACCTATAATGATAATAACACTTCTATCAACTTCATGATACTAGTATACACTTGTACTACTCAATAAATCTCCTTTCTTTTAAAAAGATTTGGGCAGCACTTCCCCCGTTTATACGTACTTTTCCACCTTTAGAAGGCCAATTTCATCAATAACCAAGGCACCAATTAAGGGCACAACCAACAGTTAACCAAAGGGGATTACACGCCTACTAGACGTGTAAAATTCAACCCATTAATCTACCAAAACAGTCCACTAAAATCAATCCATAGTCCAATGTAAAAACAATCCTTTAGTCCGCTAAAATCAGTCCATAGTCCAATGTAAAAACAGTCATTTAGTCCGCTAAAATCAGTCCATAGTCCAATGTAAAAACAGTCCTTTATTTAGTGTTCTCGGCCAATTACTACAACCAAAACTATTTTCATAACTTCTTATAATCCAACTTATATTCCAATACTTTTATATAAGTTATATCCACTTGTTAACAACAAGATTTCCTTCATGCCAACATGTAAAAGGAGATGTTTAACAACAACAATAACCAACGAATCCGACAGCACCAAAACTGTCCACAATCGGCTAACAAACTAAGATTGTGACATGTACTTCTTATTCTTCATTCTTTTTATTCACAAGTTCATCCATTAATTACTACAACATGTAATATCCAATTACTTCAAGAGGAGGAATAATCCTTAACTTAAATATGCCCAAAACAATCCACTTAAAGTCGGTCCATGATTTAGTCTTAGCTCCTTATTCTTTAAGTTCCAATCATACACATGAATCTACTATAAGCTTGTAACCATCTTCCCTTCATACTCTACTTCCAAAATATTGATAAAACTTAGGGTTTTCCTTACACCATTATCGGCCCAAACAAGCTTTTCAAGGTTGGGATATTAATATTGGCTTAGCACTTGATTTAAGAGCTTAATCTTGGAGATAAGAAGTTAACAAATCCTGTTGTTCTTGGCAATGGTGCTCTAGACCAAGAGCTTCAAAGGAGAGAAGATGAGAGATATTTTTGGTTAAGTGTATAATGAATCCAAGTCTTGCAAGACTTGGATATATAACAAGTGTATGGACAAGTGGAATGAGACCTATGTGGGCCACTTGTCCACTTGTCCTCTTTGTCTTAAAATATCTAAGTCTTGCCATCTTGCAAAACAAGTGGGGGGTGACACGTGTCACCCTTCTATTGGCCCAAAATAAATTCTTCACAATTAAATTCCATACTTGGCAAAAATATCTAAAAAATCTCGTGGGCCCCACAAAATCGTAAAATTTCCTGTGGGGCCCACATGACCAAATCCGAGAATTAAAAATCCAAAACATCAATATACTATAATAATTCCATAAATCCAATTAGAAGTATTAAACTCCAAGTTAATAATTTTTCGTCGTCACATTTTTTTTCCCGAAATTTTCCTTAAGAAAATGTAATTATCCTTTCCTTCCAAAATTCAAATCTTAAACCCTTAATCACGTTCTCCATTAGTAGCCCTGGTATTACGGGGTGTAATATCCTTCCCCCTTTAGAAACATTCGTCTTCGAATGTTCATCTAAGGTCTCAAGCTATAAAAATTCTCAATCGGCTCAACAATCATCAACATCAATCCCAAGTGGTTTATACTCAAACCAAGGAATCATTACCTCTAATATACTTCACATATACTATGTATTTTAACCACAATCACACATGAACTACTTTTCTCTTGAAGGCCTTGTCTATATAAGGTCTCAACGATTATCCAATACTCTAAGATTCTTAATTATTCCATGTCCCAAGCTTACATTATTTCTCCCCATGTACGGGTAAGGTAGCTCCTTAATATCTCAGAATCCTCTTGTCTTAATCACAATAACTATTTACTCCATACCAATATTATTCGTGCACCTCACTTAAGCATACAACACAACTTAATCTAACGACATGATATGTCCTTAAGTCAATTAAACATGATCTCCTAAGGGTTCATCACCCTTTACGACAGCTCATCACCTCCTAATTATTCCAAATTAGCACATATATAACCTTGATGTAGATTCATTAAACTGTTTCACACCTTCCAGGCAATTTATAAAGCTTAATCATCACATGATAACCCCCAATTGCTTCAGACAACACACATATGGCCCCAAATAAATACGTCCGTATAGATGCATATCATTATACCAACTATACAATAATTTTACCCACCTGTACATAAGGTCCATATATTCCTTTATGGGCCACTGTCTCTTTCTCATAGCTGCAATCACAAAAATATGTTAGAGGGACTACCCTAACCACACAGCTCTATCGCACGATCTTGGAGTAAGAAGAATAGAAACCAATCCTAAATGTCCAGTAGTCTCCTGTGTATAAGTATGGTGTACAACATACCTATACCCAAGACTCTACTTAGACACGGTCTGTAGACATTCCAATGACTAAGCTTGTAACCATCTTTCCTTCATACTCTACTTCCAAAAAATTGATAAAACTTAGGGTTTTCCTTACACCATTCTCGGCCCAAACAAGCTTTTCAAGGTTGAGATATTAATCTTGGCTTAGCACTTGGTTTAGGAGCTTAATCTTGGAGATAAGAAGTTAACAAATCTTGCTGTTCTTGGCAATGGTGCTCTCGACCAAGAGCTTCAAAGGAGAGAAGATGAGAGATATTTTTGGTTAAGTGTATAATGAATCCAGGTCTTGCAAGACTTGAATATATAACAAGTGTATGGACAAGTGGAGTGGGACCTATGTGGGCCACTTGTCCACTTGTCCTCTTTGTCTCAAAATATCTAAGTCTTGCCATCTTGCAAAACAAGTGGGGGTGACACGTGTCACCCTCCTATTGGCACAAAATAAATTCTTCACAATTAAATTCCATACTTGGCAAAAATATCTAAAAATCTCGTGGGCCCCACAAAATCGTAAAATTTCATGTGGGCCCCACATGACCAAATCCGAGATTTAAAAATCCAAAACAACAATATACTATAATAATTCCATAAATCTAATTAGAAGTATTAAACTCCAAGTTAATAATGTTTTGTCGTCACATTTTGTTTTCCCGAAATTTTTCTTAAGAAAATGTAATTATCATTTCCTTCCAAAATTCAAATCTTAAACCCTTAATCACGTTCTCAATTAGTAGCCCTGGTATTACGGGGTGTAACATCCTTCCCCCTTTAGAAACATTCGTCCTCGAATGTTCATCTAAGGTCTCAAGCTATACAAATTCCCAATCGGCTCAACAATCATCAACATCAATCCCAAGTGGTTTATACTCAAACCAAGGAATCACCACCTCTAATATACTTCAAATATACTATGTATTTTAACCACAATCACACATGAAATACTTTTCTCTTGAAGGCCTTGTCTATCTAAGGTCTCAACGATTATCCAATACTCTAAGATTCTCAATTATTCTATGTCCCAAGCTTACATTATTTCTCCCCGTATACGGGCAAGATAGCTCCACAATATCTCAAAATCCTGTTGTCTTAATCACAACAACCCTATTTACTCCATACCAATCTTATTCGTGCACCTCACTTAAGCATACAACACAATTTAATCTAACGACATGGTATGTCCTTAAGTCAATTAAACATGTTCTCCTAAGGGTTCATCGCCCTTTTCGATAACTCATCACCTCCTAATTATTCCAAATTAGCACATATATAACCCTGATGTAGATCATTAAATTGTTTCACACATTCCAAGCAATTTATAAAGCTTAATCATCACATGATAACCCCAATTGCTTCAGACAACACACACATGGCCCCAAATAAATACGTTCGTATAGATGCATATCATTATACCAAATATACAATAATTTTACCCACCTGTACACAAGGTATATTCCTTCCTGGGCCACTGTCGCTTTCTCATAGCTGCAATCACAAAAATATGTTAGAGAGGGACTACCCTAACCACACAGCTCTATCGCACGATCTTGGAGTAAGAAGAATAGAAACCAATCCTAAATGTCCAGTAGCCTCATGTGTATAAGTATGGTGTACAACATACCTATATCCAAGACTCTACTTAGACACGATATGTAGACATTTCGATGACTAACTGCTCTGATACCACTTTGTCACGACTCGAACCCCTGGCCCGTGATCGGTGCCCTACATGAGAACCCTTCTACCCATACATCACACGTAACCAGCGGAAGCTAAAGAAAACTCATCATCATCATTTTTTTTAAACAGGCAAAGCCGACAAGGCCGTCATTATATATATGAAACAACCCAAAGGAACTACAACTGTACAACATACGCAAGTCCAGCCCACATATGAATACAGACCTCTAAGAGTTTGAACAGTAAACTACGACGGGACAGGGCCCCGCCCTACCCCTGAATGTATATAAGCCTATAATACTAGGGTCCGTACCAACATGACAAGCCTCCGAAATAATGGAGCTTTTCCCAAAATTGAGTAGAGATCCTAAGAGCGAGGATCACCAAATCAGGCACCTAAACTCGCAGATGAAACACATTGGCCCCGACAATAATGTACCAAATATGTAAACATAAAGTACATTAAAAAAGATCATAACTGTACAAAAGAATGACAGGAACAAGTATGAAAATCAAATACCATATCTAACCATGCCATAATAAATAAAAGCCAACTGTACCTTGTATCATCAGCACTGCCATTGTATCACTGTACCGCATATCAGTAACACTCAAGAGTCAACTCCCCCTTTTTAACCAAAGAAAAAAAATAAGATTCCTATCACCATCATGAATACTTGACCACCTAATCATAAACTGTCATGGGCCTCGAACCCGCCACACACACCTTATCCATGGAATCATATACTATAAGGTAGATCATGTCCTGGCCCATTTTGGGACTCGGTGTAAGGTAGTATAAGGTGTAACATGTCCCGGCCCATTCTGAGACTCGGTGTGAAGTCATATAAGTCATGTAAGGTATAACATGTCCCGACCCATTCTGGGTCTCGGTGTAAAGTCATAAAAGGTATAACATGTCCCGGCCCATTCTGGATCTCGGTGTAAAGTCATTAAAGGTATAACATGCCCAACCCATTATGGGACTCGGTGTAAAGTCATATAAGTCGTATAACATGTCTCGGCCCATTATGGGACTCAGTGTGTTCATCATCCTCACATATGTACCTATAACGTATCCCGACCCTTTTGGGGACTCGGTGTAATCATGACTATCCATATAAACCTCATATGTGTACATGCAACGTGTCCCGTCCCACCATGAGACTCGGTGTATCAATTCAACCATATAACATTTTAAACCATCTTTTGACTTTCCATAAAACCGTTATAACAAACTTTCCATAAAACTATTATAACAACCTTTCATTTGAGGTTTGAATTTTGAAAAGAATGAAAAATTTCGGAAAAATCCTCTGAACCTCGTGAAGGAAAAAGGTTTATAAAGTGGAGTTTGATTCTCAAATTTGATATTTGGGACTTAGAGAATATATTAGAATTATGGTTTTAATTTTTGGATTTGGTCATGTGGGGCCCACCCGGGAAATTTTACGTTTTTGTGGGGCCCACAAGTTTTTCGATATTTTGGCCAATTATGGACTTTTTGGGAGATGAAAATATTTTGGACGAATCATAGGGTGACACATGGCACACCCCACCCCTTGTCTTGGTCTTAGAAGACCTTGACATTTTGACTTTAGATATTTGTGAGACTTGGCAAGATATTTTGTGGACAAGTGGGCCATGTGGGTCCCACTCCACTTGTCTTGCTACTTGAGATGTACATCTATATATTAGAGGGCTTGCAAGACTTGCCTTAACACTTAGCCAAATAAGCTCTCATCTTTCTCTAATTTGAGCTCAACACCAAGAACACCAAGAACACCTAGTGTTGATTAGTTCATTTCATCCACGATTAAGCCCCTAATCCAAGTGTTGAACCAAGATTAACATCTCAACCTTGTGTAGCCATGTCTTGGCCGAGAATGTGGGTGCCAAACCCTAAGGTTCCGTCGACTTTTTAGAAGCGAAATACAAAGTGGAGTTGTGTATAAGTTCATAGAGGTCACATATATGTGATTGGAACTTGAAGAAGTGGAGCGAAACGAAAACTGCGGACCAAAGTATAGCGTTCTGCCCGGGACGATTTTAAGGCTAAAAATGAGGTAATAAATCTTCTTTTTCCGCAGTAATTTGATATTACTCATTGTTATAGTATATGGATGAACTTTCATTAAGGAAGATATGGAAAATAAGGTGTGTATGCCCTACTTTGGGTTAGTGGTCCGAAACTAGCTTTTTCGGGCCATGTGATTCGTTGATTTTTTTATTGTCGTCATCTACACTTGTCGCATGTTATATAATGAAGGAAATATAGTTGATAAATTGTTATAACTTATATAACATGTTGGAATGAGAATTGGAATATAGGAATTAAGGAAAAAGACTTTGTATTGTTGTAGTAATTGGCTAATGTAAGTCCTAAAGAATAAGGGTGTTGAAAGCTTCACATGGTACCCTTAATGATGGATTAATTGTGGATTGTTTTGCGGACTGTTTTATATAAATTGTGGGGCAGAATTTTACACGTCCAGTTAGGCTTGTAATCCCCTTTGGTTAACTGTTGGTTGCGCCTTAAATGTGGCTTGTTGGTTGATGAAATACGGACCTTGGAAAAGGTGGAAAAGTACGTAGAAACAAAGAAAGTGCTGCCCGATTTTCCGTAGAATTAGAGGGCTATTAATTGGTATAAGTCTTACAATAGTAAGTAAGATTTTGATAGAAGTACTATGGCCATTTTAGGTTGAGGTACTACGTGTAGCATGGTCTACTTGGCTTAAGGAATAGCCGATGAAGTTGAAGTACTTGGAGCGTTTTTCTACGTGTCGAAATGGTTAGTCGTCGCGAGGTATGTGGACTTCCTCTTCTATAAGACATGAGTATTTTTTATGGTATACTTGCCTTGTTGTTAGGAGTATACATGATTTGTTATTTGAGTATACTTCCTTGTTGTTGGGAGTATACATGACTTGTTGTTTGAAGTATACTTGCCTTGTTATTTGGAGTTACGTGACTTGCCTTCTTGAAGTACTTGCCTTGTAATTAGGAAGTATTCACATGATAGATTTTGGGCTAAAAAAATATCTAGAATATTTCTAAGTTCTTATCAAGTCTTATGGGGGACGTTGGTAAGAGTCGTTAGGAAGTAGTGAAGTCTAGTTGACCTTGCTAAGTTACTACATTAATGAATATTTATTTTGAAAGTGATGAGACTTTGATTTAAAGTTATGAGACTTGATTTTCAAAGTTATGAGATTTGATTCCTTTAAAGATTATGAGACTTTGATTTAAAGTTATGAGACTTGATTTTCAAAGTTATGAGATTTGATTCCTTTAAAGATTATGAGACTTTGATTTAAAGTTATGAGACTTGATTTTCAAAGTTATGAGATTTGATTCCTTTAAAGATTATGAGACTTTGATTTAAAGTTATGAGACTTGATTTTCAAAGTTATGAGATTTGATTCCTTTAAAGATTATGAGACTTTGATTTAAAGTTATGAGACTTGATTTTCAAAGTTATGACATTTGATTTTCTTAAAGGTTATGGGACTTGATTTATTTACTTGATTTTAAAAGGCCTTGTAATGATTTTCTGAAGGCGTAGTACTTTGGGGTTAAAACCCGGATTGTTGACATAAAATGAAACTACCTTGAGTTTATAAAATGGTGAATCAGTTTACATGTTAATGAAAGTCTAGAAGTATGGTAATTTGCTTGTGCTTGCTTGTGATAGCCTTGTTGTGCAAGGGTTGTATTCTTATGCTACCGCGTCTCTCGATGGAGGGCCGGTCATCTTGTTATTTACTTGGACATACCGACACTGTTGGGAGGCCCACGGGTATGCTTCCACCATATTGTTACATGGACATGTCTGCACCGATGAAGGAATTCCGGGGGCATGCGGCCATGCTGCGGGTTCAACTCCCGGTATATTATTATTGTTACATGGACATGTCTGCACCGATGAAGGAATTCCGGGGGCATGCGGCCATGCTGCGGGTTCAACTCCCGGTATATTATTATTGTTACATGGACATGTCTGCACCGATGAAGGAATTCCGGCACGCGCGTCGCCGAGTTCAACTCCAGGTTTATTATTATTTCATGGGCTAGCTCCCCATATTGTTACATGGACATGTCTGCACCGATGAAGGAATTCCGGGGGTATGCGGCCATGCTGCGGGTTCAACTCCCGGTATATTATTATTGCTCCATGGACATGTCTGCACTGATGAAGGAATTCCGGGGGAATGCAGCTATATATATATATATATATATGTGTGTGTGTGTGTGTGATATATATTACATTGGCGCCTGCCGGCAGTGAGGAAGGAATTCCACGGGCACGCTTGATATTGTGGGCATGAGACCCATGGTTATATTTGAGTAATGATTTTGAGGGCATGCGTCCCTGACTTGGCATGACTGCTTATATATTGTGAAATGGTCTTTTAAAAGATGAAGTTGATTTTCATTACTCTTATTGATTAATTTGGTTATCATACTTGTTTCCTGCTTTGTATTTGGACTGTGTGATATTATATTCTTGAAAGGCACAGTCGACTCTTGGAGTTGTTATAGTACAGTGATACAGGGTGCTGTTGGCTTTTAGGTTATGTGACACGGTAGGATCTGGTATTTGATTTTCTATACTTGCCCCTGTCATTCTTGTACACAGCCATGATTTTCCTACTGTACTTTATTTCAGTTCCATACTTAGTACTTGTTGTACTGACCTCCTTCGGGGGGCTGCGTTCATGTCCGCAGGTCTAGGTACACAGTTGTGGATCCATGAGCTTAAGATCCTTATTCAGCATTTTGGGATAGCTCCAATGTTCTGGAGCTTGCCATTATAGATAGGTATATTCAGAGGTACGACGGGGCCTTGTCCCGTCACAGTTGTTGTCGAATTCTTAGAGGTCTGTATTCATATGTGGGCTGGACTGACTAGAGTTGTTTTTACATTGTTGTACAGTGTAGACCCAGTTGGGTATGTTATATATATATACGGCAGCCTTATCGGCCTTGCCTTTGCTCTAAGAAAAAAAATGTTATTATCTTCCGCATGTTACTCGTGTAGTATGTATAGAAGGGTGCCCAGGTAGGATACCAGTAGCGGGCCCGGAGTTCGGGGCGTGACACTATCACATCTTCCTTTTTAATAAAACCAAGGCATTATCCTGTCATGTAACATTAGGGAAATGAACCCAAAATACTATGTACATCTATTCTTTAAAAAGAATCATTTCATGCAAATAACCTCCAAGATACTAACACTCGTAGTATCAAGGACTTCTTCTCTTTAAAATCAAGTAACTCCTTCTCATTAAATCAAGTCATTTATTCTCTTTAAATCAATAAACTTCTACTTTTAAAACTCAATTTACATACTCTTTTGAAATCAAGTTTATACTTTTAACATCAAGCAACTTCTACTTTCAACATTAAGACAATTATTCTTTTAAATCAAGAAACTTATTCCCTTTTCCAATAAAGTCACTCCTATCCTTTAAAGTCAAATGAACTCAACTTTTCAACGCAAGTAAGCTTGTACATTTCAAATCAAGTCAATTATACAATAATGAAGCCGAATTCATTTAAAACAAATACGTACACCGTACACACATTTTTAGAAGGTTCATGCTCAAAGAACGATAGGAAAAAGTTCACATACCTCTTCGGCTAATCCACACGCTAAGTAGAATACGCCACAAGTAGTACTTCAACCTAAAATGATAATAACACTTCTATCAACTTCATGATACTAGTATACACTTGTACTACTCAATGAATCTCCTTTCTTTTAAAAAAAATTGGGCAACACTTCCCCCATTTATACGTACTTTTCCACCTTTAGAAGGCCAATTTCATCAATAACCAATGCACCAATTAAGGGCACAACCAACAGTTAAACAAAGGGGATTACACGCCTACTAGACGTGTAAAATTCAGCCCCTTAATCTACCAAAACAGTCCACTAAAATCAGTCCATAGTCCAATGTAAAAATAGTCCTTTAGTTCGCTAAAATCAGTCCATAGTCCAATGTAAAAACAGTCCTTTAGTCCGCTAAAATCAGTCCATAGTCCAATGTAAAAACAGTCATTTATTTAGTGTTCTCGGCCAACTACTATAACCAAAACTGTTTTCATAACTTCTTATAATCCAACTTATATTCCAATACTTTTATATAAGTTATATCCACTTGTTAACAACAAGATTTCCTTCATGCCAACATGTAATAGGTGATGTTTAACAACAACAATAACCAACGAATTCGACAACACCAAAACTGTCCACAATCGGCTAACATGCCAACATTGTGAAATGTATTTCTTATTCTTCATTCTTTTTAATCACAAGTTCATCCATTGATTACTACAACATGTAATATCCAATTACTTTAAGAGGAGGAATAATCCTTACCTTAAATATGCCCAAAACAATCCACTTAAAGTCGGTCCATGATTTAGTCTTAGCGCCTTATTCTTTAAGTTTCAATCATACACATGAATCTACTACAAGCTTGTAACCATCTTAACTTCATACTCTACTTCCAAAAAGTTGATAAAACTTAGGGTATTCCTTACATCATTCTCAGCCCAAACAAGCTTTTCAAGGTTGGGATATTACTCTTGGCCTAGCACTTGGTTTAGGAGCTTAATCATGGAGATAAGAAGTTAACAAATCTTGTTATTCTTGGCAATGGTGCTCTCGACCAAGAGCTTCAAAGGAGAGAAGATGAGATATATATTTTGTTAAGTGTATAATGAATCCAAGTCTTGCAAGACTTGGATATATAACAAGTGTATGGACAAGTGGAGTGGGGCCCATGTGGGCCACTTGTCCACTTGTCCTCTTTGTCTCAAAATATCCAAGTCTTGCCATCTTGCAAGATAAGTGGAGGGGTGACACGTGTCACACTCCTATTGGCCCAAAATAAATTCTTCACAATTAAATTCCATACTTGGCAAAAATATCTAAAAATCTCGTGGGTCCCACAAAATCGTAAAATTTCCTGTGGGTCCCACATGACCAAATCCGAGACTTAAAAATTCAAAACTTCAATATACTATAATAATTCCATAAATCCAATTAGAAGTATTAAACTCCAAATTAATAATTTTTCGTCGCCACATTTTTTCCCGAAATTTTCCTTAAGAAAATGTAATTATCCTTTCCTTCCAAAATTCAAATCTTAAACCCTTAATCATGTTCTCAATTAGTAGCCCTGGTATTACGAGGTGCAACATCCTTCCTCCCTTAAAAACATTCATCCTCGAATGTTCATCTAATGTCTCAAGCTATACAAATTCCCAATCGGCTCAACAATCATCAACATCAATCCCAAGTGGTTTATACTCAAACCAAGGAATCATCACCTCTAATATACTTCACATATACTATGTATTTTAACCACAATCACACATGAAATACTTTTCTCTTGAAGGCCTTGTCTATCTAAGGTCTCAACGATTATCCAATACTCAAAGATTCTCAATTATTCCATGTCTCAAGCTTACATTATTTCTCCCCGTATACCGGCAAGATAACTCCTCAATATCTCAAAATCCTGTTGTCTTAATCACAACAACCCTATTTACTCCATACCAATATTATTCGTGCACCTCACTTAAGCATACAACACAGCTTAATCTAACCACATGGTATGTCCTTAAGTCAATTAAACCTGATCTCCTAAGGGTTCATCACCCTTCCCGACAGTTCATCACCTCCTAATTATTCCCAATTAGCACATATATAACCTTGATGTAGATTCATTAAACTGTTTCACACATTCCAAGCAATTTATAAAGCTTAATCATCACATGATAACCCCCAATTGCTTCTGACAACACACACATGGCCCAAAATAAATACGTCCGTATAGATGCATATCATTATACCAACTATACAATAATTTTACCCACATGTACACAAGGTCTATATATTCCTTTCTGGGTCACTGTCGCTTTCTCATAGCTGCAATCACAAAAATATGTTAGGGAGGGACTTCCCTAACCACACAGCTCTATCGCACGATCTTGGAGTAAGAAGAATAGAAATCAATCCTAAATGTCCAGTAGCCTTCTGTGTATAAGTATGGTGCACAATATACCTATACCCAAGACTCTACTTAGACACGGTCTGTAGACATCCCCCCTTAGAAATATTCATCCTCGAATGTTCATAATAGGTCTCAAGCTATACAAACTTCGGCATAGTCTCATTTAACCAAACCTATCAACCTATACTTGTTAGTGTCAGCACCGCGGTGCCGGAATTCCTGCAGTTCTCTGAAGTTTCAGCACCGCGGTCCTGTTCTTTGGCACCGCGGTGCTGTGCCTGAAATTCACAGCACACATTTATCACTTAATCTCTTCTTTTTCTACAAGTTCCAACAATACTCAGCAAACCCAAAGATGCCTCACATGACCATATAACACATAGTCTCATTCATCAATCAAAATAGTCAAATAGGGATTGGAATTACCTGTAGGCATTGGGAAAAAGTGAGGATGCTTCCTCATCCTCTCATATTCTTCTTCCCACGTCATCTCTTCCCTACTATTGTTCCGCCACATTACCTTGACGGAAGCCACATCCTTAGTCCGTAACCTTCTAATATAAATTCCTTCTTTCTATCTCCTTATAATTGCTAGACCAGTTTGCAAGGATACGTTCACCTCCCGTGTTCAACATCTGGGAGTAAATCCTCTACTGCATTTTGCACTCCCTTAGAATCAGTAATACCATTTCCAATCGGCTCAACAACATCAACAACAATCATAAGTGGTTTATACTCAAACCAAGGAATCCTCACAACTAATATGCTTCACATATACTGGGTACTTTAACCAAGATCACACATAAAATATTTTACTCAAGAAGACCTTGTATATCTAAGGTCTTAACGGTTACTCAATATTCTAAGATTCTCAAATATTCTGCTTCCCAAGCTTACATTATCTTCTCCCCTTATACGAATGATATAGCTTTTTAAAATCTCAAAATCATTTGCCCTTCTGGCATATCAACAGTCGGGTATAAATCGTTATACCTTCCAAACAATTATTAATGCATAACAACTCATGATACCCCATAATCACTTCTGGCAACACACACATAGCCGTAAATAATATGTTCGTATAGATGCACCTCATCATCACACCAACTATACGAAAATTTTACCAACTTGTATACAAGGTCCATATATTCCCCTTCTGAGCCGCAGTCGCTTCTTTAGAGGCATAGCTGCAACCACAATAATACGTTAGGGAGGGACTACCCTAATAACACAGCTCTATCGCACGATCTTAGAGTAAGGAAAATAGAAACCAATCCTAAATGTACTGCAACCTCATGTTTATGGGTGTGGTGCATAATACACCGATAACCAAGACTACTTGCACAGTGCAGTAGACATTGAGGACTAACTACTCGATACCACTCACACGCCTCGACGGCGGCCGCGATCGGTGCCCTACCTGGGCACCCTTCTACCCATACATCACATATTATCAGCGGAAGCTTAAGAAAACTCATATAAATAAACAGACAAGCCGTCAAGGATGCCAATATATACACAAAACCAACACGAGCTACAACTGTACATATCCAAACCACACATGACTACATACCTCTAAGAGTATAATAGTAACTATGACGGGACAAGGCCCCGCCGTACCCCTGAATGTACATAAGCCTATAATAGCAAAACTGTACCAAAATTACAAGCTCCAGAACAGTGGAGCAATCTCAAAAAGCTGGGCAAGGATCCTAAGCTCGAGGATCACCAAACTGAGTAACTATACCTGCGGGCATGAACGCAGCCACCGAAGGGGGTCAGTACAATAAGGTACCAAGTATGAAAACATAAAGTACAGTAAATAAGATCACGACTGGCCAAAAGATGACAGAGACAAGTATGAAAATCAAATACCAGATCCAATCGTGCCATATAAAATAAGAGCCAACTGTACCTGGTATCACTATACCACTGTACTACTGTACCGCTGTATCACTGTACCACTGTACCATTGTATCACTGTACCACTATACCACTGTATCACTATACCACTGTACCACTGTATCACTGTATCACTGTACCACTGTACCACTGTACTTTATAAAAATTAGAGTCAACACTTCCTTTTAAAAATATAAAATCAACTGTATCTTTTCAAAAGTGAGAGTCATATACTGCCATGGGTATCTATACCCGACTCTTGGAAGCATGTCCATGGAATCATATACATATAAACATTGCCGGCCCATTTTGGGACTCGGTGTCTTTTTTACACATAACGTACCCGGCCCGTTGTGGGACTCGGTGTTCTTTTGCACATAACGTACCCGACCCGTTGTGGGACTCAGTGTTCTTTTACACATAATGTACCCGACCTATTTGTGGGACTCGGTGTTCTTTTACACATAACGTACCCGGCCCGTTGTGGGACTCGGTGTTCTTTTACACATAACATACCCGGCCCATTGTGGGACTCGGTGTTCTTTTACACATAACGTACCCGACCCATTGTGGGACTCGGTGTTCTTTTACACATAACGTACCCGACCCGTTGTGGGACTCGGTGTTCTTTTACACATAACGTACCCGACCCGTTGTGGGACTCAGTGTCTTTTTGACACATAACGCGTGCACCCGCATGGGACTCGGTGTTCTTTACACATAACGCGTGCGTGCATGTGGGACTCGGTGTTCTTTTACATATAACGTACCCGGCCCGTTGTGGGACTCAGTGTTCTTTACACATAACGTACCCGTCCCGTTGTGGGACTAGGTGTTCTTTTACACATAACGTACCCGACCCATTTGTGGGACTCGGTTGTTACACCCCATAATATCAGGGCTACTAATTGAGAACGTGATTACGGATTTAAGATTTGAATTTTGGAAGGAAAGAATAAAATTTCGGAAAAATGTGACGACGGAAAAATTATTAACTTGGAGTTTAATACTTCTAATTGGATTTATGGACTTAGTATTGGAATTGATAATATGGGGTCCGCCGAAAATTTTACCATTTTGGGGGAAGGTTCGAAAATTATAATATTTTGGACCAATAGGAGGGTGACACGTGTCACCCCTTCACTTATCTTGCAAGATGACAACACTTATAGATATTTTAGAGACAAGGGAACAAGTGGACATGTGGTCCACATGGGTCCCACTCCACTTAGCAAGACACTTGTAAATATCCAAGTCTTGGAAGACTTGGATCATTGTCACTTTCATCCAAAGAGCTCTCATCTTCTTCCCTTAAACCCTTGATTTCGAGAACTCCATAAGCCAAAGAACAACAAGTGTTGATTAGATTCTTTCTCCAAGATTTAGCTCCTAAACCAAGTGTTAAACCAAGTTAACTCTCCAAGACCCTCAAAATTTGCCTTGGCCGAGAATAGGCCTTAGAACCCTAGCTTGTTCGTCAACTTTTTGGAGGTAAAATGTGAAGGGAAGTTGGTTATAAGGTTGTAGTGGATACATGGAAGTAATTGGAACTTGAAGAAGTGGAGTACAATGAAAACTGTGGGCCAAATAGGTGCGGACTGTTTGGACATTATTTTGGCCAAAATAAAGGTAAACATTCTTCTTCCTCTTGAAGTAATTGAATATTAATTATTGTTATTATGTATAGATGAGCTTGTGGTAAAAATAATGAAGGATAAAAAGTGTTTGGGCAATTTTTAGCATGTTGGCCGAATGTGGGACAGATTTTGGAGTGTTGGATTTCGTTGGTTGTGTTGTTGTTATCTTCACCTATTGCACGTTATAATAGAGTAATATTGTTGTTAATAAGTTTATATAACTTATATAGAAGTTTTGGAACTTAAATTGGAATAAAATGGATTAAGGAAAGAGTTATCGGATTGTAGTTGTTGGCCGTGGAATCTATAAAACTGTTGGATATTGTTATGCAGTTTTAGGGACTGTTTTGAGGTATTATAAATGCTGGAAATTCAGTTGTTGTTATGCATGTTTAGATGTGGTAAAGGCTAATGAAAGTCCTAAGATATTAAGGGTATAGAAAGGTGTTAAAAGACTTCGCATTTTACCCTTGTTGTTGATGGGTATTGGACTGATTTTGTGGACTGTTTTTACGTGATTATGGGGAAGAATTTTACACGTAAAGTAGGCGTGTAATCCCCTTTGGTTGCTGTTTTGATTGTGCCTTAAATGGGGCTTGATTGTTGTTGAATTTTGGCATTGGAAAAGGTGGAAAAGTACGTATAAACGGGGGAAGTGCTACCCAAATTTTTGTAGAATAAGAGGACAATTACTTGGTGTATATCTTATACTAAGTGAGCTAGAAGTTGATATACGTGTTGTTGTCATTATAGGTTGCAGTACTACATTGAGACAAATTCTAAATATCAAGTTGGAATAAGCCGAAGAGGTATGTGAACTATCCCTTCTTCTTTTGGCATGATTTAATTTTATCAAGTGAGTGGATTTATTCCTTATTGATACTTGATTTGATTTTATAAAGTGAGTGGATTTTATTCCTTATTGATACTTGATTTGATTTTATAAAGTGAGTGTATTCTATTCATTAATGATACTTGATTTGATTTTATAAAGTGAGTGGATCCTAATCCTTAACGATACTTGACTTGATCTTTATAGAGTTCTATTGGAACCTAATCCTTAGTGATATATTCCCTTGATAGTACTTTGGGTGTTCTAAAATGAAAGTTGTTAGATATATTCCCTTGATAGTATTTTGGGTGTTCTAAAATGGAAGTTGTTAGATATATTCCCTTGATAGTACTTTGGGTGTTCTAAAATGGAAGTTGTTAGATATATTCCCTTGATAGTACTTTGGGTGTTCTAAAATGGAAGTTGATATACATGTTCCCTTGATAGTACTTTGGGTGTTGTAAAATAGAAGTTGTTAGATATATTCCCTTGATAGTACTTTGGGTTTGCTAAAATGTAAGTTGTGGAAGTGCCTTGAAACTACGAGTGTTAGTGTCTTAGGGTTTATAAATGAAGGGATGTACGACAAACGTACATAGTACTTTTGGGTTCACGCCCCTAATATTTCATAGTACTTTGGGTTCATTTCCCTAATAATGCATTATGGGATAATGTCTTTGTTTGTCTAAAAAGAAAGATGTGATAGTGCCTTGGTCTTTATAAAATGAAGTTCATTATTTGTGTATGGTACACGAGATGTTGGTACCTAGGTTTGTCTTAAATGGAAGATTTTATATGTGTTTGGTACATGACGTTTTGGTACCTTGACATAGATAAATGGAAGATTTTATATGTGTTTGGTACATGACGTTTTGGTACCTTGACATAGTTAAATGGAAGATTTTATGTGTTTGGTACATGATGTTTTGGTACCTTGGCATAGTTAAATAAAAGATTTTATATGTGTTTGGTACGTGATGTTTTGGTACCTTGGCATAGTTAAATGGAAGATTTTATATGTGTTTGGTACATGATGTTTTGGTACCTTGGCATTTCAAAAAGGAAAGTTTATTTTAATATTTTGTATATGATGTGTTGGTACTTTGGTTTCATTCCATGACAGTATTTGTGTATATTTGCTCCACGTACGTCCTTCCATGATGCGAGTAGAGATACTCATGCGAGTATAAATACCTATGCAGGTTCGATTCCTATGCGGGTTCGATTCCCATGAATAATATCCACGGACAAGATCCGTGATGCGAGTAGAGATACTCATGCGGGTATAATTACCTATGCGGGTTCGATTCCCATGAAAAAGATATACATATTGATTCATGGGCAGGTGTCCCGATTCCATCCTAAATCCCACCAAATTTGGATTCTGTCTATGTCACGCCCCGAACCCCGGGCCCGTGACTGGTGCCCTACCTGGGCACCCTTCTACCTAACTGACACAAGTAAGGTGAAGGTAGGCACCCCGTGCAACCTTACAACCTTCCTGAAATAATCATCTCGCAACTTACTACCGAGTACACGGTTTGACTAAAAGATAAGATGGGCTGACCTCATCGGCCCGACTATTGGTCGAATGCATCCACGAATTAAATGCGATGGTTAACTAAACTTGGGCCTAACACCCTCGTGACCTAACACAAAGCGGGACCACCACAAACTGACCACCACCATGCGGGCCGCGGGTCGACCCGCCACATGGCCTCAACCCGACAGCGCGCGAAACACTAGCTCCACGATCCGAACAATCTCACTAATCACGTTACGAAAACCTAGCGGTCTTCTAAGCTCAACTACCCTCTTTCATTTCTCATCACTCAGGGATTTATCCCACAAAAATATCTCACGTAAACTATGCACTTCGATAAGGGTCAAACATGAAATAATTCTTTTACCAAAGATGGCCTCGCCTCTAAGGTCTCTACGTATAATATTCTAAGGCTCCCACTCTCTCTATCCCCCAATCTTACCCGGTTAACTAACCAAAAATTCTAATCACAATAACACCATGCTAACCGAAAACAATACTTAAGATATTCGCATCTTACTATACATATAAATCTCTAAAGGGTTAAGGATATACCTGTATCTACGCGGCACTCCCCCTAGGTCGTTCTAATCAATCCCCGCTTGGCGCATTTAGGAGAAGGTGATGAACTATCCACCGATCACAGGTGAGTCTCTACATTCCCGCCAACTCTGGTTGGACAATTTCTCGCAAAATGGCCCTGCTGGCCGCAAACATAACAAGCTGTCGCAGAAGCACGACACTCCCCAAAATGACATCGACCACAATGGCCACACCGAGGTGGGGGTGGCCTCCTCTGGCTAACACCCCTTCCTCTCCGCACCACTGAATCCGCAACTGATCTAGTAGGCTGAGTCCTCCTTCTTGCACATTCTTTCGCCACATGGCCCTGACGGCCGCAAGTAAAACAAGCACCAGTAAAAAGACGACATTTCCCGGGATGACGCCTGCCACACTGTGAACACTGAGGAAAAACTGAACCCTGTGGAGGGACACTCTGCACTGGCGGAGGCGCATGTCTAATCTGCTGCTGAGGCGGTTCGCCTCGAGAGTTACCAAATGATCCTGCCAATCGGGCCCTCTTCTGCTGATCTTGGTTAATCTGTCGATCTCTACATCTCTCAGCCCGCATAATCTGACGCAAGCCGGCTCATTCACGGTCAAGAGCTACTTCTTCACAACCCTTCTTTAGATAATCATCAATATCCTTGGTATACCGGTACATAAAATACTCTCTGGCTGCCAAATCCCTTGCTAGTAACAGGGCCGTCTCCTTCCAATCCATATTTTCTGCTCCAAGCCGTGGGCGAAGGTCGGATGTCATGGCGCGGATGAGGCTGCCGCTGTGCCAAACTCTGCTGCTGCTGGCGACGTCTCAGAACTCCCCGCATGAAGCATCACCCCAGGTGATGATTGGGCCTGTGCCCTTCTAACTCTCTGAACTCCACTCGCAGCTCCCTCGGCTGCCTTGCCCTTCTGGGCCCGAGTTGCCTGGCGCGGAGGCATCACTGGTAAAGGAAAGGAATACGTTAGAGGTCGACTTATAACACGACTCTAAAGCACGATCTCGAGTGAGAAGAATGAAACCAATCCTAAATATCCTATAGCCTCACGATTATTGGTGTGGTGCACAACACATCGATAATCAAGACTCTACTAGATACGGTGCAGCGACACTTTCCGAGGATTAACTGCTCTGATACCACTTTTGTCACGACCCGTTCCGGGGCCCGTGACTGGTGCCTTACCCGGGCACCCAAGTAGTCATACATCAGAGTAATCAGCGGAATATAAAACAACCAAGATACGAAACAGTATAAATGAGACACAATTTCTGAGAAAAGGGTGCCTTTCGGCATATAATATAAATACCCAAAACGAACAGTTATATCCCAACTTTACAACAAGGCTACAGACCTCTAAGAGTTTAAAACAACAATGGCGGGACAGGGCCCCGCCATACCCCTGAATGTAAATACCTACAACGACAGGACCATACTAAATGCTAAGCCTCGAAAAGCGGAGCTTTTCCAACGAAACGGTGATCCTAGAAGCGAGGATCAGCGGGAGTACCTACCTGCTGCATGACGCGGCCCAGAAGTCGATGACAACAGTACAGTATGTGAAACTGTAAAGTACTTTAAATGAAATCAAAGTATTTAAAACCATTTGTAAATACAATTAGTTCAATTTGCACATAGTGCCACATCACAAACAAGAGCAATAATAGGTAAACTGTAACAGGTCTTTCCTAGGCCGCGAATGATCGAAGCAAGGCCAATCGCCCATAGTATTATTATGCATGCCTAACCCTGGACTCCCGCAGTCCGCATAGGTCACACATAGACCCGCATGAGGTATTCCTCGCATCGGGGGCAGCCAACCCCGGTACCTTTGGACTTCCGCAGCCCGCATAGCCTCAATAGACCGCATAGTCACACAGACCGCATAGGGCATCCCCCGCATCGAGCTAATACACCCGGAATGATCAATCCTGGAGCATACCGCTGCTCCGCATAGTCACACAGACCGCATAGGCCGTAAAGACCCGCATCAAGGGTGGCAAGCCCTCGGTATAATAAGTCAAGGGGGGTATGTGATATAATAACAGTACAATAGTCTTAACGTTTAACAACGTAAGCATAACAAGAATAACATCACAAGACACTAACACACGTAGTATCATAACATGAGTACTTATCAAAACAGCAGGAAGGTATCACAAGGTTATTACCAGCAAAACATAGACAAGCTAACCACACAAGGTACTTTAATGTTTACGATAACAAAACCAAGTTCTATCTTCAAAGTACTACATACATTAATTCTTTAAGAGGTCCATTTCTTTATAGCGATCATCCGATACCCGTAGTAATAGAGTGACTAACATTTTTAGGTAAACGAACACTTTCCTTTTATAAATAGAGTAAGAACATTCTTTTCTAAACGTTCTAGTTTGCCTAATTTTAATACTCAAGTTTCTCATTTTGAAAGGTTTCGTAGGTCATAGTTTAATCACTTAATGAGGTAATTCTTCTTTAAAAAGATTTGAGAAACATATGCCTTATATGTGAGTAGGTTATTCTTATTTATAACAATCGATTAAAGCAACCATGATCTAGGAAATATCATTTTGTCTTATCTTAGCTCCTATGCAGATGGAGGTTTCTACTGGTTAATAATATCTTATTAGTCAATACATTTCCCTTTATTAACGCTGCTGTGGTTTGTCGATACTCATTCCGATTTCTGAAATCAGTAAAACATTATTCCTTTTAAAAACCAAGTACTCATTACTCACGAATGAGGTTTCACACAAAATTCATATTAATTTAATTAAGTCAAGTCTCTTATCTTTTAAGATCAAGTCTCCTAACTTCTAAAATCAATAAATCATTCGTTTTATCTCTCTTAAGCCGTTATACCTAACTTCCCATAAAGCTAGTATAACTCTTAAGCTTTTAAAACCAAGCGTTACTCTTCTTTCAAAAACAGTTCTTAATTCTTTTGAAATACTTCAAGATTCTTATTATTCAGGCTTAAGTCAAAAGACATTGCCGTATAACTACGTTCAGTTAACACACGTACGTCTACCGTACTATATATATATTCTTCAAAAATATCATGCTCAAAAGTATAGGAAGAATCACATACCTTCTTGGCGAAATCCACCTGCCAAGTTGAATATGTCGCGCGCAGAGAATCGACCTATAACAGTCAAATACGTCTATCAAGCGTCTAGGTATCAGACTGTACAAAGCTCTAAGCAGAGGGTTCGCTATTCTATGGACATTTGGGCAGCACTTCCCTACCCGGTAAACTATACAGTCTACGGTAATACAGTCCTATGTGAGTACAGTTCAATTATTCTTCTTTTATACCCTTCTACGGTGATAACAGTTCATTTCTATTCTGTAATATCCTTCTAAGTATTTAATACTTATTCCTAAACTTCTACAAAGATGTATATTCTAATTACAAAGGGAGGATAAGGTTATTTACCTCGATAAGCCCAATATTATCCAAGTATAAGCGTCGATCTGAGCGAGGTTTAGCTCCTAAATCTGCGCTCAGATAGCCCAAGAACCTAGAAGTTCTACACCACTTCTACTTAAATATTTTAATTATTTTGGGCTAGGTTTTTTTGGGAATTATAACAATACTTGGAAGACAACATTTCTACCAAGGGAGGGGGGGGGTAGTGTTTCGGCTAGGGCTTGCTTTAGAGGGGGCTCTCGGCCAAGCCACTAAGGCTAGAGGGGAGGAGGTGTTGGGCGAAACTATAACAAGAGAGGAGGAATTTCAAGACTTGGAAAGTGAGTTGTGGATGAAGAACTCTTCATCTAAAGGGGGGTATTTATAGGTCAAGCATTGGCCAACCAATGGCCAAGATGATGCCAAGTGCAAGGCAAGTGTAGGTGTTATACCCCGTATTTCCGGTATGCGAGGGCGTGCGTAGGAAATTCGAACTTCAAGTAGGCTTGGCGATTTAATTTTGTGCACAACACCCGATTAGAGTCGTTTTTAGTGAAACGTTTTCCAGACTTTCGTAGGGAATTTCCGGCTATGCCATTTTTATTTTGCGGATTTTTCAGAGGCGAAACATTTGGACCAACAAGAGGGCGACACTTGTCACCCTCTCATTGGGACACCTTGGGCGGTAAATGTAGTGGCCGAAAGTTGGCCATTGTGGTCAAGGGTTGGTAGGATATTTTTGTGTTAGTTGGCTAGTGTGCACTTGGCTCAATCTTGGCCATTGGTTGGCCTTCACTTGGCCTATAAATACCCATCCCTTTGAAGACTTATTCATCCATTCCTAAATGTTTCTAAGTGTTAAATCTTCTCCCTCCCCTTTGTGTTGAGTTCGGCCAAGAGGCCTTCCCCTCTCCTAGAGGCCTTGGCCGAGTGTACACCCACTCACAGTAGTGTGGCCGTGGGGTACCCCGCCCTAGCCTAGTTGCTTTCGTATAATACCCCCCTTTGTGGTGTAGAAATACTCTCAAAAGTATTGTTATAATGCCCAAATTACCTTAGCCGTATACCTTGCTGTATTCTAAGGTTATACCTATACGAAAAGCCCAGAAATACTATTATACTTCCGTCACTCCAAAACCGAAACCACAGGACAAATCTCCATAGTCCGTTGGAGTATTGTGTAGAAGTTGGTTAGAACTTCTAAGGGTTGTTTGGAGCGGGTTGGAGCACCCGGAGTAGGAGCGAAACTTTGCTAAGGTTCGACATTAAACTCGGATAATTATGGGCTTATCGAGGTAATTATCTTGTCCCTCTATTGTAATTGGAAATTACATAATGTTAGAATATATAGTTGAAGTATACTATATATAGTACTGAACTTAATGTTGTGGCAATGTCCTTGGACTTAAGCTGAATTTAAAGAAGAGAAGCAGCTGTAATTACGTAGGGCGTATTCTGATGAACTTGTGTAGTTGTGGTAGGGAAGGGCTGCCCAATTTCCCATAGGATCTTGCATCTAGATTTATTCTAGAGTAGTCTAGACTTTGATAGACTTGTATAACTGTATAGGTTGAATGTTCTGCAGTAGCATGGGCTACTTGAGAAGGTGGACCAGGCTAGCCGGGTTATAGCCGTGGAGCGATTTGCTACTAGTCGATAATCGTCGCGAGGTATGTGAACCTCTTCCTATCTCTTCTAGCATGATGTGTGTATAACTATGTAGTACGGTGAGCGTCGTGTGTTAATTGAGCGTGGTTATGCAATGTCTTTTGACTTAAGCCCGAATAATAATAATCTTGAAGTAGTTCAAGAGAATTAAGAAGCTGTTTTAAAAGAAGAGTAATACTTGGTTTTAAAAGCTTAAGAGTTATACTAGCTTTATGGGAAGTTAGGTATAACGGCTAAGAGTGATAAAACGAATGATTTATTTATTTTAGAATTTAAGAGACTTGATCTTGTAAGATAAGAGACTTAACTTAAATGAATGAATTCTGTGTGAAACCTCATTCATGAGTAATGAGTGCTTGATTTTTAAAAGGGATAATGTTTTACTGATTTCGGAAATCAGAAATGTGTATCGACAAACCAACTGCAGCGTTAATAAAGGAAAATGTATTGAATAATTTAAGTATTATTAAAACCGGTAGAAACTTCCATCTGCATAGAAGCTAAGATGAGACAAAATGATATTTCTAGATCATGGTCATTGTAATAAGATTGTTATAAACAAGAATATCCTACTCACATATAAGGCTTATGTTTCTCCGATTGTTTAAAAGAGAATTATATTCTTAAATGAATAAGACTATGAACTACGAAACCTTTCTAAAATAAGAAAGCGTGAACATTTGAAATTAGGCAAACTTGGGCGTTTGGAAAATAATGTTGTTACTTGATTTTACAAAGGTAAGAGTTTTGGTTTTCTTAAAAGAACGTCACTCTATTTTATACTACGGGTATTGTGTGACTTATGTGAAAAGCAGATCTTTTAAAGATTTAATGTGTGAAGTACTTTGGGGATAGATACGAACTTGTTAGTAGAAAGTACCTTGTGTGAATAACTTGATTGTATTGGTTTGTGATAGCCTTGTAATACTTTCTTGTTGATTTGATAAGTAAACATGTTAGGATGCTACGTGTGTTAGTATCTTGTGATGTTAGTGTAAAGGGTTTTCCTCGATTGCGCTTAAAGTTGTTTGACTATCACCGTTATGTTGGTATTGTACCACTCACCTTGACTTGTGTCCGGAGGTTAAGCGCCCTCCGACGGGGTAGACTTCGAGCGGTATGGGACCGTGATTCGAGAATACCTGCATGCGGGTCGAGGATCCATGCGGAACTACGGAGTTCGAGTTAGTGTCGGCCTTTATGGTCATGCGGTCGCGTGGCCGTGCGGTGCGAGTCGGGGCGATCTTGGGAGTAGCTACCCTCGATGCGGGGTTATACCTCATGCGGGCCTATCTGATTGGCCTATGCGGGTGCGGAGAGTTCGAGGCTAGACGCGCACATTTGATCTGCGAGCGAAAGTGACGGCGATCATGTGACGGTGCAGACAGATATCATGACACGATTCACGACCTTGTTGGTGCGTGGGTGTTAGTAGTCGGCTATGCCTTCGTACTTACCATGCGGTTTTATTAGGACACAGGTGGGACACGGTGTTCATGTGTATTCCTTGGTGCTTTTATATCATAAAGCTGCGGTGAGGAAGGTATTCCACGCACGATTGATGTTGTGGGCGTGAGACCCATTGTTAAATTTGAGTGATGACTTGAGGCGTGAGTCACGACTTGACATATTCGCTTATTTATGGTGATCGTAGTTTGGTTATCATACATGTCTCCGCTTTGTATAGACTACTATGATTTCATTTACGATTTATTTTGATTTCACATACTTGGTACTGTTATCGACCTCGCTTGGGCTGCGTTCATCTGCGCAGTAAAGGTACACGATCATTGATCCTCGCTCTTAGGGTCACGATTCAGCGTTTGGGAAAGCTCCGTTTCTCGGAGGCTTATCGGTGGTATAGTCCTGTTGTTGTAGGTGTTTACATTCGGGGTATGGCGGAACCTGTCCGCCATTGTTGTCGTATCATTTCTTAGAAGTGCATGTAATCTTTGTTGTGGGCGGGGTTTGTAAAAAGGATTAAAGCGTTCATGTTGAAAAAGTTGTTATTTATATATATCTTGGAAGGCAAGTTTTCCCAGTTCTTGTTTGTACTTCATTTGCTTCATGTATGTGTTTTATGTTCAGTGATTACTCGATGTTGTATCACTAGGGTGCGGGGTAAGGCACGATCCACGGGCCGGGCAGTCGTGACAAAAGTGGTATCGAGCGATTAATCCTCGGAAAGTGTCTCTGCACCGTATCGATAGAGTCTTGATTATCGGTGTGTTGTGCACCACACCACAATCGAGGAGGCTATAGGGTATTTAGGATTGGTTTCTATTCTTCTCACTCGAGATCGTGCCTTAGAGCATGTTGTAAGTTGAACCCTCTAACGTATTTCTTTCCACTTACCGTTATGCCTCGCGTAGGGGCAACCGGGCCCGGGAGGGCAAGGCGGCCGAGGCTGAGTAGAGTTGAGGAGGGTTGCGAGGGCACAGCCCAATCATTACCTAGGGTAGTGCTTCGTTCGGGGATTTCTGCGGCGCCACTAGCCCCGAGTTTAGCGGCGGCGGTTCCTGCTGCGGCCATGATATTTGAACCTTCATTCCACGGCCGAGCGGTGAATATAGATTGCAAAGAGGCAACCACTGTATTAGCCATGGATTTGGCTACGGAGTATACCGATTTCTGCGCGAGTCTTGATGACTACCTAAGAGAGGTTGTGCAAGAGTAATTCTTGACTAGGCTTGGGCATGGCACGTATGCGGGCTTATGCGCGGCGGAAAGCGTAGAGATCGACGGGTTAACGAAGGACAGAGAAGTGGGCCAGAGCAGCCATGTCCTTTGGGAACTTTCGAGGCGAGTCACCTCGCGGCGTATTAGGTTATGCACATCCGCGGTCGAGTGGTCCTCCGTGGATTTGGGGCGTTCGGGTATGCGGGAGTTGGTCGAACTCGGGCTTCGGTTCGCGGTGTGAGCACGTCATCGGGAATGTCATCTTTTAGGTTGGTACTTGTTGTACCTATGACCGTCAGGGTCTGGTGTCGAAGAGTGTCCTTGTAGGAGGACTTAGCCTTCAGGATCGGTGGGTAGTTTGTCATCTCCTCGGCTATCGCCTACAGGCGAGTTTGTTTAGAACGACTAAGGGGGAGTGAAGCAGTGGTTACAGATAGATCTTTAACCCTCTAGAGTTCAGTATGTGCGATAAGATGGGTATGTCATAAGTGCTATGTTCTGGTAGCAGTGTGTTAGTTGTGATTAGAAATCATGGTTGTTTAACCGAGTAAGATTTTGGGGGATAGAGAAAGTGTGAGCCTTAGAGCTTTATACGTAGAAGACCTTAGAGGTGAGGCCATCTCGAGAAAAGGTGTAGTGTTATGTTTGATCCTTATCAGGAAGTGCGTAGTGCACGTGAGCTATGGTTGGGATAGGTCCCCAAGTAGTGTGGGATGTAAGGGGGTAGTTGAGCTAAGAAGACCGCTAGGTTTTCGAAACGTGATTAGTGAGATTGTTCCGGATCGGGGAGCTAGTATTGTGCGGCGTTGCGGGTGAGTGAGGCCGCGTTGGGTCAACCCGCGGCATGGTTGGTGGTGGGGTCAGTTTGTGGTGGTCCCGCCTTGTGATAGGGTCACGAGGGTGTTAGGCCCAAGTTTAGTTGACCAGCGTACGAGTTCGTGGGTGCGTTCGACCAGTGGTCGGGCCGATGGAAGCGACCATCGTGTTCTTGATCGGACCGTTTACTCGGCTGTGTTGAGTTATCAGAAAGGTTGTAAGGTTGCACGGGGTGCCTACCTTCACCTTATGGCAGACAGTGGAGCCCAGGGTACGGCTGTTTTTGTTTCTGGAAGTTTTACCAAACATGTGTTAAGAACTCAGGTGAGTCTCAGAATCGCATTCGCCCTCGGGCCAGTGTTTGGATTTCAGGGGTAGTTGTAGGGATTGTTGTCTCCTGTGGAGGGAGTGTTTAAGCTACCAGTTCAGTGTTCGGATGTCACCTTTTGAAGCCTTGTAGGGGCGGAAGTGTAAAGTTGCCGGTCGATTGGTTCGATGTTGGCAAGGTTGATGATTAGTTGAGCTTGTTCCACAGACCGTGGATAGTGAAAGCTTGTCTAGAAGAAATTACAGCGGCTCGGAGGAATCGTGCGGATGTCGGCGGCACGCTTAGAGTTGAGTTGTGGTCGGTCTTCTTGAAAGTACCACCCGGGCGAGTGTGGCGAGCTTTGGAAAGCGAGGAAACTTAGCGAGTTACTTTGGGCCTTTTGAGTTCATGTGAGAATAGGCCGGGTTGCCTATATGTTAGCTTTTGCCGTCCGACTTAGGAAGCGGTATGTCCGATCTTTCGTATTGTTATGTTCGGAAAGTATCGAAGATCCATCAGTGTTCGATTAATGATAACCACGTTAGAGATAGTAACCGAGTTTTGAATCGAGCGATTCTAAATGTGGTAAGAGTTCGAATGTCACGAACCGGGGATCGCATGCAGCCCGGTACCATTTGTTGGGTCGTCGGAGCAAGGCTCGCGACAAAGTGACAAAAGTGGTCCTTTTGGTGATGTTAGAGGTGCTTCCTCGTGGACTTGGATGTAAGCATTTTTGCGCAAGTTGTTTCTGTGGCCAGGTGTGGCAGGATTGATTCTCGTAAGTATAGTAGTGAAGACTATACTGGCGCACGTTGTTTTGAGACTTAGAAGGAACATTCGGACGAATGTTTCTAAGGAAGGAGAATGTTATACCCGTATTTCAGTATGTCTGCGAGGGACGTGCGTAGGAAATTCGAACTTCAAGTAGGCTTGGCGATTTAATTTTGTGCCTGACACCCGATTAGAGTCGTTTTTAGTGAAAGCGTTTTCCACGACTTTCGTAGGGGAATTTCCGGCTATGCCATTTTTTATTTTTGCGGATTTTTCCGAGAGACGAAACATTTTGGACCAACAAGAGGGCGACACTTGTCACCCTCTCATTGGGACACCTTGGGCGGTAAATGTAGTGGCCGAAAGTTGGCCATTGTGGTCAAGGGTTGGTAGGATATTTTTGTGTTAGTTGGCTAGTGTGCACTTGGCTCAATCTTGGCCATTGGTTGGCCTTCACTTGGCCTATAAATACCCATCCCTTTGAAGACTTATTCATCCATTCCTAAATGTTTCTAAGTGTTAAATCTTCTCCCTCCCCTTTGTGTTGAGTTCGGCCAAGAGGCCTCATCTCTGAGGCCTTGGCGAGTACACCCTCCTAGTAGTGTGGCCGTGGGGTACCCCCCCCTAGCCTAGTTGCTTTCGTATAATACCCCCCTTTGTGGTGTAGAAATACTCTCAAAAGTATTGTTATAATGCCCAAATTACCTTAGCCGTATACCTTGCTGTATTCTAAGGTTATACTATCTGAAAAGCCCGTAAATACTATTATACTTCCCGTCGGTCCACAGAAACCACTAGGAAAAATCTCCATAGTCCGTTGGAGTATTGTGTAGAAGTTGGTTAGAACTTCTAAGGGTTGTTTGGAGCGGGTTGGAGCACCCGGAGTAGGAGCGAAACTTTGCTAAGGTTCGACATTAAACTCGGATAATTATGGGCTTATCGAGGTAATTATCTTGTCCCTCTATTGTAATTGGAAATTACATAATGTTAGAATATATAGTTGAAGTATACTATATATAGTACTGAACTTAATGTTGTGGCAATGTCCTTGGACTTAAGCCTGAATTTAAAGAAGAGAAGCGAATCGTAATTACGTGGGGTATTATTACATGAGACTTGTGTAGTTTGACTGGTAGGGAAGAGACTGCCAATTTCCCATAGGATCTTGCATCTAGATTTATTCTACCGAGTAGTCTAGACTTTGATAGACTTGTATAACCTGTATAGGTTGAATGTTCTGCGAGTAGCATGGGCTACTTGAGAAGGTGGACCAGGCTAGCCGGGTTATAGCCGTGGAGCGATTTGCTACTAGTCGATAATCGTCGCGAGGTATGTGAACCTCTTCCTATCTCTTCTAGCATGATGTGTGTATAACTATGTAGTACGGTAGACGTACGTGTGTTAATTGAGCGTGGTTGCGGCAATGTCTTTTGACTTAAGCCCGAATAATAATAATCTTGAAGTAGTTCAAGAGAATTAAGAACTGTTTTTAAAAGAAGAGTAATACTTGGTTTTAAAAGCTTAAGAGTTATACTAGCTTTATGGGAAGTTAGGTATAACGGCTTAAGAGTGATAAAACGAATGATTTATTTATTTTAGAAGTTAAGAGACTTGATCTTGTAAGATAAGAGACTTAACTTAAATGAATGAATTCTGTGTGAAACCTCATTCATGAGTAATGAGTGCTTGATTTTTAAAAGGGATAATGTTTTACTGATTTCGGAAATCAGAAATGTGTATCGACAAACCACTGCAGCGTTAATAAAGGAAAATGTATTGAATAATTTAAGTATTATTAAAACCAGTAGAAACTTCCATCTGCATAGAAGCTAAGATGAGACAAAATGATATTTCCTAGATCATGGCTGCTGTAATAAGATTGTTATAAACAAGAATATCCTACTCACATATAAGGCTTATGTTTCTCAGATTGTTTAAAAGAGAATTATATTCTTAAATGAATAAGACTATGAACTACGAAACCTTTCTAAAATAAGAAACGTGAACATTTGAAATTAGGCAAACTTGGACGTTTGGAAAATAATGTTGTTACTTGATTTTACAAAGGTAAGAGTTTTGGTTTTCTTAAAAGGACAGTCACTCTATTTTATACTACGGGTATTGTGTGACTTATGTGAAAGAAACAGATCTTTTAAAGATTTAAATGTGTGAAGTACTTTGGGGATAGATACCCGAACTTGTTAGTAGAAAGTACCTTGTGTGAATAACTTGATTGTATTGGTTTGTGATAGCCTTGTAATACTTTCTTGTTGATTTGATAAGTAAACATGTTAGGATGCTACGTGTGTTAGTATCTTGTGATGTTAGTGTAAAGGGGTTTTCCCCTCGACTGCGCTTAAAGTTGTTTGACTATCAGTCGTTATGTTGGTATTGTACCACTCACCTTGACTTGTGTCGGAGGTTAAAGCCCCTCCGATCGGGGTAGACTCGGTGATGCAGGACCATGATTCGAGAATACCTCATGCGGGTCCAGGGGATCCATGCGGAACTACGGAGTTCCAGGTTAGTGTGCGGCCTTTATGGTCATGCGGTCCTTGTGGCCATGCGGACTGCGAGTCGGGGCGATGCGGGAGTAGCTACCCTCGATGCGGGGTTATACCTCATGCGGGCCTATCGATTGGCCTATGCGGGTGCGGAGAGTTCGGGGCTAGACGCGCACATTTGATATCGCGAGCAGTGACCGGCTTGATCATGTGGCCGGTCAGAGCAGATATCATGACACGCGATTACGACCTTGTTGATGCGTAGGTGTTAGTAGTCGGCTATGCCTTCGCATGCCTGCATGCGGTTTTATTAGGACACAGTGGGACTGGTGTTCATGTGTATTCCTTGGTGCTTTTATATCATAAATCGCTGGCGATGAGGAAGGTATTCCACGCACGATTGATGTTGTGGGCGTGAGACCCATTGTTAAATTTGAGTGATGACTTGAGGCGTGAGTCCACGACTTGACATATTCGCTATTTATGGTGAATCGTAGTTTGGTTATCATACATGTCTCTGCTTTGTATAGACTACTATGATTTCATTCTGATGTTATTTTTGATTTCACATACTTGGTACTGTTATCGACCTCGCCCGCTGCGTTCATCTGCGCAGTAAAGGTACACGATCATTGATCCTCGCTCTTGGGTCACGATTCGGCGTTTGGGAAAGCTCCGTTTCTCGGGAGGCTTATCGATGGTATAGTCCTGTTGTTGTAGGTGTTTACATTCGTGGTATGGCGGGCCCTGTCCGCCATTGTTGTCGTATCATTTCTTAGAGTGCATGTCTTGTTGTGGCGGGGTTTGTAAAAGGATTAAACTGTTCATGTTGAAAAAGTTGTTATTTATATATATGCCGGAAGGCAAGTTTTCCCCAGATTACTGTTTGTACTTCATTTGCTTCATGTATGTGTTTTATGTTCCGCTGATTACTCTGATGTTGTATCACTAGGGTGCCCGGGGTAAGGCACCAGTCACGGGCCCCGGAACGGGTCGTGACAGTAGGGTGAGGATTTAGGCAAGTGTCCACTCTATCTACTACATCAAAAATATCCTACCAACTCCTTGACAAAAAGCCAACCCAATCGGCCACCCTTTACCGCCCAACGTCCCCAATGAGAGGGTGACAAGTGTCGCCCTCTCGTTGGTCCAAAATGTTTCGTCTCTCGGAAAAATCCGCAAAAAAAAGAAATGACATAGCCGTAATTTATCCTACGCGAGTTGTGTAAAACGTTTCGTCGAAAAACGACTCTAATCGGGTGTTGTGCACAAAGTGAAATTCGGCCCTTACATACTTTAAGCTTCAACTTTTCTTCGTACGTCCCTACGCATATACTGGAAATCTGGTATAACATTCTCCCCTCCTTAGAAACATTCGTCCCGAATGTTCCTTCTAAGTCTCAAACAAACAGGCGCCAGTATAGTCCTCACTGCTATACTTACGAAAACAACCATGCCACACCTGGCCACAGAACACCTGCGCAAAAACTTACATCCAATTCCACGAGGAATCACCTCTATCATCACAAAAGCTCCCCTCCAGGGGTCTAAAAGATACTTCACATCGCCTACTCTTTTACAAACGAAATGATCACATCTATGTCCTTACACATGCTCGCCTCTTCCCTTACTCGTCGTGCCGCACACTTCTCGAACTCTTTCTCATAACTTACCATGTTTCTGGTACTGCTTCCCCCTGACTCTGAGCTGCCAATAACCTCTTCTGGATAAGCTCCACCCTATCCACGCCCTGCTGAACAAGTACGAACCAACTATCTGCACCTTGCTTACATCGAATCAATCGATCGGCAATCTTACACTAGCGCTTATAAAAAGGCTCCAAACGGCGACACCCGAATACTGAAACGGTAGTTATATAATACATACTCAACAAGAGGCGAAGAGTCCTGCCTACCCCGAAATCCAAACAACGCCAGGGTGAATCGACGAGATTCACTGAGTTCCTAACCTTGCTCAGTAACTCTTCCGGAAAAGAAACAGCAGTAACTTGGACTCCATTGTCAGCCATAAGGTGAAGTTAGGCACCCCGTGCAGCCTTACAACCTTCCTGAAATAATCTTCTCGCAACTTACTACCGAGTACGCGGTTTGACTAAAAGATAAGATGGGCTGACCTCGTCGGCCCGACTATTAGTCGAATCGATCCACGAATTAAATGCGATGGTTAACTAAACTTGGGCCTAACACCCTCGTGACCCTAACACAAAGCGGGACCACCACTGGACCCACCACCATACAGGCCGCGGGTCGACCATACGTGGCCTCAACCCGACCGGCAACGCAAAACACTAGCTCCCGATCCGAACAATCTCACTAATCACGTTACGAAAACCTAGCGGTCTTCTAAGCTCAACTACCCTCTTTCATTTCTCATCACTCGAGTTTATCCACAAAAATATCTCACGTAAACTATGCACTTCGATAATGGTCAAACATGAAATAATTCTTTTACCAAAGATGGCCTCGCCTCTAAGGTCTCTAAGTATAATATTCTAAGGCTCCCGCTCTCTCTATCCCCCAATCTTACCCGGTTAACTAACCAAAAATTCTAATCACAATAACACCATGCTAACCGAAAACAATACTTAAGATATTCGCATCTTACTATACATATAAATCTCTAAAGGGTTAAGGATATACCTGTATCTACGCGGCACTCCCCCTAGGTCGTTCTAATCAATCCCATACTGTTGGTCATATTGAGAAGGTGATGAACTATCCACTGATCCTGAAGGCTGAGTCTCTACATTCCCGCCAACTCTGGTTGGACAATTTCTCATAAAATGGCCTGCTGTCAAATATAACAAGTTGTCGCGAAGCGACACTCCCAAAATGACATCGACCACAATGGCCACACGAGGTGGGGTGGCCTCTCAGCTAACACCCCTTCCTCTCGCACCACCGATCCATGCCCGATCTAGTAGGGTGAGTCCTCCTTCTTGCACATTCTTTCGCCACATGGCCCAGCGGCGCAAGTAAAACAAGCACCCGTAAAAAACGACATTTCGGGATGGCGCTTTGCCCGCGTGAACACCGAGGAAAATCGAACCCTGTGGAGGACACTGCATCGGCGGGGCGCATGTCTAATCTGCTGCTGAGGAGGTTCGCCTCGAGAGTTACCAAATGATCCTGCCAATCGGGCCCTCTTTTGCTGATCTTGGTTAATCTGTCGATCTCTACATCTCTCGGCCATTGCCGACGTAATCTGAACGCAAGCGGCCATTCATCAAGAGCTACTTCTTCACAACCCTTCTTTAGATAATCATCAATATCCTTGGTATCTGGTACATAAAATACTCTCTGGCCGCCAAATCCTCGCTAGTAATGTGGTCTCCTTCCAATCCATATTTTCGCTCCAAGTGGGCGAAGGTCAGATGTCATGGCGCGATGGAGCTATCGGCCATTGTGCCAAACTCTGCTGGCCGCGACGTCTCGTAACTCCCGCATGAAGCATCACCCAGTGATGATTGGGCTGTGCCTTCTAACTCTCTCGAACTCCACTCGCGCCTCCGCCGCTTTGCCTCGGGCGGGAGTTGCTGGCGCGGAGGCATCAGTAAAGGAAAGGAATACGTTAGAGGTCCAACTTATAACACAACTCTAAAGCACGATCTCGAGTGAGAAGAATGGAAACCAATCCTAAATATCCTATAGCCTCACGATTATTGGTGTGGTGCACAACACATCGATAATCAAGACTACTAGATACGGTCAGAGACACTTTCCGAGGATTAATCGCTCGATACCACTTTTGTCACGACCCGTTACGGGGCACGTGACTGGTGCCTTACCCGCACCCAAGTAGTCATACATCATAGTAATCAGCGGAATATAAAACAACCAAGATATGAAACAGTATAAATGAGACACAATTTCTGAGAAAAGGGTGCCTTTCGGCATATAATATAAATACCCAAAACGAGCGATTTATATCCCAACTTTACAACAAGGCTACGCACTTAAGAGTTTAAAACTACAATGGCGGGACGGGGCCGCCATACCCTGAATGTAAATACCTACAACGACAGGACCATACAAAATGCTAAGCCTCGGAGAAAGCGAGCTTTTCCAACGCCCAACGGTGATCCTAAGAACGGATCAACGGGAGGAGTACCTCTACTGCGGCATGAGCAGCCGAAGAAGTCGATAACAGGTACCAAGTATGTGAAACTGTAAAGTACTTTAAATGAAATCAAAGTATTTAAAACCATTTGTAAATACAATTAGTTCAATTTGCACATAGTGCCACATCACAAACAAGAGCAATAATAGGTAAACTGTAACAGGTCTTTCCTAGGCCGCGAATGATCGAAGCAAGGCCAATCGCCCATAGTATCATTATGCATGCCTAACCTCGACTCCGCGATCCGCATAGGTCACACATAGACCCGCATGAGGT
The DNA here is from genome assembly GCA_029844215.1 of Przewalskia tangutica. NCBI lineage: Eukaryota > Viridiplantae > Streptophyta > Magnoliopsida > Solanales > Solanaceae > Przewalskia > Przewalskia tangutica. The sequence continues at coordinate 38,849,029 of CM056732.1, read as the reverse complement.
ATTCCTCGCATCGGGGGCAGCCAACCCCCGGTACCCGCCTGGACTTCCGCAGCCCGCATAGCCTCAATAGACCGCATAGTCACACAGACCGCATAGGGCATCCCCCGCATCGAGCTAATACACCCGGAATGATCAATCCTGGAGCATACCGCTGCTCCGCATAGTCACACAGACCGCATAGGCCGTAAAGACCGCGTCGGGTGGCAAGCCCTGTATAATAAGTCGAGGGTATGTGATATAATAACAGTACAATAGTCTTAACGTTTAACAACGTAAGCATAACAAGAATAACATCACAAGACACTAACACACGTAGTATCATAACATGAGTACTTATCAAAACAGCAGGAAGGTATCACAAGGTTATTACCAGCAAAACATAGACAAGCTAACCACACAAGGTACTTTAATGTTTACGATAACAAAACCAAGTTCTATCTTCAAAGTACTACATACATTAATTCTTTAAGAGGTCCATTTCTTTTATAACGGTCATCCGATACCCGTAGTAATAGAGTGACTAACATTTTTAGGTAAACTAACACTTTCCTTTTATAAATCGAGTAACAACATTCTTTTCTAAACGTTCAAGTTTGCCTAATTTTTAATACTCAAGTTTCTCATTTTCGAAAGGTTTCGTAGTTCATAGTTTAATCACTTAATGATGTAATTCTTCTTTAAAAAGATTTGAGAAACATATGCCTTATATGTGAGTAGGTTATTCTTATTTATAACAATCTGATTAAAGCAGCCATGATCTAGGAAATATCATTTTGTCTTATCTTAGCTCCTATGCATGGAGGTTTCTCTTGGTTAATAATATCTTATTAGTCAATACATTTCCCTTTAACGCCGCGGTGGTTTGTCGATACTCATTCCGATTTCAAATCAAGAAACATTATTCCTTTTAAAAACCAAGTACTCATTACTCACGAATGAGGTTTCACACAAAATTCATATTAATTTAATTAAGTCAAGTCTCTTATCTTTTAAGATCAAGTCTCCTAACTTCTAAAATCAATAAATCATTCGCTTTATCTCTCTTAGCCGTTATACCTAACTTCCCATAAAGCTAGTATAACTCTTAAGCTTTTAAAACCAAGCGTTACTCTTCTTTCAAAAACAGTTCTTAATTCTTTTGAAATACTTCAAGATTCTTATTATTCAGGCTTAAGTCAAAAGACATTGCCGTATAACTACGTTCAGTTAACACGTGCGCCTACCGTACTATATATATATTCTTCAAAATATCATGCTCAAAAGTATAGGAAGAATCACATACCTTCTTGCGAAATCCACCGCCAAGTTGAATATGTCGCAGAGAATCGACCTATAATACCAATACGTCTATCAACGTCTAGATCTTGCACAAAGCTCTAAGCAGAGGGTTCGCTATTCTATGGACATTTGGGCAGCACTTCCCTACCCGGTAAACTATACAGTCTACGGTAATACAGTCCTATGTGAGTACAGTTCAATTATTCTTCTTTTATACCCTTCTACGGTGATAATATTCATTTCTATTCTCAGAATATCCTTCTAAGTATTTAATACTTATTCCTATACTTCTACAGTATGTATATTCTAATTACAAAGGGAGGATAAGGTTATTTACCTCGATAAGCCCAATATTATCCAAGTATAAACGTCGATCCTGAGCGAGGTTTAGCTCCTAAATGCACACTCTGATAGCCCCAAGAACCCTTAGAAGTTCTACACCACTTCTACTTAAATACTATAAGGGATTTGGGCTAGTGTATTTTGGGCATTATAACAATACTTGGAAGACAACATTTCTACCAAGGGAGGGGGGGTAGTGTTTCGGCTAGGGCTTGCTTTAGAGGGGGGGGTGGTCTCTCGGCCAAGCCACTAAGGCTAGAAGGGGAGGGAGGTGTTGGACGAAACTATAACAAGAGAGGGGAGGGAATTTCAAGACTTGGAAAGTGAGTTGTGGATGAAGAACTCTTCATCTAAAGGGGGGTAATTATAGGTCAAGCATTGGCCAACCAATGGCCAAGATGATGCCAAGTGCAAGGCAAGTGTAGGGTGAGGATTTAGGCAAGTGTCCACTCTATCTACTACATCAAAACTATCCTACCAACTCCTTGACAAAAAGCCAACCCAATCGGCCACCCTTTACCGCCCAACGTCCCCAATGAGAGGGTGACAAGTGTCGCCCTCTCGTTGGTCCAAAATGTTTCGTCTCTCGGAAAAATCCGCAAAAATTAGAAATGACATAGCCGTAATTTATCCTACGCGAGTTGTGTAAAACGTTTCGTCGAAAAACGACTCTAATCGGGTGTTGTGCACAAAGTGAAATTCGGCCCTTACATACTTTAAGCTTCAACTTTTCTACGTACGTCCTTACGTACATACTCTGGAAATACGGGGTATAACATTCTCCTCTCCTTAGAAACATTCGTCCCGAATGTTCCTTCTAAGTCTCAAACAAACAGGCGCCAGTATAGTCCTCACTGCTATACTTACGAAAACAACCATGCCACACCTGGCCACAGAACACCTGCGCAAAAACATACATCCAATTCCATGAGGAATCACCTCTATCATCACAAAAGCTCCCCTCCAGGGGTCTAAAAGATACTTCCCATCGCACCTACTCTTTACAAACGAAATGATCACATCTATGTCCTTACACATGCTCGCCTCTTCCCTTACTGCGCACTTCTCGCACTCGAACTCTTTCTCATAACTTACCATGTTTACGCATCGCTTCCCGACTAGCCGCCAATAACCTCTTCTGGATAAGCTCCACCCTATCCACGCCCTGCTGAACAAGTACGAACCAACTATCTGCACCTTGCTTACATCGAATCAATCGATCGGCAATCTTACACTAGCGCTTATAAAAAGGCTCCAAACGGCGACACGAATCTGAAAGCGGTAGTTATATAATACATACTCAACAAGAGGCGAAGAGTCCTTACGATTACCCCGAAATCCAAACATCGGCGAGGTGAATGCGACACGAGATTCACCGAGTTCCTAACCTTGCTCGTAACTCTTCCGAGAAAAGAAAAGCAGTAACTTGGACTCCACTGCCGCCATAAGGTGAAGGTAGGCACCGTGCGGCCTTACAACCTTCACGAAATAATCATCTCGCAACTTACTACCGAGTACGGTTTGACTAAAAGATAAGATGGTGACCTCATCGGCCCGACTATTGGTCGAATCGTCCACGAATTAAATGCGATGATTAACTAAACTTGGGCCTAACACCCTCGTGACCCTAACACAAAGCGACCACCACAACCGACCCACCACCATACAGGCCGCGGGTCGACCCACCACATGGCCTCAACCCGACCCGGCAACGCGCAAAACACTAGCTCCCTGATCCGGAACAATCTCACTAATCACGTTACGAAAACCTAGCGGTCTTCTAAGCTCAACTACCCTCTTTCATTTCTCATCACTCAGGGATTTATCCCACAAAAATATCTCACGTAAACTATGCACTTCGATAAGGGTCAAACATGAAATAATTCTTTTACCAAAGATGGCCTCGCCTCTAAGGTCTCTACGTATAATAATCTAAGGCTCCCACTCTCTCTATCCCCCAATCTTACCCGGTTAACTAACCAAAAATTCTAATCACAATAACACCATGCTAACCGAAAACAATACTTAAGATATTCGCATCTTACTATACATATAAATCTCTAAAGGGTTAAGGATATACACCAGATCTACGCCAGACTCCTAGGTCGTTCTAATCAATCCATACTGTTGGGCATGAGGAAGGTGATGAACTATCCACCGATCTGAAGTGAGTCTCTACATTCCCGCCAACTCGTTGGACAATTTCTCGCAAAATGGCCTGCTGTCATAAACATAACAAGTCGCCGCAAGCACGACACTCCCAAAATGACATCGACCACAATGGCCACACCGGTGGGGTGGCCTCTCGCTAACACCTTCCTCTCCGCACCATTGAATCCATCGATCTAGTAGGTGAGTCCTCCTTCGCACATTCTTTCGCCACATGGCCCCGACGGCGCAAGTAAAACAAGCACCCGAAAAGATGACATTTCGGGATGACGCTGCCATCGTGAACGAGGAAAATCAACCACGTGGAGGACACTCTGCCCGGCGGGCGCATGTCTGTCTGCTGGAGGCGGTTCGCCTCGAGAGTTACCAAATGATCCCGCCAATCGGGCCTCTTTTCGATCTTGGTTAATCGCCGATCTCTACATCTCTCGGCCGCACATAATCTGAGCAAGGCGGCCATTCTCGATCAAGAGCTACTTCTTCACAACCCTTCTTTAGATAATCATCAATATCCTTGGTATACCGTACATAAAATACTCTCTGCCAAATCCCTTGAGTAATGCGGCGTCTCCTTCCAATCCATATTTTACGCTCCAGTAGGCGAAGGTCCAGATGTCATGGCGCAGATGGAGCTACGCGTGTGCCAAACTCTGCTGCTTGGCGGCGTCTCGTAACTCCCGCATGAAGCATCACCCGGTGATGATTGGGCTGTGCCTCTAACTCTCTGAACTCCACTCGCGACTCCGCCTACGCCTTGCCTTCTGGGCCGAGTTGCTGGCGCGGAGGCATCAGTATAGGAAAGGAATACGTTAGAGGTCCAACTTATAACACAACTCTAAAGCACGATCTCAGAGTGAGAAGAATGGAAACCAATCCTAAATATCCTATAGCCTCCTGATTATTGGTGTGGTGCACAACACATCGATAATCAAGACTCTACTAGATACGGTCTGTAGACACTTTCCGAGGATTAATCGCTCGATACCACTTTGTCACGACCCGCTCGGGCGTGATCGTGCCTTACCGGCACCCAAGTAGTCATACATCGTAGTAATCGGAATATAAAACAACCAAGATATGAAACAGTATAAATGAGACACAATTTCTGAGAAAAGGGTGCCTTTCGGCATATAATATAAATACCCAAAACGAACAGTTATATCCCAACTTTACAACAAGGCTACAGACCTCTAAGAGTTTAAAACTACAATGGCGGGACAGGGCCCCGCCATACCCCTGAATGTAAATACCTACAACGACAGGGGACCATACCAAAATGCTAAGCCTCCGGAGAAACGGAGCTTTTCCAACAAACAAAGTGATCCTAAGAACGGATCAACGGGAGGAGTACTTACCGCGGCATGAACGCAGCCCGAAGAAGTCGATTAACAGTACCAAGTATGTGAAACTGTAAAGTACTTTAAATGAAATCAAAGTATTTAAAACCATTTGTAAATACAATTAGTTCAATTTGCACATAGTGCCACATCACAAACAAGAGCAATAATAGGTAATCAGAATGTGTCTTTCCTAGGCGCGAATGATCGAAGCAAGGCCAATCGCCCATAGTATTATTATGCATGCCTAACCTCGACTCCGCGGTCGCATAGGTCACACATAGACCCGCATGAGGTATTCCTCGCGTCGGGGGCCAACCCGGCACCGCTGGACTTCCGCGGCCGCATAGCCTCGATAGACCGCATAGTCACACGGACCGCGCAGGCATCCCCGCATCGAGCTAATACGCCGGAATGATCAATCCTGAGCATACCGCTGCTCGCATAGTCACACGCACCGCATAAGCCGTAAAGACCGCATCAGGGTGGCAAGCCACCGGTATAATAAGTCGAGGGTATGTGATATAATAACAGTACAATAGTCTTAACGTTTAACAACGTAAGCATAACAAGAATAACATCACAAGACACTAACACACGTAGTATCATAACATGAGTACTTATCAAAACAGCAGGAAGGTATCACAAGGTTATTACCAGCAAAACATAGACAAGCTAACCACACAAGGTACTTTAATGTTTACGATAACAAAACCAAGTTCTATCTTCAAAGTACTACATACATTAATTCTTTAAGAGGTCCATTTCTTTTATAACGGTCATCCGATACCCGTAGTAATAGAGTGACTAACATTTTTAGGTAAACCAGAACACTTTCCTTTTTATAAATCGAGTAACAACATTCTTTTCTAAACGTTCAAGTTTGCCTAATTTTTAATACTCAAGTTTCTCATTTTCGAAAGGTTTCGTAGTTCATAGTTTAATCACTTAATGATGTAATTCTTCTTTAAAAAGATTTGAGAAACATATGTCTTATATGTGAGTAGGTTATTCTTATTTATAACAATCTGATTAAAGCAGCCATGATCTAGGAAATATCATTTTGTCTTATCTTAGCTCCTATGCAGATGGAGGTTTCTACTGGTTAATAATATCTTATTAGTCAATACATTTCCCTTTATTAACGCTGCGGTGGTTTGTCGATACTCATTCCGATTTCTGAAATCAGTAAAACATTATTCCTTTTAAAAACCAAGTACTCATTACTCACGAATGAGGTTTCACACAAAATTCATATTAATTTAATTAAGTCAAGTCTCTTATCTTTTAAGATCAAGTCTCCTAACTTCTAAAATCAATAAATCATTCGTTTTATCTCTCTTAAGCCGTTATACCTAACTTCCCATAAAGCTAGTATAACTCTTAAGCTTTTAAAACCAAGCGTTACTCTTCTTTCAAAAACAGTTCTTAATTCTTTTGAAATACTTCAAGATTCTTATTATTCAGGCTTAAGTCAAAAGACATTGCCGTATAACTACGTTCAATTAACACACGTACGTCTACCGTACTATATATATATTCTTCAAAAATATCATGCTCAAAAGTATAGGAAGAATCACATACCTTCTTGGCGAAATCCACCTGCCAAGTTGAATATGTCGCGCGCAGAGAATCGACCTATAACAGTCAAATACGTCTATCAACGTCTAGACATCAGATTGTACAAAGCTCTAGCGCAGGGTTCGCTATTCTATGGACATTTGGGCAGACTTCCCTGCAGAAACTATACGATCTACGGTACTGATTCTATGTGAGTACAGTTCAATTATTCTTCTTTTATACCCTTCTACGGTGATAACAGTTCATTTCTATTCTGTAATATCCTTCTAAGTATTTAATACTTATTCCTATACTTCTACAGTATGTATATTCTAATTACAAAGGGAGGATAAGGTTATTTACCTCGATAAGCCCAATATTATCCAAGTATAAACGTCGATCCCTGGCGAGGTTTAGCTCCTAAATGCTGCGCTCCGATAGCCCCAAGAACCCTTAGAAGTTCTACACCACTTCTACTTAAATACTATAAGGGATTTGGGCTAGGGTATTTTGGGCATTATAACAATACTTGGAAGACAACATTTCTACCAAGGGAGGGGGGGTAGTGTTTCGGCTAGGGCTTGCTTTAGAGGGGGACTCTCGGCCAAGCCACTAAGGCTAGATGGGAGGGAGGTGTTGGACGAAACTATAACAAGAGAGGGGAGGGAATTTCAAGACTTGGAAAGTGAGTTGTGGATGAAGAACTCTTCATCTAAAGGGGGGTATTTATAGGTCAAGCATTGGCCAACCAATGGCCAAGATGATGCCAAGTGCAAGACAAGTGTAGGGTGAGGATTTAGGCAAGTGTCCACTCTATCTACTACATCAAAAATATCCTACCAACTCCTTGACAAAAAGCCAACCCAATCGGCCACCTTTACCGTCACGTCCCAATGAGAGGGTGACAAGTGTCGCCCTCTCGTTGGTCAAAATGTTTCGCCTCTCGGAAAAATCCATAAATTTAGAAAGGACATAGCCTTATTTTATCCTACGAGTTTTTTTTAAAACTTTTCGTCTAAAAACGACTCTAATCGGGTGTTGTGCACAAAGTGAAATTCGGCCCTTACATACTTTAAGCTTCAACTTTTCTACGTACGCCCCACGCATACTCTGGAAATACGGTATAACATTCTCCTCCTTAGAAACATTCGTCGAATGTTCCTTCTAAGTCTCAACAAACAGCGCCATATAGTCCTCACCGCTATACTTACGAAACAACCATGCCACACCGCCACGAACACCGCGCAGCTTACATCCAAGTCCACGAGGAATCACCTCTATCATCACAAAAGCTCCCCTCCAGGGGTCTAAAAGATACTTCCCATCGCACCTACTCTTTACAAACGAAATGATCACATCTATGTCCTTACACATGCTCGCCTCTTCCCTTACTGTCGTGCCACTTCTCGTACACTCGAACTCTTTCTCATAACTTACCATGTTTCGATCGCTTCCCACGACTGAGCTGCCAATAACCTCTTCTGGATAAGCTCCACCCTATCCACGCCCTGCTGAACAAGTACGAACCAACTATCTACACCTTGCTTACATCGAATCAATCGATCGGCAATCTTACACTAAGCGCTTATAAAAGGCTCCAAACGGCGACACCGAATCTGAAACGGTAGTTATATAATACATACTCAACAAGAGGCGAAGAGTCCTTACAATACCCAAATCCAAACATCGGCGAGGTGAATGCGACCGAGATTCACCGAGTTCCTAACCTTGCACGGTAACTCTTCCGTAAAAGAAACAGTAGTAACTTGGACTCCATCGCCGCCATAAGGTGAAGGTAGGCACCGTGCGACCTTACAACCTTCCGAAATAATCATCTCGCAACTTACTACCGAGTACACCGGTTTGACTAAAAGATAAGATGGGTGACCTCATCGGCCGACTATTGGTCGAATCGTCCACGAATTCACGATGGTTAACTAAACTTGGGCCTAACACCCTCGTGACCCTAACACAAAGCGGGACTACCTGGCCCGACCCACCATACAAAGCCGCGGGTCGACCCACATGGCCTCAACCCGACCCGGCAACGCGCAAAACACTAGCTCCCTTATCCGGAACAATCTCACTAATCACGTTACGAAAACCTAGCGGTCTTCTAAGCTCAACTACCCTCTTTCATTTCTCATCACTCAGGGATTTATCCAAAAATATCTCACGTAAACTATGCACTTGATAAGGGTCAAACATGAAATAATTCTTTTACCAAAGATGGCCTCGCCTCTAAGGTCTCTAAGTATAATATTCTAAGGCTCCCACTCTCTATCCCCAATCTTACCTGTTAACTAACCAAAAATTCTAATCACAATAACACCATGCTAACCGAAAACAATACTTAAGATATTCGCATCTTACTATACATATAAATCTCTAAAGGGTTAAGGATATACCGTATCACGCCGCACTTCCCTAGGTCGTTCTAATCAATCCATACTGTTGGCGCATGAGGAAGGTGATGAACTATCCACTGATCCTGAAGGCTGAGTCTCTACATTCCCGCCAACTCTGGTTGGACAATTTCTCGCAAAATGGCCCTGCTGGCCGCAAACATAACAAGCTGTCGCAGAAGCACGACACTCCCCAAAATGACATCGACCACAATGGCCACACCGTGGGGTGGCCTCCTCGCTAACACCCTTCCTCTCCGCACCACTGAATCCGCAACTGATCTAGTAGGCTGAGTCCTCCTTCTTGCACATTCTTTCGCCACATGGCCCTGACGGCCGCAAGTAAAACAAGCACCAGTAAAAAGATGACATTTCGGGATGGCGCGCCCACCGTGAACACCGAGGAAAAATCGAACCTGTGGAGGACACTCTGCATGGCGGAGGCGCATGTCTGTCTGCTGAGGCGGTTCGCCTCGAGTTACCAAATGATCCCGCCAATCGGGCCTCTTTTCCGATCTTGGTTGTCTCGATCTCTACATCTCTCGGCCAGCACATAATCTGAACGCAAGTTGGCTCATTCTCGATCAAGAGCTACTTCTTCACAACCCTTCTTTAGATAATCATCAATATCCTTGGTATCTGGTACATAAAATACTCTGCCGCCAAATCCCTTGCTAATGCGGTAGTCTCCTTCCAATCCATATTTTACGCTCCAAGCCGGGCGAAGGTCGGATGTCATGGCGCGATGAGCTGCTGCCGTGCCAAACTCTGCCGTCTTTGGCGACGCCTCGTAACTCCCGCATGAAGCATCACCCAGTGATGATTGGGCTGTGCCGCTAACTCTCGAACTCCACTCGCGGCTCCGCCGTGCCTTGCCTTTCTGGGCGAGTTGCTGGCGCGAGGCATCACCGTAAAGGAAAGGAATACGTTAGAGGGTCCAACTTATAACACACTCTAAAGCACGATCTCGAGTGAGAAGAATGGAAACCAATCCTAAATATCCTATAGCCTCACGATTATTGGTGTGGTGCGCAACACATCGATAATCAAGACTACTAGATACGATGCGTAGACACTTTCCGAGGATTAACTGCTCTGATACCACTTTTGTCACGACCCGTTCTGGGGCCCGTGACTGGTGCCTTACCCGGGCACCCAAGTAGTCATACATCAGAGTAATCAGCGGAATATAAAACAACCAAGATATGAAACAGTATAAATGAGACACAATTTCTGAGAAAAGGGTGCCTTTCGGCATATAATATAAATACCCAAAACGAACAGTTATATCCCAACTTTACAACAAGGCTACAGACCTCTAAGAGTTTAAAACTACAATGGCGGGACAGGGCCCCGCCATACCCCTGAATGTAAATACCTACAACGAGGTGGACCATACCAAATGCTAAGCCTCGAGAAAGCGAGCTTTTCCAACGCAAACGGTGATCCTAAGAACGGATCAACGGGAGTACCTCTACTGCGGCATGAACGGCCACGAAGAAGTCGATTACAACAGGTACCAAGTATGTGAAACTGTAAAGTAATTTAAATGAAATCAAAGTATTTAAAACCATTTGTAAATACAATTAGTTCAATTTGCACATAGTGCCACATCACAAACAAGAGCAATAATAGGTAAAGCAATGTGTCTTTCCTAGGCCGCGAATGATCGAGCAAGGCCAATCGCCCATAGTATTATTATGCATGCCTAACCTCGACTCCGCGATCGCATAGGTCACACATAGACCGCATGAGGTATTCTCGCGTCGGGGCAACCCGGTACGCTGGACTTCCGCGGCCGCATAGCCTCAATAGACCGCATAGTCACGGCATCGCATAGGGCATCCGCGTCGAGCTAATACACCGGAATGATCAATCCCGAGCATACCGCTGCTCGCATAGTCACAGCATCGCGTAGGCCGTAAAGACCGCGTCAAGGTGGCAAGCCCTCGGTATACTAAGTCAAGGGGGGTATGTGATATAATAACAGTACAATAGTCTTACCGTTTAACACCGTAAGCATAACCAGAATCACATCACAAGACACTAACACACGTAGTATCATAACATGAGTACTTATCAAAACAGCGGAAGGTATCACAAGGTTATTACCAAGAAACATAGACAAGCTAACCACACAAGGTACTTTAATGTTTACGATAACAAAACCAAGTTCTATCTTCAAAGTACTACATACATTAATTCTTTAAGAGGTCCATTTCTTTTATAACGGCCATCCGATACGTAGTAATAGAGTGACTAACATTTTTAGGTAAGCGAACACTTTCCTTTTTATAAATCGAGTAACAACATTCTTTTCTAAACGTTCAAGTTTGCCTAATTTTTAATACTCAAGTTTCTCATTTTCGAAAGGTTTCGTAGTTCATAGTTTAATCACTTAATGATGTAATTCTTCTTTAAAAAGATTTGAGAAACATATGCCTTATATGTGAGTAGGTTATTCTTATTTATAACAATCTGATTAAAGCAGCCATGATCTAGGAAATATCATTTTGTCTTATCTTAGCTCCTATGCAGATGGAGGTTTCTACTGGTTAATAATATCTTATTAGTCAATACATTTCCCTTTATTAACGCTGCGGTGGTTTGTCGATACTCATTCCGATTTCTGAAATCAGTAAAACAATATTCCTTTTAAAAACCAAGTACTCATTACTCACGAATGAGGTTTCACACAAAATTCATATTAATTTAATTAAGTCAAGTCTCTTATCTTTTAAGATCAAGTCTCCTAACTTCTAAAATCAATAAATCATTCGTTTTATCTCTCTTAAGCCGTTATACCTAACTTCCCATAAAGCTAGTATAACTCTTAAGCTTTTAAAACCAAGCGTTACTCTTCTTTCAAAAACAGTTCTTAATTCTTTTGAAATACTTCAAGATTCTTATTATTCAGGCTTAAGTCAAAAGACATTGCCGTATAACTACGTTCAGTTAACACACGTCGCTCACCGCACTATATATATATTCTTCAAAAATATCATGCTCAAAAGTATAGGAAGAATCACATACCTTCGCGAAATCCACCGCAAGTTGAATATGTCGTATGCAGAATCGACTATAATACCAACACGCCTATCAACGTCTAGGCATCTTGTACAAAGCTCTAGCGGAGGGTTCGCTATTCTATGGACATTTGGGCAGACTTCCCTACCTAAACTATACGATCTACTGTAATACATCTATGTAGTGCAGTTCAATTATTCTTCTTTTACGGTGATAATAGTTCATTTCTATTCAGAATATCCTTCTAAGTATTTAATACTTATTCCTATACTTCTACAAGATGTATATTCTAATTACAAAGGAGGATAAGGTTATTTACCTCGATAAGCCCAATATTATCCAAGTATAAACGTCGATCCCGAGCGAGGTTTAGCTCTAAATGCACACTCCGATAGCCCCAAGAACCCTTAGAAGTTCTACACCACTTCTACTTAAATACTATAAGGAATTTAGGCTAGGGTATTTTGGGCATTATAACAATACTTGGAAGACAACATTTCTACCAAGGAGGGGGTAGTGTTTGGCTGGGGCTTGCTTTAGAGGGTCTCTCGGCCAAGCCACTAAGGCTAGAGGGGAGGAGGTGTTGGACGAAACTATAACAAGAGAGGGAGGAATTTCAAGACTTGGAAAGTGAGTTGTGGATGAAGAACTCTTCATCTAAAGGGGGGTATTTATAGGTCAAGCATTGGCCAACCAATGGCCAAGATGATGCCAAGTGCAAGGCAAGTGTAGGGTGAGGATTTAGGCAAGTGTCCACTCTATCTACTACATCAAAACTATCCTACCAACTCCTTGACAAAAAGCCAACCCAATCGCCACCGCTTCAACGTCCCCAATGAGAGGGTGACAAGTGTCGCCTCTCGTTGGTCCAAAATGTTTCGCCTCTAAAAATCCAAAAATTAGAAATGACATAGCGTAATTTATCCTACGCGAGTTGTGTAAAACGTTTCATCGAAAACGACTCTAATCGGGTGTTGTGCACAAAGTGAAATTCGTCCCTTACATACTTTAAGCTTCAACTTTTCTACGTACGTCCTTACGTACATACTCTGGAAATACGGGGTATAACATTCTCCTCTCCTTAGAAACATTTGTCCCGAATGTTCCTTCTAAGTCTCAAACAAACAAGCGCCAGTATAGTCCTCACTGCTATACTTACGAAAACAACCATGCCACACCTGGCCACAGAACACCTGCGCAAAAACATACATCCAATTCCATGAGGAATCACCTCTATCATCACAAAAGCTCCCCTCCAGGGGTCTAAAAGATACTTCCCATCGCACCTACTCTTTACAAACGAAATGATCACATCTATGTCCTTACACATGCTCGCCTCTTCCTTACTCGTCGCACTTTCTCGTACACTCGAACTCTTTCTCATAACTTACCATGTTTCTGGTACTGCTTCCTGCTGACTCTGAGCTGCCAATAACCTCTTCTGGATAAGCTTCACCCTATCCACGCCTCCGAACAAGTACGAACCAACTATCGCACTTGCTTACATCGAAACAATCGATCGGCAATCTTACACTAGCGCTTATAAAAAGGCTCCAAACGGCGACACCCGAATACTGAAACGGTAGTTATATAATACATACTCAACAAGAGGCGAAGAGTCCTTACAGTTACCCCCGAAATCCAAACACTGGCCCGAGGGTGAATGCGACACTGAGATTCACCTGAGTTCCTAACCTTGCCTGGTAACTCTTCCAGAAAAGCAAATAACTTGGACTCCACCTGCGCCATAAGGTGAAGGTAGGCACCCCGTGCAGCCTTACAACCTTCCCGAAATAATCATCTCGCAACTTACTACCGAGTACACGGTTTGACTAAAAGATAAGACGGGTTGACCTCATCGGCCCGACTACTGGTCGAACGCATCCACGAATTCGTACGATGGTTAACTAAACTTGGGCCTAACACCCTCGTGACCCTAACACAAAGCGGGACCACCACAAACTGACCCCACCACCATACAGGCCGCGGGTCGACCCGCCACATGGCCTCAACCCGACCCGGCAACGCGCAAAACACTAGCTCCCTGATCCGGAACAATCTCACTAATCACGTTACGAAAACCTAGCGGTCTTCTAAGCTCAACTACCCTCTTTCATTTCTCATCACTCAGGGATTTATCCCACAAAAATATCTCACGTAAACTATGCACTTCGATAAGGGTCAAACATGAAATAATTCTTTTACCAAAGATGGCCTCGCCTCTAAGGTCTCTACGTATAATAATATAAGGCTCCCACTCTCTCTATCCCCCAATCTTACCCGGTTAACTAACCAAAAATTCTAATCACAATAACACCATGCTAACCGAAAACAATACTTAAGATATTCGCATCTTACTATACATATAAATCTCTAAAGGGTTAAGGATATACCTGTATCTACGCCAGACTTCCTAGGTCGTTCTAATCAATCCCGCCTCATTGGGCGATACCGGGAAGGTGATGAACTATCCACCGATCTGAAGGCCGAAGTCTCTACATTCCCGCCAACTCGTTGGACAATTCCTCGCAAAATGGCCCTGCTGGCCGCAAACATAACAAGCTGCCGCAGAAGCACGACACTCCCCAAAATGACATCGACCACAATGGCCACACCGAGGTGGGGGTGGCCTCCTCTGGCTAACACCCCTTCCTCTCCGCACCACTGAATCCGCAACTGATCTAGTAGGCTGAGTCCTCCTTCTTGCACATTCTTTCGCCACATGGCCCTGACGGCCGCAAGTAAAACAAGCACCGCAAAGATGACATTTCCCGACGACGCCGCCACATCGTGAACACCGAGGAAAATCAACCTCGTGGAGGACACTCTGACCGCGGAGGCGCATGTCTAATCTGCTGCTGAGGCGGTTCGCCTCGAGAGTTACCAAATGATCCTGCCAATCGGGCCCTCTTCTGCTGATCTTGGTTAATCTGTCGATCTCTACATCTCTCAGCCCGCTGCACATAATCCTGAACGCAAGCCCGGCTCATTCCTGACTGAAGAGCTACTTCTTCACAACCCTTCTTTAGATAATCATCAATATCCTTGGTATACCGGTACATAAAATACTCTCTGGCTGCCAAATCCCTTGCTAGTAACAGGGCCGTCTCCTTCCAATCCATATTTTCTGCTTCCGCCGTGGAACCGGCGTCCAGATGTCATGGCCGCAGAGGAATCGCCGCCGCCGCCGTACAACTCGCCGCCGCGACGCCTCGTAACTCCTCGCATGAAGCATCACCCAGTGATGATTGGGCTGTGCCTTCTAACTCTCTCAACTCCACTCGCAGCCTCCTACCGCTTGCTTTCGGGCCCGAGTTGCTCGCGCGAGGCATCACCGGTAAAGGAAAGGAATACGTTAGAGGTCCAACTTATAACACAGCCTCTAAAGCACGATCTCGAGTGAGAAGAATGGAAACCAATCCTAAATATCCTATAGCCTCCCGACATTGGTGTGGTGCACAACACATCGATAATCAAGACTTACTAGATACGGTCTCAGACACTTTCCGAGGATTAATCGCTCGATACCACTTTTGTCACGACCGCCTGCCCGTGGATCGCTTTCCTTACCCGCACCCAAGTAGTCATACATCGTAGTAATCACGAATATAAAACAACCAAGATACGAAACAAGATAAATGAGACATAATTTCTGAGAAAAGGGTGCCTTTCGGCATATAATATAAATACCCAAAACGAACAGTTATATCCCAACTTTACAACAAGGCTACAGACCTCTAAGAGTTTAAAACAACAATGGCGGGACAGGGCCCCGCCATACCCCTGAATGTAAATACCTACAACGACAGGGGACCATACCAAAATGCTAAGCATCCGGAGAAACGGAGCTTTTCCAACGAAACGGTGATCCTAAGAACGGGATCAACAGAGGAGTACCTCTACCGCGGCATTTAACGCAGCCCCGGCGGGGTCGACAACAGTACCAAGTATGTGAAAATGTTAAGGACTTTTAATGAAATATAAGTATTTAAAACCATTTGTAAATACAATTATTTCAATTTGAACATTGTGCCACATAACAAACAAGAGCACTAATAGGTAAATCAGAATGTGTCTTTCCTAGGCCGCGAATGATCGAAGCAAGGCCAATCGCCCATAGTATTATTATGCATGCCTAACCCTGGACTCCCACAGTCCGCATAGGTCACACATAGACCCGCATGAGGTATTCTCGACGGGGCAGCCAACCCCAGCACTACCGATTTCCGCAGCCGCATAGCCTCGATAGACCGCATAGTCACACGCATCGCATAGGCATCCCCGCGTCGAGCTAATACACCGGAATGATCAATCTCGAGCATACCGCTGCTCGCATAGTCACACAGACCGCATAGCCGTAAAGACCGTGATCAGGGTGGCAAGCCCTGATAATAAGTCGAGGGGTATGTGATATAATAACAAGATAATAGTCTTAACGCTTAACAACGTAAGCATAACAAGAATAACATCACAAGACACTAACACACGTAGTATCATAACATGAGTACTTATCAAAACAAAGCAGAAGGTATCACAAGGTTATTACCAAAGAAACATAGACAAGCTAACCACACAAGGTACTTTAATGTTTACGATAACAAAACCAAGTTCTATCTTCAAAGTACTACATACATTAATTCTTTAAGAGGTCCATTTCTTTTATAACGCCATCCGATACCCGTAGTAATAGAGTGACTAACATTTTTAGGTAAACCAGAACACTTTCCTTTTTATAAATCGAGTAACAACATTCTTTTCTAAACGTTCAAGTTTGCCTAATTTTTAATACTCAAGTTTCTCATTTTCGAAAGGTTTCGTAGTTCATAGTTTAATCACTTAATGATGTAATTCTTCTTTAAAAAGATTTGAGAAACATATGCCTTATATGTGAGTAGGTTATTCTTATTTATAACAATCTGATTAAAGCAGCCATGATCTAGGAAATATCATTTTGTCTTATCTTAGCTCCTATGCAGATGGAGGTTTCTACTGGTTAATAATATCTTATTAGTCAATACATTTCCCTTTATTAACGCTGCTGTGGTTTGTCGATACTCATTCCGATTTCTGAAATCAGTAAAACATTATTCCTTTTAAAAACCAAGTACTCATTACTCACGAATGAGGTTTCACACAAAATTCATATTAATTTAATTAAGTCAAGTCTCTTATCTTTTAAGATCAAGTCTCCTAACTTCTAAAATCAATAAATCATTCGTTTTATCTCTCTTAAGCCGTTATACCTAACTTCCCATAAAGCTAGTATAACTCTTAAGCTTTTAAAACCAAGCGTTACTCTTCTTTCAAAAACAGTTCTTAATTCTTTTGAAATACTTCAAGATTCTTATTATTCAGGCTTAAGTCAAAAGACATTGCCGTATAACTACGTTCAATTAACACACGACGCTCACCGTACTATATATATATTCTTCAAAAATATCATGCTCAAAAGTATAGGAAGAATCACATACCTTCGCGAAATCCACCGCCAAGTGAATATGTCGCGCAGAGAATCGACCTATAATACCAAATACGCCTATCAACGCCTAATCAGATCGCATACAAAGCTCTAAGCAGAGGGTTCGCTATTCTATGGACATTTGGGCAGCACTTCCCTACCCGGTAAACTATACAGTCTACGGTAATACAGTCCTATGTGAGTACAGTTTAATTATTCTTCTTTTATACCCTTCTACGGTGATAACAGTTCATTTCTATTCTGTAATATCCTTCTAAGTATTTAATACTTATTCCTATACTTCTACAGTATGTATATTCTAATTACAAAGGGAGGATAAGGTTATTTACCTCGATAAGCCCAATATTATCCAAGTATAAACGTCGATCCTGAGCGAGGTTTAGCTCCTAAATGCACGTTCCGATAGCCCCAAGAACCCTTAGAAGTTCTACACCACTTCTACTTAAATACTATAAGGGATTTGGGCATTATAACAATACTTGGAAGACAACATTTCTACCAAGGGAGGGGGGGTAGTGTTTCGGCTAGGGCTTGCTTTAGAGGGCTCGCCAAGCCACTAAGGCTAGAGGAAGGGAGGTGTTGGACGAAACTATAACAAGAGAGGAGGGAATTTCAAGACTTGGAAAGTGAGTTGTGGATGAAGAACTCTTCATCTAAAGGGGGGTATTTATAGGTCAAGCATTGGCCAACCAATGGCCAAGATGATGCCAAGTGCAAGGCAAGTGTAGGGTGAGGATTTAGGCAAGTGTCCACTCTATCTACTACATCAAAAATATCCTACCAACTCCTTGACAAAAAGCCAACCCAATCGGCCACCCTTTACCGCCCAACGTCCCCAATGAGAGGGTGACAAGTGTCGCCCTCTCGTTGGTCCAAAATGTTTCATCTCTCGGAAAAATCCGCAAAAATTAGAAATGACATAGCCGTAATTTATCCTACGCGAGTTGTGTAAAACGTTTCGTCGAAAAATGACTCTAATCGGGTGTTGTGCACAAAGTGAAATTCGGCCCTTACATACTTTAAGCTTCAACTTTTCTACGTACGTCCTTACGTACATACTCTGGAAATACGGGGTATAACATTTAGGATTGGTTTCCATTCTTCTCACTCTAAGATCGTGCGATAGAGCTGTGTGGTTAGGGTCGTCTCTCCCTAACAAGTTATGTTGTTTACAGCTACAAGAAAGGCAACAGTGACCCAGGAAAGATTATGTGGATTTCGTATCAAGGTTGGTAATGTTTGTAGTATAGTTGGTATTGGGACATACAACTATACAAATTTATGTATGGGGGTCACATATGTGTTGCCTAGGATGATTTTAGATTACCAGGTTTTGATAAGGACTAAATAAATACCGGGAAGGTATGAGCGATTCTTTAACTCTCATCAAGGTTTTACGTGCTAATTTGAGATAATTAGGTGATGATGAGTTGTGTGAGAATGAAATGGACCCTTAAGAGGTTAACTAAGGGACTTAATGGAAGACTATGTTAATAGATTGAGCTACGTAGTGGGATTTCGAGAATGGTACGTGAGATCCGTATGGAGTAAGTATGGTTGTTGTGGACAAGACAACCCGATTATAGTATATGAGAAGTTAGTGTACCCGTTTACGGGGTGGGATCAGTTGATAGTAGTCCCGCTACGTGACAGGGTCACGAGGGTACAAGCCCGAGTCTAGTTAATCGTTTTATGGGTTCGTGGACGTGTTCCACCAGAACCAGGGTGTGAGAGCCGGAAATGGCCTTATGTTGTTTAAAATAGTAACTCCAAAGATCGAGGCCCGAATCTGTATGAAGGCTATGTACGTATGCTAGTATAAGTTTGGAAGTACGGAAAGAGTACGACCAGTGAAAAAGAGAGCAACCAAGTGTAAAGAAATGGAGCCTAAATCCATGAGGACCTTTCATGGTGACTACACCCGTGAGTGTTGGGTGGTAGCTGAGCGGGTAGATAATAATTACCAGAACGATACGTTGGACCCCAGCGCACCTAGAAGAGTCATATGACAGACGTTGAGGTCATTATGAGTACGAACTAGTTGGCCTCTTGTTATGCCAACGTGGACTACATAAGAGAGATTGATTCGGTACCAGTTCCCGGTAAGCCGGTTATCGAGTGGAAAGGAAGAGAAGTGGTGGTAACCAGTGAATTATCCTTCCTTCTTTGACATTGTTGATTTTAATAAGTCTGTGTGACTTGTTCATTTGAGGTAAATTGACGCAGAAAGTAAGTAATAATTGAATTTGAAGGAATTTATGTTAAGTGCCCTTGGAGGTACTTGGAGTTGGTTTGGTGTGGCGGTCAGGGCCACGACCTTCCGGATATTTCAGGAAAGTGTGCAAGGCATGAATAAAATAAGTACGAGTGCTGCCGGCAGAAAGCTGAGGGCATCTTTGGTAGGTTTTGAAAATCTACATGACTTTAAGGTGGTGCGTGATGATTAGATATTTACTGGACCGCGAGAGGACCCTGTGATTAGGGTTGTGACTCCAAGGAAAGTTTAAGTAAGGGAGATAAGTTCTCTCCCCTACGTAAAAGGACAGATTTACGTATTATTGGGTTGCGTGTACCCATGTTGTTAGACGAAGGATATGAGACTGGTAAAGTCTTCAGTATCGTCATACCATAGGTTACAACTGGGGATAACCGTGGGAAAAGTGTTGTGTTGGGGAAATTAAGAACGACGTACGAATTGGTCAGAGGAGTATCGTAAATATATAAATGCAGGTTGCACGCTTGTATGAAACTGTACGATTATGAATCAAGATAGAAATACTTTTGCTAATAATAAGCCTAAGGTAAGGATATGGCCGGAATGATAAAGGAGAATACGACTATGGTTATGTAAGTTGCACGAGATATGATTACCCCAGACTAGTGTAAGACCATTAGTAAATAATGGGCAGTAAGAACACCTCGAGGAAAGGTGGTAGCATCGGGTTACTACTTGACGAGATCAAGGAAATCTCCCCCCCTAAATTATGATTGACAGGAAGTCTTAGCCAGGAGGCAAGCAAAAGAATCAATTCTAAGTTAGTGACCAAGTTTGGTTGCAACAGAGAAAGGGAAACAGGAACCAAAAGTGAGATTAAGGATACCCGAATATTTCACAGGAATAAGAAAGACTTTCAGTTATTGGAAGATAAGTTGACCACGACATAGCTTCTAACCTCCCGTGAGACTAGAGGTTAAGTTATTATGATAACACGTTGGGTGTTAGGCTAGGGTGTCCGACGCAACCCGATAAGGATAGAGCCTATGTTTTCCCGGTAGTTAGGGAAGCAGGAAAGGAAATTACGCCACTCACGATTTAGAGCTGGCAGCAGTTAAATCGTGCCTTGAAGATTTGGGGGCATGACGTATATACAGACTTCATGTGGATATTTGTGCAAACCACAAAAGCCTCATGTATATCTGCAGACTGAGGCAGTAGAATTTGCGACAGCAATGGTGGTTAGAGTTACTCAAGGATTGTGATATTGATATCCTATACCATCCGGGGAAAGCCAAGACAGTTACAGATACTCTTTGTCGTGGATCTAAGGGTAGTCTGCCAGTTGGGCAGCCAGATAGACAGGACGTGGTCCGTGAGATTCATCAGTTACCGAGCCTAGGGGTTCGATTATTTGTTTCCAAGGTTAATGAAGTTTAGATCCGAGAGGTTGCCGAGTCTTCCGTCGTTGAGGAGGTAAAGAGGCGACAGTATGAGGATCCAGTTATGATACGGTATCGAGATACGGCTCTCCGAGAAGAGAAGAGCTGTTTGAGTAGCACCAGATGAGGTGCTGTGATATGAGGATAGATTGTGTGTACCCGGTGCTGCAGGACTAGTCAGCAGGTTTTAGGGGAGGCATACAGTGCTTATTGCTCAAATTGTTCGAGGCCGACTAAGTGGTGTCGTGACCTCAGAGGTATGTATGGGTAAGATGACCTAAAAGGGACATAGCGGAGTTTATCGCTTAGTGTCCGAATTTGTAGCAGTCATGGTTGAGCACCGAAGCCCGTGGGCTATTGCAGCGATTTAGATCCCGACTTAGATGTGGGAGGTAATTAAATGGATCTTGTGACAGGTGGCATCGCACTCGGAGGAAGTGCGACTCGTGGGTCATGGTAAATAAAGCCGAAACCGCCGTGTTCTTCCGGATTGGGACCACTTACTCGGCTGAGGATTATGCTAGCTTGTATAGCAGGGGGATTGTGAGACTGCACGGGGTTCCTACGTTTATGTTTTCACACAGATAAGCTCGATTACAGATAACTTCTGGAGGTTTTTCAGAAGGGTTTTAGGGACACAAAGTGAGTCTCGGTGTTTCATTACACCTCGATCGGGCCAAAGTGAGCATTCTATCCAGGTACTTGAGGATAGGTGGCGGGCCTGTGTTCTTGAGTTCAGAGATAGCTGGGAGGGTTAATTGCCTCTTGTTATGTTACGATTTACAGATACCCTTCCAAGATTCGATGGCCCCGTATGAGGCCTTGTATGTAAGAAAGTGTAGATCGCGGTTGGATGGTTCGACATAGGCGAGGTTCGCTTATTTGGTCGCACTTGATTCAAGTGTGGATAAGGCGAAGCTTATCCGGGAAAGAGTATTAGTAAGCTTAGAGTCGCAGGCTTTATGCAGATAACCGACGCCGACACTGGAGTTCAGCCGTTGTAGCCAGAGTATAAGTTATGTGGCAGCGTGGCAAGTGTGATTATGTTGGGTGTAGTCGCGGACTATGCCAATATCCGTTTAGATTGGACTACGAAAGAACATTCGGGGACGAATGTTTCTAAGGGGGGAAGAATGTTACACCCCGTAATTCCAAGAGGATGAGATGAGAACGTACGAAAGTAAATAAGATTCGAAGTTGGAAAAAGAAAAAAAAAAGTTGGCAGAATATTTTTTTGACAGTTTTTCAGTCAACTTGGAAGCAGTATATCTCCTAGTATAATTGGGGTTTTTAGGTGTTTCAAAAGCCTAATATGAAGTTCATTGAGTCTAGTTTCCAACGCAACAAACCGCTCGTCAATAGGACATCGGAGTAGAAAGTTATGGACGTTACAAGATCGGCTGACAGAACAGACAGGCCGGTTGCAGCGCCGGGGCGCCGGAAAGCCTGAAATTGTCTGAAATTGCAGCGCCGCGGCGCCGGCTGCAGGGCCGCGGCGCCGGGGCGGGATTTTTGCGGAAATAGGGTAAAAATAGAAGATATTTGTTGTAAAGGACCCCTGGGTGGGTGACAAGTGTCCCCCCAACTTGTGGAACAAGATAAAGGCTATATAAGACATGTCTTGCTAGATTTAAATCATTTGCAAGACTTCACCCAAATCTTCTCTTCTCTCTCAAATGGTTAAAACCCTAGGCCTAAATGAGATTTTTGGAAAGGCAACAAGAAGGAAATATGTTGGCAAGCTTGTAGGGGATTAGTAGAGATGATTTTAGCGGGAAGAAGAATTTCAAAAAGAGGAGCTAAAGTTGCTAAGGATCGACTTGTAATCTTGGAGCATTTTTGGGCTAAATGAGGTATAATCTTCGTCTTACTTTTGTAATTAAAGATTCCATGTTATTATAAGTTAGAAATGCTCATGTGATATGTGTTATGAAGATTGATAAGTGTTATGGAAATTTGGAAGCTCAAATCCGAAAATGACATGTTAAGCCATTTGAAATTGAAATACAAATTGGTCGATAATTAGAATCGTCGCATGTTTACCTATTTGAGGATTGTAGTAGTTATAATCAATTGTGGCTAGATAACATGTTATATTAAACCACTTGGATTGAAAAGAAATTGGAAGAAGAATTGGTATTGTTGCCCAAATTGCCGAATTGACATTGTAGTTTAGACTAGTTTGTTATATATTGTGGGGCGGAATTTTACATGTCTTGATTAAGCGTGTAATCCCCTATTGTTAACTACTTTGTTGGGCCTTAAATGTGGCGTGTTTGGTTATTGAATTCGGCCTTGAAAAAGGTGGCAAAGTATGTAGAAACAAAGGAAGTGCTGTCCGATTTTCCGTAGAATTTAGTGACTTTGCACTTGAAATATTCTACGTTTAAAGTAAGAAGTTAATAGACGTGTTATGGTCATTATAGGTTGACATACTACGTACGGTGAATTGGACTTAGCAAGTGGATTAAACCGAAGAGGTATGTGGAACTTTCTTATCTCTTGAGCATGAATAAGTTGTAAATGTATAGTACGGTAGACGTACAAGATTTTGACAATCTGGGTCCATTTGATATCCTTGGCTTATTTTAAGAATGTCCAAGTTGATTGAGTTAGGGAGTTAACTCACTTGTTTAAATATTAAGGATATCTTGGTTTTCAAAAGTTAAGAGACTTTAAGTATGTTGAAAGTATTATTGATACTTGTTTTGTTGGAAAGTTTAGGTCTCTTGGTTATAAAGAAGTATGTAAGTTGCTAATGTATAAAGCTAGTATAACGGCTTTATGGGAAGTTGGTTATAATAGCTTTATGGAAAGATAAAAAAAGAGTGGTTTACTCTAAGTAATTTAAGTATGTTAAATGACTTGAAATAACGAAAGGCAAATTGATTTAAAGGCATCAATTGCTTAAGGTTTTAAAAGAAAGAAGTCACTTGATTTAGAAGCCCGAAAATGTATTTTCTAAAAAGGTATTGTGACTTGTCTTAAAATGTAGTTATGACTTGATACTACGATTATTAGTATCTTGGAAGTTTTATTTGAAAATGAGTCATTTAAAAGAATAGAAGTACGTAGTACTTTGGGTTAAACTCCCGGATTTATAATGTCATGTTAGTGCCTTAAGTAAACTAAAATGAGAGTGTATATGAATAAGACTAATAAGAAGTTAGGGGGATTTCTTAACTTGCTTATTTATTGTATGATAAGCCGGTAGTGCTTATGTTATGTATGATAAGCCGGTAGGGCTTATGTTATGTATGATGGCCAGTTGAGATAGGGTAAGAGTATATCTAAGGGGTAAATCCCCAAGATCGTTATACCACCTTCTCCAGGGTAAGAGTATATCTGAGGGGTAAATCCCCAAGATAGTTATACCACCTGCTTCAGGGTAAGAGTATAATTGAGGGGTGAATCCCCAAGATAGTTATACCACCTGTTTCCGTGGATTTTCTACCCACGATGCGAGGAATACCTCATGCGAGTCCTTATGGGCTTATGCGGGTGAAATAGTCCCACGCGCGGCATGCCTATGCGAGAATACCTCACGCGGTCCGCACGACCTACGCGGTGAAATAGTCCCGCGAGTAGGATTGCTTAATGATATCGCGGACGGATGGTTCGCTTTGATCGTTAGCTTCCTATTTTTATGTCAGACGTATACTCCTAGTTACTCTCATTGTTAGTAAGGCAATCGTGGTAATCGTTAATTGAGTTATCATACCGCTCCGCTTTATTATAGACTTATGATTTCATTACAAGCATTTCTGGCCACATATTTGGTACATGTTGATCGACCTCCTTCGGGGCCGCTCATGCCGCAGTAGAGTATGTGCTGATCCTCGCCTTAGGATCATCGTCAGCTATTGAGAAGCTCCTTTATTCCGAGGCTTATCCTCGTATTGCCGGTTGTTGTACATTCAGGGGTATGGCGGGCCCTGTCCCGCCAGAGTTGTTATTCTTAGAGGTCTGTAGTCACATTGTGGATTGGGTTGTAAAGAAAAGAAAAGAAAATGTACTGTTTTATTTGTATAGCTTACGGAAGGTGGCCTTATCGGCTAGCCTGTTGCTATTTTATGTTTGAGCATTTTATCAGTTGTGCATGTTCCGCTGCTATTCTCTGATGTATACCGAAAGGGGTGCCTAGGTAGGGCACCAGTCGCGGGCCCGGGGTCGGGTCGTGACAGCATGCCCTCAAAGTCATTACTAAAATATAACCATGGGTCTCACGCCCATAATATCAATCATGCCCGTGGAATCCTTCCTCACTGCCGGCAGTCCATGATATAATATAACACCAATAGGCATACATGAACACCAAGTCCCACCTGTGTCCTAAAAATCAGACGCGGTAGGAAAATGAACCACCAGATCCAGCCTGCATCATAAAACTGACGGGGGCAAGTACGAAAGCTATCTACTGATCCAGTGGCTATCAATCGAGCGGGGCAAGTACGAAAGCTAACTACCAGATCCAGCCTGTCGTCACGAGATATGACCGGGGCAAGTGCGAAAGCTATCTACCGGAGTCTACCGTACCAAACTGTGCAATAGCACTGACGGGGGCAAGTACGAAAGCCAACTACCAGATCCAGCCTGCGTCATCAACTGACGGGGGCAAGTACGAAAGCTAACTACCAGATCCAGCCTGCGTCACTAAATCTCATGGAGGGCCAATCCATGGAACAACAATATCCCACGTGGTCGCATGCCCCGGAATCCCACATCGTATAAGCATGACCATGGGGTAATACAAACAAATCCGGGAATCTAACCCGCCTCCTGGTCACATGCCCCGGAATCCCACATCGTATAAGCATGTCCAAGGAGTAATACAAATAATGGAAGCATACCCGTGGAATCCCACATCACCGTCGGTACGTCCAAGTAAACTTACAACAAGACAGCCGGCCCTCCAACCGAGAGTCGCGGCAACGTAAAAATATAATACTTGCACTCAAAGGCTATCACCAGCACACATAGGCAAGTTCATAAAATCTTTAGACTTTCATTTTATAAACTCAAGACACTTATAGAATAATTCTCAACTAAACAAGCCAAAGTACTTATCAAGGCACACATAGAATAATTCTCAATTAAACAAGCCAAAGTACTACGTACGTACATTCTTTTCAAAAGACTCCTTTTTATGTAAAGCCCCAATATACTAACACCCGTAGTATCAAGGGGTGTCTATTTTTCAAAGTAAGTTACTACACTTTTAGAAAACTCATTTCAAAGCTTGAAATCAAGTGACTTCAAATTTTCACAATCTAGGCAACTTATGCCTAATAATCAAAATAGACAACTTTCTTAACCTTCCATAAAGCCGTTATAACCAACTTCCCATAAAGCCGTTATAACCCTTTATGGTTTTAGACCAATTCATTCCTTTTTATAACCAAGAGACTTATACTTTTAAAACCAAGTATCACATACTTACAAATCAAGCTCTTAACTTTCAAAATACTTCAAGTCTCTTAATATTTAGAAAACAAGTTTCTTCTACTTTTAAACCTCAAGTAAATCACTCCTTTAACTCCCCTAAAGTCATTATAACAACCCTTAGGTCTTGGACTAAGGCACTAGCCAAAAGGTTTGGAAACCACTTCCTTTTCAAGACTCTATGTACTTTAAGTAAAATACTTTCACTCTTAAGAATCCAAACTTCACTAAGGCAATGGATTATACAACTTACAATTTAAACATCAAAGTACAATCAAGGTAAGTACATAGAACAAATTCTATTTTTGGAAATCCAAATACAACCAAGGAATGGATCATTTAAGGAGTAGGACATACTTTCTTTATCTTAAGGAATCATGCTAGAAGAGGAGATAGTTCACATACCTTTTCGGCTAAATCCACAAGCTAAGCCGAATACGCCGCACGTAGAAGTGTCAACCTATAATGGTCACAACATGACTATCAATTTCTAGTTTCTAACGTAGAATAATACTAAGTATACGGTCTCTTATTCTACGAAAAATCGGGCAGCACCTCCTTTGTTTCTACATACTTTGCCACCTTTTTCAAGGCCGAATACAATAACCAAACATGCCACATTTAAGGCTCAACACAACAACCAACCAAAGGGGATTACACGCCTTACAATACGTGTAAAATTCCGCCCCACCATTCATACGAAGTAGTTTAATATCCAAAGCCATTCTCGGCTAACTTATACAACAACACTAAGTCTTTTTCAATTCTTTTCCAAATTCCAAGTTCTAAGGTCTAACATGTTATATAGTCATAAACAACTTCAACAACTACAATGATAAGTAAACTTTAATTGCTAAAACGACAAGAATTATACCTTTACAAGCCCTTAAAATTTCCAAGATTCAAAGTCGCTCCTTAGCAATTCTTAGCTCCTTTCCTTTACGCTCCAATCCGCTATTTGAAGCCTTTAGAAGTTCACAACCAACTTCTCTTCCATTTCCAATCCAAAACTAGGAAAACTACTTAGGTTTTCGCCTTGCGACTAACCTGAAAACGTCGTTTTTCCGGGATCTTTCTATTGAGATAACCTTACAATACCCTTAGGGACCTTGGGTTTAAGTCTTGTGAATAATGGATCAAAACTACAAATTTTTTGTGTGGAACTTGACACAAACCCGAGAGCTCCTTTAGCAACAAGAAAATGTTGTGATTTTTTCTAAGTGTTGAAGACTAGTCTTGCACTAGTGTAGTGTATATATAACACAATGGAGGGCTTAGATTAAAACACTTGTGGGCTAGGATGAAGAGCAATTAATGTTAAGCCAAGTGGACAAGTTGACAAGTCAACAATCTCAAGCTTTGAAGACTTATCTTCCTTGATGGTCAATGACCATTTTACCCTTACTAAAATCGACCAAGACCATATGTGGGGGGTGCCACGTGTCGCCCTCTCATTCGTCCATAAAAATTCCGTAACTCTCGTGGGCCCCACAAAAATGTAAAATTCCTCGGGTGGGCCCCACGTGACCAAATCCGTAAAAATAAATTTCCATAATGTTAATAAGTTCCATACTCTTCAAATAATGCATTTTGAGAATCTAATTCTCCTTAACGAACATTTTTCCTTTCCGACGTTCGGAAGATTTTCTGTCGGAAAAACAATTCTTCCTTTCGTACCAATTTCCAAGTCGTGATTCCTTACGTACAGTCTCTTATACATGTCCTGGACTTACGGGGTGTAACATTCTTCCCCCCTTAGAAACATTCATCCCCGAATGTTCTTAGTCGGTTGTCAAGCTATACAAACTCCGGCATAAACTCTATACTATGCCTATCAATCAAAACTGCACAAGACCAACGATGCCACACATGGCCACCACAACATACGTAAACATATCAATGGACCTTCCGTCCGCGACCCCTTCTCACAAAACTCAAAGGTTACAGTCTTCTCAAACACGGGATCCTTAGGGGTTCCTTTCTTTCCTTACTTGTCATACTTTCTCGTACTTCCAAACTTATTTAGTACACGTACAAAATCTCAAATATTGTTTCTGTTCTCCGATTCTTGGAGTTACTATCCCAACTTGGCTATTATGCTACTTGAATTTCCGCTAAGGCTCTTCTCGGTCCTTACGACCTGATTCCGGTGGAACGCATCCACGAACTCGTAAAACGATCAACTAGACTTGGGCCTTGCATCCTCGTGACCCTATCACATAGCGGGACCATATCCAACTGACATCACCCCATTCCATACTACCGGTTGACCCGAAATGAGTCCATAACCCGACCCATCGTCATACTTAATTTCTCATTCTTAGTCTGGAATAAATCTTTCTCTTATCTCAAGGTACTTCTCACCCTATCCTCCCATTCACTAGAGGTTCGTCACATAAGCCAAAATATTTCTATCAGACATTCTTCCCTATCGGTCTTTACAATTCATGGATAATTACAACTTGTGAACTCTACACAACTATAGTCTCATCACTTAACATTCTTGTCAACATTCTCAAATTTTCACTTTACTAATCAAAGTATTCCTAACTATTGTGGTACTATAACTTACAACTGATAGCAACAAAGGTAAAAAATATATGCTAGGGCGAAATCTGACTCTCTCAATGCACGTATGATTCAAAAGAATCGAGATATACCAGAACCCCACGCGATGTCGCCTCACGATCTGCCCGATGAGTCACGTCATCTATGCGGTTTGAAGGACCGCCAGAACCATAAACTCCACCCTGACCTCTACCACTACGGTGGTGACATCCAACACCGCCTCGGGACGACAATGTGGAGGAAAGGTAACCAACCATCGGCCTCATAGGTCGAGCCACCTCACCGGTTCTTCTAAAAGGACATACCCTCAGTATATGGCCCGGACGGCCACAATAAAAACAAACACCTGTGCCATAACGGAATTTCCCCATATGACGCTTACTACATCGAAACACTGAGGAAAAAGTGGCCTCGACTGAGAAAATCCTCTGCGCCTTTGAGAACCTCGACCCCTGGAACTTGGACCGGCTCCTAAATACCTTGTGGAGTCCATCTCCCACTTGTGAGCTGCGGGGGTATGTAATGGGTAGGATGGGACGAATATCTCAATCGCTGCTGAGGCTGCTCGTCCATAAACTCACCGGGATAACCAACCGGTCTAGCCCTCTTACGCAGATTTCCGCGCTGGCCCTCTACTCTCTGTACACCGCTTGCATCGCCGAATAACCTCCTCGCGATGAAATCAGAGCACCGCTTATCTTGGTCAATAACATAATCGCTTCCTCATGACCTATAGTCTTCTCATAATCGAAATCGAGGCTCGTGCTTTGGCCTCAAAATGTTATACCCCGTATTTCCAGAGTATGTATGTAAGAACGTACGTACATTTGTACAAACCAGAATTAGGTTAAGGATGAAATTGTGAACTTTCGACGGAAAATATTCCGAACCTTGTGAAGGAAATTCTACGTTTTTAATATTTTAACCGATTACGGATTTTTTCCGAGAGACGAAATATTTTGGACCAATAGGAGGGCGACATGTGTCACCCTTAGTTGGCATGGGTTGGACGAAAATGTGGCCAAGTGGACAAGGTCAAATGGTCAAGTCTTGGAAGATATTTTCCTTGGGTGAGTGGGGGTAGGTAGGGAAGGTGGTGGACGTTTTTTGTGTGTGCTAGTGGAGGCCACATGGCTCTTGGTTGTGGGGGACATATGTCCCAATGTTGTGGTGGACATATGTCCCAAAATTATGGTGGACACTTGGTTGGAAGACCTCTTACTTCACATGGATCCCAATCTACACCATCTATTTGTTTTAATCTAGACCATTGGTGGTTCTATAAATGTTACACCCCGTATATTCAAGAAGTTAAGATAAGAACCTACCCCGGAATATAAGATTTGAAAGTGGAAAGATAAGTTGACAAACATGTGTTGGACGGATTTTGAGTCTATCTTGGAGTGTTGTACCCCAGTTGTTAAGAATTGTGAGGTTTTAAAGAGCCTAGTGTGTAGTCCGTTAAATCTAGTTCCCAACGCAACAAACCGTTCGTCGATAGGACATCGGAGTCAAAAGTTATGGAAGTTTCAAGTTTGCGCGCAATGCAAAGCAGTTGGTTTCGGTTCAGGTGCAGCCGCGGCGCGGACGCAGCGCGCCGGTTGTTCTGGGGGTTCGCGGGTTGCCGCATCACGCGCCGAACGCAGGCCGCGCCGAACGCATGCAATTATTCTCTGAGCGGAGCCGCTGGCGCCGCCGCGGCGCGCTGGCGCGGGAATTTTCATGCGGAAAGGTGAAATCGTGGATATTTTCGAAAAGAGCCTATGGGAGGGTGACAAGTGTCCCTTCCATCCTTTTGACCAGAAAGTGGTCCTATTTTAGGGCCAAGTCTTGGAAGACTTGGCCATTCCATCTCAAAACCCTCCTAAGAAAAACCCTCTCCCTTTTCTCTCTAGATTTGAAGAAAACCTTGCCTTAGGAGAAATTGTGGGAGCGGCGGCAAGAAGGAAAAGTGTGGGTAAACTTGTGGGAAGCGTGGTGGTCGAGTTTGACGAAAAAGAAGTGGAAGAACAAGGGCTTTTGTGGGCTATTCCAAAAGGTAAAAGTTTCCCCTCCTCTTGGATTTGAGTTAATACTTGTCCTAGTAGTTTAGAAGTGAGCCCGAGGCTGTTGTATTTAAGTTTGAATAGATTTGGATCTTGTTGTCTTGTTGAAAACCGGAAATGGGCATGTTAGCCTTAAGATTTTAACTTCAATTTGGTTACTAATTTGGACATCACATGTTGTAAAGGGGAAATTGTAGTTGTTGAAGATGTCTAGGGCTAGATATCACGTTGGACCTAATAACTTGGATTGAAAAAATAATTGGAAAAGATTTAGGATTAATTATATTGTTGGCCAAGAATGGCATGGAAAGGATTGGGTTATTGTTGTATTATTGTGGGGCGGAATTTTACGCGTCCTGTAAAGGCGTGTAATCCCCTTTGTGGTTAGCTGAATTGTGTGCCTTAAATGTGGCGTTGGTTATTGAATTCGACCTTGGAAAAGGTGGCAAAGTTAGTAGAAACAAAGGAAGTTCTGTCCAAATTTCCGTAGAATGTAGGGACCTTGCACTTAGTTTATTCTACGTTCGAAACTAGAGATTGATAGACGTTTTATGACCCTTATAGGATTGAAGTACTACGTGTAGCATATTCCTCTTAAGGGAGATAGTACTGTGGATCATTTTGCTTATTGTCGACAATCGTCGCGAGGTATGTGATTCTTCCTATCCTCTTCAGCATGACTATTTGTGAAATATATAGTGCAGTAGATGCACGTGTGTTAAAGGAATTTGATTTCCCTTGTTGTGCCTTGACTTGATATGAAGTGTAAGGGTCTTGATTGTTTGAAAAAGTAGGAAAATCTTATTCGTTAGTAATAAGTATCGGTGGTTAAAGAATAAGCCCTCTTGGTCTCATAAGGGCTTATAGTTGTAATTGGTTGGTTTAAAACATAAAATGTTATAACGGCTTTATGGGAAGTTTGTTATAACCACTTTATGTAGGTAAAAGAATGGTTTGTTGATTTCAAAAGAAAAGAGACTTAAGAATTTAAGGTGTTTTGGTTTAAAAGAAAGGCATGATTTTGTCTTGACGTGTTTTTAAAAAACATAAAGTGTTATAATAGCTTTATGGGAAGTTAGTTATAACGACTTTATGGAAAATAAAGAAATGAATTCATTATTGGATTTAGATTGGTAACTTGATTTTTGGGAAAAGAGAAGTAACTTGTTTTCAAATATTGAACTCTTTGTGATGGAAAAACATAAGTGGCTTGGTGATAAAAGGTAGGAGTACCTTGATCTTAAAGGGGTTAGATACTTGGGGTTTATTGGTATACTGACGTGTGCTAAGAAGTGTTTAAAGTACCTTGAGTTGTGTAATCGCCATGCTTGTTGTGATAGCCTTTGTTTGTGCAAGTGTTTGATTGTGCACATACCGAGCCTCTCGATGAGGTCGACTATCCGTTGATTGATGGACATACCGACACGTTGGGTAGCCCACGGTTTTGCGTCCACCGTTGGTATTATCTTATTATTAGTCTGGACATACTGACACGTTGGGTAGCCCACGGGTATGCGTCCACAGTGGGTATTATCTTGTTATTAGTCTGGACATACTGACACGCTGGGTAGCCCACGGGTATGCGTCCACAGTGGGTATTATCTTGTTATTAGTCTGGACATACTGACACGTTGGGTAGCCCACGGGTATGCGTCCACAGTGGGTATTATCTTGTTATTAGTCCGACATACCGACATCGGGTAGCCCACGGGTATGCGTCCACAGTGGGTATTATCTTGTTATTAGTCTGGACATACTGACACGTTGGGTAGCCCACGGGTATGCTTCCATAGGGATTGTTATCTTGTTACCTCCTTTGGGCATACCGACACGTTGGATGGTCCACGTACGGGCCCACTAGGGACTTCCAGGCCACGCTTATACCGAGGTGAGACGCCGGCATGCGGCTATCAGGCGTTAAATTCCGTTGTATTTGAGTGATGATTTCACGCATGAGTCCCTAACTTGACATGATCGCTTATATGTTGTGTAATCGTAGTTTGGTTATCATACATGTCTCCCGCTTTATATAGACTATTATGATTTCATTTACGTATTTTTCGCCACATACTTGGTACCGTTGTCTTCGACCTCCTTCGGGCCGCGTTCATGCCGCAGGTCGAGGTACATAGCTTGCAGGTCCGCACTCTTAGGATCGCTGCTCGCTTCTGAAAGCTCCATATCTCCTAAGCTTGTCCTGCGTGGTACGGCCTCAAGTGGTAGATTTTTGTACATTCGTGGAAACGGGGCCCCGCCCCGTCACTATGGTTTTAGAAATCTTAGAGTCCAGAGTATCGCAAGGCGCGGTGGTAAGGGATGAATCGCTCAAGTTTTCATTTATGTACAAAAGGTAACCGTTGGGTTAGCCTGCTTTCTTATTTCACCGCTTTCTTTCATGAGTTTTTATTTTCACCGGTTTTCTCTCGACGTTGTATCACTAGGGTGCCCGGTAAAGCACTACCACGCCCGAGGTCGGTCGTAACAAAAGTGGTATCGAGCGATTAATCCTCGGAAAGTGTCTACTGCATCGTATCTAGTAGTCTTGATTATCGGTGTGTTGTGCACCACATCTATAATCGTGAGGCTATATGATATTTAGGATTGGTTTCCATTCTTCTCACTCGAGATCGTGCCTTAGCCGTGTTATAAGTTGGACTCTCCGACGTATTCTTTGTATACGGTGATGCCCACGCGCAAGGCAACCGAGCCCGTGGCGGCAAGGCAACAGAGGAGTCGCGAGTAGAGCGGCGGTCTCACCGAGACCACGGCACCGAGCCTCACCCCACAACCAGGCGTAGGAGATGGGTTACGCGAGATGGCGCTATTGGCCGTGATCGTGGCTAGGCACGAGGATAGGCCGACGCAGCAGCCCAAAGAGTACCATGGTTCACCCAAGGTTAGATAGTTTGAGACTACGGATTTTCTCGAGTCGCAGCCACCCGAGTTCTACGGTCGAGGCACGAGGATGATCCACGTGAGTTCATCCGAAGCCATTCACGATCATGAGAGTGATCAAGGCTTCGAGACCGAGTCGGTGGTTTTTGTTCACATCGCCGCGTGATACTGCAATGACCGGTTTGATTCGCGAGCTGTCCCGGGAGCATACACCTCCACTGGTCAGCGAGTTCTCAGAGGCTTTCCTTGGCCATTTCTTGCCTCCACGGATGAGGGCACGCCGACGGATTTTTAATGCCGAGACAAAAGAGGCGCACGCTCGGGAGTACAATGTGTGAGTTTGACTCATCGCCCGATGTCCCCGCTTTGTGGCCAATACGAGGATAGAGTGCACCGTTACGCCACACAGACTCGATGACTACTTAGCGTAGAGTTGCACGGAGTAGCTCTTCACCGAGCATGGATATTGCCCGCATGCCGCTCATGCACTGGGTGTGAGAGCGTGAGGCCGACGGAATAACCAAGATCGCCAGAAGGCGTGGCGCAGGTCCTATGGTGACCTCCGAGGCAGCGCCTCGCAAGCAGACTAGTTATTTACCTCGGCCCAAGATAGAGTGCTCCATCACGCCTTCGACGCTCAGAAATTTAGGAGCGGTCGTGGCTCCTGTGTTTCGTGTTTTGGGGAGCGGACGCGTTAGTCAGATGGGACCACCCCTACCTCGTTGTGGCCGTTGTGGTAGGCTCCATGGTGGGGAGTGTCGTGCTGGAATGGGGGTTTGTTTTGCATGCGTCCAGAAGGGCCATTTCGCGAGGAATTGTCCAACCAGAGATAGCACGGATGTAGAGACTCACGCCGGGATCGATGGTCGATTCATCTCTCTCCTTTGTGCGCAGGAAGGAACATGAGTAGAACGGCATGAAGGGACAGTGAAGTAATAGTTACAGGTATATTCTTAACCCTCTAGAGACTAGTATGCATTGTTGTTGTGGTGATGTGTTAAGTGCTATGTTCGGATAGCTTCGTGTAAAAAGGTGATTTAGAAATCTGGCTAGTGAAAAAAAAAAGGTAAGTCTGAGGATGAGGAAATTTTGAACCTTAGAAGTTACGACAACTGTAATAGTTGAGACCTTAGATGTAAGGCCGTCTTGAGTAAAAGATTTTACAGTTATCTTTGTCGGAGTACATAGTACGGGGAGTATATTTGGGTGATAAGTCCTTGAGTGGTGGGAGTTTTTGTGACATTAGAGATGATCCCTCTTTGGCTGGATTATAGAGTTTTGTGTGATTTGTATATTATGGCCATGAATGGCATAATTGTTTTCTTTGTTAGTATAGTGGTGGAGACTGCACCGGCGCGTGTACTTTGGAGACTTAGAAGGAACATTCGGGACGAATGTTTCTAAGGGGGGGAGAATGTTACACCCCGTATATTCAAGAAGTTAAGATAAGAACCTACCCCGGAATATAAGATTTGAAAGTGGAAAGATAAGTTGACAAACATGTGTTGGACGGATTTTGAGTCTATCTTGGAGTGTTGTACCCCAGTTGTTAAGAATTGTGAGGTTTTAAAGAGCCTAGTGTGTAGTCCGTTAAATCTAGTTCCCAACGCAACAAACCGTTCATCGATAGGACATCAGAGTCAAAAGTTATGGAAGTTTCAAGTTTGGTGCGCAGTCAGGCAAAGCAGTGGTTTCGGTTCGAGTGCAGCGGCGCCACGAATCGACGCCGCGCGCGGTTGTTCGGGGTTCGCGGGGTTGCCGCCGCGCCGAATGCAGGCGGCTCGGAACGCAGCAATTATTCTGAGAGCGGCCGGCGCCGTCGGCGGGGCCGCGGCGCCAAGGCGGGAATTTTCTGCGGAAAAGGCTGAAATCAGGGGATATTTTCTAAAAAGAGCCTATGGGAGGGTGACAAGTGTCCCTTCCATCCTTTTGACCAGAAAGTGGTCCTATTTTAGGGCCAATTCTTGGAAGACTTGGCCATTCCATCTCAAAACCCTCCTAAGAAAAACCCTCTCCCTTTTCTCTCTAGATTTGAAGAAAACCTTGCCTTAGGAGAAATTGTGGGAGCGGCGGCAAGAAGGAAAAGTGTGGGTAAACTTGTGGGAAGCGTGGTGGTCGAGTTTGACGGAAAAGAAGTGGAAGAACAAGGGCTTTTGTGGGCTATTCCAAAAGGTAAAAGTTTCCCCTCCTCTTGGATTTGAGTTAATACTTGTCCTAGTAGTTTAGAAGTGAGCCTGAGGCTGTTATATTTAAGTTTGAATAGATTTGGATCTTGTTGTCTTGTTAAAAACCGGAAATGGGCATGTTAGCCTTAAGATTTTAACTTCAATTTGGTTACTAATTTGGACATCACATGTTGTAAAGGGGAAATTGTAGTTGTTGAAGATGTCTAGGGCTAGATATCATGTTGTACCTAATAACTTGGATTGAAAAGATAATTGGAAAAGATTTAGGATTAATTATATTGTTGGCCAAGAATGGCATGGAAAAGATTGGGTTATTGTTGTATTATTGTGGGGCGGAATTTTACGCGTCCTGTAAAGGCGTGTAATCCCCTTTGTGGTTAGCTGTATTGTGTGCCTTAAATGTGGCGTTGGTTATTGAATTCGACCTTGGAAAAGGTGGCAAAGTTAATAGAAACAAAGGAAGTTCTGTCCAAATTTCCGTAGAATGTAGGGACCTTGCACTTAGTTTATTCTACGTTCGAAGCTAGAGATTGATAGACGTTTTATGACCCTTATAGGATTGAAGTACTACGTGTAGCATATTCCTCTTAAGGGAGATAGTACTGTGGAGCATTTTGCTTATTGTCGACAATCGTCGCGAGGTATGTGATTCTTCCTATCCTCTTCAGCATGACTATTTGTGAAATATATAGTGCAGTAGATGCACGTGTGTTAAAGGCATTTGATTTCCCTTGTTGTGCCTTGACTTGATATGAAGTGTAAGGGTCTTGATTGTTTGAAAAAGTAGGAAAATCTTATTCGTTAGTAATAAGTACTCGGTGGTTAAAGAATAAGCCCTCTTGGTCTCATAAGGGCTTATAGTTGTAATTGGTTGGTTTAAAACATAAAGTGTTATAACGGCTTTATGGGAAGTTTGTTATAACCACTTTATGTAGGTAAAAGAATGGTTTGTTGATTTCAAAAGAAAAGAGACTTAAGAATTTAAGGTGTTTTGGTTTAAAAGAAAGGCATGCTTTTGTCTTGACGTGTTTTTAAAAAACATAAAGTGTTATAATAGCTTTATGGGAAGTTAGTTATAACGACTTTATGGAAAATAAAGAAATGAATTCATTATTGGATTTAGATTGGTAACTTGATTTTTGGGAAAAGAGAAGTAACTTGTTTTCAAATATTGAACTCTTTGTGATGGAAAAACATAAGTGGCTTGGTGATAAAAGGTAGGAGTACCTTGATCTTAAAGGGGTTAGATACTTGGGGTTTATTGGTATACTTGACGTGTGCTAAGAAGTGTTTAAAGTACCTTGAGTTGTGTGTAACTGCCTATGCTTGTTGTGATAGCCTTTGTTTGTGCAAGTGTTTGATTGTGTGCTACCGAGCCTCTCGATGGAGGCGCTATCCGTTGATTGATGGACATCGACACGTTGGGTAGCCCGGGTATCGTCGCGATGGGTATTATCTTATTATTAGTCTGGACATACTGACACGTTGGGTAGCCCACGGGTATGTGTCCACAGTGGGTATTATCTTGTTATTAGTCCGACATACCGACATTGGGTAGCCGGGTATCGTCCACAGATGGTATTATCTTGTTATTAGTCCGACATACCGACACGCTGGGTAGCCCACGTACGCGTCCACAGATGGGTATTATCTTGTTATTAGTCCGACATACCGACATCGGGTAGCCCACGTATGCGCCCACGATGGGTATTATCTTGTTATTAGTCCGACATACCGACACGTTGGGTAGCCCACTGTATGCTTCCACAGGATTGTTATCTTGTTACCTCCTTTGGGCATACCGACACGCTGGATGGTCCACGGTATGGGCCTACTAGGACGGTTCCAGGCCATGCTTATACCGAGGTGAGATCTTGCCGCACGCGCTATCAGGAGTTAAATTCGGGTTGTATTTGAGTGATGATTTCACCGCACGAGTCCCTAACTTGACATGATCGCTTATATGTGATCGTAGTTTGGTTATCATACATGTCTCCGCTTATATAGACTATTATGATTTCATTTACGTATTTTTCGCCACATACTTGGTACTGTTAGATCGACCTCCTTCGGCCGCGTTCATGCCGCAGGTTGAGGTACATAGCTTGCTGATCCGCACTCTTAGGATCGCTGTTCAGTTCTCGGAAAGCTCCATATCTCCGGAAGCTTGTCCTGTGGTACGGTTCCCTGAAGTGGTAGATTTTTTGTACATTCAGGGGCATGGCGGGGCCCTGTCCCGTCACTATGGTTTTAAAATTCTTAGAGGTCTGTAGCACTGTTGTGGGCAGGGTGGTAA
This sequence comes from Przewalskia tangutica, assembly GCA_029844215.1. Lineage (NCBI taxonomy): Eukaryota > Viridiplantae > Streptophyta > Magnoliopsida > Solanales > Solanaceae > Przewalskia > Przewalskia tangutica. Next base: position 38,810,343 of record CM056732.1, on the reverse strand, counting down.
GGGATGTAACTGTTCAAGTTTTCATTTATGTACAAAAAGGTAACCGTTTGGGTTAGCCTGTTTTCTTATTTCACTGTTTTCTTTCATGAGTTTTTATTTCCGCTGGTTTTTCTCTGATGTTGTATCACTAGGGTGCCCGGGGTAAGGCACCAGTCACGGGCCCGAGGTCGGGTCGTGACAATAAATACCCCTCAAGTGCAAGACTAAATCTTCATCCCTTAAACACTTTCCAAGTCTCAAAATCCCTCCCCCTTGTTAGTTGTTTTTCGTCCAAAGTACCCCCTTGTAAGCTCTCACGAACCCCCTTCCTAGTTGTCTCGTTAAATACCCTCCCCTTGGTAGAAAAAGTATTCTCCAAGTATTGTTACTATTCCAAAAATACCTTAGCCCATATACCTTGTAGTATTCCAAGTTACCTCTATACTAAAAGCCCGAAAAATACTACTATACTTCCTTTAGTCACAAAACGAAACCCTAGGGAAAATATTCATAGTTGTTTGAAGTACTAAGTAGAAGTTGTGTAGAAACTTCTAAGGGTTTCTCGAAGCGGATTGGAGCTTACAGAATAGGAGCTAAACGTTGCTCAGGATCGACATTAATCTTGGATAATTTTGGGCTTATTGAGGTAATGATCTTTATCCCCCTATTGTATTTGGAAATTACATATTGTAGTAATATATAGTTGAGTATACTATATATAGAATGAATATTGAAAAGAATCGAATCAGTAATTACAATCGCTTGAAGGATATTAAAGAAGAGAATTGAATCAGAATTACATAGATCAGTAGTTACGAGACTTGCAGAAGATTGTGAGACAAATTGTACACGCCCGTTAGACGTGTAATCCTCGGGAGTTGTTGGCACAGTAGCGGCCCGAGTAGAGGAGGATTTATGTGGTTACGTGAGAGGAGTCTTGCCGAATTTTTCCGTAGAAATATTCTACGAAGAGATCTGAAGTTAATAGGCATTTTGTGGCCTTTATAGTCAAGTAATACGAGTAGCGTATTCTACTCAAGAGTGGAAAAGGCTAGCAGGTTACTGATCGTGGAGCGCTTTGCTAATTGTCGATAATCGTCGCGAGGTATGTGAACCTCTTCCTATCTTTCTAGCATGATATGTTGTGAACTATGTAGTACGGTAGACGTACATGTGTTAAATGAATTTGGTTGGTTTAAAACATAAAGTGTTATAACGGCTTTATGGGAAGTTGGTTATAACAACTTCATGTGGGTAGAGAAATGATTTGTGGTTTTTAAAAGGTAAATGACTTGACGTGAAACAATAAGGACTTGGTTTGGGTTAAAAAGTTGTGAAAACGCTTTTATGAGAAACGGGTAATTGGGTTTTTAAAAAAGGAATAATGTTGTATTGATTTTCGGAGATGAGAACAAGTATCGAACAAACCACTGCAGCGTTAATAAAGGAAAATGTATTGGCTAATTAATTATTAAAACCAGTAGAAACCTCCATCTGCATAGAAGCTATGATAAGACAAAATTGTATTACATTTTCTAGATCATGGCTGCTTGAATAAGATTGTTATAAACAAGATTAACCTACTCACAATTAATGCTTATGTTACTCAAATTGTTTAAAAGAGATTACGTTATTAAGTGATTAAGACTATGAACTATGAAATCTTTCGAAAATAAGAGACTTGAATATTTGAAATTAGGCAAACTTGAACTTTTGGAAAAGAATATTGTTACTTGATTTTAAAAAAAAGAAAGTGTGTTGGTTTACTTAAAAATGTTAGTCCCTCTATTTTAATACTACGGGTATCGGGTGACCTTTGTAAAAGAAATGGATCCTTTAAAAAGAATTTAACGTACGTAGTACTTTGGGGATTAAAACCTGGACTTTGGCATAAAATGAAAGCACCTCGAGTTAGGTGTAGATTACCTATGTTTGCGTGTAATAGCCTTGTTGTGAAAAGTATTGTATGTCTATACCACCGCGTCTCTCAATGGAGGGCCGGCTGATTTGTTATGATCTTACTTGGACGCATCAGCGGACGAGGATTCCACTGCACGCTCGTTGATAGTATTATTCCATGGACTAGCTCTCCACGAGGTTTTACCGATTCGCTTTGGTATCCGTAGTTGCTCGTGACTTGCCCGGTCGTGGGCTGATTCGCTTTGGTATCCGTAGTTAGCCTTCAGATTGCCTGCTCGGTTTAGTGGCGAAGTCTCGTGATTACGCTTTGGTATCCGGTAGTTAGCTCGCATTTGCCCCGATCACCACGTGACACGCTTTGGTATCCGTAGTTGGCTTTCGTACTTGCCCGCGGTCGCCTTCGTGGTTTGGTTGTATAGTATTGTTAGTACGGCTTTGGTATCCGTAGTTGGCTTTCGCACTTGCCCGCCGCTGACGCGCGCTTTGGTATCCGTAGTTAGCCTTCGTGACTTGCCCCGCAGACGGTTTTTATGACACGTGGGACTCGTGTTCATGTGTACTCCTTGGTGTTATTATATCATGATCGCCAGCAGTGAGGAAGGTATTCCACCGCATGATTGATGTTGTGGCGTGAGACCCATAGTTATATTTGAGTGATGACTTTGAGGCGCGAGTCCCCGACTTGACATGATCGCTATTTATGGTGGATCGTAGTTTGGTTATCATACATGTCTCCCCGCTTTATATAGACTACTATGATTTCATTTACGTGATTTTCGGGCCACATACTTGTACCGTTAGATCGACCTCCTTCGGGCCGTTCATGCCGCAGCAGTAGGTACACCAGCTTGTTGATCCTCGCTCATAGGATCGCAGTCAGCTTGGGAAGCCCGCTTCTCCGAGGCTTATCTTTGGTATAGTCCCCGTCACACCGTAGGTACTTGTACATTCTGTGGTATGGCGGCCCGTCCGCCATGTTGTATAAAAACTCTGTAGGTCTCAGAGTAATCGGCAAGTGTGGTTTGTGCGATGTAATCGCTCAAGTTTTTAGTTATATATTCGAAGCGTAACCGCTTGGTTGGCCTGCTTTATTATCATATCTCTTGTTTCATGTTTAAGTTTTTATTTCCACTGATTTTCTCTGATGTTGTATCACTAGGGTGCCCGGTAGGCACGACCACGCCCGGATCGGTCGTGACAAAAGTGGTATCGAGCAATTAATCTCTGAAAGTGTCTACGCATCGTGTCTAGTAGAGTCTTGATTATCGATGTGTTGTGCACCACATCTATAATCGTGAGGCCGCAGGACATTTAGGATTGGTTTCCATTCTTCTCATTCCGAGATCGCGGCCTTAGAGCCGTGTTATAAGTTGGACCCTCCGACGTATTTCGTTTTTACCGCTTATGCCTCCGCCGCAGTGCAACCCGCACAGATGGGCAAGGCAGCCGAGGGAGCTGCTAGTATGATACAGAGGAGTACGAGGGCGCAGGCCCGGTCATTTCTTAAGATAGTGCTTCAGACGGCGAGTTTTACGACGCCGCCAGCCCCAGCAGAGTTTAGAACCGCAGCAGGGTCGCCGAGACCACAAGACTGAGCCTCCATCCCACACCGGAGCAGCAGGAGATGGGTTACGCGAGATGGCCCGCTTATCGCCGTGATCAGGCCGCATACGTGGATAGGCCGACGCAGCAGCCCAAAGAGCACCGTGGTTCACCCGAGATCGGATAGTTTGAGGTCGCGGACTTTCGAGTCAGAGCCCTCCAGAGTTCTACGGGTCAAGGCCTGAGGATGATCCGCAGGAGTTCATCCGACAGTTACAGCGGATCATGAGGGTGATCAAGGCTTCGGAGACCGAGTCGGTGGTCTTAGGTTCGCATCGGCTGCGCGACATCGCAATGATCGGTTTGATTAGTGGAACCGTCCCGGGAGAGTATGCACTTCCACCGCTTGGGACGAGTTCTCGTGGGCATTTCTTGCACATTTCTTGCCTCCACAGATGGCGAGGGCTCGGCCGGCAGATTTTTGATATCGAGGCGTGACGCGACGGTCGGAGTACAATGTGGAGTTTGGCTCACTAGCTCGTGACGCCCCGCGTTAGTAGCCGACACGGGGACAGAGTGCACCGCCACGCCACCGCTCGATGACTACTTGGCGAGGCTTGTTCGGTGTAGCTCTTCAGCCGGGCATGGACATTGCCCGCATGCAGGCTTATGCACTTGGGTGCGAGGAGCGGAGAGGTCGACGGAATGACCGGGATCAGCAGAAGAGGGCCAGAACAGTAGGGTCTTTTGGCGACTTTCGAGGCGGACCGCCTCAAGAAGATTATGCGCCTCCGCCAAGACAGAGCGATCCTCCATGCCTTCGACATTCGTTATTCAGAGCAGGTCGTGGCTCCTGTGTTTCAGATTTTCAGGGGAGTAGGAGTGCTTGCCGGATGAGGCCACCCTTGTCTCAAAGGTGGCCAGTGGAAAAATTCATAAGGAGAAGTGTCTTACTAATTTGGGAGATTGTTATGCTTGCGCCAACAGGCCATTTGGCGAGAGACTGTCACCAGAGGTAGCACGTGGGATAGCACAGACTACGAGATCATTTATGGTTCTTCACCTTCCATAGCTAGGTGATGTTCATACACCACAGCAGAGGTCGCGGTGGAAGTTCCCAGTTTTAGCGGTCCTTTGAACCGCCTATTTTTTTCAGGTATATCCTTAACCCTCTAGAGATTAGCATGCGTGATACGATGATTATATGTTGAGTACTATGTATAGATAGCTTTGTGTATATTGTGGTTTAGAAAACATGGTTAGTTGAAAGGATAAGTATGGGGACAGGGAAGGTATGAACCTTAGAATATTACACGTTGAGACCTTAGATGTAAGACCGCCTTGAATAAAAGATTTTACGGTTAGTCTTTGTCAAAATACTTGGTATGCGTAAGAATGTATTGTGGGATAATTCCATGGGGTGTGTAACATGAAAGTGGTAGCTTTCAGGACTTGAATAGGTAAGATTGTTCCGGATCGGGGAACAAGAGTTTAGCGCGATTATGGGTCGGGTTGAGGACCATTCGCGGGTCGACCCGCAGCCGGCTTGGGGTGGGGTCAGTTCGAGGTGGTCCACGGGTGGTAGGGTCACGAGGGTGCTAGGCCCGTGTTTAGGTAACCATCGTAAGAGTTCGTGGATACGCTCGACCAGAATCGGACCATGAAGACCGGAATGGCCTTAAAGGAATTTGAGGCTAGTAAGATGACCAAGTTTGAGGTAGTGACTCAAAGTTTTGGAAATCAAGCAATGATCGAGTATGGAATGTGTACTAGAGAGAGTTCGTGTACGAGAAGCGGTACGACGAGTAAGGAAAGAAGTGAACGTGTGTTAGCAGAATAAAAGAGATCATTTTGTTGTGAAGTGAAGATGCGAAGGGAGTATCCTTTAGACCATGGGTTGAAGCTTTTGTGATGTAGGAGTGATTCCTCGTTGACTTGGATTTAAGTATTTGCGCATGTTGTATTGTGGCCATGTGTGGCATTTGCAAACTGTTTAAGTTATGAGGAACTTTATCGTTATCTGCCTTGAGAAGGAACATTCGGGACGAATGTTTCTAAGGAGGGGAGAATGTTATACCCCGTATTTCTAGAGTATGTATGTAAGAACGTACGTACATTTGTACAAACCCTAATTAGGTTAAGGATGAAATTGTGAACTTTCGACGGAAAAGATTCCGAACCTTGTGAAGGAAATTCTACGTTTTTAATATTTTAACCGATTACAGATTTTTCCGAGAGACGAAATATTTTGGACCAATAGGAGGGCGACATGTGTCACCCTTAGTTGGCATGGGTTGGACGAAAATGTGGCCAAGTGGACAAGGTCAAATGGTCAAGTCTTGGAAGATATTTTCTTTGGGTGAGTGGGGGTAGGTAGGGAAGGTGGTGGACGCGTTTTTGTGTGCAGTGGAGGCCACATGGCTCTTGGTTGTGGGGGACATATGTCCCAATGTTGTGGTGGACATATGTCCCAAAATTGTGGTGGACACTTGGTTGGAAGACCTCTTACTTCACATGGATCCCAATCTACACCATCCATTTGTTTTAATCTAGACCATTGGTGGTTCTATAAATACCCCTCAAGTGCAAGACTAAATCTTCATCCCTTAAACACTTTCCAAGTCTCAAAATCCTCCCTTGTTAGTAGTTTTTCGTCCAAAGTACCCCCTTAGGAAGCTCTCGGTGAACCCCTCCTTCCTAGTTGTCTCGCCGAAATACCCCCTTGGTAGAAAAGTATTCTCCAAGTATTGTTACTATTCCAAAAATACCTTAGCCCATATACCTTGTAGTATTCCAAGTTACCTCTATACTAAAAGCCCGGAAAATACTACTATACTTCCTTTAGTCACAAAACGAAACCCTAGGGAAAATATTCATAGTTGTTTGAAGTACTAAGTAAGTTGTGTAGAAACTTCTAAGGGTTTCTCGGCCGGATTGAGCGCATGCAGTGAGCTAAACGTTGCTCAGGATCGACATTAATCTTGGATAATTTTGGGCTTATCGAGGTAATGATCTTTACCCCCCTATTGTAATTGGAAATTACATATTGTAGTAATATATAGTTGAGTATACTATATATAGAATGAATATTGAAAAGAATCGAATAATTACAATCGCTTAGAAGGATATTAAAGAAGAGAATTGAATCAGAATTACATAGACTGTAGTTACATGAGACTTGTAGCATTGTGAGACAAATTGTACACGCCCGGTTAGACGTGTAATCCTCGGGAGTTGTTGGCCCGGTAGCGGCCCGAGTAGAGGAGGAGATTTATGTGGTTACGGGGGGGAGGTGCTGCCGAATTTTCCGTAGAAATATTCTACGAAGAGATCTAGAAGTTAATAGGCGTTTTGTGGACTTTATAGGTTGAAGTACTACGAGTAGCGTATTCTACCAAGAGTGGAAAAGCTAGCGGTTACGATCGTGGAGCGCTTTGCTAATTGTCGATAATCGCCGCGAGGTATGTGAACCTCTTCCTATCTTTCTAGAATGATATGTTGTGAACTATGTACGTAGACGATACGTGTTAAATGAATTTGGTTGGTTTAAAACATAAAGTGTTATAACAGCTTTATGGGAAGTTGGTTATAACAACTTTATGTGGGTAGAGAAATGGTTTGTGGTTTTTAAAAGGTAAATGACTTGACGTGAAACAATAAGGACTTGGTTTGGGTTAAAAAGTTGTGAAACCGCTTTTATGATAAACGGGTAATTGGGTTTTTAAAAAAGGAATAATGTTGTATTGATTTTCGGAGATGAGAACAAGTATCGAACAAACCACTGCAGCGTTAATAAAGGAAAATGTATTGGCTAATTAATTATTAAAACCAGTAGAAACCTCTATCTGCATAGAAGCTAAGATAAGACAAAATTGTATTACATTTTCTAGATCATGGCTGCTTGAATAAGATTGTTATAAACAAGATTAACCTACTCACAATTAATGCATATGTTACTCAAATTGTTTAAAAGAGATTACGTTATTAAGTGATTAAGACTATGAACTATGAAATCTTTCGAAAATAAGAGACTTGAATATTTGAAATTAGGCAAACTTGAACTTTTGGAAAAGAATGTTGTTACTTGATTTTAAAAAAAGGAAAGTGTGTTGGTTTACATAAAAATGTTAGTCCCTCTATTTTAATACTATGGGTATCGGGTGACCTTTGTAAAAGAAATGGATCCTTTAAAAAGAATTTAACATACGTAGTACTTTGGGGATTAAAACTGTTATACCCCGTATTTCCAGAGTATGTACGTGAGGGCGTACGTATAAAATTTAAGCCTTAAAGTTGGCAAGGTTCGAAAATTTGGGCACAAGTGCCGAAAAGAATCGTTTTTCGACGAAACGTTTTACAAGACTTGCGAAGGGAAAATTTCGGCTATGTCATTTATAATTTTTGCGGATTTTTCCGAGAGACGAAACATTTTGGACCAACGGGAGTGTCACCCTCACATTGGACGTAAGGGTTGGGCGGTAATGGACGATTGGGGTCAAGGGGTTAGGTAGGATATTTTGTGCAAGTTGTTGTGGTAGATGGATAAGGTACACATGGTTAAAATCTAGCCCTACACTTGCCTTACACTTGGATTAATCTTGGCCATTGGTTGGCCATTTCTTGACCTATAAATACCCCCCCTTGTTGAAGAGTTATTTCATCCAAACTTGAGCATTATTTCTAAGTCTCAAATACTCCCTCCCTCTTGAGATTTCGTCCAAAGCCTTCCCCCTCCCCCCCTTGGGAAGCCTTGGCCGAGAGGGTGCTCCCCCCCCCTCCTAGTGGTCGGCCGAGAATACACCCCCCCTAGCCTTGTTGTTTTCGTATAATACCCCCCTTTGTGGTATAGAAATACTCTCCAAGTATTGTTATAATGCCCTAAATACCTTAGCCCTTATACCTTGTAGTACTTTCCAAAGTTACCTCTATACGTAGAGCCCGAAAATACTATTATACTTTCCCTCAGTCGCAAAAACAAAACCCTAAGGAAATCTTCATTGATAGTTGAAGTATTTGAGTAGAAGTTGGTTAGAACTTCTAAGGGTTGTTTGGAGCGGGTTGGAGCACTCGGAGTAGGAGCTTAACGTTGCTCAGGAGCGACTTATATACTTGGATAATTTTGGGCTCATCGAGGTAAATACTACTGTCCTTCTATTGTAATTGGGAATTACATACTGTAGTTGTATAGAAATGAATATAAGATTCATAGAAGAGAATTGAACTGTAATAGAAGGATATTACAGAATAGACTTGAACTGAAATCACATCAGAAGAATATTTAAGTAGAAGATTAAACTGTACTTACATAGGACTGTATTTACAGTAGACTGATAACCTTTATTGGTTGAATGTTCTGCGAGTAGCATGAACTACTTGGAAGGTGGACAAGGCTAGCCGGGTTATAGCCGTGGAGCGTTTTGCTTATAGTCGATAATCGTCGCGAGGTATGTGATTCTTCCTATACTCTTGAGCATGAATATATATATAGTACGGTAGACGTACGTGTGGCAATGTCTTTTGACTTAAGCCTGAATAATAAGAATCTTGAAGTATTTTAAAAAGTATATATATAGTACGGTAGACGTACGTGTGTTAACTGAACGTAGTTGTACGACAATGTCTTTTGACTTAAGCCTGAATAATAAGAATCTTGAAGTATTTCAAAAGAATTAATAAACCTTTTTGAAAGAAGAGTGCTTGGTTTTAAAAAGAGTTATACTAGCTTTATGGGGAGTTAGGTATAACGTCTTAAGAGAGGTAAAGAAAATGGTTTACTGATTTTAGAAGTTAAGAGACTTGATCTTAAAAGATAAGAGACTTAACTTAATTGAATTAATATGAATTTTGTGTGAAACCTCATTCGTGAGTAATGAGTATCTGGTTTTTAAAAGGAATAACGCTTCTTGATTTCGAAATCGAATAAGTATCGAACTAACCATCATAAGCCGCTAATAAAGGAAAATGTATTGAATAATGAAGTATTATTAAAACCAGTAGAAACCTCCATCTGCATAGAAGCTAAGATGAGACAAAATGATATTACATTTCCTAGATCATGGCTGCTTTAATAAGATGGTTATAAACAAGAATAAACTGCTCACACTTATGACATATGTTACTCAATTGTTTTAAAAGAGATTAAGGCATCGAACTATGAAACTTTTCTAAAGTAAAGAGACTTGAGTAATTGAAATTAGGCAAACTGGAACTTTAGGGAAAAGAAAGGCATTGTTTTGTCTTAAAACGGTTTAAAACATAAAGTGTTATAATGTACTTTATGGGAAGTTAGTTATAACGACTTTATGAAAACAAAAGAAGGGTTTTATCATTGGTTTTAATGCGGTAACTTGACTTTAAAAAGAGAAGTGTTTTGGTCTAAAAAGAAGGCATGGTATTGCCTTAATTTGGTTTTAAAAAGGAAAGTAAAAGTCACTCTATTTTATACTACTGTATCGTGACTTTATAAAGTGGAATGGATCTCTTAAAAGGAATTTAACGACGTAGTACTTTAGGGTTAAAACCCGACTTTGACATAAAATGAAAGTACCTTGAGTTGTGTAACTTGCCTATGCTTATTGTGATAGCCTTTGTGCAAGAATTGTGTTTCTATACTACCGCGTCTCTCGATGGAGTAGGTTGACTTGTCGAGGACTTACTTGACGCGCGTGCGGACGGAGAATTCCACGCACGCCTCGCTGATAGTGTTATTCCATGGACTAGCTCTCCACGAGGTTTCTTACCTTCGCCTTGGTACCGTGGTGGCCAGACTTGCCCCGCCTGCGTGGTGATTCGCCTCGTACCGGTAGTTAGCCCTCGCACTTTCCCCGCTCGGTGTAGTAACGGTCTCGTGATACGGCCTTGTACCGTAGTTAGCCCTCGTATTTGCCTGGCCACCACGTGGCGCCTTGGTATCCGTAGTCGGCCAGATTTGCCCCGTGTCGCCTTCGTGGTTTGGTTGTATTGTGTTGTTAGTACGGCTTTGGCATCGTAGACTTGGTGTTCGTGTGTACTTCTTGGTGTTATCATATCATGATCGGCAGCGAGGAAGGTATTCCACGCATGATTGATGTTGTGGCGTGAGACCCATATTTATATTCGAGTAATGACTTGGAGGCGTGAGACCACGACTTGATATAATGTTATATGCGTATGCATCGTAGTTTGGTTATCATACATGTCTCGCTTTATATAGACTATTATGATTTCATTTACGATTTACAGCTTCACATACTGGTACTGGCCAGATCGACCTCCTTCGGGGCCGCGTCACGCCGCAGTAGGTACATCTACCGCCGATCCCCGCTTAGGATCACATTTCAGCAGATTGAAGCTCCGTTCGAGGCTTATCTTTTGGTATGTTACCCGAGTCCAGCAGGTTCTTGTACATTCGTGGTATGACGGCCCCTGTCCGCCATAGTTGTCGTAAAAATCTTAGAGGTCTGTAGATCGCGGTGGTTGTAAGGATTATCGCTCAAATGTTTATATATATATATGTTGAAAGGCAACCGTTTTTGGTTGGCCTATTTTCTTTTATCTTGATCCATGTCTATTTGAATGTTTAAGTTTTTATTTCTGCTGGTTTTTCTCTGATGTTGTATCACTAGGGTGCCCGGGGTAAGGCACCAGTCACGGGCCCGGGTTCGGGTCGTGACAAAAACCTGGACTTTGGCATAAAATGAAAGCACCTCGAGTTAGGTGTAGATTACCTATGTTTGCGTGTAATAGCCTTGTTGTGCAAGTATTGTATGTCTATACCACCGCGTCTCTCAATGGAGGGCCGGCTCATTTGTTATGATCTTACTTGGACGCACTTCTGAAGCGACGAGGATTCCACGCACGCTTTGATAGTATTATTCCACGGACTAGCTCTCCAGAGGTTTTACCGATTCGGCTTTGGTATCCGTAGTTGGCTCGTACTTGCCCCGGTCGTGGTGATTCGGCTTTGGTATCGGTAGTTAGCCTTCGATTTGCCGCTCGGTTTAGTGGCGAAGTCTCGTGATTCTGACTTTGGTATCCGGTAGTTAGCCTCAGATTTGCCGGCCACCACGTGACACGGCTTTGGTATCTGGTAGTTGGCTTTCGTACTTGCCCCGTGTCCGCTTCGTGGTTTGGTTGTATAGTATTGTTAGTACGACTTTGGTATCTGGTAGTTGGCTTTCGTACTTGCCTGGTCGATTGATGACGCTTTGGTATCCGTATTTAGCCTTCGGACTTGCCCCAGACGGTTTTTATGACACGGGACTGGTGTTCATGTGTACTCCTTGGTGTTATTATATCATGATCGCCAGCGAGGAAGGTATTCCACGCATGATTGATGTTGTGGGCGTGAGACCCATAGTTATATTTGAGTGATGACTTTGAGGCGTGAGTCCACGACTTGACATGCCGCTATTTATGGATCGTAGTTTGTTATCATACATGTCTCGCTTTATATAGACTACTATGATTTCATTTACTGATTTTCACATACTGGTACCGAATTTGTCTCGGGCCGCGCTCATGCCGCAGTGAGGTACACCGATTGTTGATCCTCGCTCATAGGATCGCAGCTCAACGCTTGGGAAGCCCGCTTCTCGAGGCTTATCTTTTGGTATAGTCCTGTCACATCGTAGGTACTTGTACATTCAGGGGTATGGCCCCGTCCCGCCATGTTGTATAAAATCTCTTAGAAGTGAGTAATGCTTGTGGCGGGGTTTGTAAGGATGTAACTGTTCAAGTTTTTAGTTATATATTCAAAAAGGTAACCGTTTGGTTGGCCTGTTTTATTATCATATCTCTTGTTTCATGTTTAAGTTTTTATTTCCGCTGATTTTCTCTGATGTTGTATCACTAGGGTGCCCGGGGTAAGGCTCCAGTCACGGGTTGCCTTACGCGGAGGCATAACTGGTAAAGGAAAGGAATACGTCAGAGGGGTCCAACTTATCACACAGCTCTAAGGCACGATCTCAGAATGAGAAGAATGGAAACCAATCCTAAATGTCCTATAGCCTCCTGATTATAGATGCGGTGCACAACACACCGATAATCAAGACTCTACTAGACACGGTCTGTAGACACTTTCCGAGGATTAACTGCTCTGATACCACTTTTGTTACGACCCGAACCCGGGCCCGTGACTGGTGCCTTACCCGGGCACCCAAGTAGTCATACATCAGAGAAATCAACGGAATATAAAACAATACAAGAAACAGTATGCAATGATAAACAGTTATCTGAGAAAAATTTGCCCTTCGGCATACATATAACAATTTGAACGATATCCTTTTACAAATCCCGCCACAACAAGATTACTGCACTTAAGAAAGTGATATCAATTTATGACGGTGGCTCCGCCATACCCCGAATGTACAAGAACCTCTGACTGTGGTAACATACCAAAAGATAAGCCTCCAAGAAACGGGGCTTCCTAACACTGAATCGTGATCCTATGGCGAGGATCCACAACCGACACTTACCTGCGATGAACGCAGCCGAAGGAGGTTTGTACAGTACCAAGTATGTGAAATCAGAAATATCAGTAAATGAAATCATAATAGTCTATATAAAGCGAGACATGTATGATAACCAAACTACGATTCACAACATAAAAGCGATCATGTCAAGTTAGGGACTCACGCCTCAAGTCATCCTCACGCCGTGGAACTCCTTCCTCACCGCCAGCCTAGGTATAAATCGTGGAATACGTGTCCCGCCCATCCCATGGGACTCGGTAAAGAATCATGTGGAATACGTGTCCCCCATCCACGGGACTCGGTGAAGAATCGGATGAAATCGTGTCCGCCCATCCCACGGGACTCGGTGAAGAATCATATGAAATACGTGTCCCGCCATCCCATGGGACTCGGTGAATCGGATGAAATCGTGTCGGCCCATCCCATGGGACTCGTGAAGAATCGATGAAATACGTGTCCCCCCATCCCACGGGACTCGGTGATATAGAAATACAGTACTTGCACAACAAGGCTATCAAACACAAACATAGGCAAGTTACACACAACTCAAGTTTATTTTAGGCCAAAGTCCAGGTTTTGACCCTAAAGTATTACGTACGTTAAATCCTTTTTAAAAGATCCACTTCTTTTATAAAGGTCACCCGATACCCGTAGTATTGAAATAGAGTGACTCACATTTTTAGGTAAACCCAAACACTTTCCTTTTCAACATCAAGTAACAACATTATTTTCCATAAGTTCAAGTTTGCCTAATTTCAAGTACTTAAGTCTCTTATTTTAGAAAGGTTTCGTAGTTCATAGTCTTAATCACTTAAGAATATAATTCTCTTTTAAAACGATCTGAGAAATATATGCCTTATATGTGAGTAGGTTATTCTTGTTCATAATCAATTTTATTAAAGCAGCCATGATCTAGGAAATGTAATATCATTTTGTCTCATCTTAGCTTCTATGCAGATGGAGGTTTCTACTGATTTTAAAAATACTTAATTAGTCAAAACATTTCCCTTTATTAACGCTGCAGTGGTTTGTCGATACTCATTCTGATTTCCGAAATCAGTAAAACATTATTCCTTTTTAAAAACCAAGTACTCATTACTCACGAATGAGGTTTCACACAAAATTCATATTAATTCATTTAAGTCAAGTCTCTTATCTTTTAAGATCAAGTCTCTTAACTTCAAAGATTAATAAACCATTCTTTTTATCTCTCTTAAGTCGTTATACCTAACTTCCCATAAAGCTAGTATAACTCTTAAGCTTTTAAAACCAAGCATTACTCTTCTTTCAAAAAGTTTTCTTAATTCTTTTGAAACACTTCAAGGTTCTTATTATTCAGGCTTAAGTCAGAAGACATTGCCGTCAAACTACGCTCATAACACACGACGCACCGCATTTCATATATATATATTCTTTTAAAAATATCATGCTCAAGAGGATAGGAAGAATCACATACCTCGACGATTATCGACTATTAGCAAAACGCCCACGGCTATAACCCGCTAGCCTTGTCCACCTTTCTAAGAAGACATGCTACTTTGCGAACATTCAACCTATAAAGGTTATACCAAACTATCAAAGTCTAGACTACTGTAGAATATTCTAAGCGAGGTTCTCTATTCTACGGAAAATCGCAGCACTTCCTACCCGTTAAGCTACACAAGTCTCATCAGTAAATACAAATTATGTAAGTACAGTTCAATCTTCTTCTTTAATATTCTTCTGATGTGATTTCAGTTCAATATTCTTCTGTAATATCCTTCTATTACAGTTCAATTCTCTTCTATGTATCTTATATACATTTCTATACTACAGTATGTAATTCCCAATTACACTAGAAGGATAGGATTATTTACCTCGATAAGCCCAAAATTATCCAAGATTAAATGTCGATCCTGAGAAAGGTTTAGCTCCTACTCCGTGCGCTCCAACCCACTCCAAACAACCCTTAGAAGTTCTACGCAACTTCTTCTTAATACTTCAACCGGCTATGAAGATTTTCCTTAGGGTTTCGTTTTTGTGACTTAAGGGAATATAGTAGTATTTCCGGGCTCTACGTATAGAGGTAACTTTGGAAAGTACTACAAGGTATTTGGGCTAAAGTATTTGGGTATAGTAACAATACTTGGAGAATACTTTTCTACCAAGGGGTATTTATACGTGACACCTAGGCGAGGGGTATTTATACGAGGCAACTAGGCAAGGGGTTGGTTTCGGCCAAGGCTCACAAGGGGGAGGGGGAGGCTTTGGACGAAATATTTCACAAAGGGGAGGGAGTATTTTTCTTGGAATTTCACAAGTGTGGATGAAGAATAAGTCTTCAACTAAGGGGGTATTTATAGGCCAATCAATGGCCAAGATCAAGCCAAGTGGTAGGCAAGTGTAGGGTGGGGATTTGGACATGTGTTTGTGGGTCCCACTTGCTCATCAACTACACAAAAATATCCTACCTACTACTTGACAAAAAAACAAGGGCAAACCGCCCCAAGTTCGTCCCATCTTCACGTCCACTTGAGGGTGACACTTGTCACCCTCTCGTTGGTCCAAAATGTTTCATCTCTCGGAAAAATCCGCAAAAATTATAAATGACATAGCCGTATTTTTCCCTTCGCAAAGTCCGGAAAACGTTCGTGAAACGACTCTTTTCGCTAGTTGTGCACAAATTTCGCCACTTTGCCTACTTTAAGGCTTAAACTTTTGTCACGCCTCACGCACATACTCTGGAAATACGGGTATAACAATTTCCCTACCCACATACTACACAAGTCTCATCAGAATACAGTCCTATGTAAGTACAGTTTAATCTTCTTTAATATCCTTCTATATCTTATACTCAAATCTAAACTACTCTTAAATGTAATCTCCAATTACAATAGAAGGACAAGAGTATTTACCTCGATAAGCCCAAAATTATCCAAGTTTAAATTTCGATCCTGAGCAAGGTTTAGCTCCTAATTTGCACGCTCCGAAAGCTCCAAGAAACCCTTAGAAGTTCTACACAACTTCTACTTAATACTTCAACCAACTATGAAGATTTTCCCAAGGTTTCGTTTTGTGACTAAGGGATATAAAGTAGTATTTCTGGGCTTTTAGTATAGAGGTGACTTGGGAATACTACAAGGGTTTTGGGCTAAAGTATTTTGGCATAGCAACAATACTTGAAGACAATTTTTCTACCAATAGGGGGTATGTTTCGCCAGAGCACAAGGAAGGGGGTAGAGGACTTGGACGAGAACTACAACTAAAAGGGGATGGATTTTAAGACTTGGAAAAATGTTTTGTGGATGAAGAAGTCTTGCACTCATGGGGTATTTATAGACTACCAAGGGCGAAGATTAAGGCAAGTGGAGGCAAGTGGAGGGTGTATATTTGCACATGTGTACCTTATCCATCTACTCCACAAATATCACAAAAATATCCTACCTAACCTTGACTAATGTTTAAGGCCTTTTCTTGACAAAACGCGTGCAAG
The DNA here is from genome assembly GCA_029844215.1 of Przewalskia tangutica. Lineage (NCBI taxonomy): Eukaryota > Viridiplantae > Streptophyta > Magnoliopsida > Solanales > Solanaceae > Przewalskia > Przewalskia tangutica. Next base: position 38,793,978 of record CM056732.1, on the reverse strand, counting down.
AATTGCCCACAATGTCGTCCACTTGAGGGTGACACTTGTCACCCTCTCGTTGGTCCAAAATATTTCATCTCTCGGAAAAATCCGTAAAAATTAAATTATTGAACACGCAAAATTCCCTTACAAGGTTCGGAAAATTGTCCGTCGGAAAAACAATCTTTTTCGCTAGTTGTGCACAAATTTCGTCCCTTATGCCTAACTAAGGCTTAAACTTTTGTACGTACGCCCTCACATACATACTCAGGAAATACGGGGTATAACATTCTCCCCTCCTTAGAAACATTCGTCCCGAATGTTCCTTCCCAAGACAGATAATGATAAGGTTCCTCATAACTTAAACAGTTTGCAAATGCCACACATTGCCACAATACAACACTTAAGTACACATGCCAAAGAAAATTTACAAGTAGGAAAGTGAGTTACCTGGAGGTGTGGGGAATAGGTGAGGATACTTCTGCCTCATGTCCTCCTCTGCTTCCCATGTCATCTCCTCTCTGTGCTCGTTCCGCCACAAGACCTTGACGGAAGCCACGTCCTTCGTCCGCAGACGCCTAACCTGACGATCGAGTATCGCTATGGGAATCTCCTCATACGATAATCCCTCGATCACCTGGACATCGTCAATCGGATGCACTCTAGATGGATCCCCGATACATCTCCTCAGCATAGAAACATGAAAAACCGGATGCACTGCCTCCAGATCGGACGGCAGATCCAACTCATAGGCAACCTTGCCTACCTCGCGACAATCGATAAGGCCCAATGTACCTTGGTGAGTTTCCTTTCTTCCCGAATCTCATCACACCTTCATGGGTGACACCTTCAGAAAACCCAATCATCAACCTCGAACTCGGATATCGACGACGATGATCCGTGATACGACTTCGCCGACTGAAGCCGTCGATAGCCGCCTCGATAAGCTTCACCTTATCCATCGTCAGATCAAGTCGGTCCCACTAATCGCACTCGCCCTATCAAACCAGCCTATCGGCGACCGCACTTCCTCCCATACAAGGCCTCATAAGGCGCCATCCGAATACCGGAGTGGTAGCTATTATTATACGCAAACTCAACTAGAGGCAAATGATCCTCCCACTACCCAAGTCAATAACACGGGCTCATAGCATATCCTCGTGTTCGGATAGTACGCTCCGCCGTCCGTCGATCGAGGATGGAATGCAAAGATCGAGGCTCACTGCGTCCCAATCCTTTCCGAAAGACCTCCGAAGTTAGCGAAATAGCCGCTCTCCGCCGATATGATAGAAATAGGACTCCATGCGCCTCACGATCTCTGATGTAAAGTCCGGCATAATCCTCACCAAAAGTCGTCCCGACGGAAGAAAGTGGGCTGATTTCGTCACTGTCGACGATAACCCGATAGAATCATGTTTCTGAGTGCGAGGTAACCCCGTGATAAAGTCCATGTTGATCACCTCCCACTTCCGTGTCGGGATCTCTATCGCTGCAACAACCCACCAGCCTCCGTGCTCTACCTTACTGGCCGACAACATGGGCACCGAGCAACAAACTCGCAACGCCCTCTTCGCCATCCCACCAATACACGATCCGAGGTCGTGGTACATCTTTGTCGACCGATGGATAGAGTAACGCTACCGCGGTGCTTCCCTAGAACTCTTTGTCGAAGTCCTGCAATATCTGGAACACACAACCTGCACTCAAACCTTAGCACCCCATCAGGTGCTACCTCAAAAGGACCCTTCCCCTCACGAAGAGCCGTATCACGATACCGTGTCAAAACCGGATCCTCAAACTGTTGCCTCTTCACCTCCTCGACGATCGAAGACTCGGCAACCTCTCGAATCTGAACCCCACTATTATCAGAATCAATCAGTCGGACCCCAAGGCTCGCTAGCTGATGTAAATCGTGAACCATGCCCCTCCTCTCTGGCTGCACATCTGATAGGCTACCCATCGACCCATTTACTGCGGCATCCGCCACAACATTGGCCTTCCCGGGTGGTACAGATATCGACATCGTAATCCTTGAGTAACTCTAACCACCGTCTGCGTGAAGTTCAGCCTCCTGCCGAAGATATACCGGAGGCTCTTGTGGTGCGTGTAAATATCCACGAACTCCATACAAATAGTGCCTCGGATCTTGGCGCGTGAATCACCGCCGCGACTCCAAATCATGGGTGGGGTAGTTCCTCATGCTTCTTGCCGCTTGACGATGCGTCGCTATAACCTTGCCCACTGCATCAACACACATCCAAGCCCGATGCCCGACGATCACAATACACCACATAGCCGCTGGACCTGCGGAAGAGTAAGAACGGGAGGTCGCCGCCTCTCCTTCAAGAATCGAAACCACGCTCACAAGCATCACCATCAAACTTAGCCGCTTCGAGTTAGCCTAGTCAGCTGCGAGATAGAAGCAAACTTCTCCACGAACCGTAGATAGTAACTCGCAAAGCCAGAAATCGCGCACTGCCGAGTAGTAGGTCTAGGCCAACTCCTCGATCGCCTCGATCTTGGCCGATCCACGAATACCATCGCCCTGCAATGTGCCCAAGAAAAGCCACCAAGCCAACCAAAACTCACATTTGGAAAACTTGGCGTACAATCGCTGGTCTGGAGAACTCTCAAAGATCGCTCAAATGCTCGCGTGCTCCTCGCTCGAGCGAATAAACCAAGATGTCATCGATGAATACTATCACAAACGTATCCAAAATGGCTTGAACACTTGGTTCATCAAATCCATAAATACCGTCGAGCATTGGTCAAACCGAAAGACATAACCTCAACTCATAGTGCCTGCACGTCCGGAATGCGATCTAGGGACATCCGCCTCTAACTCGCACTGATGATAGCCCGATCGCAGATCAATCTTGAGAAACATCTACGCGCACTGCGGTGGTCGAACAAATCATCAATCACAGGAAGGGTATCTTCTTAATGGTCACCTTGTTCACCGCTCAGTAATCAACACACATGAGCAGCGTCCGCCCTTCTTCTTCACGAACAATACCGCGCTCCTGGGAGAAACACTAGGCCTGATGAAGCCCTTCTCCAAAGAAATCTCTCGGTGGTCCTTCAACTCTCTCAACTCGGCGGTGCCGTTACGTATGGCGGAATGGATATAGGCCGAGTGTCCGCAACACATCTATACAAAACTCGATCTCCTCTCGTGAGGATACCCGAGGTCGTGCGGAAACACATCCGGGAACTCTCGACTATCGAACCGGTGAAAATCTGGTACCGCAGCCTCAGTATCAAACACCCGAATGAGATGGTAGATATACCCGTTCTGCACCATCTTCCTAGCCTGAGGTAGGAAATAAACCTACCCCTCGGCGATACAGTGTTCCCCTCCCACTCAATAACCGCTCGTGAAATCGGAACTGCACCACTCTCTCCTGCGCTACATTGGCGTAGCGAAGCTAACCAATCCATACCCATGATCACATCAAAATCGGTCATATCCAACTCTATCAAGTCGGCCAGGTCCGACGATCGCATAAAGACACCGGCAAGCTCTATATACCCGCCGAGCTACCACCGAATCACCACCGTAGCTACCTCGAAAGGGTCTATGGACTCGGGCTCATCCCTATCCTACTAGCGATAAGGGAGATATATAGGGCAGTAGAACCCGGATCTATCAAGGCATACACGCCACAACATGAAATGATAAAGTACTGCGGATTTACATCGTGACGCCTCACCGCTGCCCATTGACAAGGCATAAATGCGCTCGAGGACCGCTAGACAGACCCGTGCCACGACCTCTGCCGCGACCGCTGGCCCATGAGTACCCCGCCTCCGCGAGTAATCGTAGGAGATGAAGAAGACCGCCGAAGACCGTAGCCGACCACTCGCTACCGCCCTTAGCCGGACGATCGCAAAGTGACCTGCTGGCCGCAAGTGAAACAAACTCGTGAAGTAGGACCACAATTCCATAATGGGATCTACCGACGGCCACACCGAGGGTGGTCCGTCGGTTAGCACCTCTACCTCGACGTCCAAGTCCGGGCCCTGCTGCCTCGAAGGCGGTAGGAGTGCTCGAGCTGTGGTGCAAATCTAGATCGCCACGAGGCCCACCCCGAGAGCTACCAAAAGACCGCCAGTCTGGCCTTTTTCTGGCTGTCACAACCCGCCGCCTCTACGCCTCGCATCCAAGCGCATGAGCTCGTGCGGGCAATGTCCATGCCGGTGAAGAGCTACACCGCGCAAGACTCGCCATATAATCATCTAGCCGGTGACGTGGCGGTGCACGCCCTCCATATCGCTACTAGCGCAGGACATATCGAGCCAACGACCGAACTCAACGTTGTACTCTAATTGCGCCTCTCGTCTCAAAGATCAAAACTTGTCGGCGTGCCCTCCTCATCTGCGGAGGCAAGAAGTGAGTGAGAAAATCCTCACGAGAACTCGTCCCAATAGCGAGGCGCGTGCTCCCGACAGCTCGCGAGTCAAACCCGTCGGCTTGGATCACGCGGCCCGATGCGAACCAAGATCACGGACTCGGTCTCGGCCTTGATCACGCGTGATCCTCTCAGAATCGCTGATGAACTCCTGCGGATCATCCTCGCCTCGACCAGAACTCGGCGGGCTACAACTCGTAAAATCCAGCCTCAAACTGTCCGATCTCGGGTGAACCAAGTAATCTTTGCTGAATCGAATCACGATCCACCTATCTCATGCGGTGTCACGACCGAACTCGGCCCGTGATCGTGCCTTACCGGGCACCCTAGTGATACAACATCAGAGTAATCAGCGGAATATAAAATAAGACATGAATAAAGTGAATTGAAAAACAGTTATCACGAGAAAACTTGCCTTGCATATATATAAATCAACTAGACGATTACATCCTTTACAATTGCGCACAACAAGATTACTGCACTTAAGAATGACACGACAACAATGGCGGGACAGGGCCGCCATACCCCGAATGTACCTACTATGACAGGGACTATACCATCGATAAGCCTCCGAGGAACGAGCTTCCCAAACGCAACTGACCTAAGAGCGGGATCAACGCGGTGTACGCTTTACTCGGCATAAACGCACCCCGGCGAGGTCAAGGCAGTACCAAGTATGTGAAACGAAAATACGTAAATGAAATCATAGTAGTCTATATAAAGCGAGACATGTATGATCACCAACTCATTCCAATAAATAGCGATATGTCAAGTCGTGGACTCACGCCAAAGCCATCACTCAAATATAACTATGGGTCTCACGCCCATAACATAAACAAGAGCGAAATGGATATACTATAAGGTCTTTTTCTAGGCCGCTAATGATCGGGCGAGGCCAATCGCCCATAGTATCATTATGCGTGCCTAATCCGACTTCCACCCGCATAGGTCACATACCCGCATAGATCGTATAGACCGTCGGGGTAGCCAACCTACCCTCACGGACTCCAGAACCCGCATAGTCTCGATAGACCGCATAGTCATCACACGCACCGCGTAGGCATCCTCAGACGGATAAAACACCGGAATGATCAATCACCGAGCATACCGCTGCTCGCATAGTCACATAGACCGTAAGCCGTATAGACCCGTCAAGGTGGCAAGCCCTCGGTATAATAAGTCAAGGGTATGTGGTATAATACGATAACGGGCTTAAAGTTTAGCAACGTAAGCACAACAAGAATATCACAAGATACTAACACACGTAGCATCCTAACATGTTTACTTATCAAATCAACAAGAAAGTATTACAAGGCTATCACAAACCAATACAATCAAGTTCTTCACACAAGGTACTTTCTACTTTATGTTAACAAGTTCGGGAATTTATCCCCAAAGTACTTCATACATTAACTCTTTAAAAGATCCGATCTTTCACGAAAGTCACACAATACCCGTAGTATAAAAATAGAGTGACTATCTTTTTAAGTAACCCAAAACACTTCCCTTTGGAAAATCAAGTAACAACATTATGTTCCAAACGTTCAAGTTTGCCTAATTTCAAATGCTCAAGTTTCTCATTTTCGAAAGGTTTCGTAGTTCATAATTTTAATCACTTAATGATATAATTCTTCTTTAAAACAATTTGAGAAACATATGCCTTATATGTGAGTAGGTTATTCTTGTTTATAACAATCTTATTAAAGCAGCCATGATCTAGGAAATGTAATATCATTTTGTGTCATCTTAGCTTCTATGCAGATGGAGGTTTCTACTGGTTTTAATAATACTTCTTTAGTCAATACATTTCTTTATTAAGCGGCTATTGTGGTTTGTTCGATACTTATTCTGATTTCTGAAATCAGTAAAACATTATTCCTTTTAAAAACCAAGTACTCATTACTCACGAATGAGGTTTCACACAAAATTCATATTAATTCATTTAAGTCAAGTCTCTTATCTTTTAAGATCAAGTCTCTTAACTTCTAAAATTAATGAACCATTCTTTTTATCACTCTTAAGTCGTTATACCTAACTTCCCATAAAGCTAGTATAACTCTTAAGCTCTTAAAAACAAGTACTACTCTTCTTTCAAAAAGGGTTCTTAATTCTTTTGAAATACTTCAAGGTTCTTATTATTCAGGCTTAAGTCAAAAGACATTGCCGTACAACTACGTTCAATTAACACACGTACGTCTACCGTACTATATATATATTCTTTTAAAATATCATGCTCAAGAGGATAGGAAGAATCACATACCTCGCGACGATTATCGACTATTAGCAAAACGCTCCACGGCTATAACCCGGCTAGCCTCGTCCACCTTTCAAGTAGTACATGCTACTCGCAGATCAATCAACCTATAAAGGTTATACAAGTCTATCAACACCTAGACTACTCTTGTAGAATATTCTTCCCGATGTGATTTCACCAAGTTCATTCTCAGAATATCCTTCTATTACAATGATTCTCTCTATGAATCTTATATTCATTTCTATACAACTACATGTAATTTCCAATTCTGACAATAGGATAGGATTATTTACCTCGGTAAGCCCAAAATTATCCAAGTTTAATGTCGATCCTGAGCAACGTTTAGCTCCTACTCCGGGTGCTCCAACCCGCTCCAAACAACCCTTAGAAGTTCTACGCAACTTCTTCTTAATACTCCAACCAACTATGGAGATTTTCCTTAGGGTTTCGTTTAGTGATGAAGGAAGTATAATAGTATTTACGCTTTTAGGCTTTATAAGTGGAACCTTGGACTCCTACAAGGTATTTGGGCCAAGGTATTTGGGAAGAGTAACTATCCTTAGAGAGTATTTCTACCAAGGGGGGGGGTAGTATTTACGAGACCACTCAAGGTGGGGGGTGTGCTACGGCTAGCACCACTAGGAGAGGGATACCACCGGCCAAAGGCCTCAGGGGAGGGTGCTCGAAAGCCTCACAAGGGAGGACGAGAACTATAGAGAGGGGGATTTTAAGACTTAGGGATTTTTGTGGATGAAGAAGTCTTCAAAGGGGGATTTATAGGTCAAGCAAAGGCCAACCAATGGCCAAGATGAAGCGAAGTGCTATGCAGAGTGTAGGGTGAGATTCCTCCAGTGTACCTTATCCAACTACCACACAAAATATCACAAATATCCTACCTACTCCCACTAACCAAAATCGTCCCATCTTGGCCCATGTTTGCGTCCATTGAGGCGACAAGTGTCACCTCCCGTTGGTCCAAAATATTTCATCTCTCGGAAAATCCGCAAAAATTAAAAAGACATAGCCGAATTTTCCCTTCGCAAGTTTTGTAAAACGTTTACTAAAACGATTCTAATCGGGTGTTGTATAAAATATTTTCGCCCATGCCTACTTAAAGTTCAAACTTTTCTACGCACGCCACGCATATACTCAAAATACGGGGTATAACATCGCCACGATCCGCCAAGGTAACTAGGCCATCTCTCACTATCTCCTCTCGCCCAGCCGTGGATGGAGGCTCGTGCCGTGGTCTCTTTGGGCCGGGCGTCATGGAACTCGCCCCGAGGTATCGCCGGGTAAGAACGGGCTCAGGCCTCGCGACCCTCTGTGTCAAACTAGCCTCGCGCCTTGCTCTTGCCCGGCGGGTTGCACGCGAGGCATAATCATAAAGAAAGGAAATACGTTAGAGGGTCCAACTTATAACATGCTCTAAGGAACGATCTCGAGTGAGAAGAATGGAAACCAATCCTAAATATCCTATAGCCTCGATTATTGGTATGGTCTGACATACCGATAATCAAGACTTACTAGATACGGTCAGACACTTTCCGAGGATTAACTACTGATACCACTTTTGTCACGACATCCTGCCGTGGTCGTGCCTTACCCGCACCCAAGTAGGCATACATCGTGAGTAATCGTGGAAAATAAAAACAAGACATGAAAAGTGTAAAATGAGACGCTTTATCGAGAAAAGTCGCTTTCGGCTATATATATAAACCAAGTCCGCGATTACATCCCAACTGCATAATAGACTACGCACTCTGAAAGTAAACAACTATGGCGGACAGGCCCCGCCATACCTCGAATGTACAAAACTATCTACAACAACGGAGATCATACCCAAAAGTCGAGCCTCCGAGAAATGGAGCTCGACACTGAGAAAAGATCCTAATCGAGGATCCGCTACTGCTTCCCTTTACTGCGGCAACGCAGCCCCGGGAGGTCGCATAACAGTACCAAGTATGTGAAATCAGAAAGTACTTTAAATGAAATCATATCATTTTAAAACCAATTTTACAAATATGTAAACAAACCAATGTAACCGCATATAGCCACATCACAACCAAGAGCAATAGGTAAATCAGAAGTGTCTTTTCTAGCCGAATGATCGAAGAAAGGCCAATCGCCCATAGTATCATTACGCATGCCTAATCGACTCGCGATCCGCATAGCCACCTAGGCGCCGCAGGTATTCCCGCATCGAGGGTAGCTACTCCGGCATCGCCCCGACTCGTAGTCCGCACGCCACATGTACCGCGTAGGTATTCCCCGCACACTAACCGGAACTCTCGTAGCTCGCATAGGTCCTCGACCCGCGTAGGCATCCTCGTGACGGGGCAGCTTAACCCCCGGTATATCATGTCAAGAGGTGAGTGGTATAATACTAACATAACGACTTATCGTTAAACAACATAAGCACAATAAGAATAACCTCTCAAACGTTACAAGACACTAACACACATAGCATCATAATATGTCAACTCATCCAAACATCTTACTATACTTTCCAGAAATTAATACAAGTCTTTCATAAACACATAAGTAAACTGCCTTTATCTTTCTTAAGTCGTTATACCTAACTTCCCATAAAGCTAGTATAACTCTTAAGCTTTTTGTTTAAAAACCAAATATTACTCTTCTTTCAAAATGATTCATAATTCTTTTGAAATACTTCAAGATTCTTATTGTTTAGACTCAAGTCAAAAGACTTCAAGTAAAACCATGTTCAGTTAACACACGTACGTCTACCGTAATATATATATATTTTAAAATATCATGCTCAAGAGGATAGGAAGAATCACATACCTCCTCGGCGAAATCCACCTGCCAAGTCGAATATGTCGCGCGCAGAGTATCAACCTATAATAGTCAAATACGTCTATCAACGTCTAGACTACTCGTAGAATATTCTAAGGTATGTTCTTAATTTACTAAAATCGCAAAGATTTCCCTACCCGTCATACTACACAAGTCTCATCAGAATACAAAATTCTGTAAGTACAGTTTAATCTTCTTTAATATCCTTCTATATCTTATACTCAAATCTAAACTACTCTTAAATGTAATCTCCAATTACAATAAAAGGACAAGAGTATTTACCTCGATAAGCCCAAAATTATCCAAGTTTAAATGTCGATCCTGAGCAAGGTTTAGCTCCTAATTTGCACGCTCCGAAAGCTCCAAGAAACCCTTAGAAGTTCTACACAACTTCTACTTAATACTTCAACCAACTATGAAGATTTTCCCAGGGTTTCATTTTGTGACTAAGGGATATAAAGTAGTATTTCTGGGCTTTTAGTATAGAGGTGACTTGGGAATACTACAAGGGTTTTGGGCTAAAGTATTTTGGCATAGCAACAATACTTGAAGACAATTTTTCTACCATGAGTGGGTATGTTTTACAGAGCGCAAGGGGTAGAGGACTTGGACGAGAACTACAACTAAAAGGGAAGGATTTTAAGACTTGGAAAAATGTTTTGTGGATGAAGAAGTCTTACTTGCGGGGGTATTTATAGGACTACCAAGGGCCAAGATTAAGGCAAGTGGAGGAAAGTGGAGGTGTAGATTTGCACACGTGTACCTTATCCATCTACTCCACAAATATCACAAAAATATCCTACCTAACCTTGACCAATGTTTAAGGCCTTTTCTTGACAAAAACGCCAAGAATTGCCACAATGTCGCTCACTGGCGGTGACACTTGTCACCCTATCGCTGGTCCAAAATATTTCATCTCTAAAAATCCGCAAAATTAAATTATTGAACACGCAAAATTCCCTTACAAGGTTCGGAAAATTGTCCGTCTGAAAAACAATCTTTTTCGCTAGTTGTGCACAAATTTCGTCCCTTATGCCTAACTAAGGCTTAAACTTTTGTACGTACGTCCTCACATACATACTCTGGAAATACGGGGTATAACAATATGAATACATACCTCTAAGAGTTTTACTGAAATATGACGGGACAAGGCCCCGCCCTACCCATAACCGTACAAAAGCCTGTACTGAAAGAACTATACCAAAATAATAAACTCCTGAACAAATGGAGCTATCCAAAACTCGAAATGGTCCTACACTGCAGATCACCAAATCATCTAAACATGCGCATGTAACGCATTCCCGGAGGCGAAGAATGTACCAAGTATGTGAAATGAAATCTTGAATGAAATCATACAGTCTAAACAAACAGAGATATGATGAGCCAACCTACGATACAATACTTAAGGCCATATCAAGTCGTGACGACGCCTCAAAGTCATTACTAAAATATAACCATGGGTCTCACGCCATAATATCAATCATGCCCGGAATCCTTCCTCACCGCTGATACCCATGATATAATATAACACCAATAGGCATACATGAACACCAAGTCCCACTGTGTCCTAAAAATCAGACGCTGTAGGAAAACGAACCACCAGATCCACCGCATCATAAAATCGATGGGGTAAGTGCAGCTATCTACTGATCACCGGGCGCTATCAATCGAAATAAGTACGAAAGCTAACTACTGATCCACTGGCTGCCACGAGATATGACGGCAAGTGCGAAAGCTTATCTACCGAGTCTATCAGACTAAATCAGGTAATAGCACCGACGGCAAGACGTAAAGCCAACTACAGATCCAAGGCTATCAATCGACGGGGCAAGTATGAAAGCTAACTACGATCCATCTCATACTAAATCTCGCTGAGGCCAATCCATGGAACAATATCCCACGGTCGCACGTGTCACGACCCCACCGGGCTCGCGATCGTGCCCTACTGGGCACCCTTACGGTATACATCGAGAAAATCGGAACATACATGAAACTATAAAATAAAATAATGTAAAAACAACAAAGTTAGCCGATAGGCTACCTTCCCGACATAAATATATACAAGCGAAGCGCTTTTCATTTTTACAAACCGACCACAACGTGACTACGCACTTCAAGAGTTTTAACATAACAATGGCGGAAGGTTCTCGCCATACCCCAATATACATGTATACAACCTCGGGAAACTGCCAAGAGATAAGCCTCCGAGCAAATGGAGATTTTTCCCAAAAATCAACCGAGATCCTAAGAGCAAGGATCACCAACTGCACCTAATACTGCATGCATGGAAATGGCGGGGCCAAGACAACAAATCGAATATGGAATGGAAAATAAGGTACAACAATTAAAACATATCTGTAAAAAAACATGACAGAGGTAAGTGTAAAAGAAGTAAATACTTGAACCTACCATGTCATTACCATCTCGTGAACTTAATCGTACCTTATTATCTTTTCCCATTTCTCAATAAAGGTTATAGTCACTTCCTTACGTACTTACTTCGGAAAAATCATCAAGTTCACTACCATATAACCTACTTACCTTACACAACCTAGTCCGCCTTTACGGAGGACACCTATACCGCCCAACCTCGGGACGCGATAAAGTCCTATAGTCCGCATAAAGGTATCTTGCCCGCCCATTTCTCGACGATAATGTCATATAGTCTTCCCATAAAGGTATCGCCGGCCCATTCCTGGGTCGATAATGTCATATAGTCTTCCCATAAAGGTATACTGCCCGGCCCATTCCTGGGTCGATAATGTAATATAGTCTTCCCATAAAGGTATACTGCCCGGCCCATTCCTGGGTCGATAATGTCATATAGTCTGCCCATAAAGGTATCGCCGCCCATTCTGGTCGATAATGTCATATAGTCCGCCATAAAGGTATCTTTGCGCCCATTCTCGTCAATAATGTCATATAGTCCGCCATAAAGGTATCTCGCCCATTCCTCGGGTCGATAATGTCATATAGTCTTTCCCATAAAGGTATACCGCCTGCCCATTCTCGAATTTAATCGCCACGACCCGATTCCGCCCGCGGATCGTGCCTTACCTCGCACTCGTGATACAACATCGAGTAATCGGAACATAAAACAATACAAGACATATTATGAAATATGAAACAATAACTGAGAAAACTTCGCTTTCTGCATATATAAATAACAACTTTTTCCAATACGAGCAGTTTAATCCTTTTACAAACCCCGCCACAATAAGATTTTGCACTTAAGAAATGATATGACAACAATGGCGGACAGTGGCCGCCATACCACGAATGTAAACACCTACAACAGGGGACTATACCATATAAGCCTCCGAGAAACGAGCTTTCCCAAACGCCGAATCGTGACCCTAAGAGCGAGGATCAATGATCGTGTACCTTTTACTCGCAGATTTAACGCAGCCCAAGGAGGTCGCGATAACAGTAAGTATGTGAAATCAAAATAAATATCAGAATGAAATCATAGTAGTCTATACAAAGCAGAGACATGTATGATAACCAAACTACAGTTCATAAATAAGCCATATCAAGTCGTGGACTCACGCCTCAAAGTCATCACTAATAAACATGGGTCTCACGCCACAACATCAATCATGCCGTGGAATACCTTCCTCACCGCCAGCCTATGATATAAAAGCACCAAGGAATACATGAACACCAGTCCCACTGTGTCCAAATAAAGCGATGTAGTAAGCGAAGGCATAGCCGACTACTAACACCTACAGCATTCAACAAGGTCATAAATCGTGTCATGATATCTGCTTGCACTCACATGATAAAAGCCGGTCACTCGCCGCAGATCAAATGTGCGCGTCTAGCCTCGAACTCTCCGCAGCCGCATAGGCCAACCTCATAGGCCCGCATGAGGTATAACCCGCATCGAGGGTAGCTACTCCGCATCGCCCCGACTCGCACCGCGGCCACAAAGACCGCATGACCATAAAGGCCGCACACTAACCGAACTCCGTGAGTTCGCATGGATCCCTCGGACCCGCATGAGGTATTCTCGAATCACGGTCCTGCATCACCGAGTCTACCCCGCGACGGAGGCGCCTTAACCTCCTGACAAGTCAAGGTGAGTGGTACAATACCAACATAACGTGATAGTCAAACAACTTTAAGCGTAGTCGGGAAAACCCTTTACACTAACATCACAAGATACTAACACACGTAGCATCCTAACATGTTTACTTATCAAATCAACGAAAGTATTACAAGGCTATCACAAACCAATACAATCAAGTTATTCACACAAGGTACTTTCTACTAACAAGTTCGTATCTATCCCCAAAGTACTTCACACATTAAATCTTTAAAAGATCTGCTTCTTTCACATAAGTCACACAATACCCGTAGTATAAAATAGAGTGATCATTCTTTAAGAAAACTAAAACTCTTACCTTTGTAAAATCAAGTAACAACATTATTTTCCAAACGCCCAAGTTTGCCTAATTTCAAATGTTCACGCTTCTTATTTTAGAAAGGTTTCAGAGTTCATAGTCTTATTCATTTAAGAATATAATTCTCTTTTAAACAATCGGAGAAACATAAGCCTTATATGTGAGTAGGATATTCTTGTTTATAACAATCTTATTACAAATGACCATGATCTAGGAAATATCATTTTGTCTCATCTTAGCTTCTATGCAGATGGAAGTTTCTCTTGGTTTTAATAATACTTAATTATTCAATACATTTTCCTTTATTAACGCTCGCAGTTGGTTTGTCGATACACATTCGATTTCAAATCGTGAAACATTATCCCTTTTAAAAATCAAGTACTCATTACTCACGAATGAGGTTTCACACAAAATTCATATAATTCATTTAAGTTAAGTCTCTTATCTTACAAGATCAAGTCTCTTAACTTTTTTAAAATAATTAAATCATTCGTTTTTATCTCTCTTAAGCCGTTATACCTAACTTCCCATAAAGCTAGTATAACTCTTAAGCTTTTAAAACCAAGTATTACTCTTCTTTTAAAAACAGTTCTTAATTCTCTTGAACTACTTCAAGATTATTATTATTCGGGCTTAAGTCAAAAGACATTGCCGCATAACTACGCTCAATTAACACATGCGTCTACCGTGCTACATAGTTATACACATATCATGCTAGAAGAGATAGGAAGAGGTTCACATACCTCGCGACGATTATCGACTATTAGCAAATCGCTCCACGCTATAACCCTAGCTTTGGTCCACCTTCTCAAGTAGACACGCCACTCAGAACATTCAACCTATACAGTTACATAAGTCTATCAAAGTCTAGACTACTCGGTAGAATAAATCTAGATACAAGATCCTACGGAAATTGGGCAGCCCCTTCCTACCCACAAACTACACAAGCTCATCAGAATACAACCTATGTAATTACATGGTTCTCTTCTTTAAATTCAGGCTGAAGTCCAAGGACATTGCCACAACATTAAGTTCAGTACTATATATAGTATACTTCAACTATATATTCTAACATTATGTAATTTCCAATTACAATAGAGGACAAGATATTTACCTCGATAAGCCCATAATTATCCGAGTTTAATGTCGATCCTAGCAAAGTTTCGCTCCTACTCCGGGTGCTCCAACCCGCTCCAAACAACCCTTAGAAGTTCTAACCAACTTCTACATAGTACTCCAACTAACTATGGAGGTTTTCCTGTGGTTTCGGTTTTGTGACCGACGAAAGTATAATAGTATTTCCGGGCTTTTCAGATAGTATAACCTTAGAATACTACAAGGTATACGACTAAGGTAATTGGGCATTATAACAATACTTTGAGAGTATTTCTACACCACAAAAGGGGTGTATTATACGAGACAACTAGGCTGTGTGGTACCCGGCCCACACTACTAGGAGGGGTGAGGGCTCGCCAGGGGAGGAGGGTGTTGGACGATCACAACATAAAAGGAGGGAGGATTTTGGCTTGAAGGTTTCATTTGTGGATGAAGAGTTCATCAACACAAAGGGAGGTATTTATAGGAAAACCCAAGGCCAACCAATGGCCAAGATCAAGCCATGTGCAAGGCAAGTGTAAGGCCAAGATCAAGCCATGTGCACCCTAACCCTACTCCACAAAACACTCCACAAAACAAGGCACAAAACAAGGCACAAAACAAGGCACAAATCAAGGCCAAAAGATCAACCAAAATCGTCCCACTTGGACGCCCAAATCGTCCCAAAGCCGTCCCACTTGCTTCCAATGTGAGGGTGACACGCCACCTCCCGTTGGTCCAAAATGTTTCGCCTCTAAAAATCCGAAAAATTAAAAATGAAATAGCCGTAATTTCCCCTACGAATGGTGTGGAAACTTTTCGTCGAAACACGACTCTAATCGGGTGTTGTGCACAAACAATAATTCGGCCAAGCCTAACTTAAAAGTTTCAAATTTTTCACGCACGCCCCACGCATACTGAAATACGGTATAACATTCTCCCCTCCTTAGAAACATTCGTCCCGAATGTTCCTTCTAAGTCTCAAAACAAACGTGCGCCAGTATAGTCTTCACTATAATACTCACGAGAACAATCCTGCCACACCTGGCCACAGGAACACCTGCGCAATTTCTTACATCCAAGTCCACGAGGAAACACCTCTAATATCACCACAAACATTCTCCCTGGTCTAAAATATACTTTCTAGCACCTTTCTTTACAAAAGAAATGATCACATCTACGATCGCCATACATGCTCGCTTCTTCCTTACGTGTCGTACTCTACTGCATAACGAACTCCTTCTCATAACTTACCACATTTCCGCTACGCTTCAATTTCCAAAACTCTGGTTACTATCTCTAACGTGGTCATCATTAATCGATACCACTTTTGTCACTTTGTCGCGAGCCTTGCGACGACCCAACAAATGGTACCGGTCGCGATCCTCGAGGCATGCCTTCTCTTCTCGTGATGTGTCATACGGAGAGCCACGGTCGGTCTGTTCTGGTAGAGGCTCGCCTCTTTATACGCCACTTCCGAACATAACAATACGAAGATCGGACGTCGCTTCCTAAGTCGGACGGCAAATACTAACATATCGGCAACCTGGCTTATTCTTCACATGAACTCACAAAGGCCCAAAGTAACTCGGGCTAAGTTCCTCTGTTTTTCCACAACTCATCACACCCTAACCGGGGTGGTACCTTCAAGAAGACCGACCGTCAACCTGAACTCTAAGCGTCGTCGCCGATTATCCGCACGATTCCTCTGAGCTGCCAGAACTCCTTCTAGACAAGCTTCTCACTATCCACAGTCTGCTGGAACAAGCCTGAACCAACTGTCTGAACCTTGCCAACATCGAACCAATCGACCGGCAACTTACACTTCCGCCCCTACAAGGTTTCAAAAGGCGACATCCGAACACTGAACTGGTAGCTTAAACGCTCCCTCCACAGGAGACAACAATCCCCACGACTACCCCAAATTCAAACATCGCCCGGGCGAATGCGATTCTGAGACTCACCTGAGTTCTTAACACAAGCTTGGTAAAACTTCCAGAAACAAAAACAGCCGTAACCTGGGCTCCACTGTCTGCCATAAGGTGAAGGTAGGCACCCCGTGCAGCCTTACAACCTTTCTGATAAATCAACACTGCCGAGTGAATGGTCCTGACCGAAGAACACGATGGGCTGCCCCCATCGGCCCGACCACTGGTCGAACGCATCCACGAACTCGTACGTTGGTTAACTAAACTTGGGCCTAACACCCTCGTGACCCTATCACAAGGCGGGACCACCACAAACTGACCCCACCACCAAACATGCCGCGGGTTGACCCGCAACGGGGCCTCAACCCGACCCGGCAACGCGCACAATACTAGCTCCCCGAAGGAACAATCTCACTAAACACGTTACGAAAACCTAGCGGTCTTCTTAGCTCAACTACCCTCTTTCATCCCACACTACTCAGGGACTTATCCCAAACATAGCTCACGTGCACTATGCACTCCGATAAGGATCAAACATAACACTACACCTTCTTCGAGATGGCCTTACCTCTAAGGTCTCTACGTATAAAGCTCTAAGGCTCACACTTTCTCTATCCCCCAAAATCTTACTCGGTTAAACAACCATGATCTAATCACAACTAACACACTGCTATCAGAACATAGCACTTAAGGTATACTCACCTTATCACATATACAAAACTCTAGAGGGTTAAAGATATATCTATATCTACTGCTTCACTCCCCTTAGTCGTTCTAAACAAACTCGCCTGTAGGCGATAAGGAAGATGAAAAACTACCCACCGATCCTCGGCTAAGTCCTCCTACAAGGACACTCTTCGACACTGCACTCGACGGCCATAGGTACAACAAGTACCAACTAAAAGACGACATTCCCGATGACGTCGCACATCGAACGGAAGCCCCGGAGTTCACCAACTCCTGCATACCCGAATGTCCGAAATCCGTGGAAGACCACTCGCATCGTGGATGTGCCTAACCTAATCTGGCGCGAGGCGACTTGCCTCGAAAGTTACCAAAGGACCTTCTCACGCCCGCCTCGCCTTTGTTAACCCATCGATCTCTACGCTTCGCGCATAAGCCCGCATACGTGCCATGCCAAGCCCAATCAAGAATTACTCTTGCACAACCTTTCTTAGGTAGTCATCAAGACTCGCGTACATCGATACTCCGTAGCCAAATCCATGGCTAGTAATGTGGTTGCCTCTTTGCAATCTATATTCACCGCTCGGCCGTGGAATCAAGGTTCAAATATCATGGCCGCGAGGAATCGCCGCCGCGCTAAACTCACTGGGCTAGTGACGCCGCAGAAATCCCGAATGAAGCATTACCTAGGTAATGATTGGGCCTGTGCCCACGTAACCCTCCGAACTCTACTCAGCCTCCTCGCTTTGCCTCCCCGGGCCGCCGTTGCCACGCGAGGCATAGCAGTAAGGGAAAGAATTTCGTTAGAGGGTCCAACTTACAACACAGCTCTAAGGCACGATCTCAGAGTGAGAAGAATAGAAACCAATCCTAACTATCCTATAGCCTCCTGATTATTGGCGTGGTGCACAACACACCGATAATCAAGACTTCATCGATACGGTCTCAGACACTTTCCGAGGATTAATCGCTCGATACCACTTTTGTCACGACCGATTCCGCCCGGATCGAGCCTTACCCGCACCCGGGTGATACAAAATCGAGTAATCAGAACATAAAACAATACAAGACATATTATGAAATATGAAACAATAACTGAGAAAACTTGCCTTCGCATATATATAAATAACAACTTTTTCCAACATGAACGCTTTAATCCTTTTACAAACCCCGCCACAACAAGATTACGCACTTAAGAAATGATACGACAACAATGGCGGACAGTGGCCCCGCCATACCCGAATGTAAACACCTACAACAACAGGACTATACCATCGATAAGCCTCCGAGAAACGGAGCTTTCCCAAACGCCGAATCGACTCCTAAGAGCGAGGATCAATGATCGTGTACCTTTACTGCAGATGAACGCAGCCCGGGCGAGGTCAAGATAACAGTAATTTAGTATGTGAAATCAAAATAAATATCAGAATGAAATCATAGTAGTCTATACAAAGCAGGAGACATGTATGATAACCAAACTACAGTTCATGATAAATAAGCAATATGTCAAGTCGTGACTCACGCCTCAAAGTCATCACTCAAAATAACTATGGGTCTCACGCCACAACATCAATCATGCCGTGGAATACCTTCCTCACCGCCAGCCTATGATATAAAAGCACCAAGGAATACACATGAACACCGTGTCCCACTGTGTCCAAATAAAACAGACAGGTACGAAGGCATAGCCGATTACTAACACCTACAGCACAACAAGGTCATAAATCGTCATGATATCTGCCTGCATTACATGATAAAAGCCGGTCACTCGCGAGATCAAATGCGCGTCTAGCCTCGAACTCTCGCGACTCCGCATAGGCCAACCTCATAGGCCCGCATGAGGTATAACCCCGCATCGAGGGTAGCTACTCCCGCATCGCCCCGACTCGCACCGCACGGCACAAAGACCGCATGACCATAAAGGCCGCACACTAACTCGAACTCGTAGTTCCGCATGGATCCCCGACCCGCATGAGGTATTCTCGAATCACGGTCCTGCATCACCGAAGTCTACCCCAGACGGAGGCGGCTAACCTCCTGACACAAGTCAAGGTGGTGGTACAATACCAACATAACGGGCCGATAGTCAAACAACTTTAAGCGTAGTGAGGAAAACCCTTTACACTAACATCACAAGATACTAACACACGTAGCATCCTAACATGTTTACTTATCAAATCAACGAAAGTATTACAAGGCTATCACAAACAAATACAATCAAGTTATTCAAAAAATGTACTTTCTACAAACAAGTTAGGTTATCTATCCACAAAGTACTTCACACATTAAATCTTTAAAAGATATGTTTCTTTCACAAATGTCACACAATACCCGTAGTATAAAATAGAGTGATCGCCTTTTAAGAAAACTAAAACTCTTACCTTTGTAAAATCAAGTAACAACATTATTTTCCAAACGCCCAAGTTTGCCTAATTTCTAATTTTCAAGTTTCTTATTTTAGTAAGGTTTCGTTGTTCATAGTCTTATTCATTTAAGAATTTATTTCTCTTTTAATCTATCGGATAAACATATGCCTTAGATGTGAGTAGGATATTCTTTTTTATAAAAATCTTATTACAGCAGCCATGATCTAGGAAATATCATTTTGTCTCATCTTAGCTTCTATGCAGATGGAAGTTTCATCGGTTTTAATAATACTTAATTATTCAATACATTTTCCTTTATTAACGCCGCAGTGGTTTGTCGATACACATTTCGATTTCCAAATCAAGAAACATTATCCCTTTTAAAATCAAGTACTCATTACTCACGAATGAGGTTTCACACAAAATTCATATAATTCATTTAAGTTAAGTCTCTTATCTTACAAGATCAAGTCTCTTAACTTTTTAAAATAATTAAATCATCTGCTTATCTCTCTTAAGCCGTTATACCTAACTTCCCATAAAGCTAGTATAACTCTTAAGCTTTTAAAATCAAGTATTACTCTTCTTTAAAAATAGTTTAATTCTCTTGAACTACTTCAAGATTATTATTATTCTGCTTAAGTCAAAAGACATTGCCGCACAACTACGCTCAATTTACACACGACGCTCACCGTACTATATAGTTATACACATATCATGCTAGAAGAGATAGGAAGAGGTTCACATACCTCGCGACGATTATCGACTATTAGCAAATCGCTCCACGCTATAACCCGCTTAGCTGGTCCACCTTCTCAAGTAGCACACGCTACTCAGAACATTCAACCTATACAGTTACATAAGTCTATCAAAGTCTAGACTACTCAGAGAATAAATCTAGATACAAGATCCTACGGAAATTGGGCAGCCTCTTCCCTACCCACAAACTACACAAGTCTCATCAGAATACACCCTATGTAATTACAAATGTTCTCTTCTTTAAATTCAGGCTTAAGTCCAAGAACATTGCCACAACATTAAGTTCAGTACTATATATAGTATACTTCAACTATATATTCTAACATTATGTAATTTCCAATTACAATAAAGGGACAAGATAATTACCTCGATAAGCCCATAATTATCCGAGTTTAATGTCGATCCTTAGCAAAGTTTCGCTCCTACTCCGGTGCTCCAACCCGCTCCAACAACCCTTAGAAGTTCTAACCAACTTCTACATAGTACTCCAACTAACTATGGAGGTTTTCCTTAGGGTTTGGTTTTGGACCGACGGAAAGTATAATAGTATTTCGGCTTTTCAGATAGGTATAACATTAGAATACTACATGGTATACGGATAAGGTAATTTGTGCATTATAACAATAATTTGGATATTATTTCTACAACACAAAAGGGGGGTGTATTATACGATACAACTAGGCTAGTGGGTACCCCACGCCACACTACTAGGAGGGGTGAGGCTCTCGGCCATGGGAGGAGGGTGTTGGGACGATCACAACATAAAAGGAGAGGAGGGATTTTTGGCTTGAAGGTTTCATTTGTGGATGAAGAGTTCATCAAAGCGGAGGTATTTATAGGAAAACCAAGGCCAACCAACGCCAAGATCAAGCCATGTGCAAGGCAAGTGTAAGGCCAAGATCAAGCCATGTGCACCCTAACCCTACTCCACAAAACACTCCACAAAACAAGGCACAAACAAGGCACAAATCAAGGCCAAAAGATCAACCAAAATCGCCCCACTCGACGCCCAAATCGTCCCAAAGCCGTCCCACTTGCTTCCAATGTGAGGGTGACACATGTCACCCTCCCGTTGGTCCAAAATGTTTCGTCTCTCGGAAAAATCCGCAAAAATTAAAAATGACATAGCCGGAAATTCCCCTACGAAAGCTGGAAACGCTTTCATTTAAAAACGACTCTAATCGGGTGTTGTGCACAAACAATAATTCGGCCAAGCCTAACTTAAAAGTTTCAAATTTTTCTACGTACGTCCTTACGTTCATACTTTGGAAATACGGGGTATAACATTCTCCCCTCCTTAGAAACATTCGTCCCGAGAACAATCCTGCCACACCTGGCCACAGGAACACCTGCGCAATTTCTTACATCCAAGTCCACGAGGAAACACCTCTAATATCACCACAAACATTCTCCCCGGGGTCTAAAATATACTTTCTTAGCACCTTTTCTTTACAAAAGAAATGATCACATCTACGATCGCCATACATGCTCGCTTCTTCCCTTACGTGTCGTACCCTACTCGTACACCCGAACTCCTTCTCATAACTTACCACATTTCCTGTTACCGTTTCAATTTCCAAAACTCGGGGTTACTATCTCTAACGTGGTCATCATTAACTGATACCACTTTTGTCACTTTGTCGCGAGCCTTGCTCCGACGACCCAACAAATGGTACCGGTCGCTTGATCCTCGAGGCATGCCTTCGCCCTTCTCGTGATGTGTCATACGAGAGCCACTTTGGTCTGTTTGGTAGAGGCTCACGGCCTCTTTATACGCCACTTCGAACATAACAATACGAAAGACCGGACGTACTGCCTCCTAAGTCGGACGGCAAATACTAACATATCGGCAACCTGGCTTATTCTTCACATGAACTCACAAAGGCCCAAAGTAACTCGGGCTAAGTTCCTCTGTTTTTCCACAACTCGTCACACCCTAACCGGGGTGGTACCTTCAAGAAGACCGACCGTCAACCTGAACTCTAAGCGTCGTCGCCAATTATCCGCACGATTCTCCGAGCCGCGTAACTCCTTCTAGACAAGCTTCACTATCCACTACCGGAACAAGCTCAACCAATCGTCAACCTTGCCAACATCGAACCAATCGACCGGCAACTTACACTTCCGCCCCTACAAGGTTTCAAAAGGCGACATCCGAACACTGAACTGGTAGCTTAAACGCTCCCTCCACAGGAGACAACAATCCCCACGACTACCCCTGAAATCCAAACACTGGCCCGAGGGCGAATGCGATTCTGAGACTCACCTGAGTTCTTAACACAAGCTTGGTAAAACTTCCAGAAACAAAAACAGCCAGAACTGGCTCCACTGCGCCATAAGGTGAAGGTAGGCACCGTGCAGCCTTACAACCTTCGATAAATCAACACCGCCGAGTGAATGGTCCCGATCAAGAACACGATGGGCTGCCCCATCGCCCGACCACCGTCGAACGCATCCACGAACTCAGACGTTGGTTAACTAAACTTGGGCCTAACACCGTGACTTATCACAAGCGGGACCACCACAACCTGACCCTACCACCAACATGCCGCGGTTGACCCGCAACGGGCCTCAACCCGACCCGCAACGCGCACAATACTAGCTCCCGGCGAACAATCTCACTAAACACGTTACGAAAACCTAGCGGTCTTCTTAGCTCAACTACCCTCTTTCATCCCACACTACTCAGGGACTTATCCCAAACATAGCTCACGTGCACTATGCACTCCGATAAGGATCAAACATAACACTACACCTTCTTCAAGATGGCCTTACCTCTAAGGTCTCTACGTATAAAGCTCTAAGGCTCACACTTTCTCTATCCCCCAAAATCTTACTCGGTTAAACAACCATGATCTAATCACAACTAACACACTGCTATCAGAACATAGCACTTAAGGTATACTCTCCTTATCACATATACAAAACTCTAGAGTGTTAAAGATATATCTATATCTCCGCTCACTCCCTTAGTCGTCTAAACAAACTCGCCTGCAGGCGATAATGGAAGATGACAAACTACCCACCGATCCTCAAGGCTAAGTCCTCCTACAAGGACACTCTTCGACACTGCACTCGACGGTCATAGGTACAACAAGTACCAACTAAAAGACGACATTCCCGATGGCGTCACATCGCGAACCGAAGCCCCGAGTTCACCAACTCTCGCATACCGAACGCCCTGAATCCGTGGAAGACCACTGCACCTGGTGGATGTGCCTAACCTAATCTACGCGAGGCGACTTGCCTCGAAGTTACCAAAGGACCTCGCCGCCCGCCTCTTCTCGCCCTTGTTAACCCATCGATCTCTACGCTTTCTCGACGCGCATAAGCCCGCATACGTGCCATGCTCAAGCCCAATCAAGAATTACTCTTGCACAACCTTTCTTAGGTAGTCATCAAGACTCGCGGTACATCGGTATACTCTCCGTAGCCAAATCCATGGCTAGTAACAGGTTGCCTCTTTGCAATCTATATTCACCGCTCTCGCCGTGGAATCGAAGGTTCAAATATCATGGCCGCAGAGGAACCGCCGCGCTAAACTCACGGCTAGTGACGTCGCAGAAATCCCGAATGAAGCATTACCCTAGGTAATGATTGGGCCTGTGCTCACGTGAACCTCTCAACTCTACTCGCAGCCTCCTCGCCGCCTTGCCCTCCGCCCGGTTGCCCACGCGAGGCATAGCTAAGGGAAAGAATTTCGTTAGAGGTCCAACTTACAACACAGCCTCTAAGGCACGATCTCGAGTGAGAAGAATAGAAACCAATCCTAACTATCCTATAGCCTCGATTATTGGCGTGGTGCACAACACACCGATAATCAAGACTTCATCGATACGGCTCAGACACTTTCCGAGGATTAATCGCTCGATACCACTTTTGTCACGACCGATTCCGCCCGTGGATCGAGCCTTACCCTGCACCCTGGTGATACAACATCGAGTAATCACGAACATAAAACAATACAAGACATATTATGAAATATGAAACAATAACTGAGAAAACTTGCCTTTCGATATATATAAATAACAACTTTTTCCAACATGAACGCTTTAATCCTTTTACAAACCCCGCCACAACAAGCATTACATGCACTTCTAAGAAATGATACGACAACAATGGCGATGTGGCCCCGCCATACCCCGAATGTAAACACCTACAACAACAGGGACTATACCATCGATAAGCCTCCGAGAAACGGAGCTTTCCCAAACGCCGAATCGTGACTCCTAAGAGCGAGGATCAATGATCGTGTACCTTTACTGCGGATGAACGCACTCGGCGAGGTCGCATAACAGTGCAAGTATGTGAAATCAAAATAAATCAGAATGAAATCATAGTAGTCTATACAAAGCAGAGACATGTATGATAACCAAACTACGCTCACAATAAATAAGCGATCATGTCAAGTCGTGACTCACGCCTCAAAGTCATCACTCAAATATAACTATGGGTCTCATGCCCACAACATCAATCATGCCCGTGGAATACCTTCCTCACTGCCGGCAGTCTATGATATAAAAGCACCAAGGAATACAC
The DNA here is from genome assembly GCA_029844215.1 of Przewalskia tangutica. Taxonomy (NCBI): domain Eukaryota; kingdom Viridiplantae; phylum Streptophyta; class Magnoliopsida; order Solanales; family Solanaceae; genus Przewalskia; species Przewalskia tangutica. The sequence continues at coordinate 38,768,745 of CM056732.1, read as the reverse complement.
ATGAACACCAGGTCCCACCTGTGTCCAAATAAAAACATGGTAAGTACGAAGGCATAGCCGACTACTAACACCTACAGCATCAACAAGGTCATAAATCGTGTCATGATATCTGCTCTGCATCATTACATGATAAAAGCCGGTCACTGCCGCGCAGATCAAATGCGCGTCTAGCCCCGAACTCTCCGCAGCTCCGCATAGGCCAACCTCATAGGCCCGCATGAGGTATAACCTCGCATCGAGGGTAGCTACTCCCGCATCGCCCCGACTCGCATCGCACGGCCACAAAGACCGCGTGACCATAAAGGCCGCACACTAACACGGAACTCCGTAGTTCCGCATGGATCCCCGACCCGCATGAGGTATTCTCGAATCATGGTCCTGCATCACCGAAGTCTACCCCGCGACGGAGGCGCCAACCTCCGGACACAAGTCAAGGTGAGTGGTACAATACCAACATAACGGCTGATAGTCAAACAACTTTAAGCGTAGTCGAGGGGAAAACCCCTTTACACTAACATCACAAGATACTAACACACGTAGCATCCTAACATGTTTACTTATCAAATCAACGAGAAAGTATTACAAGGCTATCACAAACCAATACAATCAAGTTATTCACACAAGGTACTTTCTACTAACAAGTTCGGGTATCTATCCCCAAAGTACTTCACACATTAAATCTTTAAAAGATCTGCTTTTTCACATAAGTCACACAATACCCGTAGTATAAAATAGAGTGATCGCCCTTTTAAGAAAACCAAAACTCTTACCTTTGTAAAATCAAGTAACAACATTATTTTCCAAACGTCCAAGTTTGCCTAATTTCAAATGTTCACGTTTCTTATTTTAGAAAGGTTTCGTAGTTCATAGTCTTATTCATTTAAGAATATAATTCTCTTTTAAACAATCGGAGAAACATAAGCCTTATATGTGAGTAGGATATTCTTGTTTATAACAATCTTATTACAAAGAAATGATCTAGAAATATCATTTTGTCTCATCTTAGCTTCTGCGGATGGAAGTTTCTCTTGGTTTTAATAATACTTAATTATTCAATACATTTTCCTTTATTAACGCTGCAGGGTTTGTCGATACACATTTCGATTTCCAAATCAAGAAACATTATCCCTTTTAAAAATCAAGTACTCATTACTCACGAATGAGGTTTCACACAAAATTCATATAATTCATTTAAGTTAAGTCTCTTATCTTACAAGATCAAGTCTCTTAACTTTTTTAAAATAATTAAATCATTCGTTTTTATCTCTCTTAAGCCGTTATACCTAACTTCCCATAAAGCTAGTATAACTCTTAAGCTTTTAAAATCAAGTATTACTCGTCTTTAAAAATAGCTCTTAATTCTCTTGAACTACTTCAAGATTATTATTATTCGCTTAAGTCAAAAGACATTGCCGCATAACCACGCTCAATTAACACATGTACGTCTACCGTACTACATAGTTATACACATATCATGCTAGAAGAGATAGGAAGAGGTTCACATACCTCGCGACGATTATCGACTATTAGCAAATCGCTCCACGGCTATAACCCGGCTAGCCTGGTCCACCTTCTCAAGTAGCACATGCTACTCGCAGAACATTCAACCTATACAGGTTACATAAGTCTATCAAAGTCTAGACTACTCGGTAGAGAATAAATCTAGATACAAGATCCTACGGAAATTGGGCACTCTTCCCTACCCACAAACTACACAAGTCTCATCAGAATACATTCCATGTAATTACAGGTTCTCTTCTTTAAATTCAGCTTAAGTCCAAGAACATTGCCACAACATTAAGTTCAAGACTATATATAGTATATTTCAACAATATATTCTAACAATATGTAATTTCCAATTACAATAGAGGACAAGATAATTACCTCCATAATCCCATAATTATCCGAGTTTAATCTCGATCCTTAGCAAAGTTTCGCTCCTACTCCGGGTGCTCCAACCCGCGCCACAACACCCTTAGAAGTTCTAACCAACTTCTACCTAGTACTCCCACTAACTATGGCGGTTTTCCTTCGGGTTTCGGGTTTGTGACTGCCGGAAAGTATAATAGTAGGTCTGGGCGTTTCGTATAGGTATAACCTGAGAATACTACCAGGTATACGGCTAAGGTAATTTGGGCATTATAACAATACTTTGAGAGTATTTCTACACCACAAAAAGGGGTATTATACGAGACAACTAGGCTGGGGTACTACGCCACACTACTAGGAGTGGAGGCTCTCGCCAAGGAGGGAGGGTGTTGGACGATCACAACATAAAAGGGAGGGAGGGATTTTTGGCTTGGAAGGTTTCATTTGTGGATGAAGAGTTCATCAACACAAAGGGAGGTATTTATAGGAAAACCCAAGGCCAACCAATGGCCAAGATCAAGCCATGTGCAAGGCAAGTGTAAGGCCAAGATCAAGCCATGTGCACCCTAACCCTACTCCACAAAACACTCCACAAAACAAGGCACAAAACAAGGCACAAAACAAGGCACAAATCAAGGCCAAAAGATCAACCAAAATCGTCCCACTTGGACGCCCAAATCGTCCCAAAGTCGTCCCACTTGCTTCCACGAGGGTGACACACGCCACCTCCCGCTGGTCCAAAATGTTTCGTCTCTAAAAATCCGCAAAAATTAAAAATGACATAGCCGAAATTCCCTACGAAAGTCAGGAAACGCTTTCATTTCGAAAACGACTCTAATCGGGTGTTGTGCACAAACAATAATTCGGCCAAGCCTAACTTAAAAGTTTCAAATTTTTCTACGTACGTCCTTACGTACATACTCTGGAAATACGGGGTATAACATTAACCCAACGTACTACGTACCTCTACTCCTTTAGAAAGACTCTTTTTCAAATAAAACTTCCCAGATACTAACAACCGTAGTATCAAGTCATATCTACCTTTCAAGACAAGTCACAATACCTTTTTAGAAATACAATTACCGGCTTCTAAATCAAGTGACTTCTTTCTCAAAAACCTTAAGCAATTGGTGCCTTAAAATCAAGTTGCCTTTTTCACTAAAATCAAGTCATTTATCTTTCCATAAAGCAATTATAACCAACTCCCCATAAAGTCGTTATATTCACTTTATGCCTTAGCCAAAAACAATTTCCTATCCAAGGGACTTATACGTTTAAAACGGAATAAGTATCACATACTTCAAAACTCTTCAAGTCCCTTAACTTTAATAAAACTTAAGACATCTTTAATACTTTCAAAGGAGAGAGTTAATCTCCTAACTCACCCGACTTGGCCATTCATATACTAGTAAAGGATATCAAGATCTTGTACGTCTACCGTACTATATACGTGCAACTAGTCATGCTCAAAGGATAGGAAAAGTTCTACATAGAGCACATCACACAACTACTTCTTAACTTTTAAGAGTAGAAGGAAACATGAAATGATACCACAAGTATATTCCATACATAGAATCATGCCAAAGGAAGGAAGAGGTTCACATACCTCGCGACGATTGTCGACAAGTAGCAAAATGCTCCAAAGTACTTCAACCTTGAGCTATTCCATTCTTCAGGTAGGATATGCTATACTTAGTTCTTCAACCTATCATGGTCACAATACGTCCATTAACCTCTTACTTCAAACGTAGAATATTCTAAGTGCTAAGTCGCCAAATTCTACGGAAAATCGGACAGCACCTCCTTTGTTTCTACTACTATGCCACCTTTTTCAAGGCCGAATACAATAACCAAACACGCCACATTTAAGGCCCAAACAATGCAATCAACAATATGGGATTACACGCCTACTAGACGTGTAAAATTCCGCCCCACAAAAGATAACAAACTACAACAACTACTAGCCCATTTTCGGCCAACTTGAAGTACTACAACATCAATTCTTATCCAATTTCCATCTCAATCCAAGTTATTAGCCTAACATGATATCAAGTCGCAATTGATTATAACCACTATAATCCTCAAGTAAACAACATGCGACGATTTCTAATAAACGACCAATAAGTAATCCAACTTCAAGTGGCTAATATAACATTTCGGATTTAGGCTACAAGCAATCCATAATACTTACGAACTTCAACATATCAACTTCATGCTAGCAACACGTAAAGCTAACAACAACATATATATAATCTTGTAACACTAATTAAGAGACAAGATTATACCTCAACGAATCTCAATCCAATTCCAAATCCGAAGTCGCTCCTTAGCAACTTAGAGACTCTTCAAGACACTTCAATCCGCTACTTGAGACCCTTAGAACCATACCAACAACTTTCCTTCAACTTCCAAACCAAAACCTAGAAAAGCAACTAGGTTTTCGCTTTGCGACTAACCCGAAAACTATCTTTTTCCGAGATTTTTCTATTGAGATATGATTACAATACACTTAGGAACCTTGGTTTAAAATGGGGAGCTAAAAGAACAAGGAACAAAGATTTTTCTTTTCTATGGACATGGAACCCGAGAGCACTCCTTAGTGTTCTTCAAATTTTCATGAAATTTTCTAAGTGTTGGACACACTCTTGCTACTAGTAGTGTTATATAGCACATTGGAGGGTCATGATATGAACAATTGGGTGGTTAGGATGAAGTCTTACTAAATATCAAGGCTTTGTGGGTCCATTGACCAAGTCAATTATGTCAAGCTCACTACATTGCAAGACTTGTCTTCCTAACAAGGGTCAAATGACCCTTGTGTCCATGTTGAAATCGTCCAAGCTCACTTAAGGGGGGGTGACACGTGTCGCCCTCCCATTCGTCACAATATTACGTTTTCCGACAATTTCATAATTCCGATAAATTTTTACAAGTCTCAAATCTTAACACTTATGAGTTCTTACTTACGTTCTTAAAACATGTCCTGCAAATACGGGGTGTAACAGCATGCCCCGGAATCCCACATCGTATAAGCATGACCATGGGGTAATACAAACAAATCCGGGAATCTAACCCGCCTCCTGGTCACATGCCCCGGAATCCCACATCGTATAAGCATGTCCAAGGAGTAATACAAATAATGGAAGCATACCTGTGGAATCCCACATCACCGTCGGTACGTCCAAGTAAACTTACAACAAGACAGCCGACCCTCCAACCGAGAGTCGCGGCAGCGTAAAAATATAATACTTGCACTCAAAGGCTATCAGCAGCACACATAGGCAAGTTCATAAAATCTTTAGACTTTCATTTTATAAACTCAAGGCACTTATAGAATAATTCTCAACTAAACAAGCCAAAGTACTTATCAAGGCACACATAGAATAATTCTCAATTAAACAAGCCAAAGTACTACGTACGTACATTCTTTTCAAAAGACTCCTTTTTATGTAAAGCCCCAAGATACTAACACCCGTAGTATCAAGGTGTGTCTATTTTTCAAAGTAAGTTACTACACTTTTAGAAAACTCATTTCAAAGCTTGAAATCAAGTAACTTCAAATTTTCACAATCTAGGCAACTTATGCCTAATAATCAAAATAGACAACTTTCTTAACCTTCCATAAAGCCGTTATAACCAACTTCCCATAAAGCCGTTATAACCCTTTATGGTTTTAGACCAATTCATTCCTTTTTATAACCAAGAGACTTATACTTTTAAAACCAAGTATCACATACTTACAAATCAAGCTCTTAACTTTCAAAATACTTCAAGTCTCTTAATATTTAGAAAACAAGTTTCTTCTACTTTTAAACCTCAAGTAAATCACTCCTTTAACTCCCCTAAAGTCATTATAACAACCCTTAGGTCTTGGACTAAGGCACTAGCCAAAAGGTTTGGAAACCACTTCCTTTTCAAGACTCTATGTACTTTAAGTAAAATACTTTCACTCTTAAGAATCCAAACTTCACTAAAGCAATGGATTATACAACTTACAATTTAAACATCAAAGTACAATCAAGGAACTACAGAGAACAAATTCTATTTTTGGCAATCCAAATACAACCAAGGAATGGATCATTTAAGGAGTATGACATACTTTCTTTATCTTAAGGAATCATGCTAGAAGAGGAGATAGTTCACATACCTTTTTGGCTAAATCCACAAGCTAAGCCGAATACGCCGCACGTAGAAGTGTCAACCTATAATGGTCACAACATGACTATCAATTTCTAGTTTCTAACGTAGAATAATACTAAGTATACGGTCTCTTATTCTACGAAAAATCGGGCAGCACCTCCTTTGTTTCTACATACTTTGCCACCTTTTTCAAGGCCGAATACAATAACCAAACATGCCACATTTAAGGCTCAACACAACAACCAACCAAAGGTGATTACACGCCTTACAATACGTGTAAAATTCCGCCCCACCATTCATACGAAGTAGTTTAATATCCAAAGCTATTCTCGGCTAACTTATACAACAACACTAAGTCTTTTTCAATTCTTTTCCAAATTCCAAGTTCTAAGGTCTAACATGTTATATAGTCATAAACAACTTCAACAACTAAAATGATAAGTAAACTTTAATTGCTAAAACGACAAGAATTATACCTTTACAAGCCCTTAAAATTTCCAAGATTCAAAGTCGCTCCTTAGCAATTCTTAGCTCCTTTCCTTTACGCTCCAATCCGCTATTTGAAGCCTTTAGAAGTTCACAACCAACTTCTCTTCCATTTCCAATCCAAAACTAGGAAAACTACTTAGGTTTTCGCCTTGCGACTAACGTGAAAACGTCGTTTTTCCGGGATCTTTCTATTGAGATAACCTTACAATACCCTTAGGGACCTTGGGTTTAAGTCTTGTGAATAATGGATCAAAACTACAAATTTTTTGTGTGGAACTTGACACAAACCCGAGAGCTCCTTTAGCAACAAGAAAATGTTGTGATTTTTTCTAAGTGTTGAAGACTAGTCTTGCACTAGTGTAGTGTATATATAACACAATGGAGGGCTTAGATTAAAACACTTGTGGGCTAGGATGAAGAGCAATTAATGTTAAGCCAATTGGACAAGTTGACAAGTCAACAATCTCAAGCTTTGAAGACTTATCTTCCTTGATGGTCAATGACCATTTTACCCTTACTAAAATCGACCAAGACCATATGTGGGGGTGCCACGTGTCGCCCTCTCATTCGTCCATAAAAATTCCGTAATCCTCGTGGGCCCCACAAAAATGTAAAATTCCTCGGGTGGGCCCCACTTGACCAAATCCGTAAAAATAAATTTCCATAATGTTAATAAGTTCCATACTCTTCAAATAATGTATTTTGAGAATCTAATTCTCCTTAACGAACATTTTTCCTTTCCGACGTTCGGAAGATTTTCTGTCGGAAAAACAATTCTTCCTTTCGTACCAATTTCCAAGTCTTGATTCCTTACGTACAGTCTCTTATATATGTCCTGGACTTACGGGGTGTAACAATCTATCTCTTCTTTACTTCTGTCTTTGATGTAACTCTCATTTTGAAAATATACAGTTGATGTTATATTTTTAAAAAAGGCATAGTTGACTCTCAGTGTTACAGTAGTACAATGGTACAGTGGTACAGTGATAAAGTAGTATAGTGGTACAGTGATACAGTGATACAGTGGTCCAGTGGTACAGTGATACAAGGTACAGTTGGCTTTTATTTATTATGGCACGGTTGGATCTTGTATTTGATTTTCATATTTGTCCCTGTCATTCCTTTGTACAGTTATGATCTTGTTTACTATACTTAATGTTTACATACTTGGTACCTTGTTGTACTGATCCCCTTCGGGGGGCTGCGTTCATGCCCGCAGGTGTTAGGTACTCAGTTGGGTGATCCGCGAGCTTAGGATCCTTGTTCAGCATTTTGGGATAGCTCCAATGTTTCGGAGCTTGTCATTTTGGCACAGGTCTTCCATTACGGCTAGGTATATTCAGGGGTACGGCGGGGCCTTGTCCCGTCATAGTTTACTGTCCAAAATCTTAGAGGTCTGTATTCATATGTGGGCTAGACTTGCGTGAGTTGTATTTATATTGTTGTACAGTTATAGTCCCATTCGGGTGTTATATGTCACGACCCATTCCGGGGCCCGTGACTGGTGCCTTACCGGGGCACCCAAGTAGACATACATCAGAGTAATCAGCGGAAACATAAAGCAAGACATGAAACAGTTTATAAAACAAGACACAGATTTTGTGAGAAAACATCGTCTTTCGGCATATATATAATCATGTTTTAGCAGTTACATCCGACATCGCATAACATGACTACAGCACTTCTAAGGAAATATACAACTATGGCGGGACAGGCCCCGCCATACCCTCGATCTGCATAAAACTAACTACAACGGGGAGATCATACCAAAAGTAGAGCCTCCGGAAGAGATGGAGCTCGACACCAACGTAGAGATCCTAAGGATGCGGATCTAGCACTGCTTGCCCTTACCGCATGAACGCAGCCGAAGGAGGTCGATAACAGTACTAAGTATGCGAAATCAGAAGTACTTAAATGAAAACATATCATTTCTTTTAAAACCGATTTACAAATATGTGAAACAACCAGAAACCGCACCTAGTGCCACATCACAAACAAGAGCAACAATAGGTAATCGTAATACGTCTTGTCTAGGGCTGCGAATGATCGAAACAGGCCACTCGCCACGCCCTCATTCTCGCAAGCCTAATCTCGACTCCGAGTCCGTGATAGGCCACTCGCATGGGCCCGCATGAGGTATAACCCCGCATCGAGGGTAGCTATTCCTCGGCATCGTCCTGGACTCGCTGTCCGCATGGCCACATAGACCGCATGAGGCATAACCCCGCATACTAACCTGGAACTCTCGTAGCTCCGCATAGGCCCCCTGGACCCGCATGAGGTATTCTCGAATCATGGTCCTGCATCACCGAGTCTACCCCGCGTCGGAGGCGCTTAACCCCAGATCATCTCAAGAGGTGAGTGATAGTATACTAACATAACAACTTACCATTAAGTAACACAAGCACAACAAGGATACTCACCTATACAAACGTTACAAGATACTAACACACATAGCATCATATCATGTCTACCTATCAAACCATCTTTTTATTCACAATATAAGTCTGTTATAAACACATAGGCAAACTTGTTTCTTTTATCAATCTTAAGTGGTTATACTTACTTCCCATAAAGCTAGTATAACTCTTAAGCTTCTGTTTAAAAACCAATTAGTTCTCTTACATAATAAATGGTTCAGAGTCCTTTTGAAATGTTTTTTCTTTATTATTTAGGCTGTCGTGAGGCATTGCCGTAAGTATTATTCAGTTAACACATGTATGCGTCACCGTACTATATACATATTGTAAAATATCATGCTTTAGGTAGAATCTCATTCCTTCTCGGCGAAATCCACATGCCAAGTCTAGTATTTCGGGCGCTGAGAATCAGCCTATAATAGTCACTGATATCTATCAAAGTCTAGACTACTCAGAGGTCATTCTAAACAGAGGGTCCTCAATTCTACGGAAAGTCGGGCAGCACAACCCTACCCTGAGTTATATAAGTCTCATCAGAAAACAAATTCTATGTAAGTACAGTTTGATTATTCTTCTTTAAACCCTTCTAAGTGATTTACACTTCAATTCTATTCGTGATATACTTCTAAGTATTTATACTTATTCTTATACTATAACAAAGAAGTATTCTCTACTTCAAAAGAGGGTTAGGATTATTACCTCGGTAAGCCCAAAAATATCCTAGATAAAGTCGCGCCTGAGCAAGGTTTTGCTCCTAAGTTGTATGCTCCAAGGAAACCTTAGAAGTTCTTCACAACTTCTACTAAGTGCTAAGGTATTTGGGCTAGGTATTTTGGGCATTATAACAATACAAGAAGGCAACTTTTCTACCAAGGGAGGGGGTAGGTTTCTAGGCTAGGGGTGGGTAGCCTCGCCAAGCTTCTCGAGGGAGGGGTGTGTTTGGACGAAACAACAAGAGGGAGAGGGAGGGATTTGAGACTTAGGTAGATTGCTCAATTTAGGATGAAATAACTCTTCAACAAGGGGGGTATTTATAGGTCAAGACATGGCCAACCAATGGCCAAGATTATGCCAAGTGCAAGGCAAGTGTAGGGTGAGGATTTAGGCAAGTGTCCTTGGCCAACTTGCACACAAAATATCTAGCCAACTTTATGACAAGGCTTGGCATCCAATCGGCCCTATTGCCGTGACAAGTCCACCAATGAGAGGGTGGAAAGTGTCGCCCTCTCATTGGTCCAAAGTGTTACGTCTCTCGGAAAAATCCGCAAAAATAAGAAATGACATAGCCGGAATTTATCCTATGAAAGCTGTGGAAACGTTTCGTCGGAAAACCGTTCGCTTTGTGAGTTGTGCCTAAAAAATCGTCCAAGGCCTAACTTTAAGACCAAAACTTTTTGTACGTATTCCTTTACGTACATACCCTGGAAATACGGGGTATAACATTCTCCCCTCCTTAGAAACATTCGTCCCGAATGTTCCTTCCCAAGACAGATAACGATAAGGTTCTTCAAAACTTAAACAGTTTGCAAAAGCCACACACGGCCATAAACAACACTTAGGCATAAACGATAATGAAGATTTACAAGTAGGAAAGTGAATTACCTGGAGGGGTGGGGAACAGGTGAGGATACTTCTGCCTCATGTCCTCCTCGGCTTCCCACGTCATCTCCTCCCTGAGCTCGTTCCGCCACAAGACTTTGACGGCCACGCCCTTTGTCCGCAGACGCTAACCCGACGATCGATTATCGCTATGGGAATCTCCTCATATGATAACCCTCGGTCACACGACATCGTCAATCGGATGTACTACAGATGGATCCCCGATACATCTCCTCAAAGATAGAAACGTGAAACACGGATGCACCGCCTCCAGATCGGACGGCAGATCCAACTCATAGCAACCTTGCCTACCTCGCGACAATCAAACGCCCAATGTACCTTGGCCGAGTTTCCTTCTTCCCGAATCTCATCACACCCTTCATGGGTGACACCTTCAGAAAACCCAATCATCAATCGCAACCTCGGATGTCGGCGGCGATGATCTGCATACGACTTGCCGACTGCGGTATCAATAGCCGCTCGGATAAGCTTCACCTTATCCATCGCTGCTGCACCAAATCTGGTCCCACTAGCCGCACTCGCCCACCTCGAACCAACCTATAGGCGATCCGCACTTCCTCCCATACAAGGCCTCATAAGGCGCCATCCGAATACTTGAGTGGTAGCTATTATTATACGCGAACTCAACTAGAGGCAAATGATCCTCCCAACTACCATCGAAGTCAATAACACAGCTCGCAGCGATATCCTCAAGAGTCCGGATAGTGCGCTCTGCTCGTCCGCATGCTGGATGAAATGCGACTTGCTCACCGCTGCCCCTAAACCTCTCGAAGGACCTCCGGAAGTTGGCCGAAATCGGGCTCTCTGCGATATGATCGGTAGGGACTCCATGCACCGACGATCTCTGATGTAAAGTCCGCATAATCCTCACCGAAAAGTCGCCCCGACGGAAGAAAGTGGGCTGATTTCACACCGCCGACGATAACCCATATAGAATCATGTCCTCCGAGTGCGAGGTAATCCCGTGATGAAGTCCATGTTGATTACCTCCCACTTCCAGTCGGGATCTCTATCGTCAGTAACAAACCACCGTGTCTCCGTGCTCTACCTTCACCGACAACACGCATCGAGCTACGAACTCGCAACGCCCCTCTTCAAGCCATCCCACCAATACACGGATCTAGGTCGTGGTACATCTTGGTCGACCGGATGGATAGAGTAACGCCGCACGTGTGCTTCCCCAAGAACTCGCCAAGTCCTGAAACATCCGAACACACAACTCGCCTCAAATCTTAGCACCCCATCAGTGCTACCTCAAAAGGACCCTTGCCTCACGAAGAGTCAGACACGATATCGAATCAAAGCCGATCTCGAATCGCTGCTCTTCACCTCTCAACGATGGAAGACTCGCAACCTCACGAACTCTAACCCCATTGCTATCGAATCAATCAAACGGACACCAAGGCTCGCTAATCGTGCAAATTACGAACCATGTCCCTTCTCTCTAGTCGCACATCCGATAGGCTCCCATCGACCTACGACTGGCGGCATCCGCCACAACATCGCCTTGCCCGTGGTGCGAGGATGTCCACATCGTAATCCTTAAGCAACTCTAACCACCGCCTCTCGCCGTAAGTTCAGCTCCTCCGTCAAGATGTCCGAGGCTCTTGTGGTCCGTAAAAATATCCACGTGAACCCCATACAAATAGTGCCTCCGGATCTTCAAAGCGTGAATCACACCGCCAACTCCAAATCATGGGGTAGTTCCTCGTGTTTCTTCACCGGGATGCATATGCTATAACTCGCCATGCTGCATCAACACACATCCCAACCCGATGCCCGACGCATCACAATACACGACATAACCATCCGACCTCTGGAAGAGTAAGAACGGGCGGTCGATCTCTCTTTCAAAGAATCGAAACCCCGCCACAAGCATCACCATCAAACTTGGCCGCTTTCCGAGTCACCCTAGTCAATGGTGCGTAGATAAAGCAAACTTCCACGAACCGCCGATAATACCTGCAAGGCCCGTAAAATCGCGAACCTCGTTTGAGTAGAGTCTAGGCTAAGTCCCGATCGCCTCGATCTTGCCGTATCAACTCGAATGCCATCACCGACAATATGCCCAAGAAACGCCATCAAGTCAACCAAAACTCACATTTGGAAAACTTGGCGTACAATCGCTGGTCTGGAGAATCACAAGACAGCCTCAAATGCTCCGCATGCTCCTCGCCTGAGCGAATAAACCAAGATATCATCAATGAACACTATCACAAACGTGTCCAAAATGGTTTGAACACTCGGTTCATCAAATCCATGAATACCGCCGAGCATTGGTCAACCCAAAAGACATGACTCAACTCATAATGCCCGCATCGTCCGAATGCGATCCTAAGGACATCCACCTCTCGACTCGCACTGATGATAGCCCGATCGCAGATCAATCTTGGAGAAACATCTCGCACTCGCAATCGTCGAACAAATCATCAATCCTGCGGGGGTATCTGTTTAATGGTCACCTTGTTCACCGCTCTGCATCGACACACATGCGCGGCCCCGCCCTTCTTCTTCACGAACAATACCGCGCTCCCGGGGAGAAACACTAGGCCTAATGAAGCCCTTCTCTAGCAAATCCCTAAGCTGATCCTTCAACTCTCTCAACTCGGCAGGTGCCATTCTGTATGGCGGAATGGAAATAGGCCGAGTATCTGGCAACACATCTATACAAAACTCGATCTCCCTCTCAGGAGGGATACCCGAGGTCATCCGAAACACGTGCGGGAACTCGTGACTACTGGAATCGACGGAAAATCTGCATGACCTCGATATCAAACACCCGAACTAGATGGTAGATATACCCTTCGCACCATCTTCCTAGCCTGAGGTAGGAAATAAACCTACCCTCGGCGATACCGTGCTCTCCCACTCAACAACCGGCCTCGTGAAACCGGAACCGCTTACTCTCTCTCTGCAGTCTACATTGGCATAGCAAGAGGCTAGCCAATCCATCCCCATAATCACGTCAAAGTCAATCATCTCCAACTCTATCAAGTCGGCTAGGGTCTGACGACTGTAAATGGTCACAGGGCAAGCCCTATATACCCGCCGAGCTACCACCGAATCACCCACTGGCGTAGCTACCTCGAACGGGTCTATGGACTCAGGCTCTATCCCTATCCTACTAGCAACAAGGGGAGATATATAGGACAGAGTAGAACCCGGATCTATCAAGGCATAAATATCAAACCCAGAACCGATAAGGTACTGTGGCGACATCGGTGAGGCCTCACGATCTGTCGCTGGACAAAGCATAAATGCGATTCGAGGACCGCTAGAATCGACACGAGCCACGACCTCCGCGACTGCCGACCCGCGAGCACTCGCCCGGGCGGTAATCAGAGAGATGAAGCGGCAGCGTAACTCGGCGTGAGCCTTCCACCGGGCCACGCCGGCCGACAGCCTCGCAAAGTGACCTGCCGCCAATCGTAACAAGATCCAAAAGTAGTACCACACTTCCCGTAATGGGATCTACCGCATCGCCACACCGGGTGGTCCCGGCGCCGCACTTCGCTACTCGACGCTGAAGCCACAGGGCCCCGTCCGCCTCGCGCCGTGGCCTGAGGACGGCAGGAGTGCTCTGTCTGGCCGTGGTGCGAATCTAGGCTATCTGCCGAGGCCGCCACCACGATAACCACCGAAGACCTCCCGCCCGGCCTTCTTCTGCATCACTCGCCCACTCGCCGACCTCTGCGCCTCGCATCCAAGGGCGTGAGCTCGCATGCGGTAATGTCCATACCCGGTGGAGAGAAACCCCGCACATGACTCGCCATATAGTCGTCTGCCGGTGACATAGCGGTGCACCCTATCCTCCATATCTGCTACCAATCCGGGACATATCGAGCCAATGAATCAAACTCGACATTGTACTCCCGACAGCGGTCCTTCTCGCCTCGATGGTAAAAATCTATCGGCCCGCGCCTCTCATCTGCGAGGCAAGAAGTGAGTGAGAAAGCCTCTGAGAACTCATCCCAAGTAGCTGGGGACGCGTGCTCTCCCCGGGATAACTCCCATGAATCAAACCAATCGACTGCGGTGTCACGCAGCCTATGTGAACCAAAGATCACGGACTCGGTCTCCGACGCCCTGATCACTCTCACAATCCTGCAATCGGCGGATGAACTCCTGCGGATCATCCTCCCGCCGACCCATAAAACTCCGTGCTACAACTCGAAGTCTCGTAGCCTCAAACTCTCGCCTCGTGAACAACGGTACGATCGAGCTGGAGCTGAATCGCCATCCAGCCTCTCTCAGACGGGCCACAACTTTAGCCAAAAGGCTGGGCCGTCTCTCAGACCTAACTCTCCGCCCAGCCGTGGGAGGAGGTGTGGGTACTGTGGTCTGTGCTGGGGCTGGCGGCGTCATAGAACTCGCCGTCTCTGGTATAGACTGGGCCTGAGCCCTCGTGACTCTGGGTGTCTGCTAGCCTCCTCACGCTTTGCCTTGCCGCCAGGCCGGGTTGCCTTACGTGAGGCATAATCTGCATAGAAAGGAATACGTTAGAGGGTCCAACCTATAACACGCCTCTAAAGCACGATCTCGGAATGAGAAGAATGGAAACCAATCCTAAATATCCTATAGCCTCGATTATTGGTGTGGTGCACAACACACCGATAATCAAGACTCTACTAGATACGGTGCAGAGACACTTTCCGAGGATTAAGCGCTCGATACCACTTTTGTCACGACCCATTCCGGGGCGTGGATCGTGCCTCAGGGCACCCAAGTAGACATACATCGTAGTAATCGGAAACATAAAGCAAGACATGAAACTTTATAAAACAAGACACGATTTTGTGAGAAAACATCGCTTTTCGGATATATATAATCATGTTTTAGCAAGCATCCGACAATCGCATACAACATGACTCTGCACTCTAAGGAAATATACAACTATGGCGGACAGGGCCCGCCATACCTGTATGCATAAAAACTAAATACAAAAGGTAGATCATACCAAAAGTAGAGCCTACGTAAGAGATGGAGCTCATGACACAAACGTAGATATCCTAAGGATGCGGATCTAGCACTGCCGCCGCTTACTGCGGCATGAACGCAGCCCCAAGGAGGTCGATAACAGTACTAAGTATGCGAAATCAAAGTACTTAAATGAAAACATATCATTTCTTTTAAAACCAGTTTACAAATATGTGAAACAACGAAAACCGCACCTAGTGCCACATCACAAACAAGAGCAACAATAGGTAACTGTAATACGTCTTGTCTAGGCTGCGAATGATCGAAACAGGGCCACTCGCCCACGTCCTCATTCTGCAAGCCTAATCCTGGACTCCCGGAGTCCGCATAGGCCACTCGCATGGGCCCGCATGAGGTATAACCCCGCATCGAGGGTAGCTATTCCTCGGCATCGCCCCGACTCGTGTCCGCATGGCCACATAGACCGCGTGAGGCATAACCCCGCATACTAACACGGAACTCGTAGCTCGCGCATAGGCCCTGGACCCGCATGAGGTATTCTCGAATCATGGTCCCAGACCGCCTGAGTCTACCCCGCATCGGAGGGCAGCTTAACCCCCGGTATCATCTCAAGAGGTGAGTGATAGTATACTAACATAACAACTTACCATTAAGTAACACAAGCACAACAAGGATACTCACCTATACAAACGTTACAAGATACTAACACACATAGCATCATATCATGTCTACCTATCAAACTATCTTTTTATTCACAATATAAGTCTGTTATAAACACATAGGCAAACTTGTTTCTTTTATCAATCTTAAGTGGTTATACTTACTTCCCATAAAGCTAGTATAACTCTTAAGCTTCTGTTTAAAAACCAATTAGTTCTCTTCTGTTAATAAATGGTTCAGTAGTCCTTTTGAAATGTTTTCAGTTCTTTATTATTCAGGCTTAAGCCGTGAGGCATTGCCGTACGTATTATTCAGTTAACACATGTACGTCTACCGTACTATATACATATTGTAAAATATCATGCTTTAGGAAGAATCACATACCTTCTACGAAATCCACCGCCAAGTCGAGTATGTCGCCTTGCAGAATCAGCCTATAATAGTCACAGATATCTATCAAAGTCTAGACTACTCAGAGGTCATTCTAAGCAGAGGGTCCTCAATTCTACGGAAAGTGGGCAAAGCACAACCCTACCCATGAGTTATATAAGTCTCATCATGAAAACAAATCTATGTAAGTCAGTTTGATTATTCTTCTTTAAACCCTTCTAAGTGATTTACACTTCAATTCTATTCGTGATATACTTCTAAGTATTTATACTTATTCTTATACTATAACAATGAAGTATTCTCTAATTCAAAAGAGGGTTAGGATTATTACCTCGGTAAGCTGATAATATCCTAGAAAAGTCGCTGAGCAAGGTTTTGCTCCTAAGTTGTATGCTCCAAGGAAACCTTAGAAGTTCTTCACAACTTCTACTAAGTGCTAAGGTATTTGGGCTAGGTATTTTGGGCATTATAACAATACAAGAAGGCAACTTTTCTACCAAGGGGAGGGGTAGGTTTCGGCTAGGGGTGGGGGTAGCCTCGCCAAGCTTCTCAAGGGAGGGGTGTGTTTGGCAAACAACAAGAGAGGAGAGGGAGGATTTGAGACTTAGATAGATTGCTCAATTTAGGATGAAATAACTCTTCAACAAGGGGGGGTATTTATAGGTCAAGACATGGCCAACCAATGGCCAAGATTATGCCAAGTGCAAGGCAAGTGTAGGGTGAGGATTTAGGCAAGTGTCCTTGGCCAACTTGCACACAAAATATCTAGCCAACTTTATGACAAGGCTTGGCATTCCAATCGGCCCTATTGCCGTGACAAGTCCACCTGATAGAGGGTGGAAAGTGTCGCCCTCTCATTGGTCCAAAGTGTTACGTCTCTCGGAAAAATCCGCAAAAATAAGAAATGACATAGCCGGAATTTATCCTATGAAAGCTGTGGAAACGTTTCGTCGGAAAACCGTTCGCCTTGTGAGTTGTGCCTAAAAATCGTCCAAGGCCTAACTTTAAGACCAAAACTTTTTGTACGTATTCCTTTACGTACATACCCTGGAAATACGGGGTATAACATTATATATTATGGCAGCCTTGTCGGCTTTGCATTTGCAAAAAAAAATGATGATGAGTGTTGTTTAGCTTCCGCGGGTTACTTGTGTTGTATGGGTAGAAGGGTGCCCAGGTAGGGCACCAGTCGGGGGCCCGGGGTCGGGTCGTGACAGAGTGGTATCAGAGCAGTTAGTCCTTAGAATATCTACAGACCGTGTCTAGTAGAGTCTTGGTTATCGGTGTGTTGTGCACCACACCTATAAACAGGAGGCTACAGGACATTTATGATTGATTTATATTCTTTCATCTCAAAGATCGTGCGATAGAGTTGTGTTGTTAGGGTAGTCCCTCTCTAACGTATTATTGTGATTGCAGCTATGAGAAAGCGACAGCGGCCCCGAAGGAGAATAGATGGACTTGGTATACAGGTTGGTAAAATTATTGTAGAGTTGGTTGTGATGATTCCTTGGTTTGAGTATAAACAACTTGTGATTGTTGTTGATGATTGTTGAGCCGATTAGAAATGGTGTTATCGATTTTAAGAAACTGCAATAGGACCTTAGGAATGTGACTTTGATTACAAAGGAAGTGATGCGCGATTTATACACACGCTTAACGCAAGTGCACATATCGTGACAAGTAATATAGTCTTGGTAAGACCGAATATCGTCCTCAGAGACTGGTTTTCAAGTACCGATTATCTATCCTTTAGTTTTTATTTGGTTAACGTTAACTTGTTGAGAATTATAACTAAGAATTAAAGCTAATGCAGGAAATAAACTAATTAAGAAAATACTTTGAATTAAATCAGTTATGATGGAGAATTAGGGCTACCAATATCCTCAACTACCCGCTCGCTTTAATCTTTAATGCAATAATAAAGGTTCTTCTTCTATGTTGAGATAGCAGGTTAACTAAGTCGTTTTATACTCCTGTTAAGGTAATATAAACACTCAGCCCCAATGGAGAACCCTTCTATCTTTCGATGACAAGATTGACTACAAAGGAGGTGTTACACCCCGTATATCCAGGACATGTATAAGAGAATGTACGCAAGGAATCAAGACTTGGAAATCGGTACAAAGGGAAGAATTGTTCTTCCGACGGAAAATCTTCCGAACGTCGGAAAGGAAAAATGTTCGTTGTTGAGAATTGAATTCTCAAAATGCATTATTTGAAGAGTATGGAACTTATTAACATTATGGAAATTTATTATTACGGATTTGGTCACGTGGGGCCCACCCGAGGAATTTTACGTTTGCGGGGCCCACGAGGGTTACGAAATTTTATGGACGAATGAGAGGGCGACACGTGGCACCTCCCCCACATGGTCTTGGACGAAAAATACAAGGTTAGAATGGTCATTTGACCATTGAAGATGAATAATTCTTGCTAGCTTGATAATATTGACCAAGTCAACTTGCCACTTGTGTAGTTATCCAAGTGTACTTCATCCAAGCCACACAATTGTTATAATCTTGACCCTTCATTGTGTTATATATACACTACACTAGTGCAAGACTAGTCTTCAACACTTAGAAAATTTCACAACATTTCTTGTCCACAATAGAGGCTCTCGGGTTTGGCTAGGTTCCACACAAAAAAAATTGCAATTGTGTTTCTTTATTCACAAGACTTTAACCCAAGGTCCCTAAGGATATTGTAAGGATATCTCAATAGAAAGATCTCGGAAAAACAGCATTTTCACGTTAGTCGCAAGGCGAAAACCTAAGTCGTTTTCCTAGTTTTGGATTGGAAATGGAAGAGAAGTTGGTTGTGAACTTCTAAGGGCTTCAAATAACGGATTGGAGCGTAAAGGAAAGGAGCTAAGAATTGCTAAGGAGCGACTTTGAATCTTGGAAATTTTAAGGGCTTGTAAAGGTATAAATCTTGTCGTTTTAGCAATTAAAGTTTACTTATCATTTTAGTTATGGATATTAGCAAGCATGAGGTATTTAGTATGAAGTTTGATAAGTGTATTGACTATTGGAACCCTAATCCGAAAACTAGCATGTTTAGCCTTAAGATTACAATTCAAGTTGATTATTAGTTTAAGTCGTCACATGTTATATAAAGAAGAAATTATAGTTGTTAAAGTTACCTATGACTATATAACATGTTAGACCTAAGAACTTGGATTGAAAAAGAATTGGAAAGGACTTAGTGTTGCTGTATATGTTGGCCGAGAATGGCTTGGTTATTAAACTACTTGGTATGAATTGTGGGGAGGAATTTTAAACGTATTGTAAGGCGTGTAATCCCCTTTGATTGGTTGGTATGTTGAGCCTTAAATGTGGCATGTTTGATTATTGAATTCGGCCTTGAAAATGTTATACCCCGTATTTCCAGAGTATGTACGTAAGGACGTACGTAGAAAATTTGAAACTTGTATTAGGCTTGGCCGAATTAATTTTTGTTCACAACACCCGTTTAGAGTCGTTTTTAAAACGCGTTTTCCACTTTCGTAGGGAAAATTCCGGCTATGTCATTTTTATTTTTGCGGATTTTTCCGAGAGACGAAGCGTGTTGGACCAACGAGAGGCGCCACTTGGCACCTCCCATTAGGCGACGTGAGGCTCGGTTTGGACGAATTGAAGAGGGGAGTTGGTAGGATATTTTGTGTGTTAGTTGGTTAAGGACACATGGGTGAATCTTGACCCTACACTTGTGTAGCACTTGGCTCAATC
Organism: Przewalskia tangutica; assembly: GCA_029844215.1. NCBI lineage: Eukaryota > Viridiplantae > Streptophyta > Magnoliopsida > Solanales > Solanaceae > Przewalskia > Przewalskia tangutica. The sequence continues at coordinate 38,748,488 of CM056732.1, read as the reverse complement.
TTGGCCATTAGTTGGCCTTCACTTGACCTATAAATACCCCTCTCCCTTTGATGAATTCTTCATCTTTTCCACAAATCTCTAAGTGTTAAAACCCTCCCTCTCTCTTAGAGGTGTTCTCGTCCAACACCATCCCTCCCCTGGCGAGAGCCCTCCCATGTGGCCTTGTGGCCGAGACTTCACCCCCCCTCCTTGTGGTGTGGTTCTCGTATAATACCCCCCTTTTTGTGGTGTAGAAATACTCTCCAAAGTATTGTTATAATGCCCAAATTACCTTAGCCGTATACCTTGTTGTATTCTAAGGTTATACCTATACGAAAAGCCCAGAAATACTATTATACTTCCCGTCAGTCACAAAACCGAAACCCTAAGGAAAATCTCCATAGTCCATTGGAGTATTGTGTAGAAGTTGGTTAGAACTTCTAAGGGTGGTGTAGAGCGGGTTGGAGCGCTCGGAGTTGGAGCTAAACGTTGCCCAGGATCGACATCTCTACTTGGATAATTATGGGCTTATCGAGGTAATTATCTTGTCCCCCTATTGTAATTGGATATTACATGTTGTAGAATATATAGTTGAAGTATACTATATATAGTACTGAACTTAGTGTTGTGGCAATGTCTTTGGACTTAAGATCAAGAATCGAATTGTATTTACATGGGTGTATTCAGATGAGACTTGTGTAGTTGTGGGAAGGGCGCCAATTTCCGTAGGATCTTGCATCTAGATTTATTCTACCGAGTAGTCTAGACTTTGATAGATGTAACTGTATAGGTTGAATGTTCTGCGAGTAGCATGTGCTACTTGAGAAGGTGGACCAGGCTAGCCGGGTTATAGCCATGGAGCGATTTGCTAATAGTCGATAATCGTCGCGAGGTATGTGAACCTCTTCCTATCTCTTCTAGCATGATATGTGTATAACTATGTAGTACGGTAGACGTACGTGTATTAATTGAACGTAGTTATCGGGCAATGTCTTTTGACTTAAGCCCGAATAATAATAATCTTGAAGTAGTTCAAGAGAATTAAGAACTGTTTTTAAAAAGAAGAGTAATACTTGGTTTTAAAATCTTAAGAGTTATACTAGCTTTATGGGAAGTTAGGTATAATGGCTTAAGAAAGATAAAACGAATGATTTAATTATTTTAGAAGTTAAGAGACTTGATCTTGTAAGATAAGAGACTTAACTTAAATGAATTATATGAATTTTGTGTGAAACCTCATTCGTGAGTAATGAGTACTTGCTTTTAAAAGGGATAATGTTTCTCGATTTGGAAATCGTAAATGTGTATCGACAAACCACTGCGTTAATAAAGGAAAAAGGTATTGAATAATTAAGTATTATTAAAACCGAGAAACTTCCATCCGCATGAAGCTAAGATGAGACAAAATGATATTTCTAGATCATACATTGTAATAAGATTGTTATAAACAAGAATATCCTACTCACATATAAGGCTTATGTTTCTCCGATTGTTTAAAAGAGAATTATATTCTTAAATGAATAAGACTATGAACTACGAAACCTTTCTAAAATAAGAAACGTGAACATTTGAAATTAGGCAAACTTGGACGTTTGGAAAATAATGTTGTTACTTGATTTTACAAAGGTAAGAGTTTTGGTTTACTTAAAAGAACACTCTCTATTTTATACTACGTATTGTGTGACTTATGTGAAAGAAACAGATCTTTTAAAGATTTAATGTGTGAAGTACTTTGGGGATAGATACCCGAACTTGTTAGTAGAAAGTACCTTGTGTGAATAACTTGATTGTATTGGTTTGTGATAGCCTTGTAATACTTTCTTGTTGATTTGATAAGTAAACATGTTAGGATGCTACGTGTGTTAGTATCTTGTGATGTTAGTGTAAAAGGGTTTTCCCCTCGATTGCGCTTAAGTTGTTTGACTATCAGCCGTTATGTTGGTATTGTACCACTCACCTTGACTTGTGTCCGAGGTTGTCGCCTCCGTCGGGGTAGACTTCGAGTGATGCAGGACCATGATTCGAGAATACCTACGCGGGTCCGGGGATCCATGCGGAACTACGGGAGTTCGGGTTAGTGTCGCGCCTTCATGGTCATGCGTCACATGTGGCGTGCGGTGCGAGTCGGGGCGATCGCCGGAGTAGCTACCTCGATGCGGGGTTATACCTCATGCGCAGCCTATGAGTTTGGCCTATGCGGAGTCGCGGAAGTTCGGGGCTAGACGCGCATTAGATCTGCGGCGAGTGGCGGCTTGATCATGTGGTGCAGACAGATCTCATGATACAGTTTATGACCTTGTTGGTACTATGGGTTTTAGTAGTCGGCTATGCCTTCGTACTTACCCCGTACGGTTTTATTATAACACAGGTGGGACCTGGTGTTCATGTGTTCCTTGGTGCTTTCATATCATAGGGCGATGAGGAAGGTATTCCACGCATGATTGATGTTGTGGCGTGAGACCCATAGTTATATTTGAGTGATGACTGAGGCGTGAGTCCTCGACTTGACATCGCTATTTATTGAAGCGTAGTTTGGTTATCATACATGTCTCCCGCTTTGTATAGACTACTATGATTTCATTTACGATATCTAATTTGATTCCACATACTGTACTGTATCGACCTCGCCGGGCCGCGTTCATCCGCAGTAAAGGTACACCGATCATTGATCCTCGCTCTTAGGGTCACAATTCAGCGTTTGGGAAAGCTCCGTTTCTCCGAGGCTTATCTTCGTATAGTCCTGTTGTTGTAGGTGCTTACATTCGGGGTATGGCGGGCCCCGCCCGTCGTTGTTGTCATATCATTCGTAGAGTGCGTCTTGTTGTGGCGGGTGGTTTGTAAAAAGGATTAAACTGTTCTTTTTGTAAGAATTGTTATTTATATATACGCCGAAAGGCAAGTTTTTCTCAGATTATTGTTTCATATTTCATAATATGTCTTGTATCGTTTTATGTTCCGCTGATTACTCTGATGTTGTATCACTAGGGTGCCCGGGGTAAGGCACGATCGCGGCCGGAATCGGTCGTGACAAAAGTGGTATCGGAAGCGATTAATCCTCTGAAAGTGTCTGATCGTATCCGGTAGAGTCTTGATTATCGTGTGTTGTGCACCACGCCAATAATCGAGGAGGCTATAGGATATTTAGGATTGGTTTCTATTCTTCTCACTCGAGATCGTGCCTTAGAGCCGTGTTGTAAGTTGGACCTCCATGTATTTCTTTCCCTTACCGCTATGCCTCGCGTAGGCAACCCGGACCAGGAGGGCAAGGCGAGGAGGCTGCGAGTTGAGTTCGGAGGGTTGCGAGGGCACAGCCCAATCATTACCTAGGTAGTGCTCATTCGGGAATTTCTGCGACGCCACTAGCCCCAAAGAGTTTAGCGCGGCGGCGGTTCCTCTGCCATGATATTTGAACCTTCGATTCCCACGAGAGCGGTGAATATAGATTGCAAAGAGGCAACCCTGTTACTAGCCATGGATTTGGCTACCAGAGAGTATACCGATGTGCCGCGAGTCTTGATGACTACCTAAGAGAAGGTTGTGCAAGAGTAACCTTTCAGTTTGGCTTGAGCATGGCCTGTGTACGGGCTTATGCGCGTAGAAAGCGTAGAGATCGACGGGTTAACGAAGGACAACGTAGAGGGCCGAGCAAGGTCCTTTGGTAACTTTCGAGGCGAGTCACCTCGCACCAGATTTGATTATGCACATCCACGGTCAGAGTGGTCTTCCGGATTTCGGGACGTTCGGGGTATGCAGAGTTGGTTAGAACTCCGTGGCTTCGGTTCCGGTACACGATGACGCCATCCCGGAATGTCGTCTTTTAGTTGGTACTTGTTGTACCTATGACCGTCAGGGTCTGGTGTCGAAGAGTGTCCTTGTAGGAGGACTTAGCCTTTAGGATCGGTGGGTAGTTTGTCATCTCCCTCAGCTATGCGCCCTACGGGGCAGGTTTGATTAGAACGACTAAGGGGAATGAAACAGTAGTTGCAGGTATATCTTTAACCCTATAGGGTTTTGTTTATGTGATTAGGTGAGTATACCTTAAGTGCTATGTTCTGATAGCAGTGTGTTAGTTAGGAATCTTGGTTGTTTAACCGAGTAAGATTTTGGGGGATAGAGAAAGTGTGAGCCTTAGAGCCTTATACGTAGAGACCTTAGAGGTGAGGCCATCTCGAGAAAAGGTGTAATGTTATGTTTGATCCTTACCGAAAGTGCATAGTGCACGTGAACTATGTTTGGGATAGGTCCCTGAGTAGTGTGGAATGAAAGAGGGTAGTTGAGCCAAGAAGACCGCTAGGTTTTCGTAACGTGATTAGTGAGATTGTTCCTTCGGGGAGCTAGTATTTGTGCGTGTTGCCGGGTCGGGTTGAGGCTACGTGCGGGTCAACCCGCGGCAGGTTTGGTGGTGGGATCAGTTTGTGGTGGTCCCGCTTTGTGGTAGGGTCATGAGGGTGTTAGGCCCAAGTTAGTTAACCAACGTACGAGTTCGTGGGTGCGTTCGACCAGTGGTCGGGCCGATGGGGGCAGCCCATCGTGTTCTTCGGTCAGGACCGTTTACTCGGCTGTGTTGAGATATCAGAAAGGTTGTAAGGCTGCACGGGGTGCCTACCTTCACCTTATGACGCATGGAGCCAGTGCAGGCTGTTTTGTTTCTGGAAATTTTACCAAACATGCGTTAAGAACTCAAGTGAGTCTCAGAATCGCATTCGCCCTCAGGACAGTGTTTGGATTTCAGTGGTAGTTGTGGGGATTGTTGTCTCCTGTAGAGAGAAGTGTTTTTAGCTACCATTTCAGTGTTCGGATGTCGCCTTATGAAGCCTTGTAAGGGCGGAAGTGTAAGTTGCCGGTCGATTGGTTCGATGTTGGCAAGGTTCAGACAGTTGGTTCAGGCTTGTTCCAGCAGACTATGGATAGTGAGAAGCTTGTCTAGAAGAAGTTCTGGAAGCTCAGAGGAATCGTGCGGATAATCGGCGACGACGCTTAGAGTTCAGGTTGACGGTCGGTCTTCTTGAAAGTACCACCCCGGACAGGGTGTGACGAGTTTGGAAAACAGAAGGAACTTAGCCCGAGTTACTTTGGGACTTTTTTTGAGTTCATGTGAAGAATAGGCCAGGTTGCCTATATGTTAGATTTTGCCGTCCGACTTAGGAGGCAAGACGTCGATCTTCGTATTGTTATGTTCGGAAAGTATCGAGATCCATCCAGTGTTCCCGATTAATAACGACCACGTTAGAGATAGTAACCCGAGTTTTGGCGAAGCGATGCAGAATGTGGTAAGAGTTCGAGTATCGACATCCTCGAGGATCGCGTGCGGCCGCACCATTTGTTGGGTCGTCGGAGCAAGGCTCGCGACAAAGTGACAAAGTGGTATCTACGACGTGTAAAGAGAGAAGCGAGCATGTATGGCGAGCATAGATGTGATCATTTCTTTTGTAAAGAGAAGGTGCGAAGGAAGTATATTTTAGACCCCGGTGAGAAGTGTTTTGTGGTGATGATTAGAGGTGTTTCCTCGTGGACTTTGATGTAAGTAGTACGCAGGTGTTTCTGTGGCCAGCTGTGGCAGGATTCTCGTAAGTATAGTAGTGAAGACTATACTGGCGCGCGTTTGTTTTGAGACTTAGAAGGAACATTCGGGACGAATGTTTCTAAGGAGGGGAGAATGTTATACCGTATTTCAGTATATGCGTGGGGCGTGCGTGAAAATTTGAAACTTGTATTAGGCTTGGCCGAATTAATTTTTGTTCACAACACCCGTTTAGAGTCGTTTTTCGACGAAACGTTTTCACAGCTTTCGTAGGGAAAATTCCGGCTATGTCATTTTTAATTTTTGCGGATTTTTCCGAGAGACGAAACGTGTTGGACCAACGAGAGGGCGCCACTTGGCACCCTCCCATTGGCGGACGTGAGGCTCGGTTTGACGAATTGAAGAGGGGAGTTGGTAGGATATTTTGTGTGTTAGTTGGTTGGGACACACGGGTGAATCTTGACCTACACTTGTATGTAGCACTTGGCTCAATCTTGGCCATTAGTTGGCCTTCACTGACCTATAAATACCCTCTCCCTTTGATGAATTCTTCATCCTTTCCACAAATCTCTAAGAGTTAAAACCCTCCCCCTCTCTTAGAGGTGTTCTCGTCCAACACCATCCCCCTCCCCCCTTGGCCGAGAGCCCCTCCCCCTTGTGTGGCCTTGTGGCCGAGACTTCACCCCCCCTCCTTGTGGTGTGGTTCTCGTATAATACCCCCCTTTTTGTGGTGTAGAAATACTCTCCAAAGTATTGTTATAATGCCCAAATTACCTTAGCCGTATACCTTGTTGTATTCTAAGGTTATACCTATCTGAAAAGCCCGTAAATACTATTATACTTCCCGTCACCACAAAACCAAACCCTAAGGAAAATCTCCATAGTCAGTTGGAGTATTGTGTAGAAGTTAGTTAGAACTTCTAAGGGTGGTTTAGAGCGGGTTGAGCGCTCGGAGTGGAGCTAAACGTTGCCCAGGATCGACATCTCTACTTGGATAATTATGGGCTTATCGAGGTAATTATCTTGTCCCCCTATTGTAATTGGATATTACATGTTGTAGAATATATAGTTGAAGTATACTATATATAGTACTGAACTTAGTGTTGTGGCAATGTCTTTGGACTTAAGCCCAAGAACTGAATCGAATCGTATTTACATGGGGTGTATTACAGTAGACTTGTGTAGTTTGACGGGTAGGGAAGGGCTGCCCAATTTCCCGTAGGATCTTGCATCTAGATTTATTCTACCGAGTAGTCTAGACTTTGATAGACTGTGTAACCTGTATAGGTTGAATGTTCTGCGAGTAGCATGTGCTACTTGAGAAGGTGGACCAGGCTAGCCGGGTTATAGCCGTGGAGCGATTTTCTAATAGTCGATAATCGTCGCGAGGTATGTGAACCTCTTCCTATCTCTTCTAGCATGATATGTGTATAACTATGTAGTACGGTAGACGTACGTGTATTAATTGAACGTAGTTGTGCAATGTCTTTTGACTTAAGCGAATAATAATAATCTTGAAGTAGTTCAAGAGAATTAAGAATCATTTTTAAAAGAAGAGTAATACTTGGTTTTAAAATCTTAAGAGTTATACTAGCTTTATGGGAAGTTAGGTATAATGGCTTAAGAGGGATAAAACGAATGATTTAATTATTTTAGAAGTTAAGAGACTTGATCTTGTAAGATAAGAGACTTAACTTAAATGAATTATATGAATTTTGTGTGAAACCTCATTCGTGAGTAATGAGTACTTGCTTTTAAAAGGGATAATGTTTCTTGATTTGAAATCGAAATGTGTATCGACAAACCAACTGCGTTAATAAAGGAAAAAGGTATTGAATAATTAAGTATTATTAAAACCAGAGAAACTTCCATCTGCATAGAAGCTAAGATGAGACAAAATGATATTTCCTAGATCATGGTCAGTAATAAGATTGTTATAAACAAGAATATCCTACTCACAAATAAGGCTTATGTTTCTCCGATTGTTTAAAAGAGAATTATATTCTTAAATGAATAAGACTATGAACTACGAAACCTTTCTAAAATAAGAAACGTGAACATTTGAAATTAGGCAAACTTGGACGTTTGGAAAATAATGTTGTTACTTGATTTTACAAAGGTAAGAGTTTTAGTTTACTTAAAAGAACGATACTCTATTTTATACTACGGTATTGTGTGACTTATGTGAAAGAAGCAGATCTTTTAAAGATTTAATGTGTGAAGTACTTTGGGGATAGATACAGAACTTGTTAGTAAAGTACCTTGTGTGAATAACTTGATTGTATTGGTTTGTGATAGCCTTGTAATACTTTCTTGTTGATTTGATAAGTAAACATGTTAGGATGCTACGTGTGTTAGTATCTTGTGATGTTAGTGTAAAGGGGTTTTCCCCTCGATTGCGCTTAAGTTGTTTGACTATCAGCCGTTATGTTGGTATTGTACCACTCACCTTGACTTGTGTCCGAGGTTGCCGCCTCCGTCGCGGGTAGACTCAGCGGTCCGGCAGGACCATGATTCGAGAATACCTCATGCGGGTCCAGGGGATCCATGCGGAACTACGGGAGTTCCAGGTTAGTGTGCGGCCTTCATGGTCATGCGGTCTATGTGGCCATGCGGACTGCGAGTCCAGGACGATGCCGGGGAGTAGCTACCCTCGATGCGGGGTTATACCTCATGCAGGCCTATGAGTTTGGCCTATGCGGAGCTGCGGGAAGTTCCAGGGCTAGACGCGCACATTAGATATCGCGGCGAAGTGGCGGCTTGATCATGTGACGCCCAGACAGATCTCGTGATCTGATTATGATTTTGTTGGTACTGTGGGTTTTAGTAGTCGGCTATGCCTTCGTACTTACCCCGTACGGTTTTATTATAACACAGGTGGGACCTGGTGTTCATGTGTGTTCCTTGGTGCTTTCATATCATAGCCAAGCGGTGAACGTATTCCACGGGCATGATTGATGTTGTGGGCGTGAGACCCATAGTTATATTTGAGTGCTGACTTGAGGCGAGTCACGACTTGACATGACTGCTTATTTATTGTGAACTGTAGTTTGGTTATCATACATGTCTCCTGCTTTGTATAGACTACTATGATTTCATTTACAGTATCTATTTTCAGTTTCACATACTTGGTACCTGTTGTACTGACCTCCTTCGGGGGGCTGCGTTCATGCCGCAGGTAAAGGTACACCAGTCATTGATCCTCGCTCTTAGGGTCACAGTTCAGCGTTTGGGAAAGCTCCGTTTCTCCGGAGGCTTATCTTGGTATAGTCCCCTGTTGTTGTAGGTGCTTACATTCAGGGGTATGACGGGGCCCTGTCCCGTCGTTGTTGTCATATCATTCGTAGAGGTCTGTAGTACTGTTGTGGGCAGGGTTTGTAAAAAGGATTAAACTGTTCTTTTTGTAAGAATTGTTATTTATATATATGCCGAAAGGCAAGTTTTTCTCAGATTATTGTTTCATATTTCATAATATGTCTTGTATCATTTTATGTTCCGCTGATTACTCTGATGTTGTATCACTAGGGTGCCCGGGGTAAGGCACCAGTCGCGGGCCCGGAATCGGGTCGTGACAGAAAAAGGTGGCAAAGTATGTAGAAACAAAGGAAGTGCTGCCCGATTTTTCGTAGAATAAGAGACCATATACTTAGTATTATTCTACGTTAGAAATTGATAGTCATGTTGTGGCCATTATAGGTTGACAATTCTACGTGTGGCGTATTCGACTTAGCTTGTGGATTAAGCCGAAAAGGTATGTGAACCATCTCCTCTTCTTCTAGCATGATTCCTTAAGATAAAGAAAGTAAGTCCTACTCCTTAAATGATCCATTCCTTGGTTGTACTTGGATTGCCTAATGTAGAATTTATTCTATATACTTCCTTGATTGTACTTTGGATGATTAATTTGTAAGTTGTTATAATCCATTTCCTTAATGAAGTTTGGATTCTCAAAAGTGAAAGTATTTTACTTAAAGTACATAGAGTCTTAAAAAGGAAGTGGTTTCCAAATCCTTTGGCTAGTGCCTTAGTTCCAAAACCTAAAGGTCGTTTTAATGACTTTACGGGAGTCAAAAGAGTGATTTACTTAATTGTTTTAAAAGAGGAGGAATGACATGATTTAATATAAGTAACTTGTTTTAAAGGTGTGAGTTACTTGAGGTTTAAAAGTAGAAGAAACTTGGTTTTAAAAGTATAAGTCTCTTGGTTATAAAAGGAATGAATATGTCTAAAACCATAAAGGGTTATAACAACTTTATGGGAAGTTGGTTATAACGGCTTTATGGAAGGTTAAGAAAGTTGTCTATTTTGATTAATGGGCATAAGTTGCCTAGATTGTGAAAATTTGAAGTTACTTGGTTTCAAACTTTGAAATGAGTTTCTAAAAGTGTAGTAACTTACTTTGAAAAATAGACACGCCTTGATACTACGGGTGTTAGTATCTTGGGGTTTTACATAAAAAGGAGTCTTTTGAAAAGAATGTACGTACGTAGTACTTTGGCTTGTTAAAAGAGAATTATTCTATTTGTGCCTTGATAGTACTTTGGCTTGTTTAATTGAGAATTATTCTATGTGTGCCTTGATAAGTACTTTGGCTTGCTTAAATAAGGATTCTCTTGGTTTATGTAAAAAGAAGGCATGGTAGTTGTCTTGGTTTATGTGAAAAGAAGGCATGGTAATTGTCTTGGTTTGTGTAAAGGCATGGTATTGTCTTGGTTTGTGTAAAAAGGAAAGGCATGGTATTGTCTTGGTTTATGACAAAAAGAAAGGCATGGTAATTGTCTTGATTTGTGTAAAGGCATGGTTTTGCCTTGGTTTGCTTGCATATGGGTTGCTCATATAGACATTCGTGCAAGTGTCATATCTCCACATCTCTGCGTCCCTCCATAAAGGGCCGGCAACTTGTTTCAAGGATACCATGGGTTAGCTCCCCATGGGGGTGAGTGGTACACACTCACGGCGGGTCGGTATTTGACTCGGGCGGGTTAAATTCCCGGGATATATATAAGCCATGGATTAGCTATCCGTGATGCGAGTATCGTGTACCGATGACTCATTGCGGGTCCTCATGACCTAAGCGGGTGAAATAGTCCCTTGCGGGTGAAATAGTCCTATGATAGGTTGCATTATAACACAGAGGGTGGTTGACCCTGGCACTGGCACAACCTTCATGTTTTGAAACGGTAGTGATTTCATTAATGAAAGGGTGCAGTGTGTGTATGATTTAAAGTGGAACAGTAATTCTCATTGTTAAAGACTTAACTTAAAAGATAAAAAGGATTGCATTACTCTCATGATTGCAAGGTTCGGTGTTAACTCGATGTTGTATTATATCATGGATCAGTGATGAGGAAGGATTCCACGCATGATTGATATTTTAGGCGTGAGACCCATGGTTATAATTGAGTAATGACTTGGAGGCATCGTCCACGACTTGATATGGCCGCTTATGTATTGTGTCTTGTAGGTTGGCTATCATACATGTCTCTGTTTGTTAGATCGCTATGATTTCATTCTGATATTCTTATTTCACATACTTGGTACATTTTTCGTCTTGACCTCCTTGAGGCTGCGTCATGCCACGAGTTTAGGTCGCGGTTTGGTGATCTGCAGTGTAGGACCGCCTTTCGAGTTTTGGATAGCTCCATACATTCGGGAGTTTATCTTTTTGGTATAGATCCTTGATGAGCTTTTGTACGATTATGGGTACGACGGCCTTGTCGATCATAGTTGATATAACTCTTAGAGGTCTGTATTCATATGTGGGATTGGACTCATGTACAATGTAGTGTCTTTTGATTATGTATATTATATGGCAGCCTTGTCGGCTTTGCCCTTGCACGTACGTTGGTTTTTTTTATTTAAAAAAGAGGTGTTATTTAAATTCCGCAGTTTACTTGTGTCAGTTAGGTAGACGGGTGCCCAGGTAGGGCACCGATCCACGCTTGGGTTCGGGCGTGGCAGTGGTATCGAGCGATTAGTCCTCAGAATGTTTACAGACCGTGTCTAGTAGAGTCTTGATTATCGGCGTGTTGCGCGCCACACCCATAAACAGGAGGCTACAGGACATTTAGGAGTTGGTTTCTATTCTTCTTACTCTGAAATCGTGCCATAGATATGTGTGGTTAAGATAATTCTTCTCTGACGTATTTTTGTGTTACAGCTATGCCTCCAAGGAGGGCAACAGTCGCCCAGAAGGGCAAGGGAGTAGCAGGAGCTACCAGTCAGACTCAGAGAGTTTATAGGGCTCATGCCCAGGGTGTGCCGAATATTGTGCCACAGTCGGCGAGTTCTTCTGTGCCAGGTTTTGAGGCCCCAGCACCAGAGCCTCCAGTTTCTCAGTTAGGAGAAGACTATAGGGTCATGAGGGAAGCAGTTATGTTATTGACCAAGATAGCGGTGCTACAGTTTCATCAGCAGGAGGTTATTCGGCCAGTACAGGCAGGTGTACAGAGGGTAGAGGGCCTACGCGGAGATCAGCGTAAGAGGGCTAGACCGGTTGGTTATCCCGGTGAATTGTTGGACGAGCAGCCTCAGCAGCGAGTGAGATATTCGTCCCAGCCTACCCAGTACATACCCCCGCAGCTCACAGGTGGGAGATTTGACCCCACCAGGTATTTAGGAGCTGGTCCGAGCTCCAGGGGTCGAAGTTCTCAGAGGAGCAGAGGATTTTCTCAGTCGAGGCCACTTATTCCTCAGTGTTTCCGATGTAGTAAGCGTCATATGGGGAAATGTCGTTATGGCACAGGTGTTTGTTTTTATTGTGGCCGTCCGGGCCATATACTGAGGGTGTGTCCTTTTAGAAAGAGCACCGGTGAGGTGGCTCAGCCTATGAGGCCGATGGTTGATTTCCTTTCCTCCACAATGTCGTTCCCAGGCGGGGTGTTAGATGACCAACCGTGGTAGAGGTCAGGGTGGAGTTCATAGTTCTGGCGGTCCTTCGAACCGCGTAGATGACGTGACTCATCGGGCGGATCGGAGGCGACATCGCGTGGGGTTCTGGTATATCTCGATTCTTTTGAATCATACGTGCATTGATAGATTCAGATTTCGCCTAGCGTATATGTTTTCCTTTGTTGCTAGCAGTTGTAAGTGATAGTACCCCCAGAGGTAGGAATACTTTGATTAGTAAAGTGAAAAGTTAAGAATGTTGACAAGAATGGTAAGTGAACTGAGACTATAGTTGTGTAGGGTTCATAAGTTGTAATTGCCCCATAACAGTGTAAGACCAATAGGGAATGATGTACGGTAGAAATACTTTGACCTATGTGACGAACCTCTAGTAAATAGGGGATAGGGTAAGAAGTACCTTGAGATAAGAGAGAAATTTATTCCAGACTAAGAATGAGAAGTTAAGTATGACGATGGGTCGGATTATGGACTCATTTCGGATCAACCGATAGTATGAAATAGGGTGATGTCAGTTAGAAATGGTCCTGCTATGTGATAGGGTCACGATGATGCAAGGCCCAAGTTTAGTTATTTGTTGTACGAGTTTGTGGACGCGTTCCACCGGAATCAGCTCGTAAGGACCGAGAAGAGCCTTAGCGGAAATTCAAGTAGCATAATGGCCAAGATTGGATAGTAAATCCAAGGATTGGAGAACAGAAACAATATTTGAAATTTTGTACGTGTACTAAATAAGTTTGGGAGTACGAGAAGGTATGATAAGTAAGAAAAGGAAGGAACCAGGGTTAAGAGAACTATAGTGATTATAGTTATAAGTAATAAATGTGCGTAGAAAAATTCCTTTTAGGCCATGAGTGGAGGTTAATTGTGATGATACACGCGCCTTAGGTTCAGTAACACTGTCCATAGGTGCTCATGTTTGAGATGCTACTAGTATTAGAGTTTACACCGGTTGGTAAACTAAGCTAGGCAGATTATAGGTTCATGTCCCAACTAGTTGGTGACTAAGTGAGACAGAGGAGGGAAGTAACACGACGGAACACATCAGTTAGCTGAGTAGGAGTCCGACTGAAGTATTCAGATAGTGTTAGTCCCATGACTTAGAATACGACAGGACCATCCATTTATGCGGGGAAAAAGAATGTAACCTCTAAGGATCCCGTGTTTGAGAAGACTGTAACCTTCGAGTATTGTGAGAAGGGACCACGGACGGAAGGTCCATTGTTATGTCTACGTATGTTATGTGGTGGCCATATGTGGCATCGTTGGTCTTGTGCAGTATTGATTGGTAGGCATAGTAAAGAGACTACGCCGGAGTTTGTATAGCTTGACAACCGACTAAGAACATTCGGGGACGAATGTTTCTAAGGGGGGAAGAATGTTACACCCCGTAAGTCCAGGACATGTATAAGAGAATGTACGCAAGGAATCAAGACTTGGAAATCGGTACGAAAGGAGGAATTGTTCTTCCGACGGAAAATCTTCCGAACGTCGGAAAGGAAAAATGTTCGTTGTTGAGAATTGGATTCTCAAAATGCATTATTTGAAGAGTATGAAACTTATTAACATTATGGAAATTTATTATTACGGATTTGGTCACGTGGGGCCCACCCGAGGAATTTTACGTTTGCGAGGCCCACGAGGGTTACAGAATTTTATGGACGAATGAGAGGGCGACACGTGGCATCTCCCCCACATGGTCTTGGACGAAAAATACAAGGTTAGAGTGGTCATTTGACCATTGAAGATGAATAAGTCTTGCTAGCTTGATAATATTGACCAAGTCAACTTGCCACTTGTGTAGTTATCCAAGTGTACTTCATCCAAGCCACACATTTGTTATAATCTTGACCCTTCATTGTGTTATATATACACTACACTAGTGCAAGACTAGTCTTCAACACTTAGAAAATTTCACAACATTTCTTGTCCACAATAGAGGCTCTCGTGTTTGGCTAGGTTCCACACAAAAAAAATTGCAATTGTGTTTCTTTATTCACAAGACTTTAACCCAAGGTCCCTAAGGGTATTGTAAGGATATCTCAATAGAAAGATCTCGGAAAAACGGCGTTTTCACGTTAGTCGCAAGGCGAAAACCTAAGTCGTTTTCCTAGTTTTGGATTGGAAATGGAAGAGAAGTTGGTTGTGAACTTCTAAGGGCTTCAAATAGCGGATTGGAGCGTAAAGGAAAGGATCTAAGAATTGCTATGGAGCGATTTTGAATCTTGGAAATTTTAAGGGCTTGTAAAGGTATAAATCTTGTCGTTTTAGCAATTAAAGTTTACTTATCATTTTAGTTATGGATATTAGCAAGCATGAGGTCTTTAGTATGAAGTTTGATAAGTGTATTGACTATTGGAACCCTAATCCGAAAACTAGCATGTTTAGCCTTAAGATTACAATTCAAGTTGATTATTAGTTTAAGTCATCACATGTTATATAAAGAAGAAATTATAGTTGTTAAAGTTGCCTATGACTATATAACATGTTAGACCTAAGAACTTGGATTGAAAAAGAATTGGAAAGGACTTAGTGTTGTTGTATATGTTGGCTGAGAATGGCTTGGTTAATAATCTACTTGGTATGAATTGTGGGGCGGAATTTTACACGTATTGTAAGGCGTGTAATCCCCTTTGATTGGTTGGTATGTTGAGCCTTAAATGTGGCATGTTTGGTTATTGAATTCGGCCTTGAAAAAGGTGGCAAAGTATGTAGAAACAAAGGAAGTGCTGCCCGATTTTCCGTAGAATAAGAGACCGTATACTTAGTATTATTCTACGTTAGAAATTGATAGTCATGTTGTGACCATTATAGGTTGACAATTCTACGTATGGCGTATTAGACTTAGCTTGTGGATTTGTTATACCCCGTAGTTCCAGGGTATATATGTGAGGATGTTCGTACGAGAATACGACAGAAATTTTGGAAAGAAAGAAAGATGTGATTTTTCGACGGAAAAGTTTCCGGTTTTTGTGAAGAAAAAGGTTCGTTAATGGGAATTGGATTCCCAGATTTGGTATTTGGACTTCTTGGATTATATTAGAATTTTGAGATTTTATTTCCGGAAATGGTCACGTGGGGCCCACGGGAGAAATTTACGGTTTTGTGGGGCTCGCTTTGTTTTTGAGATTTTCGGTATTTTGGATATTTTCGGAAGACGAAATATTTTGGACGCGTAAGGGGGCGACACGTGTCACCCCCCTTGAGTGGCCATGTGGGCCAAAATTGGTGGACAAGTGGCTAGCCACTTGTCCCCTTGGCCGATTGGCCATGACACTTGGAAGCCAATTCGTTGGCCATGTGGTGTGGTGGGACCCACACCCACATGGCCCAATCTTGACCCTACACTTACCTTGATCCTAACCCTTGAATTCTCTATAAATATCCCCTTAGCTTGAAGATTAATTTCATCCCTCACTTAAGAGTTTTTCAAGGCAAATAATACTCCCTCCTTTGTGTTGTTCGTCAAACCCCCCCCCCCCCCTTTGTGTAGAAATACTTAGAGTATTATTGTATAATCCCAAATACCTTGGCCTAGTATCCCCAGTAGTATTCCAAAGTTGTTTCAATACTAGGAGCCCGGAAATTCTACTTTATTCCAATAGTCGCAAAACGAAACCCTAGAAAAATCTTCCTAGCTTGGTGGAAGTATTAAGAGAAGTTGTTTAGAAACTTCTAAGGGTTGCTTGGAGCGGGTTGGAGCGTAAGGAGTTGGAGCTAAACGTTGCTCAGGATCGACTTATATCTTGGATAATTTTGGGCTTATCGAGGTAAATAATCTTGTCCCCCTATTGTAATTGGAAATTACATGTTGTAGTAATATATAGTTGGGTATACTATATATAGAATGAGTATTGAAAAGAATTGAACTGTATTTACATAGGGCTGTATTCTGATGGCGTTGTATTATTGTGGAGTAGAATTGTACACGTCAGGTTAGGCGTATAATCCTCGAGAGTTGTTGGCACAGTAGCGAGCTGGTTGAGAGATTTATGTGTTAGCGGGGAGGTGCTGCCGAATTTTCTGTAGAATACGGAATCTTGTATTTAGAATATTCTACGAAGTGATCTAGCAGTTGATAGGCGTTTCGTGGCCTTTATAGGTTGCAGTACTTCGAGTAGCGTATTCTACTTGAAGAGTGGAAAAGACTAGCAGAGTTACAGTACTGTGGAGCGTTTTGCTTATTGTCGATAATCGTCGCGAGGTATGTGAACCTCTTCCTATCTTTTCTAGCATGATTGTTGTGAACTATGTAGTACGGTAGACGTACATGTGCTAAGTGATGTGGTTGGTTTAAAACATAGGGTGTTATAATAGCTTTATGGAAAGTTAGTTATAATGACTTTATGTAGGTAAAAGAATGGTTTATTGATTGTGAAAGTTAAGAGACTTGATCTTGAAAGATAAGAGACTTGACTTATAACGACTTGTTTTCGGAAAAAAGAGAAGTAACTTGATTTTAAGTATAGGTTACTTGTTTTGAAAAGAGTAAGTTATTTGGGTTTTAAAAGAATACTTGTTGTTGTTTTAAAAGAAAAGAGACTTGTGGGATTGAAGAGTTTTTGGTTTAGAACATAAAGTGTTATAACAGCTTTATGGGAAGTTAGTTATAACGACTTTATGAAAACAAAGGAATGGTTTTATCATTGGTTTTAAAAGGGTAACTTGACTTTAAAGGAGAAGTATTTTGGTCTAAAAAGAAGGCATGGTATTGTCTTAATTTGGTTTAAAAAGGAAGGTATGGAAGTTGTTTTGGTTTACTTAAAATGTTAGTCACTTTATTTTTATACTACGGGTATTGTGTGACTTTTGTGAAAGAAACGGATCTTTTAAAAGAGTTAATGTATGAAGTACTTTGGGGATAAACACCCGAACTTGTTAACATAAAGTAGAAAGTACCTTGTGTGAATAACTTGATTGTGTTGGTTTGTGATAGCCTTGTAATACTTTCTTGTTGATTTGATAAGTAAACATGCTAGGATGCTACGTGTGTTAGTATCTTGTGATGTTTGTGTAAAGGGGTTTCCCTTGATTGCGCTTATGTTGTTTAACGATCAGCCGTTATGTTGGTATTGTACCACTCGCCTTGACATGATCCGGGGTTAAGCCCTCCGTCGCGGGGTAATACTCGAGCGATGTGTGACTATGATTCGAGGATACCTCGTGCGGGTCGGGGACCTATCGCGAACTACGAGTTCGAGGTTAGTGTCGCGGCCGCGTGGTCATGCGGTCTATGTGGCATGCGGTGCGAGTCGGGGCGTTGCGGGAGTAGCTACCCTCGATGCGGGAATACCTCATGCGGGCCATTGGAGTGGCCTATGCGGAGTCGGGAAGTTCGGGACTAGACGCGCGCATTAGATCTTTGCGAGGCGAGTGGCGGCCGATCATGTGGCGGTCAGGCAGATCTCATGATCTGATTATGACCTTGTTGATGCGTAGGTTTTAGTAGTCGGCTATGCCTTGACTTACCGTGCGGTTTTATTATGACCGAGTGGGACACGGTGTTCATGTGTATTCCTTGGTGCTTTTATATCATGCATTGCGGTGAGGAAGGTATTCCACGGGCATGATTGATGTTGTAGGCGTGAGACCCATAGTTATATTTGAGTGATGACTTTGAGGCGTAAGTCCACGACTTGACATGGCGCTTATTTATTGAGCGTAGTTTGGTTATCATACATGTCTCACCTTTATATAGACTACTATGATTTCATTCTGATATTTTGATTTCACATACAGTACTGTTATCTTGACCTCCTCGAAGCTGCGTTCATCCGCGGTAGAGTACATTGGTTGTGGATCCGCTCTTAGGATCACGATTGACTTTTTGGGAAGCTCCGTTTCTTCGGAGGCTTATCTTTGGTATAGTCCCCTGTCAGTGTAGTTACTTGTACATTCAGGGGTATGGCGGGGCCCTGTCCCATCATA
Source organism: Przewalskia tangutica (assembly GCA_029844215.1). Lineage (NCBI taxonomy): Eukaryota > Viridiplantae > Streptophyta > Magnoliopsida > Solanales > Solanaceae > Przewalskia > Przewalskia tangutica. The sequence continues at coordinate 38,730,154 of CM056732.1, read as the reverse complement.
GTTGTTATTACACTCTTAGAAGTGCATGAATCTGTTGTGGGCGGGGTTTGTAAAAGGATTTAATTCGATTTGATATATATATATGTATATATTCGGAAGGTGACCGTTTTAGTTGCTTTATTTCATACTTTATGACTTGTCTCATGTTTTAGTTTTATTTCGCTGATTTTCTCGATGTTGTATCACTAGGGTGCAGGTAAGACACGATCCACGGGCGAGATCGGGTCGTGACAAAGTGGTATCAGAGCAGTTAATCCTCGGAAAGTGTCTACAGACCGTGTCTAGTAGAGTCTTGATTATCGGTGTGTTGTGCACCATCTATAATCGTGAGGCTGCGAGACATTTAGGATTGATTTCCATTCTTCTCACTCTGAGATCGTGCCTTAGAATTGTGTTGTAAGTTGGACTCCTCGGCGTATTCTTTTCACCGTTATGCCTTGCGCAAGGCAACGAGGCCCAGATAGGCAAGCGGCGAGGAGGCTGCGAGTAGGACACGAGAGAAGTACGAGGGCTTAGGCACTGTCGTTACACGAGATAGTACTTGACGATGAGTTTTATGGCGCGCTAGCCCGGCGAGTTTAAGCGGCGATTTCTCACGAGGCCACGATACGAGCCTCGTACCACGGCGAGCCAAGGATATGAGTTCAAGAGATGGCGATTACTAGCTAGGGTGGTGGTGGGAATGAGAGCGGACGGGGCCGGTGGTTCCGCGATGCCGATGGTTCACCACTAGATCCAGATAGTCTGAGACTTGGGATTTCTTGAGTTGCGATTCGCGAGTCTATGGATGGAAGGCGAGGATAATCCTCGAGTGTCGTGCTAGTTTGGGAGATTATTATACATGGCCGTCGGGGCCGTATGATGGGAGGATGTCAGTAGGAGAGATCTGAGGATGACTCGACGCCGGGATCGGTGGTGATCCATCGCCTTATATAGCTAGGCGCAGCAGGCGGGATTATGATTAGGCGACAAAGGGAAAGTGAGCGATAGTTGCGAGAGATGTCTTTAGCCCTTAAGAGACTTGTTTATGTTGTTATGGTGGGTACATGTTAGGTGCTATGTGCGGATAGCATTGTGTTAAGTGTGAATTAGAAAACATGGACAGTTGAGAAAGGGTAAGTCTGGAGGTGAGACGATTGTGTGCCTTAGAATTTATAACAGTTAGGACCTTGGATGCAAGGCCGCCTTGAGTGGATAATTTTACGGTTGGTTTTTGTCGAAGTACTTGGTATGCGTAAAATTTATTGTGGGAAAATTCCATGGGTAGTGTGAGATGGAAGTGGTAGCTTTCATGACGTGAATTAGTAAGATTGTTCCGGATCGGGGAACGAGAGAGTTTGGGGCGATAGTGGGTCGGGTTGAGGACCGTTCGCGGGTCAACCGCGGCGAAAGGAGATGTGGCCAATTTGTGGTGATCCCGCTTTGTGATAGGGTCACGAGGGTGCTAGGCCCAAGTTTAGGTAACCATCGTACGGGTTCGTGGATGCGTTCGACCAGAATCGGTTCGTGAAGGCCGGGAATGGCCTTGAGGGAATGAGAGACTTGTAGATGACCAAGTTGGAGGTAGTGACTCCAAGGTCTTGGAAACTGAATCAATGACTGGAGTGTGGTACGTGTAATAGAAAGAGTTCAGGTATACGATAAAGGTACGACGAGTAAGAAGAGAAGCGAACAATGTGTTATGAGAACGGAAGTGATCATTTCTTTTGTGAAGTGAAGATCACGAAGGAGTATCCTTTAGACCATGGGTGTGAGCTTTTACGATGTTAGAGGTGATTATCGTTGGCTTGGATTTGAATGTTATACTATGGCCATTGATGGCGTGATTGGTTTCGTAAGTATAGTATTTAAGACTATCTGTGCGTGTGTGTTTGGAGACTTAGAAGGAACATTCGGGACGAATGTTTCTAAGGAAGAATGTGATACCCGTAGTTCGTGGTATATATGTGAGGATGTTCGTGCGAGAATCGACAAAAATTTTGGAAAGAAAGAAAGATGTGATTTTTTTCGGAAAAGTTTCGGTTTTGTGAAGAAAAAGGTTCGTTAATGGGAATTGGATTCCCAGTTTGGTATTTGGACTTCTTGGATTATATTAGAATTTTGAGATTTTATTTAGGAAATGGTCACGTGGGGCCCACGGGAGAAATTCTGATTTTGTGGGGCCGCTTTGTTTTGAGATTTTGGTATTTTGGATATTTTGAAGACAAAATATTTTAGGCAGTAAGGGGCGACACGTGTCACCCTTGAGTGGCCCGTGTGGTAGAAATTGGTGAAGTGGCTTGGCGATTGGCGTGACACTTGGAAGCCAATTCGTTGGCCATGTGGTGTGGTGGGACCCACACCCACATGGCCCAATCTTGACCCTACACTTACCTTGATCCTAACCCTTGAATTCTCTATAAATATCCCCTTAGCTTGAAGATTAATTTCATCCCTCACTTAAGAGTTTTTCAAGGCAAATAATACTCCCTCCTTTGTGTTGTTCGTCCCCCCTTTGTGTAGAAATACTTAGAGTATTATTGTATAATCCAAAATACCTTGGCCTAGTATCCCCAGTAGTATTCGAAAGTTGTTTTAATACTAGGAGCAGGAAATTCTACTTTATTCCAATAGTCATGAAACCACTGAAAAATCTTCCTAGCTTGGTGGAAGTATTAAGAGAAGTTGTTTAGAAACTTCTAAGGGTTGCTTGGAGCGGGTTGGAGCGTAAGGAGTTGGAGCTAAACGTTGCTCAGGATCGACTTATATCTTGGATAATTTTGGGCTTATCGTGGTAAATAATCTTGTCCCACTATTGTAATTGGAAATTACATGTTGTAGTAATATATAGTTGTGTATACTATATATAGAATGAGTATTGAAAAGAATTGAACTGTATTTACATAGAAATTTGTATTCTGATGCATCGTTGTATTATTGTGGAGTAGAATTGTACGTCAGGTTAGACGTATAATCCCTGAGTTGTTGGCACAGTGCGAACTGGTTAGGAGGAGATTTATATGTTAGCGGGGAGGTCTTTTGCGAATTTTACGTAGAATACGGAATCTTGTATTTAGAATATTCTGAAGTGATCTAGCGATTGATAGGCGTTTACGTGGCCTTTATAGGTTGCGATTTGAGTGGCGTATTCTACTTGAAGAGTGGAAAAGACTAGCGAGATTCTGATCGTGGAGCATTTTGCTTATTGTCGATAATCGTCGCGAGGTATGTGAACCTCTTCCTATCTTTTCTAGCATGATTGTTGTGAACTATGTAGTACGGTAGACGTACATGTGCTAAGTGATATGGTTGGTTTAAAACATAGGGTGTTATAATAGATTTATGGGAAGTTATTTATAATGACTTTATGTAGGTAAAAGAATGGTTTATTGATTGTGAAAGTTAAGAGACTTGATCTTGAAAGATAAGAGACTTGACTTATAACGACTTGTTTTCGGAAAAAAGAGAAGTAACTTGATTTTAAGTATAGGTTACTTGTTTTGAAAAGAGTAAGTTATTTGGGTTTTAAAAGAATACTTGTTGTTGTTTTAAAAGAAAAGAGACTTGTGGGATTGAAGAGTTTTTGGTTTAGAACATAAAGTGTTATAACAGCTTTATGGGAAGTTAGTTATAACGACTTTATGAAAACAAAGGAATGGTTTTATCATTGGTTTTAAAAGGGTAACTTGACTTTAAAGGAGAAGTATTTTGGTCTAAAAAGAAGGCATGGTATTGTCTTAATTTGGTTTAAAAAGGAAGGTATGGAAGTTGTTTTGGTTTACTTAAAATGTTAGTCACTTTATTTTTATACTACGGGTATTGTGTGACTTTTGTGAAAAGCGGATCTTTTAAAAGAGTTAATGTATGAAGTACTTTGGGGATAAACACCGAACTTGTTAACATAAAGTAGAAAGTACCTTGTGTGAATAACTTGATTGTGTTGGTTTGTGATAGCCTTGTAATACTTTCTTGTTGATTTGATAAGTAAACATGCTAGGATGCTACGTGTGTTAGTATCTTGTGATGTTTGTGTAAAGGGTTTCCTTGATTGCGCTTATGTTGTTTAACGATCAGCCCGTTATGTTGGTATTGTACCACTCACCGACATGATCCGGGGTTAAGCGCCTCCGTCGGGGTAGTACTCGAGCGATGCGTGTGACTATGATTCGAGGATACCTCATGCGGGTCGAGGACTATCGCGAGCTACGAGTTCGAGGTTAGTGTGCGGCCCTTGTGGTCATGCGGTCTATGTGGCCACGTCTGCGAGTCGGGGCGTTGCGGGAGTAGCTACCCTCGATGCGGGAATACCTCATGCGGGCCATTGGAGTGGCCTATGCGGAGTCGCGGGAAGTTCGGGACTAGACGCGCGCATTAGATCTGCGGCGAGTGGCGGCCGATCATGTGGCGGTCTGGCAGATCTCATGATCTGATTATGACCTTGTTGATGCGTGGGTTTTAGTAGTCGGCTATGCCTTCGTACTTACCGTGCGGTTTTATTATGACACAGTGGGACCCGTGTTCATGTGTATTCCTTGGTGCTTTTATATCATAGGCCGTGGTGAGGAAGGTATTCCACGGGCATGATTGATGTTGTGGCGTGAGACCCATAGTTATATTTGAGTGATGACTTTGAGGCGTAAGTCACGACTTGACATATTTGCTTATTTATTGTGAAGCGTAGTTTGGTTATCATACATGTCTCCCGCTTTATATAGACTACTATGATTTCATTTCTGATATTTTGATTTCACATACTTGGTACTGTTATCGACCTCGCCCGAGGCTGCGTTCATGCCGCGGTAGAGGTACATCGGTTGTGGATCCGCTCTTAGGATCACGATTGACTTTTTGGGAAGCTCCGTTTCTTGGAGGCTTATCTTTAGTATAGTCCCCTGTCGGTGTAGTTACTTGTACATTCGAGGGTATGGCGAACCTGTCCGTCATAGTTGTTATTACACTCTTAAGTGCAGTAATCTTTATTGTGTGGCGAGTTTGTAAAGGATTTAAGCTGATTTGATATATATATGTATATATTCGGGGAAGGTGACCGTTTTGGTTAGCTTTGTTTCATACTTTATGACTTGTCTCATGTTTTAGTTTTATTTCCCGATTTTCTCGATGTTGTATCACTAGGGTGCCGGGGTAGGCACGATCCACGGGATCGGGTCGTGTGAGATTAAGCCGAAAAGGTATGTGAACCATCTCCTTCTTCATGATTCCTTAAGATAAAGAAAGTAAGTCCTACTCCTTAAATGATCCATTCCTTGGTTGTACTTGGATTTCCTAATGTAGAATTTATTCTATATACTTCCTTGATTGTACTTTGGATGATTAATTTGTAAGTTGTTATAATCCATTTCCTTAATGAAGTTTGGATTCTCAAAAGTGAAAGTATTTTACTTAAAGTACATAGAGTCTTGAAAAGGAAGTGGTTTCCAAATCCTTTGGCTAGTGCCTTAGTTCCAAAACCTAAAGGTCGTTTTAATGACTTTAGGGGAGTCAAAGGAGTGATTTACTTAATTGTTTTAAAATAGGAGGAATGACATGATTTAAGAGAAGTAACTTGTTTTAAAGGTGTGAGTTACTTGAGGTTTAAAAGTAGAAGAAACTTGGTTTTAAAAGTATAAGTCTCTTGGTTATAAAAGGAATGAATATGTCTAAAACCATAAAGGGTTATAACGACTTTATGGGAAGTTGGTTATAACGGCTTTATGAAAGGTTAAGAAAGTTGTCTATTTTGATTAATGGGCATAAGTTGCCTAGATTGTGAAAATTTGAAGTTACTTGGTTACAAGCTTTGAAATGAGTTTCTAAAAGTGTAGTAACTTACTTTGAAAAATAGACACACCTTGATACTACGGGTGTTAGTATCTTGGGGTTTTACATAAAAAGGAGTCTTTTGAAAGAGATGTGCGTCACGTAGTACTTTGGCTTGTTAAAAGAGAATTATTCTATTTGTGCCTTGATAGTACTTTGGCTTGTTTAATTGAGAATTATTCTATGTGTGCCTTGATAAGTACTTTGGCTTGCTTAAATAAGGATTCTCTTGGTTTATGTAAAAAGAAGGCATGGTAGTTGTCTTGGTTTATGTGAAAAGAAGGCATGGTAATTGTCTTGGTTTGTGTAAAGACATGGTATTGTCTTGGTTTGTGTCAAAAGGAAAGGCATGGTATTGTCTTGGTTTATGACAAAAAGAAAGGCATGGTAATTGTCTTGATTTGTGTAAAGGCATGGTTTTGCCTTGGTTTGCTTGCATATGGGTTGCTCATATAGACATTCGTGCAAGTGTCATATATCCACATCTCCGCGTCCCTCCATAAAGGGCCGGCAACTTGTTTCAAGGATACCATGGGTTAGCTCCCGTAGGGGTGAGTGGTACACTCGCGGCGGGTCGATGTTGACTCTGGCGGGTTAAATTCCCGGGATATATATAAGCCATGGATTAGCTATCCGTGATGCGAGTATCGTGTACCGATGACTCCATGCGGGTCCTCATGACCTAAGTGGGTGAAATAGTCCCTTGCGGGTGAAATAGTCCTATGATAGGTTGCATTATAACACGCAGGTGGTTGACCACAGCACGCGACGCCCGTGTTTTGAAACGGTAGTGATTTCATTAATGAAAGGGTGCAGTGTGTGTATGATTTAAAGTGGAACAGTAAATTCTCATTGTTAAAGACATAACTTAAAAGATAAAAAGGATTGCATTACTCTCATGATTGCAAGGTTCAGTGTGCTTACTGATGTTGTATTATATCATGGACTGCCGGCAGTGAGGAAGGATTCCACGGGCATGATTGATATTTTGGGCGTGAGACCCATGGTTATAATTGAGTAATGATTTGGAGGGCATGCGTCCCTGACTTGATATGACTGCTTATGTATTGTGTACTGTAGGTTGGCTATCATACATGTCTCATGTTTTGTTAGACTGTTATGATTTCATTACAGTATTTACTGTTTCACATACTTGGTACATTCTTCGTACTGACCTCCTTGAAGTGCGTTTCATGCCGCGAGTTTAGGTACGCAGATTTGGTGATCTGCGGTGTAGGACCACCTGCTCGGAGTTTTGGATAGCTTCATACATTGAGTTTATCTTTTGGTATAGATCCTTGATGCACTTTTGTATGCGATTATGGAGTGCGGCGGGGCCTTGTCCCGTCATAGTTCAGTATAACTCTTAGAGGTCTGTATTCATATGTGGGATTGGACTCATGTACAATATAATGTCTTTTGATTATGTATAGTATATGGCAGCCTTGTCGGCTTTGCCCTTGCACGTATGTTGGTTTTTTTTTAAATAAAAGAGGTGTTATTTAAATTCCGCAGTTTACTTGTGTCAGTTAGGTAGAAGGGTGCCCAGGTAGGGCACTAGTCACGGGCCCGGGGTTCGGGGCATGACAGGAGGATTAAGAGAAATAACCTATTAAGCTACACAAGTATCGGGGTACTTTCGTCCACGATTTAAACCTATGTTTATTCAACTATAGCATATTAACAATCTCCTCTTTCGGATTTCGATTAGAACTCATATAAGTGATGATAACTAGTGATCAATTAATTATCAAGCAATCAAAGAAATTATTGAATAAACCTCAACATTAATAAGAAGAAACCAAAACATGCATTAATTCATAAGTACGAGGTTCAAGCGATTTGACATGGAAGGCCCTAAATTAAGTAATTAGCTCCTAGGCATAGTCACGCTAAGAACTAATACAATCTTCATACATGAACTGAAATAAACAAAGCAAAAAGAAAGAAAAGAAAATACTTGAAAAGCCTCCAATCTTAGCCTCCTAAGTTGTGTTGTATGTACAATGATGAATGAATAATGAGCAGGGTTTTAAGGATTATATAGGTTTTGTAGGTAGGAAAAATTATCCCTTTTGGACTCTGAAAACGTGTCAAATTCGGCCCAAAATGTCAAAAATACGCGTCGGTAGTAGCCCGAGATTGGGCGCCACGGTGAAAAACTGCGAAATCAACTTTGAACATTCAAGATCGCGCGCTGAGGCGTTTTACAGCGGATTTTCGTTTAAATCGTCCTTTTTTCGTCCGACTTAAATCGATCTCTCTATACTTCTCGGGATTTCTTAGACTTCAGTTATTGGCCCTTTTGTGTGAAATTCCATCTCAAATAAGCTCATTTCATCTTCTTTTCGCCATCTCTCCATTTCTGACCGCTGTGACACAAAAGAAAGGAAAACGACCCTAATACTGTACTACACATCAACAAAATGAGTAAAATACTAACTAAAAATGACTCAAAAAATATATATAAAATACGCCTATCAGGAAGCACAATGTGCTAAGAACTATCCAAAGTAGAATGAGACTATGTGTTATTTTGTGGCCCGGTGTGGCATCTTTGGGTTGCGGAGTATTGTTGAAACTTGTAGAAAAAGAAGAGATTAAGTGGAAAAATCGTCTTTGTGAAATTCGGGCCTGACAGCGGTGCAAGAGAGGACGCGGTCTTTGAAACTTCGTGAGAGTTGCAGAATTAGGAACCGCGGTGCGACGTTCGGGGCCGTGAATGCGACACTAACGAGTATAGGTGTGTAGGTATAGTTAAATGAGACTATGCCGAAAGTTGTATAGCTTGAGACCATAGATGAACATTCGAGGATGAATGTTTCTAAGGGGGGAAAGATGTTACACCCCGTAATACCAGAGCTACTAATTGAGAACGTGATTAAGGATTTAAGATTTGAATTTTTAAAGGAAAAAATTATTACATTTTCTTAAGGAAAATTTTGAAAAAAATGTGACGACGGAAAAATTATTAACTTGGAGTTTAATACTTCTAATTGGATTTATGGACTTAGTATTGGATTAGGAAGTATTGGAATTGATAATATGGGGTCCGCCGAAAATTTCACAATTTTGGGGGAGGTTCGAAAATTATAATATTTTGGACCAATAGGAGGGTGACACGTGTCACCCCTCCACTTGTCTTGCAAGATGACAACACTTATAGATATTTTAGAGACAAGGGGGCAAGTGGACATGTGGTCAACATGGGTCCCACTTCCCTTGGCAAGACACTTGTATATATCCAAGTCTTGGAAGACTTGGATCATTGTCACTTTCATCCAAAGAGCTCTCATATTCTTCCCTTAAACCCTTGATTTCGAGAACTCCATAAGACAAAGAACAACAAGTGTTGATTATATTCTTTCTCCAAGATTTAGCTCCTAAACCAAGTGTTAAACCAAGTTAACTCTCCAAGACCCTAAAAAGTTTCCTTGGCCGAGAATAGGCCTTAGAACCCTAGCTTGTTCGTCGACTTTTTGGAGGTAAAACATGAAGGGAAGTTGGTTATAAGGTTGTAGTGGATGCATGGAAGTGATTGGAACTTGAAGAAGTGGAGCAAAACAAAAACTGTAGGCCAAATAGGTGCGGACTGTTTGGACGTTTTTTTGGGCAAAATAAAGGTAAAAATTCTCCTTCCTCTTGAAGTAATTGGATATTACTTATTGTTATTATGTATAGATGAGCTTGTGCTAAAAGAATGAAGGATAAAAAGTGTTTGGGCAATTTTTAGCATGTTGGCCGAATGTGGGACAAATTTTGGAGTGTTGGATTTCGTTGGTTGTGTTGTTATTATCTTCGCCTATTACACGTTATAATGGAGTAATGTTGTTGTTAATAAGTTGATATAACTTTATAGAAGTTTTGGAACTTAAATTGGAATAAAATGGATTAAGGAAAGAGTTATCGGATTGCAGTTGTTGGCCGTGGAATCTATAAAACTGTTGGATATTGTTATGCAGTTTTAGGGACTGTTTTGAGGTATTATAAATGCTGGAAATTCAATTGTTGTTATGCATGTTTAGATGTGGTAAAGGCTAATGAAAGTACTAAGATATTAAATGTATAGAAAGGTGTTAAAAGACTTCACATTTTACCCTTGTTGTTGTTGGATATTGGATTGATTTTGTGGACTGTTTTTACGTTATTATGGGGCAGAATTTTACACGTAAAGTAGGCATGTTTTCACGACCCGACCCCGGCCCGCGACTGGTGCCCTACCTGGGCACCCTTACATGTATACATCAGAGATAATCAGCGGAACATACATAAACTTAACAGGAAATAAATAACAGGCTAGCCGATAAGACCACCTTCCAAAAACATACACGTAACTTAAAAAAAGCAGTTACTTCTTTTTTTTCTTTACCCAACCCAATCCACAAGATATGACTACAGACCTCTAAGAATTCTTGACATAACAACTGTGACGGGACAGGGCCCCGCCACACCCCTGAATATACATAAATCTACAACCTCAGGAAACTGTACCAAAATACAAAGCCTCCGAAATAATGGAGTTTTCCAACCAGCTGAACAGTGATCCTAAGAATGAGGATCAACAAGCTATGTACCTCAACCTGCGGCATGAACGCAGCCCCCCGAAGGAGGTCAGTACGAAATATGTACCAAGTATGTGGCGAAAATCAGAATGAAATCATAACGATCTATATAAAGTCGAGACATGGATGATAACCAAAATAACAGTACACTGTGCCTTGCCAAAGTGAAAGTAATGAAAGTCAGTTTTACCTTTTAAAGACTATTTCAAACACATGAACAATAGTCACACAGGGCTACGGACGCAAGCCCTCAAATATCATAGTGTGCCCGTGGAATCCCCCATCACTGCCGACAGCCATAAGTGTAAAATATAACCATGTGACGCGCCCGTGGCATCCCACTCAATAGGCGCATACATATACAATACATGTATATATCTCGCCGTGGAATCCCCATTCTGCCTTTGACCTTAAGTGTAACATATAACCATGTGTGACGCGCTGTGGCATCCTACCTCACCGCGTGCATACACATACAATAAATATAAATATATATATATATATATATATATATATATATATATATATATATATATCTCATGCCCGTGGAATCCCTCATCTCGGGTACATGACTTCATGGAGAGCTAATCCATGGGGTAATAATCGTATATAACATGCCCGTGGAATCCCTCATCTCGGGTACATGTCTTCATGGGGAGCTAGTCCATGGAGTAATAATCGTATATAACATGGTCGCATGCCCCGGAATCCCTCATCGTATAAGCATGGCCACGGGGTAATAAAACAAATCCGTGAATCTAACCCGCCTCCTAGTCGCATGCCCCGGAATCCCTCATCGTATAAGCATGTCCAAGGAGTAATAAAAACAATCCGGGAATCTAACCCGCATCCTGGTCGTATGCCCCGGAATCCCACATCGTATAATCATGTCCAAGGATCAATCACAATGGAAGCATACCCGTGAAAGCCTCCGTCACTGTCGGTACGTCCAAGTAAATTCACAACAAGACGGCCGGCCCTCCAACTGAGAGTCACGGCAGCGTAAACGTATAATACTTGCACTCAAAGGCTATCACAAGCAAGCATAGGCATGTTCATAAAATCTTTAGACTTTCATTATCATACAAAAATGAATCTCATTTTATAAACTCAAGGCACTTTCGTATTACATAAAAATCCGGGAATTTAACCCAAAGTACTACGTATTTCAATTCTTTTCAAAAGACTCCTTTTCATATAAAATCCCAAGATACTAACACCCGTAGTATCAAGGCTTGTCTACTTTTCACATAAGTCACTACACTTTTAGAAATACATTTCTAGGCTTCTAAATCAAGTGACCCTTACTTTAAAACTTTAAGCAATTGATACCTTTAAATCAAATTGCCTTTCTTTATTTCAAGTTATTTCCTTGCTTACATTACTAGAGTAAACCATTCTTTCATCTTTCCATAAAGCTATTATAACCAACTTCCCATAAAGTCGTTATACTAACTTTATGCTTTAGACACTTACATTCTTCTTTTTATATAACCAAGAGACTTATACTTTCAAATCAAGTTACATAACTTTCAAAATACTTTAAGTATCTTAACTTTAGAAATCAAGTTTCTTAACTTAGAATATCAAGTCTCTTTAACTTAGAATTTCAAGTCTCTTAACTTTAAAAATAAAGTCTCTTAACCTTTTAAGAATTCAAGGTTCATGATCTTAAAATTTCATTGTTACACCCCGTATTTACAGGACATGTTTTAAGAACGTACGAAAGAACTCACAAGTGTTAAGATTTGAGACTTGTAAAAATTTATCGGAATTATGAAATTGTCGGAAAATGTATTATTATGACGAATGGGAGGGCGACACGTGTCACCCCCCTTAATGATGCCTTGGACGAATTTTGCAAGGGCAAGAGGGTCATTGGACCTTTGTTAGCAAGACAAGTCTTGCAACTTGAAAGCTTGAGAGAATTGACTTGGTCAAAGGACCCACAAGGCTTGATATTTGATAAGAGCTCATCCAAACCACCCATTTGTTTATATCTTGACCCTCCATTACACTATATAATACTAGTAGTGCAAGACAATGCTTAACACTTAGCCAAATTTTCACAAAAATTTGAAGAACTCTTAGCATTGCTCTCGGGTTCACTCAACTTGAGAAAGAATTTTTTTTGTTTCTTGTCCATAAAGCTCCTAACTTTAAACCAAGGTTCATGAGTGTATTGTAAGCATATCTCAATAGAAAAATCTCGGAAAAAGATAGTTTTCGGGTTAGTCGCAAAGCGAAAACCTAGTTGTCTTTCTAGGTTTTGTTTGGAGATTTGAAGGAAATTTGTTGGTGTTGTTCTAAGGGCCTCAACAAGCGGATTGAAGTGTCTTGGAGAGGCTATAAGTTACTAAGGAGCGACTTCGGATTTTGGAGTTGGATTAAGATTCGTTGAGGTATAATCTTGTCCCTTAAAAGTGTTACAAGATTATTTATATTGTTGTTAGCTTTACATGTTGCTAGCATGAAGTGTATGTGTTGAAGTTTATAAGTGTTATGGATTTCTTGTAGCCTTAGAATCCGAAATGTAATGTAAGCCATGTGAAGTTGGATTACAATTGGTCGTTTATTAGAATCGTCGCATGTTAATTACTTAGAGATTATAGTAGTTATTATCGATTGCGACTTGATATCATGTTAGGCTAATAACTTGGATTGAAATGGAAATTGGATAAGAATTGATGTTGTAGTACTTCAAGTTAGCCGAATTGGCATAGTAAGTTGTATTAATTTGATATCTATTGTGGGGCGGAATTTTACAAGTCTAGTAGGCGTGTAATCCCCTATTGTTGATTGCATTGGTTGGGCCTTAAATGTGGCGTGTTTGGTTATTGTATTTGGCCTTGAAAAAGGTGGCAAAGTAGTAGAAACAAAGGAGGTCTTTGTCCGATTTTCCGTAGAAATTAGTGACCTTACACTTATAATATTCTACGTTTGAAGTAAGACGTTAATAGACGTATTGTGGATATTATAGGTTGACATACTACGGGCGGGGCATTGTACTTGGCAAGTGGTTGACCCGAAGAGGTATGTAGAACTTTTCCTATCTTTTGAGCATGACTAGTTGTACGTATATAGTACGGTAGACGTACAAGACCTTGATATCCTTTACTAGTTTTATGAATAGCCAAGTCGGGTGAGTTAGGAGATTAACTCACTTCTTTGAAAGTATTAAGGATGTCTAATGTTTTATTAAAGTTAAGGGACTTGAAGAGTTTTAAAGTATGTGATACTTGTTCCGTTTTAAACGTATAAGTCCCTTGGATAGGAAATTGTATTTGGCTAAGGTGTAAAGTGAATATAACGACTTTATGGGAAGTTGGTTATATTTGCTTTATGGAAAGATAAATGACTTGATTTTTAATGAAAAGGCAATTTGATTTTAAGGCATCAATTGCCTAAGGTTTTATAATAAAAGGAGTCACTTGATTTAGAGACCTAACTTTATTTCTAAAGGTATTGTGACTTGCCTTGAAATGTAATTTGGACTTGATACTATGGTTAATAGTATCTTGGAAGTTTTATACTAAAAAGAGTCATTTGTTTTAAAGAGTGGAAGTATGTAGTACTTTGGGTTAAATTCCCGAGTCTTTATAAAAGACATGTTAGTGCCTTAAGTAAACTAAAATGAGAGTGTATGTGAACAAGAATAATAAGAAGTTAGGGGATTCTTAACTTGCTTATATATTGTATGATAGCCGGTTTTGTGCTAGTGGTATTCTATTCATTACGGGGTCATTCCCCGGGTTTGTGGCATTTGCATATTCCGTGGATTTGCTACCCACGATGCGAGGAATACCTCATGCGAGTCCGCAAGGGCTTATGCGGGTGAAATAGTCCCATGCGGGCGGGTCCAGCCTATGCGAGGAATACCTCATGCGAGTCCGTAAGGGCTTATGCGGGTGAAATAGTCCCATGTGAGGAATACCTCATGCGGGTCCACGCGACCTATGCGGGTGAAATAGTCCCAGGAGTAGGGTTGCTTAATGATACTGCGGGCGGGTGGCCCTGCTTTGATCGTGAGCTTCCTATTGTATATTGTAAGTATACTACTATTTACCCTCATTGTTAGTAAGGCACAGTGTACTGTAATTTGATTATCATACATGTCTCCGGCTTTGTTTTAAACTATGATGTAATTACAGTATTTTCGATTTACATACTTAGTACATATTGTGTGCGGACCCGAATCCTCGGCTGCGTTATGCCGCAGAAAGGTAGCGGTGGTGGATCCTCATTCTTAGGATCACTTATCGACGTCGAAGCTCCATTTCTCGGAGGCTTGTCTCTTTTAGTACGATCTTTCCCCGATGTTGTAGATTTATGTACATTCGGGGTATGGCGAGCCCATCCCTCCACATTGATATTCCAGAGGTGCGTATTCACATACGTGGTTGGGCCGTAAGAACCGAGTTATGCAGTTGTGCTTTTGATTATGTTTATATTATGGAAAGCGGCGCTTATCGGCTGCTTTGTGATGTTTATTGTTTACACACGTGCTTATGTTGTGTATGTTCATTGCTATTCTCTCGATGTATACAGGCAGGGTGCCCGGGTAGGGCACCGCGGCCCGAGGTCGGTTCGTGACAAAAGTGGTATCGAAGCGATTAGTCCTCGAAAAGTGTCTACGGCCGTGTACAGTAAGTCTTGATTATCGGTGTGTTGTGCACCACATCTATAATCGTGAGGTCGCGAGACATTTAGGATTGGTTTCATTCTTCTCTCTCCGAGATCGTGCGGTAGAGAGCTGTCTTATTAGGTTGAATCCTCTCGACCTATTCTTATGAAACGCTTATGCCTCACGGAAGCGGCCGAGCCCGTAAGGGCAAGCGACAGAGGCGCTAAGCGGTACTCGAAGGTTACGGACTGAGCGCAGACTATGCCCGAGGTAGTAAGCAGTCGGCGAGTTCGGCCCGGTAGCGGTATTAGAGGCGAGTGGCGGTAGCTCGAGGTTCCGGTGCGAGCCTCCACCCCGGCGAGCCGAGTATAGAGACTACGGAGAAGATCCGGTTATTGACCAAGATAGTAGCCGGCGGCAAATGACAGCGAAGCGGCAACCCACCCAGAGCCATGGCTTCACGGATTAGGGATTTTTGGGTTGTCATCCACCGAAGTTTTATGGTTCGGTGCGAGGAGGATCGCGAGGAGTTCATTCGGCTATAGCGGACCGTGCGAGTTCTTAGGGCTTGAGACAGTGCGCTCTACGCTAGCCTCTTACCGGTTCTGCGATATTGCGTTGAACCGTTTGAGTCGTGGTTGCTTTCGAGAGGTGAGGATGCTCTTCCAGCTGTTTGGGAGGAGTTTACAGAGGCCTTCATGGATCATTTTTTGCCTCCTGAGATGAGGAGAGCCCGGGTAGATAGATTCTTGACCTTGAGGCAGAACGGGAGGACTATCAGGGAGTATAGCCTGGAGTTTGACTCCTTGGCCAGACATGCGCACACTATTGTAGCTGACATGGCGGATAGGGTTCATCGTTATGTGATGGGGCTAGACCGTCATATGATTACTGCATGCTTGGGGGTGGCTCTTCAGCCCGGTATGGACATTGCCAGGATGCAGGCCTATGCGCGAGGATATAGGATAGAGAGGAGGATCAGTTGACTCGAGCCCGGCCAGAGGGCGGAGACAGCGGTCTCGAGGCGATTTTAGAGGTCGACGGCCTCAGTGACTGAGTCCACATTCGGCCGACAGAGTGCTCGTCACGATTTTTCGGTAGGAGGTCGAGATCGGCCCGAGCCATTCGGGAGCGGTCGGGGCTCCGGGACTTGAGGTTTCGGGAGGCGAAGATCGTCGCCGATCGAGGCCCACATCTCGGTGTGCTCGTCGATGCGTCGCGCACCGGCGAGTGTCGTGTTCTGCAGGAGCTTGTTACTCTTGTGGCGGTGGGCCATTTGAAGAGAGATTGTCCGTCGAGAGCGGCGTGGTAGTGCGGTGCGGCAACCGCAGGATCGATTCTTTAGGTCTTCCTCTACTTACGTGGTTATGCGCCGGGCGTGGTACTCACGGACGGGCAGCCGCGGTAAGTCGTGGTGGTGGTTCGATTCTAGCGGTCCACGTAACCGCATATATTCTCTAGCCACCGCCAGATCGGAGGCTTCCACGACGTCGTCACAGTACATTATTGATTTCGCATCGTGATGTTTATGCTTTGATAGATCCGTGTTCTACCTTGTCCTATATGTCCCTCTTATCGCGGTAGAATCGGATAGAGCCGTGTCGATAGAGCCTTTTGAGGTAGCTACGCCGATGGGTGATTCGGTGTTAGGCGGCGGGTGTATAGAGGTTGTCCGATGTTTATTCTGATCGTCGACCACTTGCAGACTTGATAGAGTTGGAGATACAGATTTTGATGTCATTATGGGTATGGACTGGTTGGCTTCTTGTTATGCCAACGCGTTGGGTATGAGGCAGTTGGTAAGGTTCGATTTCTGGCGAGCGATTATCGAGTGGAAGGCAACACGGCGTCGAGGGTAGGTTTATTTCTTACCTCAAGGCTAGGAAGATGGTGCGAAAAGTACATCTATCATCCGTTCGGTATTTGATACTGGTGAGGTGCAGTTCTTGATCGGTGCGATGGTTAGGAGTTTCGGATGTGTTCCCAGACGATCTTCCGGGTATCCCTCCTGAGAGGGAGATTGAGTTTGGTATTGACACGTTGCCAGACACTCGACCTATTTATGTTATACCCCGTATTTCCAGAGTATGTACGTGAGGGCGTACGTATAATAATTTGAGCCTTAAGTTAGGCAAGTTTCGAAATTTGTACCTGACACCGATTAAGTCGTTTTACGTGAAAGCGTTTCACGACTTTCGTAGGGGAATTTCCGGCTATGTCATTTATAATTTTTGCGGATTTTTCCGAGAGACGAAACATTTTGGACCAACGGGAGGGTGACAAGTGTCACCCTCACATTGGAAGGGCTTGGACGGCAACATGGCCTTGGTCTTGGACGAATTGCTTGAGTGGGAGTAGGTAGGATATTTGTGCAAGTTGGTGTGGTAGATGGATAAGGTCCACATGGTTGAAATCTAGCCCTACACTTGCACCACACTTGTCTTCATCTTGGCCATTGGTTGGCCTTTGCTTGACCTATAAATACCCCTCTAAGTTGATGAACTTCTTCATCCAAAATTTCTCTAAGTGTTAAAAATCCCTCCCTCTCCCTCAACCTTGTTCTCGTCCAAACACCACCTCTCCCACTTTTTGGCGCCTGGCGAGTAACCCACAGCCTAGTTGTGCTAGTCGAAATACTACCCCCTTGGTAGAAATGTATTCTACAAGTATTGTTATAATGCCCAAAATACTTTAGCCAAATACCTTGTAGTACTCTCCAAAGTACCACTTTATACGAAAACCCGGAAAATACGATTATACTTTCCTTTAGCCACTAAACGAAACCCTAAGGAAAATCTTCACCCGTTGTTGAAGTATTAAGTAGAAGTTGTGTAGACACTTCTAAGGGTTTCTTGGAGCATTTTGAAGCGCACGGAGTAGGAGCTAAACCTTGTTCAGGAGCGACTTATAACTTGGATAATTTTGGGCTTATCGAGGTAATATCTTGTCCCCCTATTGTAATTGGAAATTACATGATTGTTAGAATATATAGTTGAAGTATACTATGTATAGAATGAATATTGAATGAGAACTGAACAGTAATCACATAGAAGGATAATAAAGAGAAGAATCAATCAATCAGAATTACATAGGGTGTATTACGGTAGACTTGTGTAGCATTCTTGTGTAGTAGAATTGTACGTCGGTTAGGCGTGTTAACCCCTGGTTGGCTTGGTGGCGGCCTCGATAGAGGAGGAGATTTCTGTTGTTGCGGGGAGGTCTGCCAAATTTTACGTAGAATATGGAACGATGAGATCTAGAAGTTAATAGCGCGTGGCCTTATAGGTTGAAGTACTACGTGTGGTGCAATCTACGTGGCTTAAGGGGTAGCCGACGGTTTGAAGTACTTGGAGCATTTTGCTTATTGTCGATACTCGTCGCGAGGTATGTGAACCTCTTCCTATCTCTTCTAGCATGATATGTGTGAACTATGTAGTACGGTAGACGTACATGTGCTAAATGTATTTGATTGGTTTAAAACATAAAGTGTTATAACGGCTTTATGGGAAGTTGGTTATAATAGCTTTATGTGGATAAGCAAGTACTTTGTGGTGTTTAAAAGGTAACTGATTTGAATAATAACTGGCTTGATATGTGATAATAAAGAACTGGAAGTATTTCAAAAGATTTATGAATCGTTTTGAAAGAATGAGTAATTGGTTTTGAAAGCTTAAGAGTTATACTAGCTTTATGGGAAGTTAGGTATAACGGCTTAAGAATGTTTCTTGATTTCGAAATCGGAATGTGTATCGACAAACCATCGCAGGCGTTAATAAAAGGAAAATGTATTGACTAAAGAAGTATTAAAACCGAGAAACCTCCATCTGCATAGAAGCTAAGATGAGACAAAATGATATTACATTTCCTAGATCATGGCTGCTTAATAAGATTGATTATAAACAAGAATAACCTACTCACATATAAGACACATGTTTCTCAAAATGTTTAAAGGAGAATTATGTTTTAAAGGATTAAAACTATGAACTACGGAACCTTTTCTAAAATGAGAAACTTGAGCATTTGTAATTAGGCAAACCGGAACTTTAGGAAAAGAATGTTGGTACTTGAGTTTAAAAAGAAAGTGTTCTGGTTTACTTAATAATGTGAATCACTCTAGTTTTATACTACGGGTATCGGGTGACTTTTATAAAAGGAATGTATCTCTTTTAAAAGGACTTAACGTATGTAGTACTTTAGGGGTAAAACCCGGACTTTGGCATAAAATGAAAGTACTTTGAGTTGTGTATAACTTGCCTATGCTTGTTGACGTGAAGCTTGCCTATGCTTGTTGTTGTGAAACTTGCCTATGCTTGTTGTGATAGCCTTTGTTGTATTTCTGTACCCCGCGTCTCTCGATGGAGGGCCGGTTGATTTGTTATGAACGATTCTACACCGAGTCCCACGAGATGGGCAGGGGCACGTATTCCATTTGATTATACACCGAGTCCCACGAGATGGCGGGAACGCGTATTCCATATGATTATACACCGAGTCCCACGAGATGGCGAGGGCACGTATTTCATCCGATATTACACCGAGTCGCGAGATGGCGAAGTCACGTATCTCATCCGATTTTACACCGAGTCGCGAGATGGCGAGTCACGTATTTCATATGGTTATCATACATGTCTCACCTTTATATAGACTATTATGATTTGATTCTGATCTTTTCTGATTTCACATACTTGGTACATTGTCATCGACCTCCTTGAGGCTGCGTTCATGCCGCAGTGGAAGTACATCGGTTGTGGATCCTCGCCATAGGATCACGATTCACGTGTCGGAAGCCCATTTCTTGGAGGCTTATCTTTTGGTATGTTACCACATGTCTGGATTCTTATACATTGAGGTATGGCGGGGCCTGTCCGTCATAGTTATAAAAATCTTAGAGTGCATGTAATCGTTGTGGCGGTGGTTTGTAAAAGGATAAGCGTCGTATTTATGTATATATGATGAAAGGCATCGCTTTGGTTGGCTTTATTTTTTTATCTTGTCTCTTAATTCATGTTCATGTTTTTATTTCCGCTGATTTTCTCGATGTTGTATCACTAGGGTGCCGGGTAAGGCACGATCCACGGCCCGGATCGGGTCGTGACAAAAGTGGTATCGAGCGCTTAGTCCTCGGAAAGTGTCTGCACCGTGTCTAGTAGAGTCTTGATTATCGGTGTGTTGTGCACCACATCTATAATCGTGAGGCTATAGGACATTTAGGATTGGTTTCCATTCTTCTCATTCCGAGATCGTGCCTTAGAGTGTGATGAGTTGGACCCTCCGACGATTTCGTTTTTACGATTATGCCTCGCGTAAAACCTGTGCCCAGGCGGGCAAGGCGGCCGAGGAGCCGCTAGTAGGATACAGAGAGAGTAGCGCAGCCGTCGAAGCACGAGCGATGCTTCCGGCCCGGGTTTCGTGGACGCCGCCAAACCAACAGAAGTTTAGAGCGCAGCGGTTCCGAGAAATCTGATACACGAGCCTCAGTCCCCACACCGGAGCGAGATGAGATAAGTACAAGGAGATGGCGATTCGCCGCGGTCGTGGCGAGATATGAGATAGGTTGGACGTGATTCGGCCCGTGAGCACCGTAGTTCATCCGAGCGAGATAGTTTGAGGCTACGGACTTCCCCCGCGCAGCCCGCGAGTTCTATGGGTCGAGGCACGAGGATGATCGCGAGGAGTTCATCCGACGATTCTGACGGATCGTAAGTGATCAAGGCTTCGAGACCGAGTCGATGACGCCGGTTCGCATCGGCCGCGATCATCGCAATGATCGGTTTGATTCATAGGAACCATCCGAGGTGAGCATGTGCTCCCAGATTTGGGACGAGTTCTCGAGGGCATTTCTTGCACATTTCTTGCCTCGCGGATGAGAGGCTCGCCGGTACAGTTTTTGACGTTGGCGGGGCGGGCGGACGGTTAGAGAGTACAATATGAGTTCGACTCATTAGCTCGGTATGTCCCCGCTGAGTAGCCGATATGGAGGACAGAGTACACCGCTACGCCACCGGCTGGATGAGTACTTGGCGAGGCTTGTTGGTGTAGCCGCCAGTAGAGCATGGACGTGCCGCACGCAGCTCATGCACTAGATGTGAGGCACGGAGAGATCGGCGGAATGACCGAGATCAGCGAGAGAGGCAGGCGGCAGGTCCTTTGGTAACTTTCAAGCGGACCGCCTCGCCAGTGAGCTAGTTATGTACCTCCGCCAAGATGCAGTGGTCCCCCCGCGATCGTCGGGGCGTTGAGGTATTCGGGAGTCGAGCTCGGGGCTTAGTTCACGAGATATACATGGGTTCTAGCCAGTCGGGTTCAAGTTTTCCTCGATGTGCACGGTGTGGCGAGCGTCATCGGGAATGTCGTCTTTTTGGTGCTTGTTTTCTGCGGCCGTCGAGGCCACGTGACGAACCGCCCTAGTAGGAAGGATGCAAGCAGAATGGCTCGACCTCGGATCGATGGCGTGTTCATCGCTTTCATACTATGCCTGCAGGCGTGCCTTTGATTAGAGTGGAGCGGTAGATTCAGGTATATCCTTAACCCTTTAGAGATTTGTATGCATGATATGATAACCTTATTATTGTGTGCTACGTTCGGATAGCGTTATGTTGGTTATGAGTTAGAAAGCTTGGCTAGTTGAAAGGATATGTATGGGGGCATGGAAAGTGTGAACTTTAGAATATTTCATGTTGAGACCTTAGATGTAAGGTCATCTTGAATAAAAGATTTTACGGTTAGTCTTTGTTGAAATACTTGGTTTGCGTATAAAGGTATTGTGTGATAAGTCCCTGATGTGATTTAGCAAGATTGTTCCGTGTCGAGGAGCAAGAGTTGGCGCGACAATGGGTCGGGTTGGGGCCATGTTGCGGGCCAACCCGCGGCCTGTTTCGAGGTGGGGTCAGCTCTGGGTGGTCCCGCCAGGTGGCAGGGTCACGAGGGTGCTAGGCCCAAGTTTAGATGACCATCGTATGAGTTCGTGGATACGTTCGACCAGAATCAGTTCGTGAAGGCCGAGAATGGCCTTAAGGAAGATTGAGGCTAGTAGATGACCAAGTTTGGAGGTAGTGACTCCAAAGTTTTGGAAACTGAAGCGATGACTGAAGTATGGTGCGGTTACTAGAAGAGTTCAAGTGTTCGAGGAGGGCACGACGAGTAAGGAAGGAAGAGAACGTGTGTTATGTTTGTGGCCATGTGTGGCAGTGGAAACTTGTTAGAAGAACTTCATCAGTATCCGCCTTGAGAAGGAACATTCGGGACGAATGTTTCTAAGGAGGGGAGAATGTTATACCCCGTATTTCCAGAGTATGTACGTGAGGGCGTACGTATAATAATTTGAGCCTTAAGTTAGGCAAGTTTCGAAATTTGTACACAACACCCGATTAGAGTCGTTTTCTGACGAAACGTTTCCACAGCTTTCGTAGGGAAAATTCCGCCTATGTCATTCCTAATTTTTGCGGATTTTTCCGAGAGACGAAACATTTTGGACCAACGGGAGGGTGACAAGTCACCCTCACATTGGAAGGGCTTGGACGGCAACATGGCCTTGTCTTGGACGAATTGCTTGAGTGGGAGTAGGTAGGATATTTGTGCAAGTTGGTGTGGTAGATGGATAAGGTCCACATGGTTGAAATCTAGCCCTACACTTGCACCACACTTGTCTTCATCTTGGCCATTGGTTGGCCTTTGCTTGACCTATAAATACCCCTCTAAGTTGATGAACTTCTTCATCCAAAATTTCTCTAAGTGTTAAAAATCCCTCCCTCTCCCTCAACCTTGTTCTCGTCCAAACACCACCCCTCTCCCCCCCCTTTTTGGCGCCCTAGCCGAGAGTAACCCCCCCCTAGCCTAGTTGTGCTAGTCGAAATACTACCCCCCTTGGTAGAAATGTATTCTACAAGTATTGTTATAATGCCCAAAATACTTTAGCCAAATACCTTGTAGTACTCTCCAAAGTACCCTTTATACGAAAAACCCGGAAAATACGATTATACTTTCCTTTAGCCACTAAACGAAACCCTAAGGAAAATCTTCACCCGTTGTTGAAGTATTAAGTAGAAGTTGTGTAGACACTTCTAAGGGTTTCTTGGAGCATTTTGAGCGCCACGAGTAGGAGCTAAACCTTGTTCGGGCGACTTATAACTTGGATAATTTTGGGCTTATCGAGGTAATATCTTGTCCCCCTATTGTAATTGGAAATTACATGATTGTTAGAATATATAGTTGAAGTATACTATGTATAGAATGAATATTGAATGAGAACTGAACAGTAATCACATAGAAGGATAATAAAGAGAAGAACTGAACTGAACTGTAATTACATAGGACTGTATTACGGTAGACTTGTGTAGCATTACTGTGTAGTAGAATTGTACACGTCCGTTAGGCGTGTTAACCCCACGTTGGCTTGGTAGCGGCCTCGATAGAGGAGGAGATTTACGCTGTTGCGGGGGGGGGAGGTGCTGCCAAATTTTCTGTAGAATATGGAACGATGAGATCTAGAAGTTAATAAGCGCCTTGTGGCCTTATAGGTTGAAGTACTACGTGTGGTGCAATCTACGTGGCTTAAGGGGTAGCGGTTTGAAGTACTTGGAGCATTTTGCTTATTGTCGATACTGTCGCGAGGTATGTGAACCTCTTCCTATCTCTTCTAGCATGATATGTGTGAACTATGTAGTGCGGTGACGCGTCGTGTGCTAAATGTATTTGATTGGTTTAAAACATAAAGTGTTATAACGGCTTTATGGGAAGTTGGTTATAATAGCTTTATGTGGATAAGCAAGTACTTTGTGGTGTTTAAAAGGTAACTGATTTGAATAATAACTGGCTTGATATGTGATAATAAAGAACTTGAAGTATTTCAAAGATTTATGAATCGCTTTGAAAGAATGAGTAGTACTTGGGTTTTGAAAGCTTAAGAGTTATACTAGCTTTATGGGAAGTTAGGTATAACGGCTTAAGAATGTTTCTTGATTTGAAATCGAATGTGTATCGACAAACCACCGCAGCGTTAATAAAGGAAAATGTATTGACTAAAGAAGTATTAAAACCATTAGAAACCTCCATCCGCATGAAGCTAAGATGAGACAAAATGATATTACATTTCCTAGATCATGGTGCTAATAAGATTGATTATAAACAAGAATAACCTACTCACATATAAGACACATGTTTCTCAAAATGTTTAAAGGAGAATTATGTTTTAAAGGATTAAAACTATGAACTACTGAACTTTCTAAAATGAGAAACTTGAGCATTTGTAATTAGGCAAACCGGAACTTTAGGAAAAGAATGTTGGTACTTGAGTTTAAAAAGAAAGTGTTCTGGTTTACTTAATAATGTGAATCACTCTAGTTTTATACTACGTATCGGGTGACTTTTATAAAGGAATGTATCTCTATTAAAAGGACTTAACGTATGTAGTACTTTAGGGGTAAAACCCGGACTTTGGCATAAAATGAAAGTACTTTGAGTTGTGTATAACTTGCCTATGCTTGTTGACGTGAAGCTTGCCTATGCTTGTTGTTGTGAAACTTGCCTATGCTTGTTGTGATAGCCTTTGTTGTATTTACAGACTCGCGTCTCGATGGAGGGCGGTTGATTTGTTATGAACGATTCTACACCGAGTCCCACGAGATGGCAGGCACGTATTCCATTTGATTATACAAGAGTCCCACGAGATGGACGAGAACACGTATTCCATCCGATTATACACCGAGTCCCACGAGACGGGCGGCACGTATTTCATCCGATATTACACCGAGTCCCACGAGATGGCGGTCACGTATCTCATCCGATTTTACAAAGTCCCGAGATGGCGAGTCACGATTTCATCCGTTATCATACATGTCTCCCGCTTTATATAGACTATTATGATTTCGATTCTGATCTTTCTGATTTCACATACTTGGTACTGTTGCGACCTCTTCGAGGCTGCGTTCATCGCGCGGTGGAAATCATCGGTTGTGGATCCTCGCTCATAGGATCACGATTCAGTGTCGGGAAGCCCCATTTCTTGAGGCTTATCTTTTGGTATGTTACCACAATGCAGAGATTCTTATACATTCGTGGTATGGCGGGCCCCGTCCGTCATAGCATTTGTAAAAATCTTAGAGGTGCAGAGTTTGTTGTGGGCGTGGTTTGTAAAAAGGATAAGCTGTTCGTATTTATGTATATATGATGAAGGCAACTGCTTTGGTTGCTTTTTTTTTATCTTGTCTCTTAATTCATGTTCATGTTTTTATTTCCGCTGATTTTCTCTGATGTTGTATCACTAGGGTGCCCGGGGTAAGGCACCAGTCACGGGCCCGGGATCGGGTCGTGACATTTCCATTCCGCCATACAGGATGGCACCTGCTGAGTTGAGGGAGCAGAAGGACCAGCTGAAAGATTTGCTGGAAAAAGGTTTCATCAGGCCTAGTGTATCTCCCTGGGGAGCGCCGGTTTTGTTTATGAAGAAGAAGGATGGGACGCTGCGTATGTGTGTTGATTACAGGCAGCTGAATAAGGTAACCATCAAGAATAGGTACCCCTCCCGTGATTGATGATTTGTTTGACCGATTCGCGAGTGCGAGGTGTTTCTCAAGATGAACTGCGATGCAGTTATCATCGAGTTCGAGTTCGAGAGGTCGATATCCCAAAGATCGCATTCAGACCGGTATGGGCACTATGAGTTCGGGTTATGTCTTTCCGGTTTGACCAACGCTCAGGTATTTATGGATTTGATGAAAGGGTGTTCAAGCCATTTTGGATACATTTGTGATTGTATTCATTGATGACATCTGGTTTATTCGCGACGAAGCGAGGCATCAGAGCTTGCGAGGCGGTACCAGGGTTCTCCTGGGCCGTGATTGTCGCCAAGTTCTCCGTGTGAGTTTTGGTTGGCCTCGATGGCATTCCCGGGCATATTATTGGTGATGGTGTTGAATTGGATACGACAAAGATTGAGGCGATCAGTCTTGGCGAGACCTACTACTCCGACCGGTGCGCATTTCTTAGGGTGGCGAGTTATTATCGCAGTTTGTGGAGCGGTTGCTTGATTTGATGCATCGCTGACTAGGCTCGTATCGGCCAAGTTCAGTGGGCAGAGGCTTGCGAAGGGTTTCCGATTCTTTGAAGGAAAGGTTGACTACGCCTCAGTTCTTACTATTCTGAGGTTAGATGGGCACGTGATCTATTGTGATGCCTCGTATCGTGCCAGAGTGTGTTTTGATGCAACACGGCAAGGTTATAGCCTATGCTTCCAGCGATTCTAAGCATGAGAGGAATTACCCTACCCACGACTTAGAGTTGGCGCGATTATTCATGCCTTCAAGATTTGGAGACATTATTTGTATGGGGTTCATGGATATTTATACGCACCACAAGATCCTCCAAGATATCTTCGAGCAGAGAGAGTGAACTTGCGGCAGACGGTGGTTAGAGTTCTTTGAAAGATTATGATGTTGATATTCTATACCATCCGGAAGGCCAACGTAGTCTTGATGCCTTGAGTCGTAGATCGATGGGAGCCCGTCAGTACAGCAGAGAGCGGGATACGGTCCGTCAGATCCACCGATTAGCGAGCCTTGGGGTTCGTTTGATCGATACCGATGATAGCGGTGCGGGTTCGTGAGGTTGCGAGTCTTCCATCGTTGATGAGGTGAAGAGGCGGCGATTTGAGGACCCGGTGTTGATGCGGTATCGAGACGCTCTTCGGGAGGAGAAGAGTCTATTCGGCGCGATAAGTCGAGATTTGAGGGCGGTTGTGTGTTCCCGATGTGTCGTGACTTCACGGCGATGCAGAGGCACCGCGGTGCTCGTTATTCTATTCATCCGGTCGACCAAGATGTACCATGACCTCGGATGTTTGTATTGGTGGGATGGCACGAAGAGGGACGTGGCGAGGTTTTGTTGCACTGATGTCCTAATTGCCCGGCGAGTCAAGGTCGAGCACCAGAGGCCCGTGGATTATTGCGGGCTATCGAGATTCCGACTTGGAAGTGGGAGGTGATCAACATGGACTTTGTTACAGGTTACCTCGTACTCGGAAGGAAATACGACTCCATTTGGGTTATTGTTGACAGGTGAAATCAGCCCATTTCCTTCCCGATCGGGCAGCGTTTTGGTGAGGACTATGCCAGTTATACATCGAGAGATTGTGAGGTCGCACGGTGTCCCAAAGGTCGATTATATCGATAGGGAGCCCAATTTACGGCTAACTGGAGGTATTTCGAAGGGATTAGGGACACAGTGAGTCTCGACTGAGATTTCATCCTCGGAGACGGACGGGCGGCGAGCGTACTATCCGAACACTGAGGATATGTGCGTGCTGCGTGATTGATTTCGAGTAGCCGGGAGGATCATTTGCCTCTTGTAGTTTGCTTATAACAACGGCTACCATTCCGATACTGATGGCGCCATACGAGGCTTTATATGGCGGAAATACAGTCGCCGATTGGTTGGTTCGACGTGGGCGAGTGCGATTAGTTGGCGCACTTGGTTCAGCGGTGTGGATAAGGTGAAGCTTATCGGGAGATCGTTAGCGGCTGAGTCGGCGAAGTCATATGCGGATAATCGGCGTCGGCATTTGGAGTTTGGTGCAGCGATCGGGTCTTGAAGGTGTCACCCATGAAGGGTGTGATGAGATTCGGTAAGAAGGGGAAACTCAGCCCAAGGTACATTGGGCCCTACCAGATCGTCCGTAGAGTGGGCAAGGTTGCCTATGAGTTGGATCTGCCATCAGAGTTAGAGGCGGTACATCCGGTCTTTCATGTTTCTATGTTGCGGAAGTGTATCGGAGATCCAGCGAGAGTTTTCCCTACTAGTGAGGTCCAGGTGACAGAGGGGTTATCGTATGAGGAGAGTCCCATAGCGATACTCGATCGCCAGGTCAGGCGACTGCGGACCAAGGATGTGGCTTCCGTCAAAGTCTTGTGGAGGAATGATAACCGAGAGGAGATGACTTGGGAAGCGGAAGAGGACATGTTGAGGAAGTATCCTCACTTATTCCCTACACCTTCAGGTAATTCTTTTCCCTTACTTGTCAAGTTTTAATTGAAGCATTTGTTTTGTGTAAATGCTATTATGTGGCCATGTGTGGCATTATTGGTATGTCGGGGTTGTGAAAGGAAACGGTGTCGCTAATTTTAAGTTTGACTCCGAAAGAACATTCGGGGACGAATGTTTCTAAGGGGGGAAGAATGTTACACCCCGTATTTACAGGACATGTTTTAAGAACGTACGAAAGAACTCACAAGTGTTAAGATTTGAGACTTGTAAAAATTTATCGGAATTATGAAATTGTCGGAAAACGTATTATTATGACGAATGGGAGGGCGACACGTGTCACCCCCCCTTAATGATGCCTTGGACGAATTTTGCAAGGGCAAGAGGGTCATTGGACCTTTGTTAGCAAGACAAGTCTTGCAACTTGAAAGCTTGAGAGAATTGACTTGGTCAAAGGACCCACAAGGCTTGATATTTGATAAGAGCTCATCCAAACCACCCATTTGTTTATATCTTGACCCTCCATTACACTATATAATACTAGTAGTGCAAGACAAGGCTTAACACTTAGCCAAATTTTCACAAAAATTTGAAGAACTCTTAGCATTGCTCTCGGGTTCACTCAACTTGAGAAAGAAAATTTTTTGTTTCTTGTCCATTAAGCTCCTAACTTTAAACCAAGGTTCATGAGTGTATTGTAAGCATATCTCAATAGAAAAATCTCGGAAAAAGATAGTTTTTGGGTTAGTATGTCGAAAACCTAGTTGTCTTTCTAGGTTTTGTTTGGAGATTTGAAGGAAATTTGTTGGTGTTGTTCTAAGGGTCTCAATAGCGGATTGAAGTGTATTGGAGAGGCTCTAAGTTACTAAGGGCGACTTCGGATTTGGAGTTGGATTAAGATTCGTTGAGGTATAATCTTGTCCTTAAAGTGTTACAAGATTATTTATATTGTTGTTAGCTTTACATGTTGCTAGCATGAAGTGTATGTGTTGAAGTTTATAAGTGTTATGGATTTCTTGTAGCCTTAGAATCCGAAATGTAATGTAAGCCATGTGAAGTTGGATTACAATTGGTCGTTTATTAGAATCGTCGCATGTTAATTACTTGGAGATTATAGTAGTTATTATCGATTGCGACTTGATATCATGTTAGGCTAATAACTTGGATTGAAATGGAAATTGGATAAGAATTGATGTTGTAGTACTTCAAGTTAGCCGAATTGGCATAGTAAGTTGTATTAATTTGATATCTATTGTGGGGCGGAATTTTACAAGTCTAGTAGGCGTGTAATCCCCTATTGTTGATTGCATTGGTTGGGCCTTAAATGTGGCGTGTTTGGTTATTGTATTTGGCCTTGAAAAAGGTGGCAAAGTAGTAGAAACAAAGGAGGTGTTGTCCGATTTTCCGTAGAAATTAGTGACCTTACACTTATAATATTCTACGTTTGAAGTAAGACGTTAATAGACGTATTGTGGATATTATAGGTTGACATACTACGGGCGGGGCATTGTACTTGGCAAGTGGTTGACCCGAAGATGTATGTAGAACTTTTCCTATCTTTTGAGCATGACTAGTTGTACGTATATAGTACGGTGACGTCTGAAGACCTTGATATCCTTTACTAGTTTTATAAATAGCCAAGTCGGGTGAGTTAGGAGATTAACTCACTTCTTTGAAAGTATTAAGGATGTCTAATGTTTTATTAAAGTTAAGGGACTTGAAGAGTTTTAAAGTATGTGATACTTGTTAGTTTTAAACGTATAAGTCCCTTGGATAGGAAATTGTATTTGGCTAAGGTGTAAAGTGAATATAACGACTTTATGGGAAGTTGGTTATATTTGCTTTATGGAAAGATAAATGACTTGATTTTTAATGAAAAGGCAATTTGATTTTAAGGCATCAATTGCCTAAGGTTTTATAATAAAAGGAGTCACTTGATTTAGAGACCTAACTTTATTTCTAAAGGTATTGTGACTTGCCTTGAAATGTAATTTGGACTTGATACTATGGTTAATAGTATCTTGGAAGTCTTATACTAAAAAGAGTCATTTGTTTTAAAGAGTGGAAGTATGTAGTACTTTGGGTTAAATTCCCGAATCTTTATAAAAGACATGTTAGTGCCTTAAGTAAACTAAAATGAGAGTGTATGTGAACAAGAATAATAAGAAGTTAGGGGATTCTTAACTTGCTTATATATTGTATGATAGCCGGTTTGTGCTAGTGGTATTCTATTCATTCTGGTCATTCCGGGTTTGTGGCATTTGCATATTCCGTGGATTTGCTACCCACGATCTGAGGAATACCTCATGCGAGTCCATGCGGCTTATGCGGGTGAAATAGTCCCATGCGGGCGGGTCCAGCCTATGCGAGGAATACCTCATGCGAGTCCGTAAGGGCTTATGCGGGTGAAATAGTCCCATGCGAGGAATACCTCATGCGGGTCCACGCGACCTATGCGGGTGAAATAGTCCCAGGAGTAGGGTTGCTTAATGATACTGCGGGCGGGTGGCCCTGCTTTGATCGTGAGCTTCCTATTGTATATTGTAAGTATACTACTATTTACCCTCATTGTTAGTAAGGCACAGTGTACTGTAATTTGATTATCATACATGTCTCCGGCTTTGTTTTAAACTATGATGTAATTACAGTATTTTCCAGTTTTACATACTTAGTACATATTGTGCGACCCGTCCTCGGCCGCGTTAAATCTTGCGCGAAAGGGTAAACAGGTGGTGGATCCTCATTCTTAGGATCACTTATCAGACGTCAGAAGCTCCATTTCTCCGGAGGCTTGTCTCTTTTGGTACAGTCTTTCCCTGATGTTGTAGATTTATGTACATTCAGGGGTATGGCGAACCCGTCCGCCAGTTGTTATTCTAGAGGTCTGTATTCACATATGTGGTTGAAATGTAAACCGAGTTATGCAGCCTGTACTTTTGATTATGTTTATATTATGGAAGACGGCTTTATCGGCTAGCTGTGATGTTTATTGTTTACACACGTGTTTATGTTGTGTATGTTCATTCGCTATTCTCGATGTATACTGAGCAGGGTGCCTGTGTAGGGCACTGATCGTGGCCCGAGTCGGGTCGTGACATTCATAACGTAAACTCTTTACTATTAAGTAACATATACTTTTATGCGTTGTGAATAGGTTATACTTATTTATAACGATCTTATTAAAGCAGCCATGATCTAGAAAATGTAATGCAATTTTGTCTTATCTTAGTTTCTATACAGATGGAGAATTCTACTCATTTTAATATAATTGATTGTCGATACATTTTCTTTTATTAACGCTGCAATGGCTTGTTCGATACTTATTCTCATTCGTGCAGTAAATTAGCAAAGTCAACTCGACTCCAAATACTTCCTAACGACTCTTACCAACATCCCACATAAGACTTGGTAAGAACTTAGGATAACTGTTATACCCCGTATTTCCAGAGTATGTATGTGGGGCGTGCGCATGATTGTATGGCCGGAGTATGTTAGGAAAAAATTGTGAAGCTTCCTACGAAAGAATTGTTTTTCCGACGGAAAATTTTCCGAACCTTGTAGGGAATTTTGCGTTTTCAAGAATTTATTTATTTTGGATTTTTAGAGATGAAATATTTTGGACAACGAGAGGCGACATGTGTCACCCTCAAGTGGACGGTTTGGAGGGTCAATGTTTGGCACGTTTTTTTATGTTTAAAAGGGCTAAAACATTTGGTCAATGTTTGCTAGATATTTGTGGAGTAGATAGATAAGGTTGCACTTGTCCAAATCTCCTCCACACACTTGCTTGAATCTTGGCCATTGAGGGTCCTATAAATACCCCCCCTAAGTTGCAAGAATTCTTCATCCACAAAACATTTTCCAAGTCTCAAAATCCCTCCCCTCTCTTGGTCGGTTTTCGTCAAGTCTCCCTTTCCTAGTAGTTTCAACCGAAACCCCCCCCCCCCTTGGTAGAAAAATCTCTCCAAAGTATTGTTACTATTCCCAAATACCTTAGCCAAATAACTTGTAGTATTCCAAAGTTACCTCTATTGGTGCCTTGATAAGTACTTTGGCTTGTTAAATGAGAATTATTCTATTGGTGCCTTGATAAGTACTTTGGCTTGTTAAATGAGAATTATTCTATTTGTGCCTTGATAAGTACTTTGGCTTGTTAAATGAGAATTATTCTATTGGTGCCTTGATAAGTACTTTGGCTTGTTAAATGAGAATTATTCTATTGGTGCCTTGATAAGTACTTTGGCTTGTTAAATGAGAATTATTCTATTGGTGCCTTGGTAAGTACTTTGGCTTGTTAAATGAGAATTATTCTATTGGTGCCTTGATAAGTACTTTGGCTTGTTAAATGAGAATTATTCTATTTATGCCTTGATAAGTACTTTGGTTTGTTAATTGAGAATTATTCCATGTGTGCCTTGCTAAGTACTTTGGCTTGTTTAATGAAGAATTGCCTATATGTGCTGGTGATAGCCTTTGAGTGCAAGTATTATGTTTTATTACGTTGTCGCGACTCTCGGTTGGAGGCCGGTCTTGTTGTAAGTACTTGGGCGTCTGCAAGCGGTGATGGGGATTCACGGGTATGCTTCCGCTATTTGTAGTACTTGGGTTGAATTCGGATTTTTATAGAAGACATGGTAGTGCTTATGTTTTGTTTGTGACCGATTGAGATAGGGTAAGAGTATAAGTGAGGTAAACCCCAAGACATTATACCCCGCTTGTTTTGTTTGATGGCTCGGTCGAGATAGGGTAAGAGTATAAGTGAGGTAAACCCAAGACGCTATACCACCTTCTCCGGTAGAGTATAAATGAGGTAAACCCCAAGACATTATACCCACTGCTTGTTTTGTTTGATGGTCGGTCGAGATAGGGTAAGAGTATAAGTGAGGGTAAACCCCAAGACGCTATATCACCTTCTCCGGTAAGAGTATAAATGAGGGTAAACCCCAAGACATTATACCCCTGCTTTGTGCACTATGGAGTACGGCGGGGCCTTGTCCGTCATAGTTCAGTATAACTCTTAGAGGTCTGTATTCATATGTGGGATTGGACTCATGTACAGTGTAGTGTCTTTTGTTTATATATATTATGGCAGCCTTGTCGGCTTTGCCGTTGCACGTATGTGGGTTTTAAAAAAAAAAAAAAGGTGTTATTTAAATTCCGTAGTTTGCTCAGTTGTTAAGATAGAAGGGTGCCCAGGTAGGGCACCAGTCACGGGCCCGGGGTTCGGGGCGTGACACTAACTTTATGTGAAGTTAGGTATAACGACTTAAGAAAGATAAAAGGAACGGTTTACTTATTTGTTTATGAAAGTCTTGTATTGATTTCTGAAAAGTGTAGTAAAGATGGTTTGATAAGTAAACATGTTATGCTGCTACGCGTGTTAGTGTCTTGTGATGTTGTGTAAGGGGGTTATTCTTGTTGTGCTTACGTTGTTAAACGTTAAGCCCGTTGTACTGTTATTATATCACATACCCTCGACTTGTTATCCGAGGGCTTGCCACCCGATGCGGTCTATCGGCTATGCGGTGCGTGTGACTATGCGGAGCTGCGGGAGTTCCGTGATTGATCATTCGGTGTATTATCCGTCACGAGGAATGCCTCATGCGATGCAATGTGACTACGCGGTCTATGTGACTATGCGGTGCGGGAGTCGAGGAGGATACCGCGGGTTAGCTACCCCGTCGAGGAATACCTCGTGCGGTGCAGTGTGACTATGCGGTGCGGGAGTTCGAGATTAGGCTCGCATAATGATACTATAGGCGATTGGACTTGCTTGATCATTAGCGGCCTAGAAAAAGACCATTATGTTATATCTATTTTGCTTTTGGTTATCTTTGTGGCACTATGTGCGATTACATTGGTTGTTTCATACATATTTGTAAAATTGGTTTTAAAATGATATGATTTCATTTAAAGTACTTTACAGTTTCACATACTTGGTACTGTTATCGACCTCCTTGAAGTGCGTTCATGCCGCAGTAAAGGGAAGCAGTGGTAGATCCTCACTCTTAGGATCCTTACTGCGTGTCGAGCTCCATTTCTCGGAGGCTCGACTTTTGGTACGACTCTCGCAGTGTTGTAGATATGTTGTACATTCAGGGTATGGCGGGGCCCTGTCCCGCCATAGTTGTTTATATTCCTAGAGGTCTGTAGTCCTGTTGTAAAGTTGGGATGTAACTGCCAGACTTGGTACATATATATATGCCGAAAGGCAACTTTTTCCCAGATAAATAGTGTTACATTTTACATTTGTTTCATGTCTTGATTTATTATTCCGTTGATTACTCTGATGTATGTCTACTTGGGTGCCCGGGTAAGGCACCAGTCACGGGCCCGGGTTCGGGTCGTGATAAAAATGGTATCAGAGCAGTTAATCCTCGGAAAGTATCTGACCCGTATCTAGTAGAGTCTTGATTATCGGTGTGTTGTGCACACCAATAATCGTGAGGCTATAGGATATTTAGGATTGGTTTCCATTCTTCTCACTCGAGATCGTGCCTTAGAAATGTTATAAGTTGGACCCTCTAACGTATTCCTTTTACAGATCGATTATGCCTCGCAGCAACCCGAGCCCGAAGGCAAAGCGTAGGAGGCTGCTAGTAGGACACGAGGTCACGAGGCCCGAGCCGATCTATACGGCGATACCTCGGGCGGCGAGTTCCACGACGCCCGGCCAGCGGGGTTTAGAGCCGCGGCGATGGTCGATGAGACCACGATACTGCGCCTCGGTCCCGGCTGAAGCGAGAGGAGATGGGTTACGAGAGATGGCGATTCTTGCCGTGATCGTGGCGGACATGAGATAGGTGGATCACGGCGATTCGGCTCAGCCCAGTACCGTGGTTCACGAGTCGGATAGTTTGAGACTACGGGATTTTACGAGTTGTAGCCGCCCGAGTTCTACGGGTCGATGCACGAGGATGATCGCGAGGAGTTCATCCCAAGCGATTCTGACGGATCGTAGAGTGATCAAGGCTTCGAGACCGAGTCCGTGATCTTGGTTCGCGTCGGCTGCGTGATACCGCGATCGATTGGTTTGTTTCGTGCGAGCTATCGGGAGAGCATGCGCCTCCGTGATATGGGGCGAGTTCTCGGAGGCATTTCTCACTCATTTCTTGCGTCACGAGATGAGAGAAACGCGGGCCAATTTTTGATCTTTGAGGAGAGCGCGCCTGATCGAGTACAACGTTGAGTTCGATTCGTTGGCTCGATATGTCCCTGCATTAGTAGCAGATATGGAGGACCGAGTGCACCGCTACGTTACGGGACTAGATGAATATTTGGCAGAGTCTTGCTCGGGTGTGGCTCTTCATCCGGGCATGGACATTGCCCGCATTCGAGCTTCGTACGCTTGGGTGCGAGGCGTAGAGGCGGCAGTCGGCGGATATCGCCCAGAAGGCGAGGCGGCGCGGGATCTTTTGGTAGCTCTCGGGGTGGGCGGTCTCGGCCCGAGACTAGATTTGCACCACGGCCCGGCTCGAGCACTCCTACACCGTCTTCGGCGACGGGGTATTCGGGCGAGTCGGGCCCCGTGACTTGGACTTCGAGTAGCGAGGGTGCTAACCGATCGAGTCCTCTCGGTGTGTCCGATGTGGTAGATTCCATTAGGAGTTGTGATACTACCTCGAGTTTTCTACACTTGCGGCGGCGGTCACTATGCGAGAGTCCAGGCAGGCGGCGCGGATGGTAGGGTCACCTACGGTCTTTCTTGGTGCCCGTCCCTACGATTTACTCGCCGGAGGCGTGGTACTCATGGACCAGCAGGTCACGGCAGAGGTCATGGCACGGGTCCCAGTTCTAGCGGTCCTCAGAACCGCATTTATGCCTTGTCCAGCCGGCAGGACCAGGAGGCGTCACCTGATGTCATCACAGGTACTTTATCAGTTTCATGTTGTGACGTGTATGCCTTGATAGATCCGGTTCTACTGCATCTATATATCTCCCTTATTGCTAGTAGGATAGGGATGAGCACGAGTCCATAGACCACTTTCGAGGTAGCTACGCGATGGGTGATTCGGTGGTAGCTCGGCGGGTATATAGGGCTTGCCCGATGACTTTATGCGATCGTCGGACCTGGCCGACTTGATAGAGTTGGATATGACCGATTCGATGTGATTATGGGTATGGATTGGCTAGCTTCTTTCGCCAATGTGGAGGCTGCGAGCGAGTTGATGCAGTTCGGTTTCGGGGCCGGTTATTGAGTAGGAGGAACACCGTGGTCGCCGGGGTAGGTTTATTTCTACCTCAAGGCTAGGAAGATGGTGCGAAGGGTATATCTACCATCTCATTCGGGTGTTTGATCTTGAGGCTGCGGTACCAGATTTTGATCGATTCAGTAGTCGGAGAGTTCCCGGATGTGTTTCGGATGACCTCGGGTATCCTCACGAGAGGAGATAGAGTTTTGTATCGATGTCTTGCGGACACTCGGCTATTTCCATTCCGCCATACGTAATGACACCGCCGAGTTGAGAGAGTTGAAGGACCAGTGAGAGATTTCTTTGGAGAAGGGCTTCATCGGACCTAGTGTTTCTCCTGAGGCCGGTATTGTTCGTGAAGAAGAAGAAGGGCGGGGCGCTGCGCGTGTGTTGATCTGGCGGTGAACAAGGTGACTATTAAACGAATACCCCTTCCGAGATTGATGATTTGTTGATCGGTTGCGAGTGCGAGATGTTTCTCCAAGATTGATCTGCGATCGGGCTATCATCAGTGCGAGTTAGAGGCGGATGTCCCTAGGATCGCATTCCGGACGTGCGAACTATGAGTTCGAGGTTATGTCTTTCGGTTTGACCAATGCTCGCGGTATTTATGGATTTGATGAACGAGTGTTCAAGCCATTTTGAATCGTTTGTGATAGTATTCATTGATGACATCTTGGTTTATTCCCGCTCAGCGCGAGGGCGTGCGGGCATTTGAGAGTGTCTTTGAGAGTTCTCCAGGACCAGCGATTATGCCAAGTTTTCCAAATGTGAGTTTTGGTTGGCTTGGTGGCTTTTCTTGGGCACATTGTAGGGTGATGGTATTCGGTGGATCTGGCCAAGATCGAGGCGATCGAGGAGTTGGCCTAGACCTACTACTCGAGTGCGCGCGACTTTACGGGCCTTGCGAGTTACTATCGGAGGTTCGTGGAGAAGTTTGCTTCTATTTGGCACCTTGACCAAGCGACTTCGAAGGAGCTAAGTTTGATGGGTGATGCTTGTGGCGAGGTTTCGATTCTTGAAGGAGAGGCGACGGCCGCCCGATTCTTACTCTTCACGAGGTCTTAGCGGCTATGTGGTGTATTGTGATGCATCGGGCATCGGGCTTGGATGTGTATTGATGCAGCGGGGCAAGGTTATAGCGTCACGCATCGAAGCGGCTTAAGAAGCATGAGAGGAACTACCCCCATGATTTGGAGTTAGCGGCGGTGATTCACGCCTTGAAGATCTGGAGCACTATTTGTATGGAGTTCGTGGATATTTACACGGACCACAAGAGCCTCCGGTATATCTTCGGCCCGGAGGAGCCGAACTTACGGCGAGAGGCGGTGGTTAGAGTTACTCGAGGATTATGATGTCGATATCTGTACCACCCAAGGAAGGCCAATGTTGTGGCGAGATGCCCTTAGTCGTGGGTCGATGGGAGTCTATCGGATGTACGGCCGAGAGAGGAGGGCATGGTCGCGAGTTGCATCGGCTAGCGAGCCTTGGAGTCCGATTGATTGGTTACGATAGCGGTGGGGTTCGAGTTCGAGAGGTTGCGAGTCTTCCATCGTCGAGGAGGTGAAGAGCAACGATTTGAGGACCGGTTTTGACACGGTATCGTGATACTGACTCTTCGAGAGGAAGAGGTCCTTTTGAGGTAGCACGATGGAGTGCTAAGGTTTGAGGCGGGTTGTGTGTTCCGGATATTGCGAGGACTTCGCAGGCGAGTTCTAGAGGAAGCACACGGCGCCGCGTTACTCTATTCATCCGGTCGACCAAGATGTACCACGACCTCGGTCGTGTATTGGTGGGATGGCGAAGAGGGCGTTGCGAGTTTGTGGCTCGATTGCGTGTTGTCGGCGGTGAAGGTAGAGCATCGGAGGCCGGTGGATTATTGCGGCGATAGAGATCCCGACGGAAGTGGGATGTGATCAACATGGACTTTATCACGGGATTACCTCGCTCGGAGGAAGCATGATTCTATCAGGTTATCGTCGGCGGTGACGAAATCAGCCCACTTTCTTCCTCGGGGCGACTTTTGGTAGGATTATGCGAACTTTACATCAGAGATCGTCGATTGCATAGGGTCCCTATTTCTATCATATCGAGCAGAGGCGGTTTACGGCTAACTTACGAGGTCTTTCGGAAGGATTAGGGGCGCAGTGAGCCACGAAATCGCATTCCATCCTCGCAGACAGGGCGGCGAGCGCACTATCGGACTGCGAGGATATCTTTGCGAGCCTGTGTTATTGACTTCAGGGGTAGCTGGGAGGATCATTTGCCTCTAGTTGAGTTTGCGTATA
The DNA here is from genome assembly GCA_029844215.1 of Przewalskia tangutica. Taxonomy (NCBI): domain Eukaryota; kingdom Viridiplantae; phylum Streptophyta; class Magnoliopsida; order Solanales; family Solanaceae; genus Przewalskia; species Przewalskia tangutica. The sequence goes on along the minus strand of CM056732.1, from coordinate 38,691,720 downwards.
ATAATAGCTACCACTCCAGTATTCAGATGGCGCCTTATGAGGCTTTGTAGGAGAGGAAGTGCAGATCGCCGATAGGTGGTTTGATGTGGGCGAGGTGCGATTAGTAGGACGGACCAGTTGTGAGCGATGGATAAGGTGAAGCTTATCCGAGGCGGCTATTAATGACTCGAGTTGGCCAAGTCGTATCACGGTCATCGTCGTCGGCATCAGGTTTGAGGTTGATGATTGGGTTTTCCTGAAGGTGTCACCCATGAAGGATGTGATGAGATTTGGCAGGAAAGGGAAGCTCAGCCCAAGGTACATTGGGCCTTATCAGATTGTCCGCAGGGTAGGCAAGGTTGCCTACGAGTTGGATCTGTCGTCCGATCTGGAGGCAGTGCATCCGGTTTTCCATGTTTCTATCTTTGAGAGATGTATCGGGGATCCATCTAGAGTGCACCCAGCGGCGTCCGGTGACCAGGGGTTATCGTATGAGGAGATTCCATGCGATACTTGATCGTCGAGTTAGGCGTCTGCGGACGAAGGATGTGGCTTCCGTCAAGGTCTTATGGCGGAACGAGCACAGAGAGGAGATGGCGTGGGAAGCAGAGGAGGACATGAGGCAGAAGTACCCTCACTTACTCCCCACACCTCCAGGTAACTTACTTTCCTACTTGTTGATTTCAATTATCATATGTACTTAAGTGTTGTATTGTGGCCATGTGTGGCATTTGCAAACTGTTTAAGTTATGAGGAACTTTATCATTATCTGTCTTGGGAAGGAACATTCGGGACGAATGTTTCTAAGGAGGGGAGAATGTTATACCCCGTATTTCCAGAGTATGTATGTAAGGACGTACGTACAATTGTGTAATCCCGGAGTATGTTAGGGACGAAATTGTGAAGCTTCCTACGAAAAGAATTGTTTTTCCGACGGAAAATTTTCCGAACATTGTAGGGGAATTTTGCGTTTTCAAGAATTTATTTATTTTGGATTTTTCCGAGAGATGAAATATTTTGGACCAACGAGAGGGCGACATGTGTCACCCTCAAGTGGACGGTTGGAGGGTCAATGTTTGGCACGTTTTTTGTGTTTAAAAGGGCTAAAACATTTGGTCAATGTTTGCTAGATATTTGTGGAGTAGATAGATAAGGTTGCACTTGTCCAAATCTCCTCCACACACTTGCTTGAATCTTGGCCATTGAGGGTCCTATAAATACCCCCCCTAAGTTGCAAGAATTCTTCATCCACAAAACATTTTCCAAGTCTCAAAATCCCTCCCCTCTCTTGGTAGTTTTTCGTCCAAGTCTCCCCCCCCCCCTTTCCTAGTAGTTTCAACCGAAACGCCCCCCCCCCCCCTGGTAGAAAAATCTCTCCAAAGTATTGTTATTATTCCCAAATACCTTAGCCAAATATCTTGTAGTATTCCAAAGTTACCTCTATACTTAGAGCCCGGAAATACTACTATATATATCCTTTAGTCACAAAAATGAAACCCTAGGGAAATCTTCATAGTTGGTTGAAGTATTAAGTAGAAGTTGTTTAGAAACTTCTAAGGGTTTCTTGGAGATATCGGAGCGTGCAAATTAGGAGCTAAACGTTGTTCAGGATCGACATTAATCTTGGATAATTTTGGGCTTACCGAGGTAAATATCTTGTCCTTCTATTGTAATTGGATATTACATACTGTAGTAGTATAGAAATGAGTATAAGATATATAGAAGGATGGTATAAAAGAAGAGAATTGGTATGCTTACATGGGATTGTGTTCTGATGAGACTTGTGTAGTATGTGGTAGGGAAGTCTGCCCAATTTTAGTAGAATTAAGAACCTCTGCTTAGAATATTCTACTGAGTAGTCTAGGCGTTGATGAGCGTGTTGACTATTATAGGTTGATACTCCGCGCGACATATTCGACTTGGCGGTGGATTTCGTAGGAGGTATGTGATTCTTCCTATCCTCTTGAGCATGATATTTTTAAAATATATAAATAGTACGGTGAGCGTATGTGTGTTAAGCGAACTTGGTTTTACTCGATGTCTTTTGACTTGAGTTTTAAATAATAAGAACCTTGAAGTATTTCAAAAGAGTTGTGAATCATTTTGAAAGAAAAGTAATACTTGGTTTTAAAAGCAAAGAGTTATACTAACTTTATGGGAAGTTAGGTATAACGACTTAAGAAAGATAAAAGGCAGTTTACTTATTTGTTTATGAAAGTCTTGTATTGATTTACGAAAAGTGTAGTAAAGATGGTTTGATAAGTAAACATGTTATCTTTCGCTGGCGTGTTAGTGTCTTGTGATGTTGTGTAAGGGGTTATTCTTGTTGTGCTTACGTTGTTAAGCGTTAAGCGGGTGTCTTGTTATTATATCACATACCGCTTGACTTGTTATCAGGGCTTGCCACGCTTGATGCGGTCTATCGGCTGTGCGATGCGTGTGACTATGCGGGTGCGGGAGTTCGAGATTGATCATTAGGGTGTATTATCCGTCACGAGGAATGCCTCATGCGTCGCGTGTGACTATGCGGTCTATGTGACTATGCGGACTGCGGGAGTCGAGGAGGATCTGCGGGTTAGCTACCCCGTCGAGGAATACCTCATGCGGTGCATGTGTGACTATGCGGTGCGGAGTTCGAGTTAGGCTCGCATAATGATACTATAGGCGATTGGCCTTGCCCGATCATTAGCGACCTAGAAAAGACCGATTATGTTATATCTATTTTGCTTTTGGTTATCTTTGTGGCACTATGTGCGGTTACATTTGTTGTTTCATACATATTTGTAAAATTGGTTTTAAAATGATATGATTTCATTTAAAGTACTTTCTGATTTCACATACTGTACTGTTGTCTTGACCTCCTTGGCTGCGTTCATGCTGCCATGAGTAAAGGGAAGCGGTGGTAGATCCTCACTCTTAGGATCCTTACTGCAGTGTCGAGCTCCATTTCTCGGAGGCTCGACTTTTGATGCGACTCTCGCAGTCTTTGTAGATATGTTGTACATTCAGGTATGGTAGGCCCTGTCCGCCATAGTTGTTTATATTCCAGAAGTGTAGTCTGTTGTAAAGTTGGGATGTAAGCGTAACGACCCGTTCGAGCCCGTTGCGTTGCCTTACCCGAAGGCACCCATACATCGAGAAAATCAGGAACATAAAACATGAGTCATTTAACAAAGATATAATAAATAAGCGAGCCAGCAAAGCAGTTGCCTTCGGTATATACATAAAACACGAGCAGTTTAATCCTTTTACAACCACACTTGATAGTACTACGGACTTAAGATATCTGATGACTATGACGGGACGGGGCCCGCCATACCACAGAATGTACAAGAACCTACAACTCGAGGAACACGCCAAAGATAAGCCTCGGAAAGCGGAGCTTGAATCTGTTGGCTTGTGATCTATGGCGAGGATCTACGAGCGATGTACCTCTACTGCGGCATGAGCGGCCCCGAGAGGTCGATCAGAGTACCAAGTATGTGGCATGCAATCACATAAATGAAATCATACTAGTCTATATAAAGCGAGAGACATGTATGATAACCAAACTACGATTATGACATAAAGCGATCATCACTCCAATATAACTATGGGTCTCACGCCCGACATCAATCGAGTTCGCATTGGCGCGTACCGGAATCTTGCGCCGGTGTAGACATGTCCATGACCTCAACAACAAGACCAATCCGGATGAAGCATGCGTGCGCTCATCGTAGTGTCGGTATGTCGAGAAACAATAAGACAACTTTCCAAATGGGCGCATGCGTGCGCTACGCATCGTGTCGATATGTCGAGAGAAACAATAGGACGGCATTCGGATGGACGCGCATGCGCGCTTCGCATCGTGTCGATATGTCCAAAAGAAATCCTGGCGATAATCAAAATGGAAACATACGTGCGCTACGCGTCGTGTCGATATATCAGCGATTAACGCAAGACCTTAACCAAAATGGAAGCATACTGCGCTACGCGTCGTGTCGGTATGTCCAAAGCGATTAACAACATTAATACTATCAGCGAGGCGTGCAGTGGAATTTCTCGTCACTGGCATGTCGAGTAAGTTCTCAACGATCAACCGAGCCTCTGTCGAGAGACAGCGGTAACACGAAACAACGATTGTACAATAAAGGCTATCATCGAGCATAGGCAAGTTTCACAACAACAAGCATAGCGAGTTTCACCTGACTCAAAGTACTTTCATTTTATGCCAAAGTCGGGTTTTAACCCCCAGTACTACATACGTTAAGTTCTTTTAAAGAGATCCATTACTTTTATAAAAGTCACCTATACAGTAGTATTAGAATGACCAACCCACATTCCTTTTCAAAATCAAGTAACAACATTCTTTTCCTAAGTTCGGTTGCCTAGTTTGATTACTCAAACTTACCGTTTCAAATGGTTTCATAGTTCCCAAACTTAATCACTTGATTCCTTTTTAGAACAATTAAGTAACATATGTCATAAATGTGAGTAGTTTATTCTTATTTATAACGATCTTATTACAATGACCATGATCTAGAAAATGTAATATCATTTTGTCTCATCTTAGCTTACATGCGGATGGAGGTTTATCTTGGTTTTAATACAACACATCATTATTCAATACATTTTCCTTTTATTATGCATTTGCGGTGGTGCGATACATTCGATCTCAAATCGGTAAAACATTATCCCTTTAAAACCAAGTACTCATTTACTCACGAATGAGGTTTCACACAAACATCCACATTAAAACAAATAAGTTAAGTCTCTTATCTTATAAGATCAAGTCTCTTAACTTCTAACATCGATAAACCATTTTCACTTACATAAGGTCGTTATAACTAACTTCCCGTAAAGCTATTATAACACCTATGTTTTAAACCAACAAATCACTTAGCACGTATGCGTCTGCCGTACTACATAGTTCACAACAATCATGCTAGAAAAGATAGGAAGAGGTTCGCGTACCTCGCGGCGAGTATCGACTAATAGCAAAGCGCTCCAAACGATCGGCTACTCCTAAGCCAAGTAAATCGCGCCACCGTAGGTACTTGACCTATAAGGCCCTGGCGCCTATTATCATCTAGACGCAACGTAGAATATTTCTGAGAAAATTGTGATCTCCCCATGGCAGCGTAAATCTCTCTCTATCGAGTGGCTACCAAGCCAACCGGGGTTTACACGTCTAACGGGCGTGTACAATTCTACTCGATATCTTACACAAGTCTGCGCTTGTCAGACTATGTAAATCTGATTGATTCGATTCTTTATTCTTGAGGCTTAAGTCAAAAGACATTGCGATTACTAAGTATAGTTATATATAGTATTCTTGACTATATATTCAAACATGCAATTTCCAATTACAATAGAAGAATGATGAGTGTTTACCTCGATAAGCCCAAAATTATCAGGTTTAATGTCGCTCTGAGCAAGGTTTAGCTCGCTCAGTGCGCTCGACCACTCCAAACAACCCTAAGTTCTAACCAACTTCTACTCATCTTGACAACGATGAAGATTTCCTTAGGGTTTCGGTTTGAGACTAAAAGGACAAAAGGTAGTATTTAGGACTCTACGTAAGAGGTATCTTTGGAATACTACAAGGTCAAGGCTAAGGTATTTTGGGCATTATAGCAATCTTGGGAGTATTTACATACCTGACAAAGGGGTATTATCTGAAAACAACTAGGCTAGGGGTACCCATGTGAGCACCACAGGGGGAGGGTGGCTCTCGGCCAAGGTAACTCGAGGGAGGGTAGAGGCTTGGGGCGAGACATGAAGAGGAGGGTATTTCAAGACTTGGAAGTTTTGGAATGGATGAAGTCTTCACTTGGGGGTATTTATAGCAAAACCAAAGGCCAACCAATGGCCAAGATCTGCCAAGTGCTACACAAGTGTAAGGCGAGATCAAGCCAAGTGCACCTAACCTACTCCACAAATCCTCACAAATATCTACACAAATATCTTCTCCACTTGCCCGTTCGTTCGGCCACCGAGCCGCCAGTCCACTGACGAGAGGGTGCCAAGTGTTGCCCTCTCGTTGGTCCAAAAGCGTTAGTCTCTCGGAAAAATTCGCAAAAAAACTAAATGACATGGCGAATTTTCCGCCGTAAGCAGTAAAGCGTTTAGTCGGCGACTCTGTCGGGTGTTGTGCACAAATGTCCATTCGGCGAGCCACCTGGCGGGGTGACACGTGTCACCCTCCTGGCCCTCAGCGTCTTTGAAAAGTATCATGATGGCCAAAATCTCGAAAACAAAGTGGGCCCACAAAGCCAGTAAATTTCTCGTGGGCCCACGTGACCATTTCCGAAAATAAAATCTCAAAATTCTAATATAATCTAGGAAGTCCAAATACCAAATCTGGGAATCAATTCCCATTAATGAACCTTTTTCTTCACAAAAAGCGGAAACTTTTAAGTGAAAACTCACATCTTTCTTTCTTTTCAAAATTTCTGTCGTACTCTCGTACGTACGTCCTCACATACATACCCTGTCACTACGGGGTATAACATTCTCCCTCGCTAGAAACATTAGTCGAATGTTCCTTCTCAAGCGGATATCGATAAAGTTCCTCTAACGAGTTGTCAGCGCCCGGCAGCGCGAAATAACATCGTCCTCTTCTTTCCTTACTCGTCGTGCCCTTCTCGAGCGCGAATTCTCGATGCGTACCATACTTGATCATTACTTAGTTCGAAAATCTGCGAGTCGCTACCTCGAACTTGGTCATCTTACTAATCTCGAACTTCCCAGGCCATCCCGGCCTTCTGAACCGCTTACGGTGAGCGCGTCCACGAACTCATACGATGATCATACAAACTTGGGCCTAGCATCCTCGTGACCTACCACCTGGCGGGACCACGAACTGACCCCACCTCAGGTTCTGGTTGACCGTGTCGTCCTCGGCCGAGCCAGCGGCCGCGCGAACTCTTGTTCCCCGTCCGGAACAATCTTACTAATTCACATCGAAGCTACCACTTCCGTCTCACACTGCCGGACTTATCACACAAATAAAACCCGCGTATACTACTACCTGATGAGGTCAACAATAAGTTTTTAACTCGAGGCGACCTTACCCAAGGTCTCGATTCGTGACATAGTCTAAGGTTAAATCTTACCGTGCCTCATCGTATCCTTCCAACTAACCACGCATTCTAACTCACACGTATCACAATGCTATCCGTACATGCACACAATAATGAGATCATCATAACAAGCATACCAAAACTCTGAGGTTAAGGATATACAAGCTCTGCTCGCTCACAATCATAGGCACGCCTGCGATAAGCTGTAGAAGGCGATGAACGACCAGCGATCCGTAGGTGATCGTAACATCCGTGCTACCCAGTGGACAGTTCCTGCAAAATGGCCCGCTGTCGCATGCAAAACAAACTCCCAATCTAGCGCGACACTCGCCAAAATGGAGTCTACCCGATGGTCACAGCGAGGTAGGGTGGCCGGTGGTTAACACCCTGCTCTCCGAATCTGAACCGCGGAGCCACGACTGCTCACGAAGGCGGTGGAGAGTGCATAACTAGTGCTGGCGATGCGCCTCGAAAGTCGCCAAAATATCCGGCCGTCTTGGCCTTCTTCTGTGGCGGTCCGCTGCGTCGATCTGCGCTCGCCGCTGGTCGTGAGCACGAATGCGAGCAATGTCGTGCGGTGAAGAAACACGAACAACTCTACGCTAGGTAATCGTGAGCCTGTAACATATCGGTGCACTCGATCCTCCATACTAGCTACTAATGCGGGAACATCACAAGACGATGAGTCGAACTCCACATTGTACTCGGTATCGCGATTACGCCTCAGCATCAAAAATATGTCGGCCGAGCCCTCGCCATCTGCGGAGGCAAAGTGCGTGAGAAAGCCCGAAAACTCATCATCTTGCTTTGGAGGTGCATGCTCTCCCGGGAAAGCTCCAGTAGATCAAACCGATCATTGCGGTATCAGCGCGGCGTCTGAACAAGATCCGCGACTCGGTCTCTGAAGCCTTGATCACCGCGTGATCGTATCGCTGCGGATGAACTCCTGCGGATCATCCTCCGACCTCGACCCATAAAACTCTGGCGGGCTCTGACTGAAAGTCCGTAGCCTCAACTATCTGCTCGGGGTGAACGGCTGGTGCTCTGGGCCAGGCTAGCTGCGTCCGGCTGTCTCATATCGGCCTGACCACGGCGATAAGCGGGCCATCTCGCGTGACCCGTCTCACTGCTCGGTGTGGGGTGGAGGCTCAGTCTTGTAGTCTCATCGGCCAGCTGCGGCTCTAAACTCTCTTTGGTCTTTGGCGGCGTCGTGAAACCGCCGTCGGCCTGACCTCGGTCTTGTGCGGGCTGCGCCTCGTACTCCTCTGTATCTCACTAGCGACCTCGGGCCTTGCGCGCCTCTGGGCTCTGGTTGCCTGCGGAGGCATAAGCGGTAAAAGCGAGATCGTCGGAGAGTCTGACTTCTTTCTGACTACAGGCACGATCTCGGAATGAGAAGAATGGAAACCAATCCTAAATGTCCGCAGCCTCACGATTATAGATGTGGTGCACAACACGTCGATAATCAAGACTACTAGACACGGTGCAGTAGACACTTTCAGAGGATTAAGCGCTCGATACCACTTTTGTAACGACCGTTCGGGGCGTTCTTCGTGCGCTACCGGGCACCCTGGTGATACATCATCGGAGAAAATCAGCGGAACATAAAACATGAGTCATTTAACAAAAGATATAATAAATAAGCAGGCCAAGCGATTTGCCTTCGGTATATACATAAAACACGAGCAGTTTAATCCTTTTACAACCACACTTGCAATAGTACTCAGACCTCTAAGATATCTGATGACTATGGCGGGGCGGGGCCCCGCCATACCACAGATGTACAGAACCTCTGACTCGGGAACGCACTAAAAGATAAGCCTCGGAGAAGCGGAGCTTGAATCTGTTGGCTTGTGATCATGGCGAGGATCTACGGCGATGTACCTCTACTGCGGCGTGAGCGGCCCCGAAGTCGGTCGATTACAACGGTACCAAGTATGTGGCTATGCAATCGTAAATGAAATCATACTAGTCTATATAAAGCGGGAGACATGTATGATAACCAAACTACGATTCACAACATAAAGCGATCATCACTCCGATATAACTATGGGTCTCCGCCGACATCAATCGAGTTCGCATCGTGGCGCGTGCCGGAATCTTGCGCCGGTGTAGACGTGTCCATATGACCTCAGCAACAACGGCCAATCCGGATGGAAGCATGCAAAGTGCGCTACGCATCGTGTCGGTATGTCCAAGGAAACAATAAGACAACTTTCCAAATGGGCGCATACGTGCGTGCGCTGCATCGTGTCGATATGTCGAGAGAAACAATAGACGGCATTCGGATGGGCGCATGCGTGCGCTACGCATCGTGTCGATATGTCGAAATCCTGGCGATAATCAAAATGGAAACATACGTGCGCTCGCATCGTGTCGATATATCAGCGATTAACCGCAGACCTTAACCAAAATGGAAGCATACGATGCGCTACGCGTCGTGTCGGTATGTCAGCGATTAACAACATTAATACTATCAGCGAGGCGTGCGGTGGAATTTCTCGTCATTTGGCGTGTCGAGTAAGTTCTCAACGATCAACCGACCTACATCGAGGACGCGTAACACAGAAACACAACGATTGTACAAACAAAGTATAATCATCGAGCACAGGCAAGTTTCACAACATGCGTAAGTTTCACCTGACTCAAAGTACTTTCATTTTATGCCAAAGTCGGGTTTTAACCCCCAGTACTACATCGTTAAGTTCTTTTAAAAGAGATCCATTACTTTTATAAAAGTCACCCTATACAGTAGTATTAGAATGACCAACCCACGTTCCTTTTCAAAATCAAGTAACAACATTCTTTTCCTAAGTTCGGTTGCCTAGTTTGATTACTCAAACTTCTCATTTTCAAATGGTTTCATAGTTCCCAAACTTAATCACTTGATTCCTTTTTAGAACAATTAAGTAACATATGTCATAAATGTGAGTAGTTTATTCTTGTTTATAACGATCTTATTACAATGACCGTGATCTAGAAAATGTAATATCATTTTGTCTCATCTTAGCTTCATGCGGATGGAGGTTTTATCTGGTTTTAATACAATACATCATTATTCAATACATTTTCCTTTTATTAGCATTTGCGGTGGTGCAGCCGATACACATTACGATCTCGAAATCGGTAAAACATTATCCTTTAAAACCAAGTACTCATTACTCACGAATGAGGTTTCACACAAACATCCACATTAAAACAAATAAGTTAAGTCTCTTATCTTATAAGATCAAGTCTCTTAACTTCAACATCATAAACCATTTTCACTTACGTAAGGTCGTTATAACTAACTTCCATAAAGCTATTATAACACCCATGTTTTAAACCAACCAAATCACTTAGCGTATCGTCTCTGCGTACTCATAGTTCACAACAATCATGCTAGAAAAGATAGGAAGAGGTTCACATACCTCGCGGCGAGTATCGACTAATAGCAAAGCGCTCAACGCTACTCTTTCAAGCCAAGTAAATCGCGCACACGTAGGTACTTCAACCTATAAGGCCCTGGCGCCTATTATCATCTAGACCACAGCGTAGAATATTCTCTGAAAATTGGCGACATCTCCCGCAATGGCGTAAATCTCCTCTCTATCGAGGCGGCTACGGCTTGACGGGGGTTTACGTCTAACCGGCGTGTACAATTACTCGATACTACACAATCTGCGCAATCTGAACTATGTAAATCTGATTCGATTCGATTCTTTATTGGGCTTAAGTCAAAAGACATTGCCACGATTAAGTATAGTTCTATATATAGTATTCAACTATATATTCAAACATGCAATTTCAATTACAATAGAAGGGCCGGTAGTGTTTACCTCGATAAGCCCAAAATTATCCGAGTTTAATGTCGCTCTGAGCAAGGTTTAGCTCACTCAGTGCGCTCAAACCACTCCAAACAACCCTTAGAAGTTCTAACCAACCTGCTCACATCTTGACCAACGATGAAGATTTCCTTAGGGTTTCGGTTTGAGACTAAAAGGACAAAGGTAGTATTTAGGACTCTACGTAAAGAGGTATCTTTGGAATACTACAAGGTACAAGGCTAAGGTATTTTGGGCATTATAACAATACTAGGAGTATTTCTATACCGACAAGGGGTATTATCACGAAAACAACTAGGCTAGGGGTACCAGCTGAGCACCACAAAGGGGGGGTGGCTCGGCCAAGGTAACTCAGGGGGAGGGTAGAGGCTTGGGGCGAGAACAACATGAAGAGGAGGGTATTTCAAGACTTGGAAGTTTTGGAATGGATGAAGTCTTCACTTGGGGGTATTTATAGCAAAACCAAAGGCCAACCGATGGCGAAGATCTAGCCAAGTGCTACACAAGTGTAAGGCGAAGATCAAGCCAAGTGCACCACAACCTACTCCACAAATCCTCACAAATATCTACACAAATATCTTACACTTGCCCGTTCATTCGTACTGGCCCCGCCAAGTCCGCTGGCGAGAGGGTGCAAGTGTTGCCTCTCGTTGGTCCAAAGCGTTAGTCTCTCGGAAAAATTCGCAAAACAACTAAATGACATAGGAATTTTCCGCCGTAAGCAGTAAAGCGTTTAGTCGGCGACTGTCGGGTGTGCACAAATGTCCATTCGGCCGAGCCACCTAGGCGGGGTGACACGTGTCACCCTCTGTTCCTCAAAAGCGTCTTCGAAAAGTATCAATGGCCAAAATCTCGAAAACAAAGTGGGCCCCACAAAGCAGTAAATTTCTCCGTGGGCCCACGTGACCATTTAGAAAATAAAATCTCAAAATTCTAATATAATCTAGGAAGTCCAAATACCAAATCTGGGAATCAATTCCGTTAACGAACCTTTTTCTTCACAAAAAAAGGAAACTTTTAGTGAAAACTCACATCTTTCTTTCTTTTCAAAATTTTCTGCAGTACTCACAAATGCGTCGTCCTCTACATACCACTGTAACTACGGGTATAACGATGCTGCCAGACTTGGTACATATATATATGCCGAAAGGCAACTTTTTCCCAGATAAATAGTGTTACATTTTACATTTGTTTCATGTCTTGATTTATTATTCTATTGATTACTCTGATGTATGTCTACTTGGGTGCCCGGGTAAGGCACCAGTCACGGGCCCGGGTTCGGGTCGTGACAATAACTTAGACATAACTTTCACATAGAGTAAATCAACATACATACCTCTTAACTTATAAGAGTAGAAGTAATCATGAAATAACACCACATGTATATTTCATACATAGAATCATGCCAAAAGGAGGAAGAGGTTCACATACCTCGCGACGATTATCGACAAGTAGCAAAATGCTCCAAAGTTCTTCAACATTGATATCTATTCCATCCTCTAAGTAGAATACGCTACTCGTAGTACTTCAACCTATATTAATCATAACATGTATATCAACTCCTCACTTTTTAACGTAGAATCATACTAAGTGTAAGGTCTCTTATTCTACGGAAAATCGGGCAGCACTTCCTTTGTTTCTACATACTTTTCCACCTTTTCAAGGCCCGAAAATCAATAACCAAACGCCACATTTAAGGCCCAACAATTCAGCAAATACAAAGGGGATTACACGCCTAATAGGACGTGTAAAATTCTGCCCCACAATCAATATAAAAATGTCCAATAATTCCAAGCCCTATTCGGCTACAATGTCACAACAATTATCAATTTCCTTTCAATTCCTTTTTCAATCCAAGTTGTTATTCCAACATGTTATATACATAATAACAATTACAACACTATAAATCCTTTCTTCCTTAACATGCGACGATTGTAACAACCGTCCAAATTAATTACAACATTAATGGCTAACTTGTCCATTTTTCAGTTTTTAACATGTCGACATGATCCAAATATTTTCAAACTTCAATATATATACCACATGCTCATTTCTTAACTACTATAACATGTAATCTTCAATTACATTAAGAAGATGAAGATTTTACCTCAATAAGCCCTAATAATGTCCAAGCGTAAAAGTCGATCCTTAGCAACTTTTAGCTCATCTTCTTATGTTTCAATCTGCTCCAAGCACTCCTTAGAAGCTCATGAAGAACTCCTCTTCAAGTTCCATCTTCAAAGTTGAAGAACACCTTAGGTTTTCGCCTTGCGACTAACGTGAAAACGTCGTTTTTCCGGGATCTTTCTATTGAGATATCCTTACAATACCCCTAGGAACCTTGGGTTAAAGTCTTGTGAATATTGGACAACAAATGAATTTTTTTCTTCTCCATTGATGCCCAAACTCGAGAGCATTCTAAGCCTAACTCAAGTTTCTCTAATTTTTTTTATATGTTAGAGGAAAGTCTTGCTACTTAGGATGATTATATAAAACAATAGAGGGTCTAGATTAACACATATGGGTGGCTTGGATGAGTTTTACGTCACGACCAGACCAGGCGCATGGCCCTACTACACAGGCACTTTCAGTATCGTGGAGAATAGCGGAACATACACAACACATAAACATGTTTAGACAATAAACATCACAAAGTAGATAAGGCCGCTCCATAAAATATACATAGCAGAAAGTAAAGCAGTGACTCTGTTCTTCATTGACCCCTACAAATGTGACTACAGACAGGAATAACAAGCGTGGCGGGGCGGTCGCCATACCTGAATGTAAAAAAAATCTACAAAAACAGGGAAAACCGTACCAAAAAGACAAGCCTCCGGAGAAATGGAGCTTCTGACACCTGATCAGTGATCCTAAGAATGAGGATCCACCACCTGCTTACCCCTATTTGCGGCATGAACGCAGTCCCCGAGGAAGGGGGTCAGTACACAATATGTACTAAGTATGCAAAATAGGAAAAATACTGTAAATACATCATAAGTCTAAAACAAAGCCGGAGACATGTAAGATAATCAAATTACAGTACACTGTGCCTTACTAACAATGAGAGTAACAAGTATAAACTTTACTGCATAAAAATAGGAGGCTCATGATCCAAGTAGGGTCACCCGCCCGTAGTATTAATAAGCAATCCTACTCCTGGGACTATTTCACCCGCATAGGTCCTACGGACCCGCAATGGAGCGATGCGCTCCGCATGGGACTATTTCACCTGCACAGGACTATTTCACCCGCTTGGGCCCGGTGGGCCCGCAATGAGTACAAACGCCGCACTCGCATCATGGGTAGCAAATCCATGGAATTAGTAGTAACCCGGGGCTTTCCCCCGTAAGAATAACATGAACTAGCGCAACCGGCTATCATACATAACATAAGCGCTACCGGCTTATCATAACATAAGCAAGTTAAGAAATCCCCTAACTTCTTATTAACATTATTAATATATTCTCTCATTTTAGTTTACTTAAGGCACTAACATGTCATTTAAAAGAAAATCAGGATTGACCCAGTACTACATCTTCCCTTTTAAAAATGACTCTTTTTCATATAAAACTTCCAAGATACTAATAACCGTAGTATCAAGTCACAACTACCTTTCAAGATAAGTCACATTACCTTTTAGAAATATAATAGGCTTCTAAATCAAGTGACTTCTTTTCCTTTAAAACCCTAGGCAATTGATGCCTTAAAATCAATTTGCCTTTCATTAATTCAAGTCATTTATCCTTACTTATATTACTTAGAGTAAATCTCTCTTTTTAACTTTCCATAAGGCTAATATAACCAACTTCCCATAAAGTCGTTATATTAACTTTATACATTAGTAAATTACATTTTCCTATATCCAAGGGACTTATACGTTTGAAACGAAATAAGTATCATATACTTTAAAACACTTCAAGTCCCTTAACTTTGAAAACTAAGACATCCTTACTACTTTTAAACAAGTGAGTTAATCGCCTAAGTCAACCGACTTGGACATTCTTAAAACAAGTAAAGGATATCAAAGTCTTGTACATCTACCGTACTATATAGGTACAACTATTCATGCTCAAGAGATAGGAAAGTTCCACATACCTCTTCGGGTCAATCCACTCGCTAAGTCGATATACATGCGTAGTATGTCAACCTATAATGACCATAATACGTCTATTAACTTTTTACTTCAAACGTAGAATATAATAAGTGCAAAGTCACTAAATTCTACGAAAAATCGGACAACACTTCCTTTGTTTCTACATACTTTACCACCTTTTTCAAGGCCCGAATTCAATAACCAAACACGCCACATTTAAGGCCCAACAATGTAGTTAACAATAGGGGATTACACGCCTATAAGACGTGTAAAATTCCTCCCCACAATTGATATCAAACTAGTACCAACTACAAGGTAAATTCGGCAACTTGAAATACATGAAATACAATAACACCAATTATTATCCAATTTCCTTTTCAATCCAAGTTGTTTAGTATAACATGATATCAAGTCGCAATCGATTATAACTACTACAATCTTCAAGTAAGTAACATGCGACGATTCTAATTAACGACCAAATTGTATTTCAATTTCAAATGGCTTATATGTCATTTCGGATTTAGGATACTACAATCCATATCACTTATCAAACTTCAATACATATACTTCATGCTAGTTAAATGTAAGGCTAACAACAATATATAATCTTGTTACACTTTAAGAGAACAAGATTGTTACCTCAACGAGCCTTAATCCAACTTCAAATCCAAAGTCGCTCCCTAGCAACTTAGAGCCTCTTCTTGACACTTCAATCCGCCACTTGAGACCCTTAGAATATCACAAACAACTTTCCTTTAATCTTCCAATCAAAACCTAGGAAAGCAACTAGGTTTTCACCTTGCGACTAATCTGGCGCTATTTTTAGGGATCTTTCTATTGAGATACCCTTACAATACCCTCATGAACCTTGGTTTAAAGTGTGGAGCTTATTGGACAACAAACAAATTTTTTTCTCTTTTCTAGCTCTTGAACCCGAGAGCCTCTCCCTTTGTTCATCCAATTTCTTGAAATTTTTTCTAAGTGTGGAAGCTTGTCTCACTACTAGTATACTTATATAGCACAATGGAGGGCTAAGATTAATACATATGTGTGGTTTGGATGAAATTCTTTTAAATATCAAGTCAAGTGGCCCCATTGACTAAGTCAATTATATCAAGCTCTACTACTTGCAAGACTTGGTCAAATGACCCTTTTAGCCATGTTATTTTCGTCTAAGACCACTTAAGGGGGTGACACGTGTCGCCCTCCCATTCGTCACAATATTTCATTTTCCGACAATTTCATAATTCCAATAAATTTTTACTAGTCTCAAATCTTAACATTTGGATTCTTACGCACGTTCTTAAAAACATGTCCTGTAATAACGGGGTGTAACATTCTTCCCCCCTTAGAAACATTCGTCCCCGAATGTTCTTTCGGAGTCAACTTATAAATAGCGACATAGTTTCCTTTTACCACCCCGACATACCAATAATGCCACACGTGGCCACATAATAGCATTTAAGCAAAATACTTCAATTAAAACTTGACAAGTAAGGAAAAATGAATTTACTGCAGGTGTAGGGAATAAGTGAGGATACTTTCTCAACATGTCCTCCTCCGCTTCCCACGTCATCTCCTCCCTGTTATCATTCCTCCACAAGACTTTGTGGAAGCCACGTCCAGTCGATCGCTTTGACACAGCGATCGAGTATCGCTATGGGACTCTCCTCATCGATAACCCTCGCTGGACACCTCGCTAGGGGGAAAACTCTAGATGGATCTACGATACACTGCAACATAGAAACATGGAAGGCAGAATGTCCGCCTCTAACTCGATGGCGGATCCCTCATAGGCAACCTTGCCTACTACGGATGATCTGGTAGGGCCCAATGTATCTTGGGCTAAGTTTCCCCTTCTTTCGAATCTCATCACACGCCGTGGGCGACACCTTCAAGAAGACCGTCGACTACGAAACTCCAAATGTCGACACCGATTATGCGTAAGACTTACTGGACTACGAGTGCTAATCTCTCTGGATAAGCTTCACCTTATCCACAGCTGCCTGAATCAAGTGCGCCAACTAATCGCACCTCGCGTCGAACAACCAATCGACTACATTTCGCCCGTACAAAGCCTCGTATGGCGCCATCCGTATACTAGAATGGTAGCCGTAGTTATAAGCAAACTCCACTGAGGCAAATGATCCTCCACTACCCAGAAATCAATCACACGGGCTCGCAAAGATATCCTCGTTGCGGATAGTACGCTATGTATGCGCGTCGATCGAGGATGAAGCGTTATCTTGAGACTCACGTGTCCTAATCCCATACGGAAAGACCTCGGAAGTTAGCCGTAAATCGGGCCCTGCATGCGATATAATCGATATAGGGACTCAGTGCGATCTCACAATCTCCTTGATATACAATCGGCGTAATCCTCAGGTGAATAAGTCATCGTTGGAAGAAAGTGGGCTGATTTTCGACTTTATCAACAATAACCGGATGGAGTCATACTTCCTCGATGCGAGGTAACCACAGAACAAAGTCCATGTTGATCACCTCCCACTTCCGTGCCGAATATCGATAGCTGCAATAGCGTCGCTTCGGTGCTCAACCTTGACTGGCGGTATTGGGACATTGTGCAACAAAACTCACGTCCTCTTGGGCCATCCCGCAATACATACACGAGATCATGCATCTTAGTCGACCGGATGAATAGAATAACGAGCAACCGTGTGCCTCCCGAATCTGGCGACAAAGTCCGCGCCATGGAACACACAATCGGCCCTCAAACCTTAGCACCCGTGGGCGCTAAATCGAATAGACTCTTCCTCCCGAAGAGCTACATCTCGATCTGATACCAACCGGGTCCTCATACTATCGCCTCTTCACCTCATCAATGATGGAAGACTCGGCAATCTCACGAACCCGTGCCCACTATCATCGGTATCGACCAATCGAACCCCAAGGCTCGCTAGCTGATGGACCTGACGGAACATGTCCTGTCTCTATGGATGTACCTCTGACAGACTCCCCATCGATCTACGACTCAAAGCATCTGCAACCACGTTGGCTTTCCCCGGATGATATAGAATATCAACATCATAATCCTTCAACAACTCTAACCACCGCCTCTGCCGCAAGTTCAGCTCCCTCTTCCTGAAGATATACTGGAGGCTCTTGTGGTCTATATAAATATCCACATGAACCCCATATAAATAATGTCTCCAAATCTTCAAGGCATAAATAACTGCGACCAACTCTAAGTCGTGAGTAGGGTAATTCCTCTCATGCATCCGTAGCTGCCGGGAAGCATATGCTATTACCTTGCCTTTGCGTCAATCAATACGCACCTGGCGATATGCGAGGCATCACAATAAATCACGTATCCTCTAACCCTCGGAAGAGTAAGCGAGTCGTCGTCGCTTTTCCTTGATGGCGGAAGCCTTCTCACAAGCTCACATCTGGAACTTAGGCGTCTTACGAGTCGGCTAGTCAGCGTCTTGCGATATCGGCAAGCGCTCCACAAACCTACGATAATAACCGCCACGATACAATTGCGCACCGGTCGGAGTAGTAGGTCGGCCAAGACTTGGCTTCAATCTTTGCGTATCAACTGAACACCATCGGCCCGTGAATGCCACCGAGGCCAACCAAAACTCACTTGGAGAACTTGGCGAACAAGCTGCCGGCTCGGAGGACCCAATCGTCCTCAAGTGATGCATGCTCTGCTCTGCACGCGAATAAACCAGATGTCATCAATGAATACTATGACAAATGTATCCAAAAATGGCTTGAACACGGTTCATCGGATCCATAAATACCATTGGAGCATTGGTCAAACCGAAAGACATCACCGAACTCATAGTGCCCATCGGGTCCTAAATCATCTTTGGGATATCGCCTCTCAAACTCGCACTGATGATAACGGACGCAGTCTATCTTGGAAAACACCTCGCACTGTTGGTCAAACAAATTATCAATCACGGGAAGGGGTATTTATTCTTGATGGTTACCTTATTCAATTGCGTAATCAACACACATACGCAGCGTCCCATCCTTCTTCTTCACAAACAAAACCGGCCTCCCCAGGGAGAAACACTAGGCCTGATAAAGTCTTTTTCTAACAAATCTTTCAGCTGGTCCTTCAGCTCCCTCAACTCAGCAGGTGGCATCATGTATGGAGGAATAGATATAGGTCGAGTGTCTGGTAACATATCAATACAAAACTCAATCTCCCTCTCAGGAGGGATACCCGGGAGATCGTGCAGGAACACATCGAAACTCCTAACCAGCATCGATCAAGAAGCGGCACTTTCGGCTCGTATCGAATACCGAACGGATGATAGATGTACCGCACGCATCTTCCAGCGAGGTAAGAAATAAACCTACCGCCGGCGTATTTGTATTGCCTTTCCACTCGATAAGCGGCTCACAGAAACTGGAACGGACCAACTGTCTCTCTGATCAACATTGGCATAACAAGAAGCCAACCAGTCCATACCCATAATGACATCAAAATCTGTCATCTCCAACTCTATCAAGTCTGCTAGGGTCTGACGATTGTAAATAAACACCGGACAACCTTTGTACACCCTGTTACACCCCGTAGTTCCAGGGTATGTATGTGAGGACGTACGTACGAGAATACGACACAAAAATTGGAAAGGAAGAAAGATGTGATTTTTCGACGGAAAAGTTTCCGAACTTCGTGAAGGAAAGAGGTTTTTTATTGAGAATTGGATTCTCAACTTTGGTATTTAAGACTTTAAGAACTTATAAGAATTATGGAATTTATATTTTACGGATTTGGTCATGTGGGGCCCACCCGAGGAATTTTTACGTTTTGTGGGACCCACGAGGGTTACGGAATTTTATGAACGAATGGGAGGGTGACACGTGGCACCCCCACATTGGTCCTGGACGTTTTTATGCAAGGATAGGATGGTCATTTGACCATTGTGGATGAAAGTCTTCAAGCTTGAGTGTATTGACCAAGTCAACTTGTCCACTTGGCCTTACTTTATGAAAATGCATCCTAGCCACACATATGTTGAGATCTTGACCCTCCATTGTTTTATATATACCCAACTAGTGCAAGACTTGTCTTCCAACACTTAGAATTATTTCACATTTTTGTTCTTCAATTGGGAAGCTCACGGGTTGAGTTATTTTCCACACAAAAAAATTGTAGTTTTGTTCCATTATTCACAAGACTTAAACCCAAGGTTCCTAAGAGTGTTGTAAGGTTATCTCAATAGAAAGATCCCGGAAAAGTGGCGTTTTCGTATTAGTCACAAGACGGAAACTTAGGGAGTTCTTCAACTTTGAAGTTGGAACTTGAAGATGGGTTCTTCATAGGCTTCTAAGGAGTGCTTGGAGCGGATTGGAACTTAAGGAAAGGAGCTAAGAATTGCTAAGGAGCAACTTTGAAACTTGGAAATTTTAAGGGCTTGTAAAGGTATAATAATTATCGTTTTAGTAATTAAGATTACTACTTGTTGTAGCTTTGGATATTAGCAAGCATGAGGAGTTTATATTATGAAGTTGATTAGTGTTATGGATATTGGAACCCTAATCCGAAAACTAGTATGTTAGCCCTTAGGATTGTAATTCAATTTGGTTACTAGTTAGTTGTCACATGTTATATAAAGAGGGAATTATAGTTGTTGAAATTGTTTATGACTATGTAGCATGTTGGAACAACAACTTGTATTGAAATAGATATTGAAAGAGAAGTAGTGTTGTTGTTAGCCGAGAATAACATTGTATATTGGATTGTATTGTGGACTAGTTGGTGGTAATTGTGGGGCGGACTTTTACACGTATTGTTGGGCGTGTAATCCCCTTGGTATTTGCTGAATTGATTTGAGCCTTAAATGTGGTGTTTGGTTATTGAAATCGGCCTTGAAAAAGGTGGCAAAGTATGTAGAAACAAAGGAAGTGCTGCCCGATTTTCCGTAGAATTTAGTGACCTTGTACTTAGAATATTTTACGAAGAAAGCTAGAGGTTAATAGACCTTTTATGACCATTATAGGTTGGAGTACTACGAGTAGCGTATTCTACTTGAAGGGTGGAAAAGGCTAGGAAGAGTATAGTACTTTGGAGCGTTTTGCTAATTGTCGATAATCGTCGCGAGGTATGTGAACCTCTTCCTATCTTTTCTAGCATGATTGTTGTAAAATATGTAGTGCGGTGAGCGTACGTGTGCTAAATGAATTTGGTTGGTTTAAAACATAAAGTGTTATAACGGCTTTATGGAAAGTTTGTTATAACAACTTTATGTAGGTAAAGAAATGGTTTGTGGTTTTAAAAGATAGAGACTTGACTTATAAATGACTTGATGTGAAATATTAAGGACTTGGTTGGTGTTAAAAAGTTGTGAAACCGCTTTTATGAGAAATGGGTAATTGGGTTTTAAAAGGAATAAGGTATATTGATTTCGGAAATGAGAATAAGTATCGAACAAGCCATGGCAGCGTTAATAAAGGAAAATGTAATGACAATATATTATATTAAAACAAGTAGAAACCTCCATCTGCATAGAAGCTAAGATAAGACAAAATTATTACATTTTATAGATCATGGCTACTTTAATAAGAATCATTACATACAAGAATTAATTTTCTTAAATTCCAAAGTAAGGAACTTGATTTCTAAAAGAAAAGGGACTTGAGGAATTGAAGAGTTTTTGGTTTAAAAGAAAGGCATGGTTTTGTCTTAAAATGGTTTAAAAAGAAGGCATGGTTTTGTCTTAAATTGGTTTTAAAAAGAAGGCATAGTATTGTCTTGGTTTATTTAAAAGAAGGTATGGAATTGTTTTGGTTTACTTAAAACAATAGTTACTCTATTTTTGGATACTACGAGTGTTAGTACCAGGTGACGTTTGGGAAAGAAATGGGTCTTTTTAAAAGAATTAAAGTATGTAGTACTTTGGGGTTAAAACCCGGACTTTGACATAAAATGAAAGTACCTTGAGTTGTGTGTAACTTGCCTATGTTTGCGTGTGATAGCCTTGTTGTGCAAGTGTTGTATCCTTATGTTACCGCGTCTCTCGATGGGGGGCCGGTCATGTTATTCTTGATTGATGGACATACTGACACGATGGGTGGCCCACGGGTATGCTTCCACTAGGAGTGTTGTCTTGTTATATCCTTGGACTCTTGACACGCGTTGGGTGGCCCACGGGTATGGTTCCATTAGGATTGTTGTTCCATGGACTAGCTCTCGAGGTTTCTTGATTCGGCCTTGGTATCCGTAGCTAGCCCTCGTACTTGCCTCGGTCGTTCTTGATGCAGTTGGTTACGGTAGTTGGCTTTCGTACTTGCCGTCGGTTCTTGATAGTGTCATTCCATGGACCCGACCTCGGGGTTTCTTGATTCGGCCTTGGTATCACGGTGGTTGGCTCGTACTTGCCCGGTCGTGGCTGATTCGGCTTTGGTATCACGGTAGTTAGCCTTAGCATTTGCCGTTCGGTTTGTGCGAAGTCTCGTGATCACGCCTTGGTATCCGGTAGTTAGCCTCGTCTTGCCCCGTCGGCCTCGTGGCGCGCTTTGGTATCCGTAGTTGGCTTTCGTACTTGCCCGTGTCGACTTCGTGGTATAGTTATATAGTATTGTTGATACGACTTTGGTATCGGTAGTTGGCTTTCGTAGTTGCCGTCGATTGATGATCGGCTTTGGATCTGGTAGCTATGCCTTCGTACTTTCCCCGTACGGTTTTATGACACAGGTGGGACCTGGTGTTCATGTGTACTGTTGTTATATCATAGACTAGCGGTGAGGAAGAATTCCACCGCATGTTTGATGTTGTGGCGTGAGACCCATTGTTATATTTGAGTGATGACTTTGAGGCGTGAGTCCACGACTTGACATGACTGTTTATATATTGTGGACTGTAGTTTGGTTATCATACATGTCTCCTTCTTTATATAGACTATTATGATTTCATTTACAGTATTTTACAGTTTCACATACTTGGTACTGTTGTGCGACCTTCGAGCTGCGTTCATGCCGCAGGTAGAGGTACACCAGTTGTTGATCCTCGCTCATAGGATCACATTTCAGCGTTTTTGGAAGCTCCGTTTCTCCGGAGGCTTATCTTTGATATAGTCTCCTGTCATTGTAGGTACTTATACATTCAGGGGTATGGCGGGGCCCTGTCCGTCATAGTTGTAGTTAAATTCTTAGAGTGCAGTAATCTTGTTGTGGCGGGGTTTGTAAAGGATATAAGCTATTCGGTATATATATGCGAAAGTGTAACTGTTTTGGTTGCTTTGTTTCTTATTTTATCTTGTTTCATGTTTAAGTTTTTATTTCCATTGATTTTCTCGATGTTGTATCACTAGGGTGCGGTAAGGCACGATCGCGAGGTCGGTCGTGACAAAAGTGGTATCGAGAAGTTAGTCCTCGGAAAGTGTCTGACAGTGTCTAGTAAGTCTTGATTATCGGTGTGTTGTGCACCACATCTATAATCGGAGGCTACGAGATATTTAGGATTGGTTTCCATTCTTCTCACTCTGAGATCGTGCCTTAGAGCCGTGTTATAAGTTGGACTCCCTCGGCGTATCTCTTTGTACCACTATGCCTCCACGCAAGACAACCAGAGCCGAAGGGCAAAGGCGAGGAGGCTGCGAGCAGGCGGCAGGTCTCTCAGGGCCCAAGATACACAGCCTCGATCCACGGCGAGAACATAGGATATGGGGTACAAGGAGATGGCCCAGTTACTAGCTAGGATTGTGGCTAGACACGAGGACAGGCGAGAGTCGGAGGTTCCAGTAGCATCCGTAGTTCACCCCAAATCGGATAGTTTGAGACTACGGGACTTTTTGCTGCACCCGCTTTGAGTTCTACGGTCGAGGCACGAGGATGATCCGCGAGTTCATCCGAAGCGATTCTGGATCGTGAGTGATCAAGGCTTGAGACCGAGTCGGTGGTCTTAGGTTCAGATCGGTGCGTGATCTGCGATCGTGGTTTGATTCGTGGGAGCATGCGCCTCCGGTATTTGGGGCGAGTTCTCGAGGCATTTCTCGGCCATTTCTTGCCTCGCGGATGAGAGAAACGCGGCCACAGATTTACGATCTTTGAGGCGAGGGCATACGGTTGGGAGTACAACATGGAGTTGAATCATTGGCTCGATATGTCCCCTGCGCTAGTAGCGATATGGAGGGCAGAGTGCCAGCTACGTCCGGGGCTCGATGACTACTTGGCGAGGCTTGCTGCAGTGTAGCTCTTCAGGGCATGGACATTGCCGTATCTGAGCTTATGCACGGGGATGGAGGCGTAGAGGCCGGCGTGGGGACCGGGATCAGCGTTAGAGGCGAAGTAGGGTCCTTTGGTAACTTTGAGGCGGACCGCCTCGAAGCTAGTTATACACCTCACTTGATGCAGTGGTCCTCCACGGTCTTGGCGTCGAGGTATTGAGGCGGTCGGGGCTCGAGTTTTGATTTTCAGGGGAGTAGGAGTGCTCGCCGGATGAGGCCACCCTTATCTCAGTGTGGCCGTTGTGGAAAACTCCATAAGGGGGAGTGTCGTGCTAGTTTGGGAGATTGTTACACTTGCGGCCGACGGGGCCATTTTGCGAGAGATTGTCAGGCAGGTAGAGCGGATGTTAAGACTCATCCTTTAGGATCGGTGGTCATCGCCTTATAGCTATGCGCCCAACAGGCGGGATTATGATTAGGCGACAAAGGGAAAGTGAAGCGATAGTTACGGTATATCCTTAACCTCTAGAGATTAGTATCGTGATATGATGATTTTTTTTGTGTGTTAAGTGTTATGTTCAGATAACATTGTGATAATTGTGATTAGAAAACATGGGCAGTTAAAAAGGTAAGTTTGGGGTCAGGTAATTTGTGAACCTTAGAAGTTATGACAATTGAGACCTTAGATGTAAGTAGTCTTGAGTAAAAGATTTTTGCGGGTGATCTTTGTCGGAGTCATAGTATACGTGGAGTATTTGTGTGATAATTCCATGGGTAGTTGTGATAAAGTGGTAGCTTCGTAGCGTGAATTAGTAAGATTGTTCGGATCGTGGAGCGAGAGAGTGTGCGCGATAATGGGTCGGGTTGAGGCGGTCGCGGGTCAACCCAGCCGGAATGAAGTGGGTCGGTTGAGGCGGTCCCTCCAGGTGGTAGGGTCACGAGGGTGCTAGGCCCAAGTTTAGGTAACCATCGTATGAGTTCGTGGATGTGTTCGACCAGAATCGGAGCGTGAAGGCTGGGAATGGCCTTAAAGGAATTTGAGGCTAGTAAGATGACTGGGTTTGGGGGTAGTGACTCCAAGGTTTTGGAAACTGAAGCGATGACTGAAGTGTGGTATGTGTAAGAGAAAGAGTTCAGGTGTACGAGAAGGTACGACGAGTAAGGGAAGAAGTGAACATGTGTTAAGAGAAGGGAAGTGATCTTTTTGTGAAGTAACGAGGTGAAGGAAGTATCCTTTAGACCATGGGTGGAAGCTTTAGTGTTTTTTTTTATATACGTTAGAGATGATTCCTCGTTGGCTTGGATTCGAGTTTTGCGCATGTGTTATATTATGGCCAGGTGTGGCATAATTGGTTTTGTAAGTATAGTAGTGAAGACTATACCGGCGCGTGTATGTTTTGAGACTTAGAAGGAACATTCGGGACGAATGTTTCTAAGGGGGAAGAATGTTACACCCCGTAGTTCCAGGGTATGTATGTGAGGACGTACGTACGAGAATACGACACAAAAATTGGAAAGGAAGAAAGATGTGATTTTTCGACGGAAAAGTTTCCGAACTTCGTGAAGGAAAGAGGTTTTTTATTGAGAATTGGATTCTCAACTTTGGTATTTAAGACTTTAAGAACTTATAAGAATTATGGAATTTATATTTTACGGATTTGGTCATGTGGGGCCCACCCGAAGAATTTTTACATTTTGTGGGACCCACGAGGGTTACGGAATTTTATGAACGAATGGGAGGGTGACACGTGGCACCCCCACATTGGTCTTGGACGTTTTTATGCAAGGATAGGATGGTCATTTGACCATTGTGGATGAAAGTCTTCAAGCTTGAGTGTATTGACCACGTCACCTTGTCGGCAGCCTACTTTATGGAAATGCATCCTAGCCACACATATGTTGAGATCTTGACCCTCCATTGTTTTATATATACCCAACTAGTGCAAGACTTGTCTTCCAACACTTAGAATTATTTCACATTTTTGTTCTTCAATTGGGAAGCTCACGGGTTGAGTTATTTTCCACACAAAAAAATTGTAGTTTTGTTCCATTATTCACAAGACTTAAACCCAAGGTTCCTAAGAGTGTTGTAAGGTTATCTCAATAGAAAGATCCTGGAAAAGTGGCGTTTTCGTATTAGTCGCAAGGCGGAAACTTAAGGAGTTCTTCAACTTTGAAGTTGGAACTTGAAGATGGGTTCTTCATAGGCTTCTAAGAAGTGCTTGGAGCGTATTGGAACTTAAGGAAAGGAGCTAAGAATTGCTAAGGAGCGACTTTGAAACTTGGAAATTTTAAGGGCTTGTAAAGGTATAATAATTGTCGTTTTAGTAATTAAGATTACTACTTGTTGTAGCTTTGGATATTAGCAAGCATGAGGAGTTTATATTATGAAGTTGATTAGTGTTATGGATATTGGAACCCTAATCCGAAAACTAGTATGTTAGCCCTTAGGATTGTAATTCAATTTGGTTACTAGTTAGTTGTCACATGTTATATAAAGAGGGAATTATAGTTGTTGACATTGTTTATGACTATGTAGCATGTTGGAACAACAACTTGTATTGAAATAGATATTGAAAGAGAAGTAGTGTTGTTGTTAGCCGAGAATAACATTGTATATTGGATTGTATTGTGGACTAGTTGGTGGTAATTGTGGGGCGGACTTTTACACATATTGTTGGGCATGTAATCCCCTTGGTATTTGTTGAATTGATTTGAGCCTTAAATGTGGCGTTTGGTTATTGAAATCGGCCTTGAAAAAGGTGGCAAAGTATGTAGAAACAAAGGAAGTGCTGCCCGATTTTCCGTAGAATTTAGTGACCTTGTACTTAGAATATTTTACGAAGAAAGCTAGAGGTTAATAGACCTTTTATGACCATTATAGGTTGGAGTACTACGAGTAGCGTATTCTACTTGAAGGGTGGAAAAGGCTAGGAAGAGTATAGTACTTTGGAGCGTTTTGCTAATTATCGATAATCGTCGCGAGGTATGTGAACCTCTTCCTATCTTTTCTAGCATGATTGTTGTAAACTATGTAGTACGGTAGACGTACATGTGCTAAATGAATTTGGTTGGTTTAAAACATAAAGTGTTATAACGGCTTTATGGAAAGTTTGTTATAACAACTTTATGTAGGTAAAGAAATGGTTTGTGGTTTTTAAAAGATAAGAGACTTGACTTATAAATGACTTGATGTGAAATATTAAGGACTTGGTTGGTGTTAAAAAGTTGTGAAACCGCTTTTATGAGAAATGGGTAATTGGGTTTTAAAAGGAATAGGGTATATTGATTTCGGAAATGAGAATAAGTATCGAACAAGCCATGGCAGCGTTAATAAAGGAAAATGTAATGACAATATATTATATTAAAACAAGTAGAAACCTCCATCTGCATAGAAGCTAAGATAAGACAAAATTATTACATTTTATAGATCATGGCTACTTTAATAAGAATCATTACATACAAGAATTAATTTTCTTAAATTCCAAAGTAAGGAACTTGATTTCTAAAAGAAAAGGGACTTGAGGAATTGAAGAGTTTTAGTTTAAAAGAAAGGCATGGTTTTGTCTTAAAATGGTTTAAAAAGAAGGCATGGTTTTGTCTTAAATTGGTTTTAAAAAGAAGGCATAGTATTGTCTTGGTTTATTTAAAAGAAGGTATGGAATTGTTTTGGTTTACTTAAAACAATAGTTACTCTATTTTTGGATACTACGAGTGTTAGTACCAGGTGACGTTTGGGAAAGAAATGGGTCTTTTTAAAAGAATTAAAGTATGTAGTACTTTGGGGTTAAAACCCGGACTTTGACATAAAATGAAAGTACCTTGAGTTGTGTGTAACTTGCCTATGTTTGCGTGTGATAGCCTTGTTGTGCAAGTGATGTATCCTTATGTTACTGCGTCTCTCGATGGGGGGGCCGGTCATGTTATTCTTGATTGATGGACATACTGACACGATGGGTGACCCACGGGTATGCTTACACTAGGAATGTTGTCTTGTTATATCCTTGGACCTACTGACACGTTGGGTGGCCCACGGGTATGGTTCCATTAGGATTGTTGTTCCATGGACTAGCTCTCCATGAGGTTTACTGATTCGGCCTTGGTATCCGGTAGCTAGCCCTCGTACTTGCCCGGTTCTTTGATGCGAGTTGGTTACGGTAGTTGGCTTTACGTACTTGCCCGATCGGTTCTTGATAGTGTCATTCCATGGACCCGACCCTCGGGGTTTTACCGATTCGGCCTTGGTATCCGGTGGTTGGCTCTCGTCTTGCCCGGCCGTGGCTGATTCGGCTTTGGTATCGTAGTTAGCCTTCGTGATTTGCCCGTTCGGTTTGTGGCGAAGTCTCGTGATCACGACCTTGGTATCCGGTAGTTAGCCCTCGTACTTGCCCCGCCTACGTGGACGCGGCTTTGAGTATCGTAGTTGGCTTCGTACTTGCCGTGTCGAACCGTGGTATAGTTATATAGTATTATTGATACGGCTTTGGTATCGGTAGTTGGCTTTCGTACTTGCCCCGGTCAGTTGATGATGCGGCTTTGGATCTGGTAGTTATGCCTTCGTTCTTGCCCCGTACGGTTTTTATGACACAGGTGGGACCTGGTTTTCATGTGTACTCCTTTGTTTTGTTATATCATTGAATGCAGGCAGTGAGGAAGGAATTCCACGGGCATGTTTGATGTTGTGGGTGTGTGTGCCATTGTTATATGTGAGTGATGCCTTTGAGGCGTGAGTCACGACTTGACATATTTGTTTATATATTGTGGATAGTTTGGTTATCATACATGTCTCGCTTTATATAGACTATTATGATTTCATTTACTGATATTTCTGATTTCACATACTTGGTACTGTTGTCTTGACCCGCTTGAAGCTGCGTTCATCTGCGGTAGAGGTACACCGATTGTTGATCCTCGCCATAGGATCACGATTCAGCGTTTTAGGAAGCTCCGTTTGTCCGAGGCTTATCTTTAGTATAGTCCCTGTCATTGTAGGTACTTATACATTCGGGGTATGGCGGGGCCATTCCGTCATAGTTGTGGTTAAATTCTTAGAGTGCAGTAATCTTGTTGTGGCGGGGTTTGTAAAGGATATAACTGTTCAGGTATATATATGCAGAAAGGTAACCGTTTTGGTTAGCCTATTTCTTATTTTATCTTGTTTCATGTTTAAGTTTTTATTTCCGCTGATTTTCTCTGATGTTGTATCACTAGGGTGCCCGGGGTAAGGCACGATCGCGGGCGAGGTCGGTCGTGACACACGCCGTAACACCGAATCACCCATGGCGTAGATACTCAAAGGCTCTGTCGATCTGGCTCATCCGATTCTACCAGCAATAAGAGGGGACACATAGGACAAGGTAGAACCTGGATCTATCAAAGCATATACGTCACAGCATGAAATCAATAATGTACTTATGACGACGTCAGGGGAAGCCTCTTGATCCTAGCGGCTAGCTAAGGATTATATGCGATTCGTGGACCGTAGAATGGACCCCACCACGACCTGCGCGGCTGCCGTCCGTGAACACACCGCCTCGGGCGCATAACCACGAAGAAGAGGAAGACCCGAAAGCCCGATCTTGTTGGTGAACCATACCACCCATGCTGCCTGCGGTCGGACAATCTCTTCAAATGGCCTGCCACGCGGCAAGAGTAACAAGCTCGCGGAGGAACACGACACCCCGCCGATGGCAATCACCACATCGACCACACCGAGGTATAGGTGGCCTCATCTGACTGGAACTCCGGTTCCTCTAGGAACCCAAAGCCACGAGCCACATGTCCTCTGAATGACCACCGATCAAACCTCGCGCGAAAACCGAGAAGGAGCACTGCGTGCGGCTGAAATGTGGACTAGTTCGCTGCGAGGCTGTCGCCTCAGCGCCACTGAGACCCTCTTGTCACAGCCTCTTGGCTTTGAGTCTAGCTGATCCTCCATCTCTCTGTCCTCTATCCCCTGCGCATACGCCTGCATCCTGGCAATATCCATATGTCACGAACCGACCCCGGGCCGCGACTGGTGCCCTACCTGGGCACCCTTCTATTCATACAACATAATAAACTGCGGAAGATAAATACACTTTTTTTTTTAAAACTAAGGCCAAGCCGATAAGGCTGCCATAACATAAAAATTACCCGAAAGGGTCTACACTGTTTAAATGTAAAAACAACTCTAGCCAGTCCAGCCCACAGACGAATACAGACCTCTAAGATTTGGACAAATACTATGACGGGAAAAGGCCCCGCCGTACCACTGAATATACATAACCATGACGACAAGCTCCGGAACATTGGAGCCATCTCAAAATCTTGAACCGAGATCCTAATCTCGCGGATCCACAATCATACCTAAACTGCGGACATGAACGCGGCCCCAGAAGTCGACAGTGCAATTTAATATGGAACGGAAAATAAGGTACAGTAAACAGATCATAACTGTACAAAAGAATGACACGGGCAAGTATAAAGAGGGTAAATACCAGATCCTACCGTGTCATTACCATCTCGTGAACTTAAGCGTACCTTATTATCTTTTCCCATTTTTACATAAAAGTTATAGTCACATTATTACGTACATGCTTAGGAAAAACCGTCAAGTTCATTACCATATAACTTACTTACCTTGCATAACATAATTCGACCATTTATGGAGGGACGCCTATACTGCCCGACCCAATCTGGGACGCGATAAAGTCACATAAGTCGCCCGTAGGTATCTTGCGGCCCATTCTCGACGCGATAATGTCATATAGTCCGCCCATAAAGGTATATCTTGCTGACCCATTCTGGGGCGATAATGTCATATAGTGCGCCCGTAAAGGTATCTTTGCCACGACCCATTCTGGGACGCGATAATGTCATATAGTCGCCCGTAAAGGTATCTTGCCGACCCATTCTCGACGCGATAATGTCATAATAAAATCCGGGAATTTAACCCAACGTACTACGTACCTCTACTCCTTTAGAATGACTCTTTTTTCAAATAAAACTTCCAAGATTCTAATAACCGTAGTATCAAGTCATATCTACTTTTCAAGACAAGCACAATACCTTTTAGAAATACATTTACAGGCTTCTAAATCAAGTGACTTCTTTCTTAAAAACCTTAAGCAATTGGTACCTTTAAAACAATTTTCCCTTCTTTATTTCAAGTCATTCTTTGTTTATATTACTAGAGAAAACCATTCTCTTAACCTTCCATAAAGTTATTATAACCAACTTCCCATAAAGCCGTTATACTAACTTTATGCCTTAGACTAATTCATTCTTTTTATAACCAAGAGACTTGTTATACCCCGTATTTCCAGAGTATGTACGTAAGGACGTACGTAGAAAAGTTTGGGCTTTAAGTAGGCTTGGCCGATTATTTTTGTGCACAACACCCGGTTAGAGTCGTTTTTCGACGAAACATTTTACATAACTTGCGAAGGGAAAATTCCGGCTATGTCATTTTTAATTTTTGCGGATTTTTCCGAGAGACGAAACATTTTGGACCAACGAGAGGGAGACACTTGGCACCCTCTCATTGGTGGACGTTGGGCGGTCAAGGGTGGACGAATTGGTTGGCTTTTTGTCAAGGAGTTGGTAGGATATTTTGTGTAGTAGATAGAATGGACACTTGCCTAAATCCTCACCCTACACTTGCCTTGCACTTGGCATCATCTTGGCCATTGGTTGGCCTTTACTTGACCTATAAATACCCCCCCTTTTGAAGACTTATTCATCCTAAATAAATTCCAAGTCTTGAAAACCTCCCTCCCTCCTTGTTGGTTTCGTCCCCCCCTCCCCCTTTCGAGAAGGCCTTGGCCGAGGGGTACCCACCCCCCTCCTAGAGGACTTGGCCGAGGGGTACACCCCCCCTCCTAGTGGTATGGCCGTGGGGTACCCCCCCCTACCTTGAGTTGTTTTCGTAAATACACCCCCACCTTGGTAGAAATACTCTCCTAGTATTGTTATAATGCCCAAATACCTTGGCCCAAATACCTTGTAGTATTCCCAAGGTTACCTCTATACGAAAAGCCCAGAAATACTATTATACTTCCCGTCAGTCACAAAAACGAAACCCTAAGGAAAATCTCCATAGTTAGTTGGAGTATTAAGTAGAAGTTGGTTAGAACTTCTAAGGGTGGTTTGGAGCGGGTTGGAGCGCACGGAGTTGGAGCTAAACGTTGCTCAGGAGCGACATTAAACTTGGATAATTTTGGGCGTATCGAGGTAAATATCTTGTCCCCCTATTGTAATTGGAAATTACATGTTGTAGGAATATATAGTTGAAGTATACTATATATAGAACTGAACATAGTTTTGCGGCAATGTCTTTGGACTTAAGCCTGAATTTAAAGAAAAGAACTGAACTGTAATTACGTAGGACTGTATTACAGTAGACTTGTGTAGCATTACTGTGTAGTAGAGTTGTACACGTCCGGTTAGACGTATAACCCCCCCCCTGGTTGGCTTGGTAGCCGGCCTCGATAGAGGAGGAGTTTTACGCGGTTGCGGGGGAGGTCTTTGCCGAATTTTACGTAGAATATTCTACGTTAAGATCTAGATGTTAATAGCGCCTTGTGGCCTTATAGGTTGAAGTACTATGTGTGGCGCGATCTACTTGGCTTAAGGAGTGGCCAGCGGTTTGAAGTACTTGGGCGTTTTGCTATTAGTCGATAATCGTCGCGAGGTATGTGAACCTCTTCCTATCTTTTCTAGCATGATATGTGAATAACTATGTAGTGCAGTGACGCGTACGAGTTAAATGTATTTGATTGGTTTAAAACATAAAGTGTTATAACGGCTTTATGGGAAGTTGGTTATAACAGCTTTATGTAGGTAAGAAAATGCTTTGTGGTTTTAAAAAAAAAACTTAAGAGTTATAATAGCTTTATGGGAAGTTAGGTATAACGGCTTAAGAGAGATAAAATGAATGATTTATTGATTTTAAAATTTAAGAGACTTGATCTTAAAAGATAAGAGACTTGACTTAAATGAATTAATATGAATTCTGTGTGAAACCTCATTCGTGAGTAATGAGTACTTGGTTTTTAAAAGGAATAATGTTTTACTGATTTCGGAAATCAGAATGAGTATCGACAAACCACTGCAGCGTTAATAAAGGGAAATGTTTTGATTAATGAAGTATTATTAAAACCAGTAGAAACCTCCATCTGCATAGAAGCTAAGATGAGACAAAATGATATTACATTTCCTAGATCATGGCTGCTTAATAAGATTGATTATGAACAAGAATAACCTACTCACATATAAGGCATATGTTTCTCAGATTGTTTAAAAGAGAATTATATTCTTAATGAATAAGACTATGAACTACGAAACCTTTCTAAAATAAGAAACGTGAACATTTGAAATTAGGCAAACTTGAACGTTTGGAAAATAATGTTGTTACTTGATTTTACAAAGGGAAGTGTTTTGGTTTACTTAAAAGACAATCACTCTATTTTATACTACGTATTGTGTGACTTGTGAAAGAAACGGACCTTTTAAAGAGTTAATGTATGAAGTACTTTGGGGATAGATGCGAACTTGTTAGCATAAAGTACGCGTGTGAATAACTTGATTGTGTTGGTTTGTGATAACCTTGTAATACTTTCTTGTTGATTTGATAAGTAAACATGTTAGGATGCTACGTGTGTTAGTATCTTGTGATTGTTATGTAAGGGGGTCATTCTTGTTGTGCTTACGTTGTTAAACGTTAAGCCCGTTGTAATGTTATTGTATCACATACCCCCGACTTATTATACCGAGGCTTGCCACCCGATCGCGTCTATACGGCCTACGCGGTCTATGAGACTATGCGGGCGGCGGTATGCTCGAGATTGATCATTCGGTGTTTAGCGACGCGGGGATGCCCTATCGCGGTCTTTGAGGACTATGCGGTCTTTGAGGACTATGCGAGTGCGGAAGTCGGCGGATCTGGGGTTAAGCTGCCTCAGATGCGGGGTATACCTCAGGCGGTCTGGGACCATGATTCGAGGAATACCTCATGAAGGTCTGTGGGTGACCTATGCGGAGCTGCGGTAAGTTCCAGGATAGACGCGCACGGTGATCTGCGAGCGAGTGGCGGCCGATCATGTGGTGCGGTCTAGAAAGACCTCGTGATACAGTTTATGTCATTTTTGGTACTGTGGGTTTTAGTAGTCGGCTATGCCTTCGTACTTACCCTGTACGGTTCTATTGTGATGGCTTTGAGGGCGTGAGTCACGACTTGACATGGCCTTATTTATTGGGAATCGTAGTTTGGTTATCATACATGTCTCTGCTTTATATAGACTACTATGATTTCATTTCTGATACTTATTTTCGATTTCACATACCGATCACTGTTATCGACCTCCTTGGGCTGCGTTCATGCGCGAGTAAAGGTACACCGATCGTTGATCCTCGCCTTAGGTCACGATTCGGTGTTTGGGAAAGCTCCGTTTCTCGGAGGCTTATCTTCGTATAGTCCTGTTGTTGTAGGTGCTTACATTCGTGGTATGGCGGGCCCTGTCCGTCGTTGTTATCATATCATTCGTAGAGTGCAGAGTCTTTGTTGTGGGCGGGTTGTAATGGGATGTAATCGTTCAAATTGTTATTTATATATACCAAGGTAACCGTTTTTGGTTGCTTTGTCTTCTTATTTCACGTCTTATTGCATTGGCCGTCATGTTATTGTTTTATGTTCCGATTTTCTCGATGTATGACTACTTGGGTGCGGGTAAGGCACGATCACGCCCAGAGCGGGTCGTGACAAAAGTGGTATCGAGCGATTAATCTCGGAAAGTGTCTGACCGTATCGGTGAAGTCTTGATTATCGGTGTGTTGTGCACCACACCAATAATCAGGAGGCTATAGGATATGTAGGATTGGTTTCTATTCTTCTCACTCTGAGATCGTGCCTTAGAGCTGTGTTGTAAGTTGGACCCTCTAACGTATTTCTTTCCCTTACCGTTATGCCTCCGCGTAGGGCAAACCCGCCCAGAGCGAGGCGGCGAGGAGGCGAGTAAATCTGAGGGTTACGAGGCACAGCCCAATCATTACCTAGGGTAGTGCTTCATTTGGGAGCTCTGCGACGTCACTAGCCAACAGAGTTTAGCACGGCGGCGGTTCCTCCGCGGCCATGATATTTGAACGCCGGTTCACGACCAGGAACAGAGAATTTAGATTGCAAAGAGGCGACCCTGTTACTAACTATGGATTTGGCTACCAGAGAGTATACCGATGTACCGCGAATCTTGATGAATATCTAAGAGAGGGTTGTGCAAGAGTAATTCTTGATTAGGCGAGCATGGCATGTGTAGGGCTTATGCGCGGCCGAAAGCATAGAGATCGACCGGGTTAACGAGACAGCGTAAGAGGGCGAGCAGCCAAGGTCCTTTGGTAGCGTTCGAGGCGAATCGCCTGCACTGGATTAGATATGCACATCCACTTTGCAGAGAGGTCCTCCACGGGGTTGATGCGTTCGGTATGCAGAGTTGGTCGAGCTCGAATCTTAGGTTCACGATGTGAGCGTCATTCGGAATGTCATCTTTTGTTAGTGCTGCGTTTCACGGCCGTCGGCATGTGTCGAATGGGTGACCTAGTAGGAGGACTCAGCCTTCAGGATCGGTGGGTAGTTCGTCATCTTCCACTGGCTATCGCCTGCAGGCGAGTTTGATTAGAACGACTAAGGGGAGCGAAGCGATTCAGATATATCCTTAACCTCAGAGATTAGTATGTGTGATAAGATGAGTATATCTTAAGTGTTATGTTCTGATAACATAAGCGTAAAATTGTGGTTAGAAACCATGGTTAGATAGAAAGGGTAAGATTGGGGATAAGGGAAGGTGTGAACCTTAGAATGTTATACGTGGAGACCTTAGAGGTAAGGCCATCTCGGGTAAAGATTTATTTTATGTCGACCACTTATCAGTGCATAGTGCACGTGAGCTATGTTTTGGGATAAGTCACGAGTAGTGTGAAATGAAAGAGAGTAGTTGAGCTAAGAAGACCGCTAGGTTTTTCGTAGCGTGATTAGTGAGAGTTTTAGGATCGGGAGCTAGTGTCTTGCGGCGTTGGGTCGGGTTGAAGCGTTGGGTCAACCCGCGCCTGTTTAGTGGTGGGGTCAGTTTGAGGTGGTCCGCCTTGTGGTAAGTCACGAGGTGTTAGGCCCGAGTTTAGTTAACCAGTCTGCGAGTTCGTGGATGCGTTCGACCGATGGTCAGACAATGAGGTCAGCCCGTCTTATCTTTTAGTCAAGCGTGTACTCGGTAGTAAGTTGCGAGTTGTTATATCGAGAAAGGTTGTAAGGCGCAGGGTGCCTACGCACCTTATATGAAAGTGGAGCCAGTTCTGTTTTACATTTGGAAGTTTTACGAGCGGTGTAGGAACTCGGTGAGACTCGAATCGCATTCGCCCTCGGGCGGTGTTTGGATTTGAGGTAGTTGTGGGGATTGTTGTCTCTGCGGGGAGTGTTTAAGCTACCATTTCGGTGTTCGGATGTCGCCTTATGAAGC
This sequence comes from Przewalskia tangutica, assembly GCA_029844215.1. Lineage (NCBI taxonomy): Eukaryota > Viridiplantae > Streptophyta > Magnoliopsida > Solanales > Solanaceae > Przewalskia > Przewalskia tangutica. The sequence continues at coordinate 38,655,129 of CM056732.1, read as the reverse complement.
CTTGTAGGGCGGAAGTGTAAGTTCTTGGTCGATTGGTTCGATGTTGGCAAGGTTCGGATAGTTGGTTCGAGCTTGTTCCGTGATGTGGATAGGTGAAGCTTGTCTAGAAGAGGTTATTGGCAGCTCGAGAAATCGTGCGGATAATCGGCGGCGCTTAGAGTTCGAGTTGTGGTCGGTCCTTGAAGGTACCACCGGATAGGGTGTGACGAGTTTTGAAGGCGGCGATATGATAATGTGGTAAGTTATGAGAAAGAGTTCGAGTGTACGAGAAGGGTACGACGCGTAAGGGAAGAAGCGAGAATGTTTTGCGAGCATAAGTGTGATCATTTCGTTTGTAAAGAAAGGGGTGCTAAGGGAGTATATTTTAGACCTTGAGTAGGAGCTTTTGTGATGTTAGAGGTGTTTCCTCGTGGGCTTGGAGGTAAGTATTTGCGCAGGTGTTTCTGTGGCCAGGGGTGGCAGGATTGTTCTCGTAATTATAGTAGTGAAGACTATACTGGCGCATGGTTGTTTTGAGACTTAGAAGGAACATTCGGGACGAATGTTTCTAAGGAGGGGAGAATGTTATACCACATATTTCCAGAGTATGTACGTAAGGACTACGTAGAAAAGTTTGGGCTTTAAGTAGGCTTGGCCGATTATTTTTGTGCACAACACCCGGTTAGAGTCGTTTTTCGACGAAACGTTTTACATAACTTTCGAAGGGAAAAATACGGCTATTTAATTTTTAATTTTTTCGGCTTTTTAGAGAGACGAAACAATTTGGGCCAACCAGAGGGCGACAACGGCACCTCCGTTGGTGGATGTTGGGCGGTCAAGGTGGACGCATTGGTTGGCTTTTTGTCAAGATGTTGGTAGGATATTTTGTGTAGTAGATAGAATGGACACTTGCCTAAATCCTCACCCTACACTTGCCTTGCACTTGGCATCATCTTGGCCATTGGTTGGCCTTTACTTGACCTATAAATACCCCCCCTTTTGAAGACTTATTCATCTAAATAAATTCCAAGTCTTGAAAACCTCCTCCTCCTTGTTGGTTTCGTCCCCCCTTCGAGAAGGCCTTGGCCGGTGTACCCCCTCCTGGGGCCTTGGCCGAGGTACCCCTCCTAGTGGTATGGCCATGGGGTACCCCCCCCTACCTTGAGTTGTTTTCGTAAATACACCCCCACCTTGGTAGAAATACTCTCCTAGTATTGTTATAATGCCCAAATACCTTGGCCCAAATACCTTGTAGTATTCCCAAGGTTACCTCTATACGAAAATCCCAGAAATACTATTATACTTCCCGTCAGTCACAAAAACGAAACCCTAAGGAAAATCTCCATAGTTAGTTGGAGTATTAAGTAGAAGTTTGTTAGAACTTCTAAGGGTGGTTTGGAGCGGGTTGGAGCGCACGGAGTTGGAGCTAAACGTTGCTCAGGAGCGACATTAAACTTGGATAATTTTGGGCGTATCGAGGTTAATATCTTGTCCCCCTATTGTAATTGGAAATTACATGTTGTAGGAATATATAGTTGAAGTATACTATATATAGAACTGAACATAGTTTTGCGGCAATGTCTTTGGACTTAAGCCTGAATTTAAAGAAAAGAACTGAACTGTAATTACGTAGGACTGTATTACAGTAGACTTGTGTAGCATTACTGTGTAGTAGAGTTGTACACGTCCGGTTAGACGTATAACCCCCGGTTGGCTTAGTAGCGGCCTCGATAGAGGAGTTTCTGCGGTTGCGGGGAGGTCTTTCAATTTTTACGTAGAATATTATACGTTAAGATCTAGATGTTAATAAGCGCCTTGTGGCCTTATAGGTTGAAGTACTATGTGTGGCGCGATCTACTTGGCTTAAGGAGTAGCCGACGGTTTGAGGTACTTGGAGCGTTTTGCTATTAGTCGATAATCGTCGCGAGGTATATGAACCTCTTCTATCTTTTCTAGCATGATATGTGTATAACTATGTAAATGCGGTAGACGTACATGTGTTAAATGTATTTGATTGGTTTAAAACATAAAGTGTTATAACGGCTTTATGGGAAGTTGGTTATAACAGCTTTATGTAGGTAAGAAAATGCTTTGTGGTTTTAAAAAAAAAACTTAAGAGTTATAATAGCTTTATGGGAAGTTAGGTATAACGGCTTAAGAGAGATTAAATGAATGATTTATTGATTTTAAAAGTTAAGAGACTTGATCTTAAAAGATAAGAGACTTGACTTAAATGAATTAATATGAATTCTGTGTGAAACCTCATTCGTGAGTAATGAGTACTTGGTTTTTAAAAGGAATAATGTTTTATTGATTTCGGAAATCAGAATGAGTATCGACAAACCACTGCAGCGTTAATAAAGGGAAATGTTTTGATTAATGAAGTATTATTAAAACCGATAGAAACCTCATCTGCATGAAGCTAAGATGAGACAAAATGATATTACATTTCCTAGATCATGGTTAATAAGATTGATTATGAACAAGAATAACCTACTCACATATAAGGCATATGTTTCTCAGTTGTTTAAAGAGAATTATATTCTTAATGAATAAGACTATGAACTCTGAAACCTTTCTAAAATAAGAAACGTGAACATTTGAAATTAGGCAAACTTGAACGTTTGGAAAATAATGTTGTTACTTGATTTTACAAAGGGAAGTGTTTTGTTTACTTAAAAGATACCACTCTATTTTATACTACGGGTATTGTGTGACTTACGTGAAAGAAGCGGACTTTTAAAGAGTTAATGTATGAAGTACTTTGGGGATAGATACGAACTTGTTAGCATAAAGTACCTTGTGTGAATAACTTGATTGTGTTGGTTTGTGATAACATTGTAATACTTTCTTGTTGATTTGATAAGTAAACATGTTAGGATGCTACGTGTGTTAGTATCTTGTGATTGTTATGTAAGGGGATCATTCTTGTTGTGCTTACGTTGTTAAACGTTAAGCGGTTGTCTTGTTATTGTATCACATACCCCTCGACTTATTATACCGGGCTTGCCACCGCTTGACGCGGTCTATACGGCTATGCGGTCTATGAGACTATGCGGGCAGCGGTATGCTCCGTGATTGATCATTCGGTGTTTAGCCCGATCACGGATGCCCTATCACGGTCTTCGAGGGACTATGCGGTCTTTGAGGACTATGCGAGCTGCGAAGTCCAGCGGATCTGGGGTTAAGCGCCTCCGATGCGGGGTATACCTCGGTGATGCAGGACCGTGATTCGAGGAATACCTCACGCAGTTCATGGGTGACTATGCGGCTGCGGTAAGTTCGAGGATAGACGCGCGCGGTGATCTGCGGGCGAGTGGCGGCCGATCATGTAGTGCGGTCTAGAAAGACCTCGTGATACGCTTTATGGCATTTTTGGTGCGTGGGTCTTAGTAGTCGGCTATGCCTTCGTACTTACCGTGCATTTCTATTGTGATGGCTTTGAGGCGTGAGTCCCGATTTGACATACCGCTTATTTATTGTGGTAGTTTGGTTATCATACATGTCTCCGCTTTATATAGACTACTATGATTTCATTTACTGATTTATTTTCATTTCACATACTGGCACTGTTATCGACCTCCTTGAGGCTGCGTTCATCCGCAGTAAAGGTACACGATCGTTGATCCTCGCTCTTAGGTCACAGTTGACGTTTGGGAAAGCTCCGTTTCTCGGAGGCTTATCTTCGTATAGTCCCTTGTTGTTGTAGGTGCTTACATTCGGGTATGACGGGGCCCCGTCGTTGTTATCATATCATTCGTAGAGGTGCAGTAGTCTTTGTTGTGGCGGGGTTGTAATGGGATGTAATCGCTCAAATTGTTATTTATATACTGAAGGTAACCGTTTTTGGTTAGCCTGTCTTCTTATTTCACTGTCTTATTGCATTGGCTTCATGTTATTGTTTTATGTTCCGCTGATTTTCTCTGATGTATGACTACTTGGGTGCCCGGGTAAGACACCAGTCACGGTCCCCGGAACGGGTCGTGACAAGACTTATACTTTCAAATCAAGTTACATAACTTTTAAAATACTTCAAGTCTCTTAACTTTAGAAATCAAGTTTCTTAACTTAGAATTTAAAATCTCTTATCTTTAGAATATCAAGAAATCCATGCTTTCCAAATCAAGTATTCTATACATTTAAATCAAGTCATTTCTTCCTTTAGAAATCAAGTCCCATAACTTGAAAAATAAAGTTTCTTAACCTTTTAAGAATTCAAGGTTCATAGTCTTAAAAACTTCATACGTAAACTCTTTTAAATTAAGTAACATATACTTTGGTGCGTTGTGAATAAGTTATACTTATTTATAAAGATCTTATTCAAGTAGCCATGATCTAGAAAATGTAATACAATTTTGTCTTATCTTAGTTTCTATGCAGATGGAGAATTCTACTCATTTTAATATAATCAATTGTCATTATATTTTTCTTTATTAACGCTGCAATGGCTTGTTCGATACTTATTCTCATTCGTGCCGTAAAATTAGCCAAGTCAACTTGGCTCCAAATACCTCCTACGACTCTTACCAACATCCCCCATAAGACTTGGTAAGAACTTAGGATAACCTAGACATAACCTTTACATAGAGTAAATCACATACAAACCTCTTAACTTCTAAGAGTAGAAGGGAACATGAAATAATACCACATGTATATTCCATACATAGAATCATGCCAAAGGAAGGGAGAGGTTCACATACCTCGCGACGATTATCGACAAATAGCAAAATGCTCCAAAGTACTTCAACCTTGATAGCTATTCCATCCTTCAAGTAGAATACGCTATACTTAGTACTTCAACCTATAATGGCCATAATACGTCCATTAACCCCTAGCTTCGAACGTAGAATATTCTAAGTGCAAAGTCACTAAATTCTACGGAAAATCGGACAGCACTTCCTTTGTTTCTACATACATTGCCACCTTTTTCAAGGCCGAATTCACTAACCAAACACGCCACATTTAAGGCTCAACAATGTAGTTAACAATAGGGGATTACACGCTAACGAGGATGTGTAAAATTCCGCCACAATTGATACTGAAACTAGTTCCATATTTAAAGCCATTATCGGCTAAACATATATAACAACACAAAGTCCTTTTCCAATTCTTTTAATCCAAATTCTTAGGTCTAACATGTTATATAGTCATAAACAACTTCAACAACTATAATTCCTTCTTTATATAACATGTGACGACTTAAACTAATAATCAACTTGAATTGTAATCTTAAGGGTTAAACATGCTAGTTTTCGGATTAGGGTTCCAATAGCCAATACACTTATCAAACTTCATACTAAATACATCATGCTTGCTAATATCTATAACTACAATGATAAGTAATCTTTAATTGCTAAAACGACAAGATTTATACCTTTACAAGCCCTTAAAATTTCCAAGATTCAAAGTCGCTCCTTAGAAATTCTTAGCTCCTTTTCTTATGTTCCAATCCGCTCCAAGCACTCCTTAGAAGCTCATGAAGAACTCCTCTTCAAGTTCCATCTTCAAAGTTGAAGAACATCTTAGGTTTTCGCCTTGCGACTAACGTAAAAACGTCGTTTTTCCGAAATATTTCTATTGAGATATCCTTACAATACCCTTAGGGACCTTGGGTTAAAGTCTTGTGAATTATGGACAACAATTGAAATTTCTTTTGTGGGAAAAAGCTCATTGCCGTGAGCTTCACTAAGCTAGCTCAAAGTTTCTTGAAAATTTTCTAAGTTTGAAGACTTGTCTTGCACTAGTGTGTATATATAATACAATGTAGGGTCTAGATTATAACACTTGTTAGGGTTGGATGGAAGAGATCAAGCCAAGTGGCCCTTGGACTTAGTCAACAATGTCAAGCTCTTTAATTAGCAAGACTTGGTCATCTTAACATTGGCCAAAAGACCATTTTGCCCTTGCATTAATTTCGACCAAGCCATGTGGGGAGGTGCCATGTGTCGCCCTCCCATTCGTCCATAAAATTCCGTAACCCTCGTGGCCCCCACAAAACGTAAAATTCCTCGGGTGGGCCCCACATGACCAAATCCGTAAAAATAAATTTCCATAATGATAATAAGTTCCATACTCTTCAAATAATGCATTTTGAGAATCCAATTATCCTCAACGAACATTTTTCCTTTCCGACGTTCGGAAGATTTTCCGTCGGAAAAACAATTCTTCCTTTCGTACCAATTTCAAGTCTTGCGTTCCTTACGTACATTCTCTTAAACATGTCCTGGACTTACGGAGTGTAACACCATACCTGGCTGAAGGGCCACCCCCAAGCATGCAGTAATCATATGACGGTCTAGCCCCATCACATAGCGATGAACTCTGTCTGCCATGTCAGCTACAATGGTGAGCGCATACCTGGCCAATGAGTCAAACTCCAGGCTGTACTCTCTGATAGTCCTCTCATTCTGCCTCAAGGTCAAGAATCTATCCACGCGGGCTCTCCTCATCTCAGGAGGCAAAAAGTGATCCAGGAAGACCTCTGTGAACTCCTCCCAAACAGCTGGAAGAGCACCCTCACCTCTAGACAGCCTCATGACTCAAACAGTTGGTATAATATCACGAACCAGAAGAGGCTAGCATAATCGATCTGTCTCCGAGGCCCTAAGCACTGCATAGTCCACTCAGAATCGCCGAATAAACTCCTGAGGATCCTCCTCAGACCTCGAACCATAGAACTCGGGTGGATGACAACCCAGAAAATCCCGAATCCGCAAACTGTCGGCTCTAGGGTTAGCTACCTGCTCCTGTCGGCGCTGCCCTGCTACTATGCTGGTCAATAACCGGACCGCTCCCGTAATCTCTATACTAAGCCTGGGTGGAATCGAGGCTCAGTGCGGAACCTCTGGAGCTACTGCCGCTCTCGGCTCCTCTAATATTGCCGGCGTGGCTGAACTCGCCGACCCGCATACAACCTCAGGCATAGTCTGTGCCTGAGTCCTAGTAACCCTTTGCGTACCGCTAGCAGCTCTTGTTGCTGCCTTGCCCTTCTGGGCCCTGGTCGCCTTCCGTGGAGGCATAACTGATACATAAGAATAGGTCAGAGAGGATTCAACCTAATAAGACAGCTCTACTGCACGATCTCAGAGAGAGAAGAATGGAAACCAATCCTAAATATCCTGCGACTTGCGATTATAGATGTGGTGCACAACACACCGATAATCAAGACTCTACTAGACACGGTCAGACACTTTCCGAGGACTAATCGCTGCGATACTACTTTTGTCACGACCCGACCGGCCGCGATCGTGCCCTACTCCGGCACCCTTTCGTATACATCGAGAATAGCAATGAACATACACAACACATAAACATGTTTAGACAATAAACATCACAAGCTAGCCGATAAGGCCGCCTTCCATAAAATATACATAACCGAAAGTAAAATGAAGATAACTCTGTTTACAGCCCAAACCACAAATGTGACTACAGACCTCTAGGAATAACAACTGTGGCGGGACAGGGCCCCGCCATACCCCTGAATATACATAATATCTACAACATCATGGAAAATCGTACCAAAAAGATAAGCCTCCGGAGAAATGGAGCTTTTGGCACCTGATCAGTGATCCTAAGAATGAGGATCCACCACCGCTACCCCTACCGCGATTTAACGCAGCCCCGAGAAGGGTCAGACACACATGTACTAAGTATGCGAAACAGGAAAAATACTGTAAATACATCATAAGTCTAAAACAATGCCTAAGACATGTAAGATAATCAAATTACAGTACACTGTGCCTTACTAACAATGAGAGTAACAAGTATAAACTTTACTACATAAAAATAGGAGGCTCATGATCAAAGTAGGGTCACCCGCCCGTAGTATCAATAAGCAATCCTACTCCTGGGACTATTTCACCCGCATAGGTCCTACGGACCCGCAATGGAGCGATACGCTCCGCATGAGACTATTTCACCCGCTTGGGCCCGGTGGACCCGCAATGAGTACAAACGCTGCACTCGTATCATGGGTAGAAAATCCATGGAATTAGTAGTAACCCGGGGCTTTCCCCCGTAAGAATAACATGAACTAGCGCAACCGGCTATCATACATAACATAAGCGCTACCGGCTTATCATAACATAAGCAAGTTAAGAAATCCTCTAACTTCTTATTAACATTATTAATATATTCTCTCATTTTAGTTTACTTAAGGCACTAACATGTCATTTAAAAGAAAATCCGGGGATTCAACCTGTTATACCCCGTATTTCCAGAGTATGTACGTAAGGACGTACGTAGAGAATTTGAGACTTAAGTTTAGCTTAGGTTCGAAATTTGGGCACAAGTGCCGAATAGAGTCGTTTTCCGACGAAACGTTTCCACAGCTTACGTTGGGAAAATTCCGGCTATGTCATTTAGTATTTTTGCGAATTTTTCCGAGAGACGAAACATTTTGGACCAACGGGAGGGTGACATGTGTCACCCTCACATTGGAAGCTAGGGGCGGCAACCCTTGGCCGATTTGGTCACGTCTCCTAGGCCAATTGGCTCCTTGTTTTGGCCTTGTTTTGTGGCTTGTTTTGTGGAGTGTTTTGTGGAGTAGGGTTAGGGTGCACTTGGCTTGATCTTGGCCTTACACTTGCCTTGCACATGGCTTGATCTTGGCCATTGGTTGGCCTTTGGTTTTGCTATAAATACCCTCCCTAAGCTTGAAGACTTCATCCATTCCTAAAATCACCAAGTCTTGAAAATCCTCCCTCCCTTTCTTGTGCTCTAGCCGTGAGCTTCCCCCTCCCCCTTTTCGTGAGGCCTAGTGGCCGAGAGGGTACTACCCCCCCCCCTAGTGGCCTTGTGGCCGAGAGCATACCCCCCCCACTTTGGAGTGTTCTCGTGAGGTACCCCTGGTAGAAAGTTGTCTTCCAAGTATTGTTATAATGCCCAAAATACCTTGGCCTTATACCTTGTTGTATTCCAAAAGTTACTCTATACGTAGAGCCCGAAATACTACCTTTTTGTCTCAAACCGAAACCTCAAGGAAAACCTTCATAGTCGGTTGAAGTGTTAAGTGAAGTTGTTGGGAACTTCTAGGGTTGTTTGGAGCGGGTTGGAGCGCCCGGAGTTGGAGCTAAACGTTGCTCAGGAGCGACTTATATACTTGGATAATTTTGGGCTTATCGAGGTAAATATTCTTGACCTTCTTTGTAATAAGAGTTTGCATACTGTTGAAGTATAAGAATTAAGTATAAGTATATACCAGGAAGGTATATAAGAAGGGAATTGAATCAGACTTACATAGATTGTATTCTGATGAGACTTGTAAAAATTGGGTAGGGAAGTCTTTGCCCGATTCTGCAGTAATAGTCTAGTCTTTGATAGACTGGTATAACCTGTATAGGTTGAACGTGCTACTTGAAAGGTGGGCAAGGCTAGCCGGATTATAGCCGTGGAGCGTTTTGCTTATAGTCGACAATCGTCGCGAGGTATGTGATTCTTCCTATACTCTTGAGCATGATATTTTAAAAGAAGATATATATAGTACGGCAATGTCTTTTGACTTAAGCCTGAATAATATATAGTACGGTAGACGTACGTGTGCTAATTGAACGTAGTTGTACGGCAATGTCTGTTGACTTAAGCCTGAATAATAAGAACCTTGAATGTATGTCAAAAGAGTTAAGAAACCATTTTTTAAAGAGGAGTAACACTTGGTTTTAAAGGTTTTAAAAAGAGTTATACTAGCTTTATGGGGAGTTAGGTATAATGTCTTAAGAGAGGTAAAGAAAATGGTTTACTGATGTTAGAAGTTAAGAGACTTGATCTTATAAGATAAGAGACTTAACTTATTTGTTTTAATGTGAATGTTTGTGTGAAACCTCATTCGTGAGTAATGAGTACTTGGTTTTATTTAAAGGGAATGATGTTTTACTGATTTCGGAAATCAGAATGTGTATCGACAAACCACTGCAGCGTTAATAAAGGAAAATTTATTGAATAATGATGTATTGTATTAAAACCAGTAGAAATCTCCATCTGCATAGAAGTTAAGATGAGACAAAATGATATTACATTTTCTAGATCATGGCTGCTGTAATAAGATTGTTATAAACAAGAATAAACTACTCACATATATGGCATATGTTACTCAAATGTTTTAAAAGAGATTTAGACTATGAGTTATGAAACCTTTCTAAAATAAGTGACTTAAGCATTTGAAATTAGGCAAACTTGAACGTTTGGAAAATAATGTTGTTACTTGATTTTACAAAAGGGGAAGTATTTTGTTTACTTAATAAGATAGTCACTATTTTAATACTACGGGTATTGTGTGACTTATGTGAAAGAAACGGATCTTTTAAAGGGTTTAACGTAAGTAGTACTTTAGGGTTAAAACCCGAACTTTGGCATAAAATGAAAGTACTTTGAGTTGTGTGAAAACTTGCCTATGCTTGTTGTTGTGGAACTTGCCTATGCTTGTTATTGTGAAACTTGCCTATGCTTGTTGTTGTGAAACTTGCCTATGCTTGTGATGATAGCCTTTGTTGTGCAAAGTGTGGTGTTTCTGTGTTACCGCGTCTCTCGATAGAGGCCTGACTTATTGAGAACTTACTCGACGCGGCCGCGCGACGAGAATTCCACGTATGTTTCCATTTTGATTTGCCTTGTTGATGTTACATGGACATGTCTACACCGCAGACTCGGCACGTGGCTACGCGCAGGTTGATCACCCAAGATATTGTTGTTGATGCCACGGACGGTTCACACCGATGCACTCGGGGCACGTGGCTACGCGGCGGTTGATCACCCAAAGATATGTTGTTGATGTCACATGGACGGCTCTACACCGATGCAGACCGGCATGTGGCCGTGGGCATTGGTATTATTGTTGCATCATGGACATGCCTACACCGATGCGACTCCGGCACGCGCCACGACGAACATGATTGATGTTGTGGGCGAGACCCATAGTTATATTTGAGTGATGACTTGAGGCGTGAGTCCCCGATCGACATGATCGCTTTATGTTGTGAATCGTAGTTTGGTTATCATACATGTCTCCCGCTTTATATAGACTAGTATGATTTCATTTACTGATTTTACGCTTTCACATACTTGGTACTGTTATCGACCTCCTTCGGGGCCGCGTCACGCCGCGTAGAGGTACATCGATCGTGGATCCCCGCCATGGATCAGCCAATTGGGAAGCTCCGTTTCTCGGAGGCTTATCTTTTGTATGTGTTCCCGAGTTGTAGGTTCTGTACATATCTGTGGTATGGCGGGCCCCGTCCCGTCATAGTCATCAGAAATCTTAAGGTCCGTAGTAATCGCTGTGTGGCGGGGTTGTAAAAGGATTAAATCGTTTCGGGTTTTATGTATATACCGACAAGAATCGCTTTGGTTGGCCTGTTTACTTATCACATCTCTTGATCCATGTCTATTTGCATGTCTAAGTTTTTATTTCCGCTGGTTTTTCTCTGATGTTGTATCACTAGGGTGCCCGGGGTAAGGCACCAGTAACGGGCCCGGGTTCGGGTCGTTACACAACCCAAAGTACTACGTACTTCTACCCTTTTAAAAATGACTCCTTTTCATATAAAACTTCCAAGATACTAATAACCGTAGTATCAAGTCACAACTACTTTTCAAGACAAGTCACATTACTTTTTAGAAATATAATAGGCTTCTAAATCAAGTGACTTCTTTTCCTTTAAAACCCTAGGCAATTGATGCCTTAAAATCAATTTGTCTTTCATTAATTCAAGTCATTTATCCTTACTTATTGTTACACCCCGTAACTCCATGACATGTTTAAGATAATGTACGTAAGGAACTCAAGACTTGAAATTGGTACGAAAGGAAGAATTGTTTTTCCGACGGAAAATCTTCCGAACGTCGGAAAGGAGAAATGTTCGTTGAGGAGAATTGGATTCTCAAAATGCATTAATTGAAGAAGTATGGAACTTATTATCATTATGGAAATTTATTTTTACGGATTTGGTCACGTGGGGCCCACCCGAGGAATTTTACGTTTTGTGGGGCCCACGAGGGTTACGGAATTTTATGGACGAATGAGAGGGCAACACGTGGCACCCCCACATGGTGTTGGATGAAATTTGCAAGGTTAAAGTGGTCATTGACCATTGAAGAAGATTAGTCTTGCTAGCATGATATTATTGACCAAAGTCAACTTGCCACTTGTGTATGATCCAAGTGCTTTTCATCCTAGCCACCCATATGTGAATATCTTGACCCTCCATTGTTTTATATATACCCATCTAGTGCAAGACTAGCTCTTAAACACTTATAATTTTTTTTTACACATTTTGTTCTCCAAGAGGGAGCTCACGGGTTTGGTCAAAATCCCACACAAAATTTTTGTAATTTTGGTTCATAATTCACAAGACTTTAACCCAAGGTCCCTAAGGGTATTGTAAGGATATCTCAATAGAAAGATCCCGGAAAAACCGCATTTTTACGTTAGTCGCAAGGCGAAAACCCAAGGTGTTCTTCAACTTTGAAGTTGGAAATAGAAGAAAAGTTTTTCACAAGCTTCTAAGGGTTGCAAATAGCTGATTTGAACGTCAAGAAAAGGAGTTGGAGTTGCTAAGGATCGACTTAGGGTTTTGGATCATTTTGAGCTTAAGGAGGTAATAATCTTCGTCTTGCTATTAAAATTCAAGTTTTCATGTTGTAGTAGTTAGAAATGATCATGTGGATTATATTATGAAGAATGATATATGTTATGGAATATTTGGATGGAATCCGAAAAGTTGCATGATTTAGCCTTTAAGATTGTAATTCAATTTAGTTACTAGTTTAGTCGTCGCATGTTATCTAAAGAATTGATTAAGGTGGTTATAATTGCTAAGTTGTTTATGACTATATAACATGTTAGACCTAAGAAGTTGGATTGAAAAAGAATTGGAAAGTGTCACGACCCGAACCCGGGCCCGTGACTGGTGCCTTACCCCGGGCACCCTAGTGATACAACATCAGAGAAAACCAGCGGAAATAAAAACTTTAAACATATAATTAGATATGGATCAAGATGAACGAAAACAGGCCAACCAAAACGGTTGCCTTTCATATATATACATAGACATTTGAACAGTTACAATCCTTACAACCCTGCCCACAACAAAGGCATGCACTTCTAAGATTTTTATAACAACTATGACGGACAGTGGCCGCCATACCCCTGAATGTACAAGAACCTACAGACTCAGGGTAACATACCAAAAGACAAGCCTCCGAAGGAACGGAGCTTCCCAATACGCTGAAGAGTGATCCTAAACGCGGGGATCGACAAAGATGTACCTCTACTGCAGATGAACGCAAATTTCCGGCGAGGTCGATAACAGTACCAAGTATGTGAAATCAGAAAATATCGTAAATGAAATCATAATAGTCTATAAAGCAGAGATATGTATGATAACCAAATTACGATTCACAACATAGCGCCATGTCAAGTCGTGACTCACGCCTCAAAGTCATCCTCACGCCCGAACTCCTTCCTCACCGCCGGTCTAGGTACAAATCATGTGATACGATAATACGTCTCTACCATCTCATGGACCCGATAGAAACGCGTGGAATACATTCCGCTCATCTCACGAACTCGGTAGTCGGATGGAATACATTCGCTCATCCCATTAACGCGTAGTGAGTGAAATACATTCGGTTCATCCTGAACGGTAGTCGAGTGAAATACATTCCTGCTCATCCCATGAACGCGAGTCGAGTAAAATACATTCCCGTTCATCCCACGAACACGTGGTCGAGTGAAATACATTTCCGTTCATCCATGAACGGTAATGAGTGAAATACATTCGGCTCATCCACGAACCCAGAGTCGAGTGAAATACATTCCTGCTCATCCCACGAACCTAAGAGTCGAGTGAAATACATTCCTGCTCATCCATGAACCGAGTCGAGTGAAATACATTCCTTGCACAACAAGTCTATCATACGCAAACATAGGCAAGTTTTACAACAACAAGCATAAAGCTTTCACAACAACAAGCATAGGCAAGTTATACACAACTCGAGGTACTTTCATTTTATGTCAAAGTCCGGTTTTAACCTAAAGTACTACGTCGTTAAATTCCTTTTAAGAGATCCATTCTTTATAAAAGTCACCCGATACCCGTAGTATAAAAATAGAGTGACTTATATCTTTTAAGTAAAACAACTTTCATACTTTCCTTTTTAAAACCAAATTAAGGCAATACCATGCCTTCTTTTTAGATCAAAAACACTTCTCTTTTTAAAGTCAAGTTACCACATTAAGACCAATGATAAAACCCTTCTTTCGTTTTCATAAAGTCGTTATAACTAACTTCCCATAAAGCTGTTATAACACTTTATGTTTTAAACCAATTTAAGACAAAACAATGCCTTTCTTTTCCCTAAAGTTCCAGTTTGCCTAATTTCAATTACTCAAGTCTCTTTTTAGAAAAGTTTCATAGTTCAATGTCTTAACTTCTTTTAAAACAATTGAGTAACATAGGCCATATGTGTGAGCAGTTTATTCTTGTTTATAACCATTTATTAAAGCAGCCATGATCTAGAAAATGTAATATCATTTTTCTCATCTTAGCTTCTATGCAGATGGAGGTTTTTACTGGTTTTAATAATACTTCATTATTCATTACATTTTCCTTTATTAGCGCTGCAGTGGTTTGTCGATACACATTCTGATTTCCGAAATCAGTAAAACATTATTCCTTTTAAAAAAAATCCAAGTACTCATTACTCACGAATGAGGTTTCACACAAACATCCATATTAAGTCAAGTCTCTTATCTTTTAAGATTAAGTCTCTTAACTTCTAAATCAGTAAACCATTCTTTTTATCACTCTTAAGACGTTATACCTAACTTCCCATAAAGCTAGTATAACTCTTATGTTTTCAAAACCAAGTATTACTCTTCTTTCAAAAAGGTTTCTTAATATTTTTGAAATACATTCAAGGTTCTTATTATTCAGGCTTAAGTCAAAAGACATTGCCGTACAACTACGTTCTGTTAACACACATACGTCTACCGTACTATATATATTTCTTTAAAATATCATGCTCAAGAGTATAGGAAGAATCACATACCTCGCGACGATTATCGACTATAAACAAAACGCTCCACGACTATAACCCGCTAGCCTTGTCCACCTTCTAAGTAGCACATGCTACTTGCGAACATTCAACCAATAAAGGTTATCGACCATCAGAAATACAAAAGTAAGTACGCTTAATCTTCTATCTTAATATTCTTCTCGATGCGATTTCGGTTCAATTCTTTTCTATGAATCTTATATTCATTTCTATACTACTACGATGTAATTTCCAATTACAAAAGAAGAACATAGTATTTACCTCGATGAGCCCAAAATTATCCAAGTTTAATGTCGCTCACGAGCAACGTTAAGCTTTACTCCGCGCGCTCGACCCGCCTCCAAACAACCCTTAGAAGTTCTACGAAACTTCTTCTTAATACTTCAACTCGCTATGAAGATTTCCTTAGGGTTTCGTTTAGGGAAGTATAATAGTATTTCCGGGCTCTACGTATAGAGGTAACTTTGGAAAGTACTACAAGGTATTTGGGCTAAAGTATTTTGGGCATTATAACAATACTTGGAGAAGTATTTTGTCACGACCCGAACCCGGGCCCGTGACTGGTGCCTTACCCCGGGCACCCTAGTGATACAACATCAGAGTAATCAGCGGAACATAAAACACATACATGAAACCAATGTAAGAAGACAGTGAAATAAGAATACAAAGCAACCAAAAACTACACGTGATATATATATAAATAACAACTCTTTCAAATGAATGCTTTAATCCTTTTACAAACCCCGCCACAACAAGATTTCATGCACTTACGAATGATATGATAACAACGACGACAGGTTCGCCATACCCCGAATGTAAGCACCTACAACAACAGGGACTATACGAAGATAAGCCTCCAAGAAACGGAGCTTTCCCAAACGCTGAACCGTGACCCAGGAGCGAGGATCAACGACAGTGTACCTTTACTCGCGCAGATGAACGCAGCCTCAAAGGAGGTCGACAACAAAAATTTAGTATGTGAAAGCAAAATAACATCAGAATGAAATCATAGCGCTCTATATAAAGCAGAGACATGTATGATAAACAAACTACGATTCCTGATAAATAAGCAAATATGTCAAGTCGTGGACTCACGCCTCAAAGTCATCACTCAAATATAACTATGGGTCTCACGCCACAACATCAATCATGCCCGTGGAATACCTTCCTCACCGCCTAGGTTTATGATATAAAAGCACCAAGGAATACACATGAACACCGTGTACCACTGTGTCCTAATAAAACCGCATGTGGTAAGTGCACGAGGCATAGCCGACTACTAAAACCCACGCACTAACAAGGTCATAAATCGATTACATGAGATCTCGTCTGCATCACATGATCAAAGCCGCCACCGCCCGCAGATCTAATGTGCGCGTCAGCCCTCGAACTCCGCACTCCGCGTAGGCCAAACTCATAGGCCCGCATGGTATAACCCCGCATCGAGGGTAGCTTCTCCCCGGCATCCGCCTGGACTCGCACCGTACGGCCACATAGACCGCGTGACCATAAAGCGCCGACACTAACTCGAACTCTCGTAGCTCCGCATAGGCCCGGACCCGCACGAGGTATTCTCGAATCATAGGTCACACAGACGCCCGAAGTCTACCCCAGACGGAGGCGATTAACCTCCTAAACAAGTCGAGGCGAGTGGTACAATACCAACATATCGGTGATAGTGAAACAATTTAAGCGCAATCGAGGGGAAACCCCTTTACACAAACATCACAAGATACTAACACACGTAGCATCCTAGCATGTTTACTTAACAAATCAACAAGAAGTATTACAAGGCTATCACAACCCAACACAATCGAGTTATACACACAAGACACTTTCTACTATATGATTAACAAGATCGGGGTTTTATCCCCAAAGTACTTCATACATTAACTCTTTTAAAAGATACGTTTCTTTCACATAAGTCACACAATACGTAGTATAAAATAGAGTTGATCTTTTAAGTAAACCAAAACACTTACCTTTGTAAAATCAAGTAACAACATTATTTTCCAAACGTCCAAGTTTGCCTAATTTCAAATGTTCACGTTTCTTTTAGAAAGGTTTCGTAGTTCATGGTCTTATTCATTTAAGAATATAATTCTCTTTTAAACAATCTGAGAAACATAAGCCTTATATGTGAGTAGGATATTCTTGTTTATAACAATCTTATTACAAAGAACCATGATCTAGAAATATCATTTTGTCTCATCTTAGCTTCTATGCAGATGGAAGTTTCTCGGTTTTATTAATACTTCATTAATCAAAACATTTCCTTTATTAACGCCGCAGTTGGTTTGTCGATACACATTCGATTTCGAAATCAAGAAACATTATCCCTTTTAAAACCAAGTACTCATTTCTCACGAATGAGGTTTCACACAAAATTCATATAATTCATTTAAGTTAAGTCTCTTATCTTACAAGATCAAGTCTCTTAACTTCTAAAATAAATAAATCATTCGCTTTATCTCTCTTAAGCCATTATACCTAACTTCCCATAAAGCTAGTATAACTCTTTAAGATTTTAAAACCAAGTATTACTCTTCTTTCAAAACAGTTCTTAATTCTTGAACTACTTCAAGATTATTATTATTCGGCTTAAGTCAAAAGACATTGCTACAACCACGTTCAATTAACACGACGCCTACCGTACTACATAGTTATACACATATCATGCTGTAAGAGATAGGAAGAGGTTCATACCTCGCGATTATCGACTATTAGCAAATCGCTCCATGGTATAACCCTAGCACGGTCCACCTTCTCAAGTAGCACATGCTACTCGCAGAACATTCAACCTATACTGAGTTATACAAGTCTATCAAAGTCTAGACTACTCGGTAGAATAAATCTAGATACAAGATCCTACGGAAAATTGGGCAGCCCTTCCTACCCACAAACTTACACAAGTCTCAGTAATACACTCCCACGTAATTACGATTCGATTCTCTTCTTTAAATTGTGCTTAAGTCCAAGGACATTGCCACAAAACTAGGTTCATTTCTATATATAGTATACTTCAACTATATAATCCTACAACATGTAATCTCCAATTACAATGGGACAAGATAATTACCTCGATAAGCCCATAATTATCCAAGTATAAATGTCGATCCTTAGCAACGCTTAGCTCCTACTCGTGCTCCAACCCGCTCCAAACAACCCTTAGAAGTTCTATCGACTTACTTAATACTCCGACCAAACTATGGAGATTTTCCTTGTGGTTTGGTTTGAGACAAAAAGGACATACTGTAGTATTTAAGCTCTACGTATAGAGGTATCTTTGGAATACTACAAGGTATACTGCTAAGAAATTTGGGTATAAGAACAATACTTTTGAGAGTATTTCTACCAAGAGGGGGTATATATATACGAGACAACACCACAAGTGTATACCCTCACCTACTCCCACTGTGGGGTACTCTCGCCGAGGGGAGAACTCGGTCGAGGGCCTCTCAAAAGGGAGGACGAGAACAACAAGAAGGGAGTGGAGGGTTTTCTAAGACTTAGAACATTTTAGGATGAATAAGTCTTCAAAGGGAGGGTATTTATAGTCAAGCAAAGGCCAACCAATGGCCAAGATGATGCAATGCAAGCCAGTGTAAGGTCAAGATTTGGACAAGTATGTGTGGGTCCCACTTTATCAATCAACACACAAAATATCCTACCAACCCCAAGGGTCCAATTCGCTCATTATCACGCCATAGGTCCACTGAGAGGGTGCCAAGTGTCGCCTCTTGTTGGTCCAAAATGTTTCGCCTCTGAAAAATCCGAAAATTAAAAATGACATAGCCGAATTTTCCTACGAAACGTGGAAACGCTTTCAAAAAAACGACTCTAACCGTGTTGTGCACAAAGAATAATTCGCCAAGCCTATTCTCAAGTTCAAATTTTCACGCACGCCCCACGCACATACTCAAAATACGGGGTATAACATTCTCCCCTCCTTAGAAACATTCGTTCCGAATGTTCCTTCTAAGTCTCAAAACAAACGTGCGCCAGTATAGTCTTCACTACTATACTTACGAAATAATCCTGCCACACATGGCCACAGAAACAACTTGCGCAAAATGCTTACATCCACGTCCACGAGGAAACACCTCTAACATCACCACAAACACCACTCTCCGGGGTCTAAAATATACTTCCTTCGCATTTTTTTCTTTACAAAAGAAATGATCACATCTAAGCTCGCCATACATGCTCGCTTCTTCCCTTACGTCTCGTACCCTTCTTGTACACTCGAACTCTTACCACATTTATTCGCTTGGTTCCAAAACTCGGGGTTACTATCTCTAACGTGGTCATCATTAACTGGGAACACTCAGGACCACTTTTGTCACTTTGCCGCGAGGTTCTAGTGTCACTCCGGCGACCCAACAAATGGTACCGGACTGCATGCGATCCCTGAGGTTCTAGTGTCTCTCAGGACGTGCCATACGGAGAGCCACGGTTCGGGTCTGTTCCCGCGTGAGATGCTCTGTCCTCTTTATACGCTCAGCCCCCCGAACATAACAATAAGAAAAAACCGGACGTACTGCCTCCTAAGTCGGACGGCAAAAGCTAACATATAGGCAACCTGGCCTATTCTTCACATGAACCCAAAAAGGCCCAAAGTAACTCGGGCTAAGTTCACTCTGTTTTCCAAAACTCGTGTCACGACCCGAACCCGGGCCCGTGACTGGTGTCTTACCCCGGGCACCCTAGTGATACAACATCAGAGAAAATCAGCGGAAAATAAAAAAACTTAAACATGAAATAAGGTACATGATAAATAAACATGCCAACCAAAAGCAGTTGCTTTCGGTATATATACATAAAAACCCGAGCTTATCCTTTTACAACTCACCTGGCATTACTCAGACCTAAGAGTTTTATACAACGTGACGGGACGTGGCCGCCATACCCGAATGTACAAGAACCTACAACTCGGGTAACATACAAGGATAAGCCTCGAGAAACGGAGCTTCCTAACGCGAATCATGATCCTAAGAGCGAGGTTCAAGAATCGACGTACTTACCTGCTGCATGGCGGCAGCCGAAGGAGGTCGCATAACAGTACCAATTATATGAAATCGAAAAATCAGAATGAAATCATAGCGATTCATATAAAGCGAGAGACATGTATGATAACCAAACTACGATTCACGATAAAAGCGATCATGTAAGTCGTGGACTCACGCCTCGAGACATCACTCAAATATAACTATGGGTCTCACGCCCGCAACATCAATCATGCGTGGAATACCTTCCTCATCGCCGGCGATCTATGATATAACAACACCACGAGTACATGAACACCAAGTGCGTACTAATACTATACAATCAACCACGGGCGATACACGGCAAGTACGGCCGACTACCGGATACCAAGGTCGTGTCACGTGGTGGACGGGGCAAATCGGTGGCTAACTACCGCATACGAGGCGTATCACGAGACTCTGCCACTCAACATCCAAACCACGAAGCTGATACGGGGCAAGTGCGAAAACCGACTACCAGATACCAAGGCCGTGTCACGTAGCTGACCGGGGCAAGTACGAGGGCTAACCACCAGATACCAAGGCCGTATCACGAGACTTCGTCACTAAACTGAACGGGGCAAGTGCGAGGGCTAACTACCGGTGCAAGGCCGAATCACCACGAGGCGGAGCAAGTACGGCCGACCACGGATACCAAGGTCGAATCAAGAAGAAACCTCGTGGAGAGCTAGTCCGTGGAATAACACTATCACGAAACGAACCCTCATCATGGCGCGATACCCGTGGACCATCCATCGAGTCAGTATGCCCATGAACTATCATAATGGAAGCATACCCGTGGGCCACCCATCGTGTCAGTATGTCCAAAATGATCAAGAATAACACGACCGGCCCTCCATCGAGAGACGCGGTAACATAAGAATACAACACTTGCACAACAAGGCTATCACACGCAAACATAGGCAAATTACACACAACTCAAGGTACTTTCATTTTATGACAAGGTCCAGGTTTTAATCCCCAAAGTACTACGTACGTTAAATTCTTTTAGAAGATCCCTTTCTTTTATAAAAGTCCACCGATACCCGTAGTATCAAATAAAGTGATTAACATTTTAATTAAACCACACAACTTCCAGACTTCCCTTTTTAAAACAAATTAAGACAATACCATGCCTTCTTTTTAGACCAAAACACTTCTCCCTTTTAAGTCAAGTTACCATTTTAAAACCAATGATAAAACCATTCTTTGTTTTCTTAAAGTCGTTATAACTAACCTCCCATAAAGCTGTTATAACACTTTATGTTCTAAACCAAAAACTCTTTAATTCCACAAGTCTCTTTTCTTTTAAAACAACAACAAGTATTCTTTTAAAACCCAAATAACTTACTCTTTTCAAAACAAGTAACCTATACTTAAAATCACGTTACTTCTCTTTTTCCGAAAACAAGTCGTTATAAGTCAAGTCTCTTATCTTCAAGATCAAGTCTCTTAACTTTCAAAATCAAGTCGTTTATAAGTCAAGTCTCTTATCTTCAAGATCAAGTCTCTTAACTTTCAAAATCAAGTCGTTTATAAGTCAAGTCTCTTATCTTCAAGATCAAGTCTCTTAACTTTCTACAATCAATAAACCATTCTTCTACCTACATAAAGTCGTTATAACTAACTTCCCATAAAAGCTATTATAACACCCTATGTTTTAAACCAACCAAATCACTTAGCACATGTACGTCTATCGTACTACATAGTTCACAACAATCATGCTAGAAAAGATAGGAAGAGGTTCACATACCTCGCGACGATTATCGACTATTTGCAATACGCTCCACCGTACTGTAACCCTGCTAGCCTTTTCCACTCTTCAAGTAGAATACGCTACTCGTAGTACTTCCACCTATATAGGCCACAAACGTCTATTAACTTCTAAACACACAGTTCCATATTCTACAGAAAATTCGGCGCCTCCCCGCGGCCGCGTAAATCTCCTCTCTTCCGAGGCCGCCACCAAGCCAACTGCGGGGTTATACGCCTAACCGACGTACACAATTTTACTTCACAAAGAATACTACAAGTCATCAGAATACAATTCTATGTAAGTCTGATTCAATTCTTATCTTAAACATTACGTATATAGTATACTCAACTATATATTACTACAACATGTAATTCCCAATTACAATAGGGACAAGATTATTTACCTCGATAAGCCCAAAATTATCCAAGTTTAAATGTTGATCCCGAGCAACGTTTAGCTCAACTCAGGCGCTCAACCCGCTCCCAACAACCCTTAGAAGTTCTACGCCTTCTACTTAATACTTCAACTCGTATGAAGATTTTCCTTAGGGTTTCGGTTTGAGACAAAAAGGACATAAGGTAGTATTTTCGGGCTCTACGTATAGAGGTAACTTTTGGAATACTACAAGGTATAAGGCTAAGGTATTTTTGGTATAGTAACAATACTTGGAGAATACTTTCTACCAAGGGGGGGGGGTACTTTACGAGAACAACCAAGGCAAGGGGGGGTGTATCCTCGCCAACACCACTGGGAGTGGTACCCTCTACCACAAGGCCTCCTGAGGGGAGGAGGCTAGGGCGAGAACTACTAGAAGAGGGGGGGAAGGGTTTTCAAGACTTAGGAAAGTTTGTGGATGAAGAAGTCTTCAACAAGGGAGGGGTATTTATAGGGAAACCAAGGGCCATGATCAAGCCAAGTGCAAGGCAAGTGTAAGGACAAGATCAAGCCAAGTGCACCCTAACCCTACTCCACAAAACAAGGCACAAAACAAGGCCTAATTTCATGCCCATCGTCCAAGGGGGGACGCCCACTATTGCCGTCCACTTGAGGGTGACAAGTGTCACCCTCTCGTTGGCCCAAAAAAATTCCGTCGCTCGGAAAAATCAGCAAAAATTATAATTGACATAGCCGGAATTTTCCCTTCGCAAGTTCTGCAAAACGTTTCGTCGAAAAACGACTCTTTACGGGAGTTGTGCACAAAATTTCGAAACTTGCCTAACTTTAAGGCTCCAACTTCTCTACGTACGCCCACACGTACATACTCTGGAAATACGGGGTATAACATTATCCCCTCCTTAGAAACATTCGTCCCGAATGTTCCTTCTCAAGACGGATAACGATGCGGTTCTTGCTTAAACAAGTTGCCAATGCCACACATGGCCACAAGCTAACACACGCTCCAATACTCAACCCAAGTCAACGAGGAATCACTCCTACATCACAAAAGCTTCCACCCTGGTCTAAAGGATACTCCCTTCGCCATTTCACTTCATAACAAAATGATCTCTTTATTCTGCTAACCCACGTTCATTTCTTTCTTTACTCGTCGTACTCTGCTCGAACACTTGAATTCTCCCAGTATACGTACCATACTTCAGTCATTACTTCAGTTCCCAAAATTTCTGGAGCCACTACCTCCAAACTTAGTCATCTTACTAGCCTCGATCTTCTTTAAGGCCATTCCCGGCCTTCACGATCCGCTTCTGGTCGAACATATCCACGAACTCATACGATGGTCATTTAAACTTGAGCCTAGCACCCTTGTGACCCTACCACCTGGCGGGACCACCTGAATCGACCCCAGCATCCCACTCACGGGTTGACCCGCAACACGCCCTCAACCCGACCCTCCGTCGCGCCAACTCTTGCCCCTCGCTACGGAACAATCTTACTAATCCACATCATGAAAGCTACCACTTTCATTTTACACCACTCACGGAATCATTCCACAATACATTACGCAAACCAAGTATTTCGACAAAGACTAACCGTAAAATCTTTTATTCAAGCCGGCCTTACATCTAAGGTCTCAACGTGTAATACTCTAAGGTTCATACCTTCGACCCACACTTATTCTTTCAACTATCCATGTCTCTAAACCACGATACACAAAGATATCCGTACATAGACACAACATATAATCATCGTATCACGCATGCAAAACTCTGAGGTTAAGGATATACTGAAAAGATAGGCGGTTCAAAGGACCGCTATCGAGAACTTTCACCGCGACCTCTGCGCTCCGGTGTATGAACATCCCGCCTAGCTACGGGAAGGTGAACCCGCAATCGATCTCAGTGAGCGTGCTATCCTACCAGCATACTGCCTGACGGATCTCGCCAAATGGCCCTGCTGGGCCGCAGAATAACAATCTCTCAAATTAGTACGACACTCTCCCTTATGAAGCTTCCCACAACGCCACACTGAGACATGCGACTCATCCGGCGAGCACTTACTCCCCGAAAATGAAACAGGAGCCCCGACCTGCTCTGAATATCCCGGCGTCCCGGCGTTGTGGAGACCACTGCGACCGGCGGAGGTACATAACTAGTCACGGGATGCGGTCCGCTCGAAAGTTATCAAAGGACCGCTGCTCGCCCTTCGTTGATCTCGTCATTCCGTCGACTCTACGCCTCACACCCAAGTGCATAAGCTGCATGCGGGCAATGTCCATGCCCGATCAAGAGCTACACCAACAAGCTCGCCAAGTAGTCATCGAGCCCGGTGGCGTGGCGCACTCGTCCTCCATATCGCTACTAACGCGGACATACCGAGCCAATGAGTCGAACTCACATTGTACTCAATCGTGACGCCCGCCTCGCCAACACCAAAAATCTGTCGGCCCGAGCCCTCCTTGCCTGTGGAGGCAAGAAATGTGCAAGAAATGCCTCTGAGAACTCGTTCCATACGGCTGGAAGTGCATGATCTCCCCGAGACAGCTCCCATGAATCAAACCACGATCACAAAGATCACGCGACGCGAACCTAAGACCACCGACTCGGTCTCGAAGCTCATCACTCTCGCGATCCAGAATCGCTTGATGAACTCGCGGATCATCCTCGTGCTCGACCAGAACTCAAGCGGCTCTGACTGGAAAGTCCGTAGCCTCAAACTATCCGATCTCGGGTGAACCACGGTGCCATCGAACTGCGTCCACTTATCTCGTGTCGCCACGATCCCGGCGATGGCGAATCGCCATCTCTTTGTAACCCATTCTCCCGCTCCGCCGTGGACCGAGGCTCGTGTATCGTGGTCTCAGCCATCGCTGCGCTTCTAAACTCAATCGGGTCAAGGGCCGCAAAACTCGCCGTCAAGCACAATCTCAGTGATCGACTGCTCGCGCTCGCATTTCTCTCAGATCTCACTAGCGGCTCCTCGATCGTCTTGCCCATCCGCCCGGCCGCTGCGCGAGGCATAATCGTAAAAACGAGATATGTCGGAGGGTCCAACTTACAACACAACTCTAAGGCACGATCTCGTAATGAGAAGAGAAACCAATCTAAATGTCTGTGACCTCACATTATAGATGTGGTGCACAACACACCGATAATCAAGACTCTACTAGACATGGTCTGTAGACACTTTCCGAGGATTAACTGCTCTGATACCACTTTTGTCACGACCCGAACCCGGGCCCGTGACTGGTGTCTTACCCCGGGCACCCTAGTGATACAACATCAGAGAAAATCAGCGGAAAATAAAAAAACTTAAACATGAAATAAGGTACATGATAAATAAACATGCCAACCAAAACAGTTGCCTTCAGTATATATACATAAAAACCCGAACAGTTATCCTTTTTACAACTCTGCCCACAACAGTACTACAGACCTCTAAGAGTTTTTATACAACGTGACGGGACAGGGCCCCGCCATACCCCTGAATGTACAAGAACCTACAACTCAGGGTAACATACCAAGGATAAGCCTCCGGAGAAACGGAGCTTCCCAACGCTGAATCGATCCAAGAGCGAGGTTCAAGAACCGACGTACTTCTACCGCAGATGAAAGCGGCCCCGAAGGAGGTCGATAACAGTACCAATTATATGAATCAAAAATATCAGAAATGAAATCATAGCAGTCTATATAAAGCAGGAGACATGTATGATAACCAAACTACAGTTCACGATAAAAAGCAGTCATGTAAGTCAGGGACTCACGCCCTCAGAGACATCACTCAAATATAACTATGGGTCTCACGCCCGCAACATCAATCATGCCCGTGGAATACCTTCCTCACTGCCGGCAGTCTATGATATAACAACACCACAGAGTACACATGAACACCAAGTCCAGACTAACAATACTATACAATCAACCACGAGTCGACACGGCAAGTACGAAGCCGACTACCGATACTGGTCGCGTGTCACGAATGATCGGCAAAGACGGTGGCTAACTACCGATACCAAGGCGTATCACGAGACTCGCCACTCAACATCCAAACCACGGCGATACGGCAAGTGCGAAACCGACTACTGTGATACCGCGCCGTGGTCACGAGCCGACGGGCAAGTACGAGGGCTAACCACCAGATACCAAGGTCGTATCACGAGACTTCGTCACTAAACTGAACGGCAAGCGCGAGGGCTAACTACAGTGCAAGGCCGAATCACCACGAGATCGGCAAGTCGAAGCCACCACCGGATACCGCGCCGAATCGAAGAAACCTCATGGAGAGCTAGTCCATGGAATAACACTATCACAGGGAAACGAACCCTCATCATGGCCGCATACCCGTGGACCATCCATCGAGTCAGTATGCCCATGAACTATCATAATGGAAGCATACCCGTGGGCCACCCATCGTGTCAGTATGTCCAAAATGATCAAGAATAACACGACCGACCCTCCATCGAGAGACGCGGTAACATAAGAATACAACACTTGCACAACAAGGCTATCACACGCAAACATAGGCAAATTACACACAACTCAAGGTACTTTCATTTTATGACAAGGTCCAGGTTTTAATCCCCAAAGTACTACGTACGTTAAATTCTTTTAGAAGATCCCTTTCTTTTATAAAAGTCCACCGATACCCGTAGTATCAAATAAAGTGATTAACATTTTAATTAAACCACACAACTTCCAGACTTCCCTTTTTAAAACAAATTAAGACAATACCATGCCTTCTTTTTAGACCAAAACACTTCTCCCTTTTAAGTCAAGTTACCATTTTAAAACCAATGATAAAACCATTCTTTGTTTTCTTAAAGTCGTTATAACTAACCTCCCATAAAGCTGTTATAACACTTTATGTTCTAAACCAAAAACTCTTTAATTCCACAAGTCTCTTTTCTTTTAAAACAACAACAAGTATTCTTTTAAAACCCAAATAACTTACTCTTTTCAAAACAAGTAACCTATACTTAAAATCACGCATTTCTCTTTTCCAAAACAAGTCGTTATAAGTCAAGTCTTATCTTCAAGATCAAGTCTCTTAACTTTCAAAATCAAGTCGTTTATAAGTCAAGTCTCTTATCTTCAAGATCAAGTCTCTTAACTTTCAAAATCAAGTCGTTTATAAGTCAAGTCTCTTATCTTCAAGATCAAGTCTCTTAACTTTCTACAATCAATAAACCATTCTTCTACCTACATAAAGTCGTTATAACTAACTTCCCATAAAAGCTATTATAACACCCTATGTTTTAAACCAACCAAATCACTTAGCACACGTGACGCTCATCGCATCACATAGTTCACAACAATCATGCTAGAAAAGATAGGAAGAGGTTCACATACCGCGACGATTATCGACTATTTGCACACGCCCACCGCATCAGAACCCTGCTAGCCTTTTCCACTCTTCAAGTAGAATACGCTACTCGTAGTACTTCCACCTATATAGGCCACAAACGTCTATTAACTTCTAAACACACAGTTCCATATTCTACAGAAAATTCAAAAGACTCTCCCGCAATCACAGAATCTCCTCCTGCACGAGGCCGGCTACCAAGCCAACCAGGGGGGGGGGTTATACGTCTAACCGGACGTACACAATTTTACTTCACAGCAATACTACACAAGTCTACTGTAAATACAGTCCTATGTAAGTACAGTTCAATTCTTATCTTAAACATTCTGTATATAGTATACTCAACTATATATTACTACAACATGTAATTCCCAATTACAATAGGGGGACAAGATTATTTACCTCGATAAGCCCAAAATTATCCAAGTTTAAATGTTGATCCTGAGCAACGTTTAGCTCCAACTCTGGGCGCTCCAACCCGCTCCAAACAACCCTTAGAAGTTCTACGCAACTTCTACTTAATACTTCAACTCGCTATGAAGATTTTCCTGTGGTTTCGGCTGAGACAAAAGGACATAAGGTAGTATTTTCTGCTCTACGATAGAGGTAACTTTTGGAATACTACAAGGTATAAGGCTAAGGTATTTTTGGTATAGTAACAATACTTGGAGAATACTTTCTACCAAGGGGGGGGGGTACTTTACGAGAACAACCAAGGCAAGGGGGGGTGTATCCCTCGGCCAACACCACTAGGAGGGGGGGTACCCTCTCGGCCACAAGGCCTCTCAAAGGGGGAGGGGGGAGGCTAGGACGAGAACAACTAGAAGAGGGGGGGAAGGGTTTTCAAGACTTAGGAAAGTTTGTGGATGAAGAAGTCTTCAACAAGGGAGGGGTATTTATAGGGAAACCAAGGGCCATGATCAAGCCAAGTGCAAGGCAAGTGTAAGGACAAGATCAAGCCAAGTGCACCCTAACCCTACTCCACAAAACAAGGCACAAAACAAGGCCTAATTTCATGCCCATCGTCCAAGGGGGGACGCCCACTATTGCCGTCCACTTGAGGGTGACAAGTGTCACCCTCGCCGTTCCCAAAAATTCCGTCGCCGAAAAATCAGCAAAAATTATAATTGACATAGCCGGAATTTTCCTTCGCAAGTTCTCAGAAAACGCTTCGCCGAAACGACTCTTACGGAGTTGTGCACAAAATTTCAAACTTGCCTAACTTTAAGGCTCAACTTCTACGCACGCCCACACGCATACTACGGAAATACGGTATAACAACTCGTCACACCCCATCCGGGTGGTACCTTCAAAGACCGACCGTCGGCCTGAACTCTAGCGTCCGCCGATTATCCGCACGATTCCTCCGAGCCGCCAATAACCTCTTCTACACCAGCTTCACCCTATCCACAGTCTGCTGGAATAAGCTTGAACCAACTATCTGAACTTTGCCAACATCGAACCAATCGACCGACAACTTACACTTCCGCCCCTACAAGGCTTCATAAGGCGACATCCGAACACTGAAATGGTAGCTTAAACACTCCCTCCACAGGAGACAACAATCCCCACAACTACCCCTGAAATCCACACACCGCCCGGTGGCGAATGCGATTCTGAGACTCACCTGAGTTCTTAACCCTGCCTGGTAAAACTTCCAGAAACAAAAACAGCCGTACCCTGGGCTCCACTGTCTGTCATAAGGTGAAGGTAGGCACCCCGTGCAGCCTTACAACCTTTCCGCCATAACAACACTGCTGTGTACACGGTCCTGACCGAAAAGCACGACGGGCTACCCCCATCGGCCCGGCTACTGGTCGAACGCATCCACGAACTCGTACGCTGGTTAACTAAACTTGGGCCTAACACCCTCGTGACCCTACCACCCGGCGGGACCACCACAAACTGACCCCACCACCATACATGCCGCGGGTTGACCCGCAACATGGCCTCAACCCGACCCGGCAATGCGCAAAACACTAGCTCCCCGATCCGGAACAATTTCATTAATCCATGTTACGAAAACCCAGCGGTCTTCTTAGCTCAACTACCCCCTTTCATTCCACACTACTTAGGGAACTATCCCAAACATAGCTCACGTGCACTTATGCACTCCGATAAGGATCAAACATAACACTACACCTTTACTCGAGATGGCCTTACCTCTAAGGTCTCCACGTATAAAGCTCTAAGGCTTACACTTTCCTATCCCCCAATCTTTCCCTGTTACTAACCATGATTTCCAATCACAACTAACACAACTTATAAGGTATACTCATCTTAACACACATACTAATCTCTAGAGGGTTAAAGACATACCTGTATCTACTGCTTCACTCCCCTTAGTCGTTCTAATCAAACCTGCCCCGTAGGGCGCATAGCTAGGGAAGATGACAAACTACCCACCGATCCTGAAGGCTAAGTCCTCCTACTAGGTCACCCATTCGACACATGGCCCTGACGGCCGCCGGTAAAACGAGCACCAACAAAAAGATGACATTCCCCGGAATGACGTCTGCCACACTGTGAACCGGAAGATCTGGAGCTCTGACCAACTCCTGCATACTCCGAACGCATCAACCCCGCGAGGACCTCTGCACTGGTGGATGTGCATATCTAATCCGCTGGTGAGGTGACTCGCCTCGAAAGTTACCAAAGGACCTTGCTGCTCTGGCCCTCTTCTGCTGTCCTTTGTTAACCCGTCGATCTCTACGTTTCTTGGCTCGCGCATAAGCCCGCATACATGCCATGCTCAAGCCTAATCAAGAATTACTCTTGCACAACCTCTCTTAGATAGTCATCAAGACTCGTGGTACATCGGTGTACTCTCCGTAGCCAAATCCATAGCTAGTAATGCGTCGCTTTGCAATCTATATTCTGTTCCGGCCGTGGAATCGGGCGTTCAAACATCATGGCCGCAGTAGGAATCGCCGCCGTGCTAAACTCGGGGCTAGTGACGCCGCAAAACTCCCGAATGAAGCACCACCCTGTGTGATGATTGGGCCTGTGCCCACGTAACCTCTCGAACACTACTCGCAGCCTCCTCGGCCGCCTTGCGCCTCTGGGCCCGGTTGCCTACGCGAGGCATAACGGTAAGGAAAGAAATACGTTAGAGGTCCAACTTACAACACGACTCTAAGGCACGATCTCAGAGTGAGAAGAATAGAAACCAATCCTAAATATCCTATAGCCTCGATTATTGGTGCACAACACACCGATAATCAAGACTTCTTGGATACGGCTCAGACACTTTCCGAGGATTAATCGCTCTAATACCACTTTTGTCACGACCAACCTGCCCGGATCGTGCCTTACCCGCACCCTAGTGATACAACATCGAGTAATCACGAACATAAAACACATACATGAAACCAATGTAAGAAGACAAGAAATAAGAAGACAGCTAACCAAAACTGCTATCACAAGATATATATAAATAACAACTCTTTCAAAATGAATAGTTTAATCCTTTTTACAAACCCCGCCCACAACAAGATTACTGCACCTCTACGAATGATATGATAACAACGACGGACAGTGGCCCGCCATACCCCGAATGTAAGCACCTACAACAACAGGACTATACTAAGATAAGCCTCCAAGAAACGGAGCTTTCCCAAACGCTGAATCGTGACCCTAGGAGCGAGGATCAACGATCGTGTACCTTTTACTGCGGCATGAACGCACTTCAAGGAGGTCGATAACAAAAATGCAGTATGTGAAATCAAAATAAATATCAGAAATGAAATCATAGCAATCTATATAAAACAGAGACATGTATGATAAACAAACTACGATTCACAATAAATAAGCAAATATGTCAAGTCGTGACCCACGCCTCAAAGTCATCACTCAAATATAACTATGGGTCTCACGCCCACAACATCAATCATGCCCGTGGAATACCTTCCTCACTGCCGGCAGTCTATGATATAAAAGCATCAAGGAATACACATGAACACCAGGTCCCACCTGTGTCCTAATAAAACCGTACAGGGTAAGTACGAAGGCATAGCCGACTACTAAAACCCACAGTACCAACAAGGTCATAAACTGTATCATGAGATCTGTCTAGACCGTCACATGATCAAAGCTGGCCACTCGCCCGCAGTATCTAATGTGCGCGTCTAGCCCTGGAACTCTCCGCAGCTCCGCATAGGCCAAACTCATAGGCCCGCATGAGGTATAACCCCGCATCGAGGGTAGCTACTCCCCGGCATCCGCCTGGACTCGCAGTCCGCATGGCCACATAGACCGCATGACCATAAAGGCCGCACACTAACCTGGAACTCTCGTAGCTCCGCATAGGCCCCCGGGACCCGCATGAGGTATTCTCGAATCATAGGTCACACTGCACTACCGAAGTCTACCCCGTCGGAGGCGCCAACCTCCGAAACAAGTCAAGGTGAGTGGTACAATACCAACATATCGGCTGATAGTGAAACAATTTAAGCGCAATCGAGGGGAAACCCCTTTACACAAACATCACAAGATACTAACACACGTAGCATCCTAGCATGTTTACTTAACAAATCAACAAGAAGTATTACAAGGCTATCACAACCCAACACAATCGAGTTATACACACAAGACACTTTCTACTATATGATTAACAAGATCGGGGTTTTATCCCCAAAGTACTTCATACATTAACTCTTTTAAAAGATACGTTTCTTTCACATAAGTCACACAATACCCGTAGTATAAAATAGAGTGACTGTCTTTTTAAGTAAACCAAAACACTTACCTTTGTAAAATCAAGTAACAACATTATTTTCCAAACGTCCAAGTTTGCCTAATTTCAAATGTTCACGTTTCTTTTAGAAAGGTTTCGTAGTTCATGGTCTTATTCATTTAAGAATATAATTCTCTTTTAAACAATCTGAGAAACATAAGCCTTATATGTGAGTAGGATATTCTTGTTTATAACAATCTTATTACAGCAACCATGATCTAGGAAATATCATTTTGTCTCATCTTAGCTTCTATGCAGATGGAAGTTTCTACTGGTTTTATTAATACTTCATTAATCAAAACATTTCCCTTTATTAACGCTGCAGTGGTTTGTCGATACACATTCGATTTCCAAATCAAGAAACATTATCCCTTTTAAAAACCAAGTACTCATTTCTCACGAATGAGGTTTCACACAAAATTCATATAATTCATTTAAGTTAAGTCTCTTATCTTACAAGATCAAGTCTCTTAACTTCTAAAATAAATAAATCATTCGTTTTATCTCTCTTAAGCCATTATACCTAACTTCCCATAAAGCTAGTATAACTCTTTAAGATTTTAAAACCAAGTATTACTCTTCTTTCAAAAACAGTTCTTAATTCTCTTGAACTACTTCAAGATTATTATTATTCGGGCTTAAGTCAAAAGACATTGTCGTACAACTACGTTCAATTAACACACGTACGTCTACCGTACTACATAGTTATACACATATCATGCTAGAAGAGATAGGAAGAGGTTCACATACCTCGCGACGATTGTCGACTATTAGCAAATCGCTCCACGGCTATAACCCGCTTAGCTTGTCCACCTTCTCAAGTAGCACACGCTACGCAGAACATTCAACCTATACAGTTATACAAGTCTATCAAAGTCTAGACTACTCGGTAGAATAAATCTAGATACAAGATCCTACGGAAAATTGGGCGCCCTTCTTCCCTACCCACAAACTTACACAAGTCTCATCAGTATACAGTCCTACGTAATTACAGTTCAGTTCTCTTCTTTAAATTCAGGCTTAAGTCCAAGGACATTGCCACAAAACTAGGTTCAGTTCTATATATAGTATACTTCAACTATATAATCCTACAACATGTAATCTCCAATTACAATAGGGGGACAAGATAATTACCTCGATAAGCCCATAATTATCCAAGTATAAATGTCGATCCTTAGCAACGCTTAGCTCCTACTCCGGGTGCTCCAACCCGCTCCAAACAACCCTTAGAAGTTCTATGCGACCTCTACTTAATACTCCAACCAAACTATGGAGATTTTCCTTAGGGTTTCGGTTTGAGACAAAAGGACATACTAGTATTTCCGACTCTACGATAGAGGTATCTTTGGAATACTACAAGGTATACGGCTAAGGAAATTGGGTATAGTAACAATACTTTGAGAGTATTTCTACCAAGAGGGGTATATATATACGAGACAACACCACAAGGGGTGTATACTCGGCCTACCCCACTGTGGGTACTCTCGGCAGGGGAGAACTCGGCCAAGGGGCCTCAAAGGGGAGGACGAACACAAGAAGGGAGGGGAGGGTTTTCACGACTTAGAACATTTTAGGATGAATAAGTCTTCAAAGGGGGGTATTTATAGGTCAAGCAAAGGCCAACCAATGGCCAAGATGATGCCAAGTGCAAGCCAAGTGTAAGGTCAAGATTTGGACAAGTATGTGTGGGTCCCACTTTATCAATCAACACACAAAATATCCTACCAACCCCAAGGGTCCAATTCGCTCATTATCGCCCATAGGTCCACCAATGAGAGGTGCGTGCGCGCCTCTTGTTGGTCCAAAATGTTTCGCCTCTCTAAAAATCCGCAAAATTAAAAATGACATAGCCGAATTTTCCCTACGAAAGTCGTGGAAACGTTTAGAAAAACGACTCTAACCGTGTTGTGCACAAAGAATAATTCGCCAAGCCTATTCTCAAGTTCAAATTTTCTACGCACGCCCCACGCATATACTCAAAATACGGTATAACATATTTCTATACCACAAAGGGGGTATTATACGAAATCAACTAGGCTGGGGTACCTCTCGCCAAGCCTCACCATGGAGGCTCTCGCCAAGGCTCTCAAAAGAGGGGGTTGGATTTAACTCAACTCTCAAAGGGAGAGGATTTTAACACTTAGAAATGATTTTTGGATGAAGAAAGTTCATCACTTAGAGGGGTATTTATAGGTCAAGGAATGGCCAAGATCTAACCAAGTGTTAGGCAAGTGTAGGGCTAGGATTAAACCAAGTGCACCTTATCCATCTACCACACCAACTTGCACAAAATATCCTACCTAACCCATCCCACCCTTTTCGCCCCTTTACCGCCCACTTCTTCCAATGTGAGGGTGACACATGTCACCCTCCCGTTGGTCCAAAATGTTTCGCCTCTAAAAATCCGCAAAAATTATAAATGACATAGCCGGAATTTTCCCTTCGTAAGTCTTGTAAAACGTTTCGTCGAAAAACGATTCTTTTCGGCACTTGTGTACAAATTTCGAAACTTGCCAAATCTTAAGGCTTAAATTTTATACGTACGCCCTCACGTACATACTCTGGAAATACGGGGTATAACATTCTCCCCTCCTTAGAAACATTCGTCCCGAATGTTCCTTCTCAAGACGGATAACGATAAAGTTCTTCTTAACTTAAACAAGTTTCCAATGCCACTGTCACGACCCGTTCCGGGGCCCGTGACTGGTGCCTTACCCGGGCACCCCAGTAGTCATACATCAGAGTAATCAGCGGAATATAAAACAACCAAGATATGAAACAGTAAAAATTGAGACACAGTTATCTGAAGAAAGTTGCCTTTCGGCATATATATATATAAAATACCCAAAACGAACAGTTATATCCCAACCTTACAACAGTCTCTGCACTCTAAGAGTTTAAAACAACAATGGCGACGGGCCCCGCCATACCCCCAATACAAATATCTACAACGACAGGACCATACCAAAATGCTAAGCTTCCGAGAAACGGAGCTTTCCCAACGCAAACGGTGATCCTAAGAACGGATCAACGAGGAGTACCTTTACCGCGGCATGAACGCAGCCTCAAGAGGTCAAGACAACAGTACCAAGTATGTGAAACGAAAATAAATCGTAAATGAAATCATAGTAGTCTATATAAAGCAGAGACATGTATGATAACCAAAAACTTCGCCACAATAAATAAGCAATATGTCAAGTCGTGACTCACGCCTCAAAGTCATCACAATAGAACCGCACGGGTAAATGCGAAGGCATAGCCGACTACTAAAACCCACGCACCAACAAGGTCATAAATCAGATCATGAGATCTGTCTGCATCACATGATCAAAGCCGCCACTCGCCCGCAGATCTAATGTGCGCATCTAGTCCCGAACTTCCCGCACCGCGTAGGCCAATCAGATAGGCCCGCATGAGGTATAACCCCGCATCGAGGGTAGCTACTCCCCGGCAGCGTCCTGGACTCGTCGTCCGCATAGCCACAAGGACCGCAAGACCACAAGGGCCGCATCCTAACCTGGAACTCCCGCAGTTCCACATAGGCCATCTGCACCCGCATAAGGTATTCTCGAATCATAGTCCATCGACCGCCGAAGTCTACCCCAGACGGAGGCGCTTAACCCTAATCATCTCAAAGAGATGAATGATGTATAATACTAACATAACAGCTTATCGTTTAAACAACCTAAGCACAACAAGGGAAAACCCCTTTACACAAACATCACAAGATACTAACTCACGTAGCATCCTAACATGTTTACTTATCAAGTCAACAGGAAAGTATTACAAGACTATCACAAATCAATACAATCAAGTTATTCACACAAGGTACTTTCTACATTATGTTAATAAGTTCGGGTTGTTAGCCCCAAAGTACTTCATGTATTACTCTTTTAAAAGATCCGTTTCTTTCACAAAAGTCACACAATACCCGTAGTATAAAACTAGAGTAATTATCTTTTGAAGTAAATTAAAACACTTCTCTTGTAAAATCAAGTAACAACATTCTTTTCCTAACGTTCAAGTTTGCCTAATTTCAATTGCTCAAGTCTCTCATTTTCGAAAGGTTTCGTAGTTCATAGTTTTAATCCTTTAAAACAATTTGAGAAACATATACCTTATGCG
The DNA here is from genome assembly GCA_029844215.1 of Przewalskia tangutica. Lineage (NCBI taxonomy): Eukaryota > Viridiplantae > Streptophyta > Magnoliopsida > Solanales > Solanaceae > Przewalskia > Przewalskia tangutica. The sequence goes on along the minus strand of CM056732.1, from coordinate 38,618,702 downwards.
TGAGTAGGTTATTAATGTTCATAACAATCTTATTACAGCAGCCATGATCTAGGAAATGTAATATCATTTTGTCTCATCTTAGATCCTATGCAGATGGAAGTTTCTACTGGTTTTAATACATTTTTAGTCAAAACATTTTCCCTTTATTAGCGCTGCTGTGGTTTGTTCGACATTCATTCTGATTTCCGAAATCAGTAAAACATTATTCCTTTTTATCACTCTTAAGCCGTTATACCTAACTTCCCATAAAGCTAGTATAACTCTTAAGCTTTTAAAACCAAGTGTTACTCTTCTTTCAAAAAGGTTTCTTAATTCTTTTGAACTACTTCAGATTCTTTTATTATTAGGGCTTAAGTCAAGACATTGCCGTAATTATTATTCGTGCTTAAGTCCAAGACATTGCCGTAATTATTATTCGCTTAACACACGACGCTACCGCACTATATACATATTCTTTAAAATATCATGCTCAAGAGGATAGGAAGAATCACATACCTTCTCGTGAAAACCACCGCCAAGTTGAATATGTCGCGCAGAGCATCGACCTATATCACCAAATACGCCTATCAACGCCTAGATTGCATCAGATAAAGCTCTAAACAGAGGGTTCGCTATTCTATGGACAATTGGGCAGCACTTCCCTACCCTGAGCTACTCAAGTTCATCGTGAAACAATCTATGTAATGTAGCTCTATTATTCTACTTTTAAGCCCTTCTACTGTGATAACAAATCAATTCTATTCGCAATATCCTTCTAAGTATTTAATATTTATTCCTATACTTCTACAAAGATATATACTCTAATTACAAAAGGAAGATAAGGTTATTTACCTCAGTAAGCCCAATAATATCCTAGATAAAAGTCGCTGAGCAAGGTTTAGCTCTAAGTTGTGCGCTCCAGAGTCCAAGAAAACCTTAAGTTCTTCACAACTTCTACTAAGGACTAAGGGATTTAGGCTAGGTAATTTGGGCATTATAACAATACTAGAAGGCAACTTTTCTACCAAGGAGGGGGTAGTGTTTCGCTAGGCTAGCTTTAGAGGGGTTGCTCTCGCTAGGGCTTCTCAAAGGGAGGGTGTGTTTGGACGAAACAATAAGAGGAGAGGGAGGATTTGAGACTTAGAAAGATTGCTCAATTTAGGATGAAATAACTCTTCAACAAGGGGGGTATTTATAGGTCAAGGGATGGCCAACCAATGGCCAAGATGATGCCAAGTGCAAGGCAAGTGTAGGGTGAGGATTTAGGCAAGTGTCCTCGCCAACTTGCACACAAAATATCCTACCAACTCCAAGACAAAAATGGCTATCCATTTCGTCCCAATGCCGTGTGACATCCATCAACGAGAGAGGGTGACAAGTGTCGCCTCTCGTTGGTCCAACGTGTTTCGCCTCTCTAAAAATCCGCAAAAATTAGAAATGACATAGCCGAATTTATCCTACGCGAAGTTCAGAAACGCTTCGCCTGAAAACGACTCTAAACCAAAGGCCAGGCACAAAGTGGAATTCGCCCAAGCCAACTAGGGGGTGACACGTGTCGCCTCCTACTCGCCCAAAATATTTCATCTTCCAAAATATCCATAATGGCCAAAATCTCAAAACAAAGTGGCCCCACAAAACCAGAATTTTCTCCGTGGCCCCACGTGACCATTTCCAAAATAAAATTCCATATTTCTGTAATATTCCAAGAAGTCCGAATAGCAAACTGGGAATCCAATTCCCATTGACGAACCTTTTTCCTTCACAAAACCTAAACTTTTCCGTGGAAAAATCACCTCGCTCTTCCTTTCCAATTTCAATGTCAGATTCTCGTACGTACGTCCTCGCATACATACCCTGAAACTACGGGGTATAACATTCTCCCCTCCTTAGAAACATTCGTCCCGAATGTTCCTTCTAGGTATCAAAACAAACAGGCGCCAGTATAGTCCTTACTGCTATACTTACGGAAACATCCATGCCACACCTGGCCACAACACAACAAACGCACCTACTTATCTCCAAGTCCACGAGGAATCATCTCTATCACGAAAACTCCTACTTAGAGGTCTAAAAAGATACTCCCTTCGCACCTACTCTTTACAAACGAGATGATCACACCTATGCCTGTAATACATGCTTGCTTCTTTCCATACCACTTTTGTCACTTTGCCTTACTCGTCGTAACCTTCTCGTACACTCGAACTTTTCCTTATTACTTACCATGTTCTGGTACTGCTTCCCACTGACTCTGAGCTGCCAATAACCTCTTCTGGATAAGCTCCACCCTATCCACGCCCTGCTGAACAAGTACGAACCAACTATCTGCACCTTGCTTACATCGAATCAGTCGATCGGAAATCTTAAACTAGTGCTAATAAAAAGGCTCCAAACGGCGACACCCGAATACTGAAATGGTAGCTATATAATACATACGCAACAAGAGGCGAAGAGTCCTTACAGCTAATCCCGAAATCCAACCACTTGCCCGAGGGTGAATGCGACACTGAGATTTACCTGAGTTCCTAACCTTGCCTGGTAACTCTTCCAGAAAAGAAATAGCCGTAACTTGGACTCCCCTGTCAGCCATAAGGTGAAGGTAGGCACCCCGTGCAGCCTTACAACCTTTTTGAAATAATCATCCCGCAACTTACTACCGAGTACACGGTTTGACTAAAAGATAAGACGGGCTGACCTCATCGGCCCGACTACTGATCGAACGCATCCACGAACTCGTACAATGTTTAACTAAACCTGGGCCTAACACCCTCGTGATCCTGACACAAAACGGGACCACCACAAACTGACCCCATCACCAAACAGGGCGTGGGTCGACCCGCAACACGGCCTCAACCCGACCCGGCAACGCGCCAAACACTAGCTCCCCGATCCGGAACAATCTCACCAATCACGTTACGAAAACCTAGCGGTCTTCTAAGCTCAACCATCCTCTTTCGTTTCACAACACTCAAGGATTCATCCCATAAAAATATCTAACGTATTTTATGCACTTCGATAAGGGTCAAACACGAAATAATTCTTTTACCAAAGATGGCCTCGCCTCTAAGGTCTTCTACGTAATATTCTAAGGCTCCCACTCTCTCTGTCCCCCAGTCTTACCCGGTTAATTAATCAACAATTCTAATCACATTAACACCATGCTAACCGAAAACAATACTTAAGATATTCGCTACACATATAAATCTCTAAAGGGTTAAGGATATACCAGATTCACGCCGCACTTCCCCGTGTCGTACTAATCAATCCCGCCTCTTTGGCGATACCGGGAAGGTGATGAACTATCCACTGATCCCCAAGGCTGAGTCTCTACATCCCCGCCAACTCTGGTTGGACAATTTCTCGCAAAATGGCCCGGATGGCCGCAAACATAACAAGCTGACGCCGAAGCACGACACTCCCCACGATGACATCGACCACAACGGCCACACCGAGATAGGGGTGGCCTCTCGCTAACACCCTCCACTCCGAACCACCGATCCACAATCGTCTAGTAGCCGAGTCTTCCTACTTGCATCCTTCCTCATAGAACATTCTCGCCATACGGCCTCGACGGCCAACTAAAACAAGCACCAAGCGAAAGACGGCATTTCCGATTTACGCCGCCACACCGCGGAACACCGAGGAAAATCAACCTCGCGAGGACACTCATCGGGCGGAGGCGCATGTCTAAAGCCACTGAGGCGGTTCGCCGAGAGTTACCAAATGATCACGCCAAACGCCCTCTTCGCTGATCTTGTTTAATGGCCGATCTCTACCTCTCTCACCACGCACATAATCCTTAACGCAAGCCCGCTCGTCCTCGATCAAGAGTTACTCCCTCACAACCCTTCTTTAGATAAGCATCCATATCCTTGGTATACCGGTACATAAAATACTCTTTGGCTGCCAAGTCCTTTGCTAGTAACAGGGCCGTCTCCTTCCAATCCATATTTTCTCGCTTCCAAGTCGGAATCAAGGTCCAGATGTCATGGCCGCAGAGGAATCGCTGCCGCCAAACCTGCTACCGGGCGACGTCTCAGAACTCCCCGCCTGAAGTATCACCCCAGGTGATGATTGGGCCTGTGCCCTTCTAACTCTCTGAAATCCACTCGCAGCCTCCCTCGCCGCTTTGCCTTCGGGCCCGAGTTGCTGGCGCGAGGCATCACCGTAAAGGAAAGGAATACGTTAGAGGGTCCAACTTATAACACCTCTAAGCACGATCTCAGAGTGAGAAGAATGGAAACCAATCCTAAATATCCTATAGCCTCACGATTATTGTGGTGCACAACACACCGATAATCAAGACTCTACTAGATACGGTCTGAGACACTTTCCGAGGATTAATCGCTCGATACCACTTCGCCACGACTGCCCGGCCCGTGGATCGTGCCTTACCCGCACCCCAAAGAGTCATACATCGAGTAATCGGAATATAAAACAACCAAGATATGAAACAAGAAAATCGAGACACGCTTATCCAAGAAAGTTGCCTTCGGCATATATATATAAATACCCAAAACGAATAGCTATATCCCAACCTTACAACAGTCCTGCACTTCTAAGAGTTTAAAACAACAATGGCGGACAGGCCCCGCCATACCCTGAATACAAATATCTACAACGACAGGACCATACTAAAATGCTAAGCTTCCGAGAAACGAGCTTTCCTAACGCTGAAACGGTGATCCTAAGAACGGATCAAGTAGGAGTACCTTTACTCACGGCATGAACGCAGCCCCAAGGAGGTCGAGATAACAGTACCAAGTATGTGAAATCGAAATAAATCAGAAATGAAATCATAGTAGTCTATATAAAGCGAGACATGTATGATAACCAAAACTTCGCCACAATAAATAAGCAATATGTCAAGTCGTGACTCACGCCTCAAAGTCATCACAATAGAACCGCACGGTAAGTGCGAAGGCATAGCCGACTACTAAAACCCACAGTACCAACAAGGTCATAAATCGTATCATGAGATCTGTCTGCATCGTCACATGATCAAAGCCGCCACTCGCGCGAGATCTAATGTGCGCATCTAGTCCGGAACTTCCCGCACTCGCATAGGCCAATCAGATAGGCCCGCATGAGGTATAACCCCGCATCGAGGGTAGCTACTCCCCGGCAGCGTCCTAGACTCGTCGTCCGCATGGCCACAAGGACCGCATGACCACAAGGGCCGCATACTAACCTGGAACTCCCGCAGTTCCGCATAGGCCATACAGACCCGCATAAGGTATTCTCGAATCATAGGTCCATCGACCCGCCTGAGTCTACCCCGCATCGGAGGGCAGCTTAACCCCCGGAATCATCTCAAAGAGATGAATGATGTATAATACTAACATAACAGCTTATCGTTAAACAACCTAAGCACAACAAGGGAAAACCCCTTTACACAAACATCACAAGATACTAACTCACGTAGCATCCTAACATGTTTACTTATCAAGTCAACAGGAAAGTATTACAAGACTATCACAAATCAATACAATCAAGTTATTCACACAAGGTACTTTCTACATTATGTTAATAAGTTCGGGTTGTTAGCCCCAAAGTACTTCATGTATTACTCTTTTAAAAGATCCGTTTCTTTCACAAAAGTCACACAATACCCGTAGTATAAAACTAGAGTAATTATCTTTTGAAGTAAATTAAAACACTTCTCTTGTAAAATCAAGTAACAACATTCTTTTCCTAACGTTCAAGTTTGCCTAATTTCAATTGCTCAAGTCTCTCATTTTCGAAAGGTTTCGTAGTTCATAGTTTTAATCCTTTAAAACAATTTGAGAAACATATACCTTATGCGTGAGTAGGTTATTAATGTTCATAACAATCTTATTACAGCAGCCATGATCTAGGAAATGTAATATCATTTTGTCTCATCTTAGATCCTATGCAGATGGAAGTTTCTACTGGTTTTAATACATTTTTAGTCAAAACATTTTCCCTTTATTAGCGCTGCTGTGGTTTGTTCGACATTCATTCTCGATTTCCAAATCAAGAAACATTATTCCTTTTTATCACTCTTAAGCCGTTATACCTAACTTTCCATAAAGCTAGTATAACTCTTAAGCTTTTAAAACCAAGTGTTACTCTTCTTTCAAAAAGGTTTCTTAATTCTTTTGAACTACTTCAGATTCTTTTTATTCGGGCTTAAGTCATAATACATTGCCGTAATTATTATTCGTGCTTAAGTCCAAGACATTGCCGTAATTATTATTCAGTTAACACACGTACGTCTACCGTACTATGTACATATTCTTTAAAATATCATGCTCAAGAGGATAGGAAGAATCACATACCTTCTCGGCGAAAACCACCTGCCAAGTTGAATATGTCGCGCGCAGAGCATCGACCTATATCAGTCAAATACGTCTATCAACGTCTCAGATCAGATCAGATAAAGCTCTAAACAGAGGGTTCGCTATTCTATGGACAATTGGGCAGCACTTCCTACCCTGAGCTACTCAAGTCATCGTGAAACATCCATGTGTAAGTACTTCTATTATTCTACTTTTAAGCCCTTCATCGTGATAATTCAATTCTATTCTGCAATATCCTTCTAAGTATTTAATATTTATTCCTATACTTCTACAAGATATATACTCTAATTACAAAAGGAGGATAATGTTATTTACCTCGGTAAGCCCAATAATATCCTAGATAAAAGTCGCGCCTGAGCAAGGTTTAGCTCCTAAGTTGTGAGCTCCGGTAGCTCCAAGAAAACCTTAGAAGTTCTTCACAACTTCTACTCATGACTCAGGGAGTTGGGCTAGGTAATTGGGCATTATAACAATACTGTAAGGCAACTTTTCTACCAAGGGGGGTAGTGTTTCGCTAGGCTAGCTTTAGAGGGTTGCTCTGGCCAGGGCTTCTCAAAGGGGAGGTGTGTTTGGACGAAAACAATAAGAGGGAGAGGGAGGGATTTGAGACTTAGAAAGATTGCTCAATTTAGGATGAAATAACTCTTCAACAAGGGGGGTATTTATAGGTCAAGGGATGGCCAACCAATGGCCAAGATGATGCCAAGTGCAAGGCAAGTGTAGGGTGAGGATTTAGGCAAGTGTCCTTGGCCAACTTGCACACAAAATATCCTACCAACTCCAAGACAAAAATGGCTATCCATTTCGTCCCAATGCCGTGACATCCATCAACGAGGGTGACAAGTGTCGCCATCTCGTTGGTCCAACGTGTTTCGTCTCTCGCAAAATCCGCAAAAATTAGAAATGACATAGCCGGAATTTATCCTACGCGAGTCTTGTAAAACGTTTCGTCGGAAAACGACTCTAAACGGGTGTTGTGCACAAAGTGGAATTCGTCCAAGCCAACTAGGGGGGGGTGACACGTGTCGCCCTCCTACTCGTCCAAAATATTTCATCTTCCGAAAATATCCATAATGGCCAAAATCTCGAAAACAAAGTGGGCCCCACAAAACCGTAAATTTTCTCCCGTGGGCCCCACGTGACCATTTCCGAAAATAAAATTCCATAATTCTCTAAAATTCCAAGAAGTCCGAATACCAAATATGGGAATCCAATTCTATTGACGAACCTTTTCCTTCACAAAACCGAAACTTTTCCGTGGAAAAATCACCTCGTTCTTCCTTTCCATTTCAATGTCGATTCTCAAACGCACGTCCTCGCATACATACCAAACTACGGTATAACAGCCACATGGCCACAAACATAACACACGTTCTCTTCCTTACTCGTGGCCCTCCGAACACTTGAACTCTTCTAGTATACGTGCCATACTTCCGATAATGCTTTAGTTCCCAAACTTTGAGTCACCACCTCCAAACTTGGTCATCTTACTAGCCTCAATCTCCTTAAGGCCATTCCCGCCTTCACGACCGCTTACGGTCGAACATATCCACGAACTCATACGATGGTCATCTAAACTTGGCCTAGCACCCTCGTGACCCTACCACCGCGGGACCACCTGCAGCCGACCTCACTCGAACAGCCGCGGGTTGGCCCGCATCATGGCCCCAACCCGACCCACTTAACGCATCAAGCTCTTGTTTCCCGATCCGGAACAATCTTACCAAATCACGTCATGAAAACTACCACTTCCCTCTCACACTACCCATGGACTTATCCTTTCAACTAACCATGTTTTCTAACTCATAACTAACACAACGCTATCCGTTCATAGCACACAACAACAGATCATCATATCAAGCATGCAAAACTCTAGAGGGTTAGGGATATACCTGAACCTACCGCTCCACTCTAATCATAGGCCTGCCCTGCAGGGCGCATAGCTGTAGAAGGCGATGAACCTGCCACTGATCCGGTAGGCTGCGTCATGCTGCCGGTACCCCTCCTATAAGCACAGTCTCTCGTCACATGGCCCTGACGGCCGCAGGTGAAACAAGCACCAGTAAAAAGACGACATTCCCGATGGCGCCGCCACATCGCGTACACCGAGGGGACATGAATCTCGCCGCTAGAACTCACGTATACCGCGGAACGGAAGCCACTGAGCTCGACCAGCTCCGAATACCCGAACGCCCCAAGATCGTGGAGGACCACTGCATCTTGGCGGAGGTACATAACTAGCTCACGAGGCGGTCCGCCTCGAAAGTTACCAAAGGACCCTGCTGTCCTGGCCCTCTTCTGCTGATCTCGGTCATTCCGTCGACCTCTCCGTGCCTCACATCCTAGTGCATGAGCTTGCATGCGGGCAATGTCCATGCCCGGCTGAAGAGCTACACCCGTACAAGCCTCTGCCAAGTAATCATCTAGCCCGGTGACGTAGCGGTGTACTCTGTCCTCCATATCAGCTACTACAGCGGGGACATACCGAGCTAATGAGTCGAACTCCACATTGTACTCTCTAACCGTCCGCCCGTCCTGCCTCAACGTCAAAAATCTGTCGGCCCGAGCCCTCCTCATCTGTGGAGGCAAGAAGTGTGCAAGAAATGCCTTTGAGAACTCGTCCCATATAGCTGGAAGTGCATTCTCTCCCCGGGACAGCTCCCACGAATCAAACCAGTCGACTGCGGTATCACGCAGCCGATGCGAACCTAGGACCACTGACTCGGTCTCCGATGCCTTGATCACTCTCATGACCCGCTGTAACTGCCGGATGAACTCCTGCGGATCATCCTCAGGCCTCGACCCATAAAACTCTGGCGGGTTACACCTCAGAAAATCCCGTAGTCTCAAACTGTCTGCTCGGGGGTGAACTACGGGTGCTACTGGATCGAATCGCCAGATCCAAATTTATCTCATATCTCGCCACGACTCGCCGATGGCGGGCCATCTCTTGTACCCCATCTCATCGCTTCAGCCGTAGTACTGGAGGCTCAGTCTATCAGGTCTCAGCCATCGCCGCGCTCTAAACTCGGCTGGCGGCGTCGCAAAACTCGCCGTCGGAAGCATCGCTCGTGTATCACCGCTCGCGCTGCACTCCTCAGATCCCACTAGCGCCTTCGGCTGCCTTGCCCTCTGGGCGGGGTTGCCTTTGCGCCGAGGCATAATCGGTACAAACGAGATGCGTCGAGAGGTCCAACTTACAACACGACTCTAAGGCACGATCTCGTAATGAGAAGAATGGAAACCAATCCTAAATGTCCTATAGCCTCCGATTATAGATGTGGTGCACAACACACCGATAATCAAGACTCTACTAGACACGGTGCGTAGACACTTTCCGAGGACTAATCGCTGCGATACCACTTTTGTCACGAATTCAACCTCGTGCGTGGATCGTGCCTTACCGGGCACCCTAGTGATACAACATCGAGAAAACCAAAATAAATAAAACTTTAAACATATAATTAGATATGGATCAAGATGAGCAACAGCCAACAAAACGGTTGCTTTCATATATATACATAGACATTTGAACAGCTATAATCCTTACAACTCGCCCACAATAAAGCTGCACCTCTAAGATTTTTACAACAACTATGACGGACAGTGGCCCCGCCATACCGATTGTACAAGAACCTCTGCACAGTGGTAACATACCAAAAGATAAGCCTCAAGGAACGAGCTTCCTAATACGCTGAAGTGTGATCCTAAACGCGAGGATCGGCAATGATGTACCTCTACCGCAGATGAACGCAGCCTCAAGGCGAGGTCGATAACAGTACCAAGTATGTGAAATCAGCAAATATCAGAAATGAAATCATAATAGTCTATAAAAAGGAGACATGTATGATAACCAAATTACGCCACAACATAAAGCGATCATGTCAAGTCGTGACTCACGCCTCAAAGTCATCCTCACGCCCGTGGAACTCCTTCTCACCGCCGCAGCCTAGGTACAAATCATGTGATACGTATAATATGTCTCGCCCATCTCATGGACCCAGATAGAAACGTGTGGAATACATTCCTGCTCATCTCATGAACTCTCGAGTCGGATGGAATACATTCTGTTCATCCCACGAACGCGGTGATGAGTGAAATACATTCCTGTTCATCCCACGAACGCGTAGTCGAGTGAAATACATTCGGTTCATCCATGAACGGTAGTCGAGTAAAATACATTCCTGTTCATCCCATGAACACGGAGTCGAGTGAATACATTCCTGTTCATCCCATGAACCGTGGTCGAGTGAATACATTCTGTTCATCCCATGAACCGGTAGTCGAGTGAAATACATTCCCGGTTCATCCCATGAACCGGTAGTCGAGTGAAATACATTCCTTGCACAACAAGTCTATCATACGCAAACATAGGCAAGTTTTACAACAACAAGCATAGGCAAGCTTCACAACAACAAGCATAGGCAAGTTATACACAACTCAAGGTACTTTCATTTTATGTCAAAGTCCGGGTTTTAACCCTAAAGTACTACGTACGTTAAATTCCTTTTAAGAAATCCATTCCTTTTATAAAAGTCACCCGATACCCGTAGTATAAAAATAGAGTGACTTATATCTTTTAAGTAAAACAACTTTCATACTTTCCTTTTTAAAACCAAATTAAGGCAATACCATGCCTTCTTTTTAGATCAAAAACACTTCTCTTTTTAAAGTCAAGTTACCACATTAAGACCAATGATAAAACCCTTCTTTCATTTTCATAAAGTCGTTATAACTAACTTCCCATAAAGCTGTTATAACACTTTATGTTTTAAACCAATTTAAGACAAAACAATGCCTTTCTTTTCCCTAAAGTTCTAGTTTGCCTAATTTCAATTACTCAAGTCTCTTTTTAGAAAAGTTTCATAGTTCAATGTCTTAACTTCTTTTAAAACAATTGAGTAACATAGGCCATATGTGTGAGCAATTTATTCTTGTTTATAACCATTTATTAAAGCAACCATGATCTAGAAAATGTAATATCATTTTGTCTCATCTTAGCTTCTATGCAGATGGAGGTTTCTACTGGTTTTAATAATACTTCATTATTCATTACATTTTCATTTATTAGCGCTGCAGTGGTTTGTCGATACACATTCTGATTTCCGAAATCAGTAAAACATTATTCCTTTTAAAAAAAATCCAAGTACTCATTACTCACGAATGAGGTTTCACACAAACATCCATATTAAGTCAAGTCTCTTATCTTTTAAGATTAAGTCTCTTAACTTCTAAATCAGTAAACCATTCTTTTTATCACTCTTAAGACGTTATACCTAACTTCCCATAAAGCTAGTATAACTCTTATGTTTTCAAAACCAAGTATTACTCTTCTTTCAAAAAGGTTTCTTAATATTTTTGAAATACATTCAAGGTTCTTATTATTCAGGCTTAAGTCAAAAGACATTGCCGTACAACTACGTTCTGTTAACACACATACGTCTACCGTACTATATATATTTCTTTTAAATATCATGCTCAAGAGTATAGGAAGAATCACATACCTCGCGACGATTATCGACTATAAGCAAAACGCTCCACGGCTATAACCCGGCTAGCCTTGTCCACCTTCTAAGTAGCACATGCTACTTGCAGAACATTCAACCAATAAAGGTTATCAGTCTACTGTAAATACAGTCCTAAGTAAGTACAGTTTAATCTTCTATCTTAATATTCTTCTGATGCGATTTCAGTTCAATTCTTTTCTATGAATCTTATATTCATTTCTATACTACTACAGTATGTAATTTCCAATTACAAAAGAAGGACAGTAGTATTTACCTCGATGAGCCCAAAATTATCCAAGTTTAATGTCGCTCCTGAGCAACGTTAAGCTTCTACTCCGTGCGCTCCAACCCGCTCCAAACAACCCTTAGAAGTTCTACGAAACTTCTTCTTAATACTTCAACTCGCTATGAAGATTTCCTTAGGGTTTCGTTTAGGGAAGTATAATAGTATTTCCGGGCTCTACGTATAGAGGTAACTTTGGAAAGTACTACAAGGTATTTGGGCTAAAGTATTTTGGGCATTATAACAATACTTGGAGAAGTATTTCTATACCACAAAGGGGGGGTATTTTACGAAATCAACTAGGCTAGGGGGGGTACCCTCTCGGCCAAGCCTCACTCGAGGGGAGGCTCTCGGCCAAGGCTCTCAAAAGAGGGGTTGGGCGAACTCAACTCTCAAAGGGGGAGGGATTGTAACACTTAGAAATGATTTTTGGATGAAGAAAGTTCATCACTTAGAGGGGTATTTATAGGTCAAGGAATGGCCAACCAATGGCCAAGATCTAACCAAGTGTTAGGCAAGTGTAGGGCTAGGATTAAGCCAAGTGCACCTTATCCATCTACCACACCAACTTGCACAAAATATCCTACCTAACCCATCCCACCCTTTTCGTCCCTTTACCGCCCACTTCCTTCCAATGTGAGGGTGACACATGTCACCCTCCCGTTGGTCCAAAATGTTTCGTCTCTCGGAAAAATCCGCAAAAATTATAAATGACATAGCCGGAATTTTCCCTTCGTAAGTCTTGTAAAACGTTTCGTCGAAAAACGATTCTTTTCGGCACTTGTGTACAAATTTCGAAACTTGCCAAATCTTAAGGCTTAAATTTTATACGTACGCCCTCACGTACATACTCTGGAAATACGGGGTATAACAGAAAGGACTTTGTGTTATTGAATGAGTTAGCCGAGAATGGCCTTGATTAAGGACTTAGTTGGTATTAATTGTGAGGCGGAATTTTACACGTATTGTAAGGCGTGTAATCCCCTTTGATTGGTTGTTGTATTGAGCCTTAAATGTGGCGTGTTTGGTTATTGAATTCGGCCTTGAAAAAGGTGGCAAAGTATGTAGAAACAAAGGAAGTGCTGTCCGATTTTCCGTAGAATTTAGTGACTTTGCACTTAGAATATTCTACGTTTGAAGCTAGAGGTTAATGGACGTATGTCAAGACCCGAACCGGGGCTCGTGACTGGTGCCTTACCCCGGGCACCCTAGTGATACAACATCAGAGAAAATCAGCGGAAATAAAAACATGAACATGAAACAAGAGATATGATAAAAACAGTCAACCAAAATAGCGGTTGCCTTCTGCATATATCTGAGAATCGAGCAGCTACATCCTTTACAACCCCCCACAAGATTACTATAGACCTAAGAAAGTGACAACAACTATGACGGACAGGCCCGCCATACCTCGAATGTACAAGAACCTCTGCACTCGAGTAACATACCACAAGATAAGCCTCAGAAAGCGGGGCTTCCAATACGCTGAACTGTGATCCTATGAGCGAGGATCCACAACCGATGTACCTCTACCTGCGGCATGAACGCAGCCCCAGGAGGTCGATAACAGTACCAAGTATGTGAAATCGAAATCAGAATGAAATCATGACAGTCTATATAAAATAGGAGACATGTATGATAGCCAAACTACAGTTTACAACATAAAAGTAGTCATGTCAAGTCAGGGACTCACACCCTTGAAGTCATCCCTCATGCCCGTGGAACTCCTTCCTCACTGCCGGCAGTCTAGGTATAAATCGTATGATATGTATAACATGTCTCGGCCCATCCCATGGGACTCGAGGTGGAATCGTGTGGAATACATGTCTCGGCCCATCCCATGGGACTCGATAAGAATTGTGTGGAATACATGTCTCTGCCCATCTCATGGGACTCGATAGGAATCGTATGGAATACATGTCTCGGCCCATCTCATGGGACTCGATAGGAATCGTATGGAATACATGTCTCGGCCCATCTCATGGGACTCGATAGGAATCGTATGGAATACATGTCTCGGCCCATCTCATGGGACTCGATAGGAATCGTATGGAATACATGTCTCGGCCCATCTCATGGGACTCGATAGGAATCGTTCACAACCAATCAGCCGGCCCTCCATCGAGAGACGCGGCGGTATAGAAATACAGTACTTGCACAACAAGGCTATCACACATAAACATAGGCAAGTTACACACAACTCAATGTACTTTCATTTTATGTCAAAGTCCGGGTTTTAACCCCAAAGTACTACATACGTTAAATTCTTTTAAAAGATCCATTTCTTTTACAAGGGTCACCCGATACCCGTAGTATTATCATAGAGTGACTAACATTTATAAGTTGTTATACCCCGTATTTCCAGAGTATGTACGTGGGGACGTACGTAGAAATTTTCGAACTTCATTTAGGCTTGGCCGAATTAACTTTGTTCACAACACCCGATTTGAGTCGTTTTTCGACGAAACGTTTCCACAGCTTTCGTAGGGGAATTTCCGAATATGTCATTTTTAATTTTTGCGGATTTTTCCGAGAGACGAAACATTTTGGACCAACAAGAGGGCGCCACTTGGCACCCTCTCATTGGTGGACTTGAATCGTCCATGGGACGAATTGGATGAACATTGGCACGTTTTTGTGCCTTTGAAAAGTCAAGGGTTGGTAGGATATTTGTGTTTGGTAAATCCTAGCCCCACACTTGCCTAACACATGGATTGATCTGGGCCATTGGTTGGCCAGCCCTTGACCGAGAAATACCCCACAACGGTTGAAGACTTCTTCATCCAAAATGCCCACGTCTTGAGAGCCTTCTCCTCCCTTTGTGTGAGTTCGCGAGAGCACCCCCTCTAGGGGTGCTAGCGAGTGTACCCCTCCCCTTGGCAGTACCCCTAGTGGGGTAGGCCGAGGGGTATACACCCCCCCTAGCCTTGTTGCTTTCGTATAATACCCCCCTTTGTGGTATAGAAATACTCTCCAAAGTATTGTTATAATGCCCTAATACCTTAGCCTTATACCTTGTAGTATTCTAAGGTTATACCTTCCTTCAGTCACTAAACGAAACCCTAAGGAAAATCTCCATAGTTGGTTGGAGTATTATTAAGAAGTTGAGTAGAACTTCTAAGGGTTGTTTGGAGCGGGTTGGAGCACCCGGAGTAGGAGCGAAACATTGCTAAGGATCGACTTTTAACTCGGATAATTATGGGCTTATCGAGGTAATTATCTTGTCCCCCTATTGTAATTGGATATTACATGTTGTTAGAATATATAGTTGAAGTATACTATATATAGAACTGAACGTAGTTAGTTGGCAATGTCTTTTGACTTAAGCCTGAAGAATAAAGAACTGAACTGAACTGTAATTACATAGGACTGTATTACAGTAGACTTGTGGAGTAGAATTGTACACGTCCGGTTAGACGTGTAGAACCCCACGGTTGGCTTGATAGCGGCCTCGATAGAGGAGGAGATTTCTGTTGTGGCGGGAGAGGTCTTTGAATTTTACGTAGAATGTTCTACGTTAAGATCTAGATTTTAATAAGCACCTTGTGGCCTTATAGGTTGAAGTGCTACGTGTGACGTAATCTACTTGGCGAAGGAGTAGCCGACAGTTGAGGTACTGGAGCATTTTGCTTTTAGTCGATAATCGTCGCGAGGTATGTGAACCTCTTCCTATCTCTTCTAGCATGATATGTGTGAACTATGTAGTCGGTGAGCGTCATGTGCTAAATGTATTTGATTGGTTTAAAACATAAAGTGTTATAACGGCTTTATGGGAAGTTGGTTATAACGACTTTATGTAGATAAGAAAACACTTTGTGGTTTTAAAAGGTAAATGATTTGTTATAAGCGGCGATGTGTGATTATAAAGAACTTGAAGTATTTCAAAAGATTTCACATCGTTTTGAAAGAGAAGTAATACTTGGTTTTTGAAAACTTAAGAGTTATACTAGCTTTATGGGAAGTTAGGTATAACGGCTTAAGAACGTTTTACTGATTTTGGAAATCAGGATGTGTATCGACAAACCACTGCAGCGTTAATAAAAGGAAATGTTTTGAATAATTAAGTATTATTAAAACCAGTAGAAACTTCCATCTGCATAGAAGCTAAGATAAGACAAAATGATATTTCCTAGATCATGGCTGCTGTAATAAGATTGTTATAAACAAGATATCCTACTCACATATAAGGC
This sequence comes from Przewalskia tangutica, assembly GCA_029844215.1. Lineage (NCBI taxonomy): Eukaryota > Viridiplantae > Streptophyta > Magnoliopsida > Solanales > Solanaceae > Przewalskia > Przewalskia tangutica. The sequence goes on along the minus strand of CM056732.1, from coordinate 38,602,423 downwards.
TTATGTTTCTCAGATTGTTTAAAGGAGAATTATATTCTTAAATGAATAAGACTATGAACTACGAAACCTTTCTAAAAATGAGAAACTTGAACATTGGAAATTAGGCAAACTTGAACATTGGAAAAGAATGTTGCTACTTGATTTTACAAAGAGAAGTAATTGATTTACTTTAAAAAGATAATCACTCTATTTTCATATACTACGGGTATTGTGTGACTTTTGTGAAAGTGACGTATCTTTTAAAGAGTTAATGTATGAAGTACTTTGGGGATAAAAACCCGATCTTGTTAATCATATAGTAGAAAGTACCTTGTGTGAACAACTTGATTGTATTGGTTTGTGATAGCCTTGTAATACTTTCTTGTTGCTTTGATAAGTAAACGTGTTAGGATGCTACGTGTGTTAGTATCTTGTGGTGTTTGTGTAAAGGGGTTTCCCTTGATTGTGCTTATTAACTATCAGTCGTTATGATAGTATTGTGGCATTCATCTCTTGAGATGATTCTGGGGGTTAAGCTGCCCTCCGATGCGGGGTAGACTCAGGCGGGTCGATGGACCTATGATTCGAGACTACCTCATGCGGGTCCTGGGGCCTATCGGGCTGCGGAGTTCGTGTTAGGATGCGGCCCTTGTGGTCATGCGGTCCTTGTGGCCATGCGGGGCCGAGTCGAGACGGCTAGCCGGGAGTAGCTACCCTCGATGCGGGAATACCTCATGCGGGCGATGAGATTGGCCTATGCGAGTGCGGGAAGTTCGGGACTAGACGCGCATTAGATCTGCGGGCAAGTGGCGGCTTTGATCATGTGACGGTCTAGACAGATCTTATAATCTGATTCATGACCTTGTTGGTGCGTAGGTGTTAGTAGTCGACTATGCCTTCGTACTTACCGTCACGGTGTTATTATACGCAGTGGGACCGGTGTTCATGTGTGTTCCTTGGTGCTTTTATATCATAAAGCTGCCGCGATGAGAATGTGTCCCACGGCACGATTGATGTTGTGGGCGTGAGACCCATGTTATGTTCTTTTGTGATGACTTGAGGCGTGAGTCACGACTTGATATATTTAGTTATCATGAATCGTAGTTTGGTTATCATACATGTCTCTGCTTTATATAGACTACTATGATTTCATTTCTGATGTTATTTTGATTTCACATACTGGTACTGTTATCGACCTCCTTGAAGTGCGTTCATGCCGCAGTAAAGGTACACGATCATTGATCCTCGCTCTTAGGGTCACAGTTCAGCATTTGGGAAAGCTCCGTTTCTCCGGAGGCTTATCAGTGGTATAGTCCCCTGTTGTTGTAGGTGTTTACATTCAGGGGTATGGCGGGGCCCTGTCCCGCCATTGTTGTCGTATCATTTCTTAGAGGTCTGTAGTACTGTCGTGGGCAGGGTTTGTGAAAAGGATTAAACTGTTCATTTGTAAAAGTTGTTATTTATATATGCCGAAAGGCAAGTTTTTCCTCAGATTACTGTTTTGTACTTCACTTGTTTCATGGATATGTTTTATGTTCGTGATTACTCGATGTTGTGTCACTAGGGTGCCCGGTAAGGCACGATCCACGGCGATTTGGGTCGTGACAAAAGTGGTATCGAGCGATTAATCCTCGGAAAGTGTCTACAGGCCGTATCCGATGAAGTCTTGATTATCGGTGTGTTGTGCACCACACCAATAATCAGGAGGCTATAGGATATTTAGGATTGGTTTCTATTCTTCTCACTCTGAGATCGTGCCTTAGAGCTGTGTTGTAAGTTGGACCCTCTTAACGTATTTCTTTCCCTTATCGTTATGCCTCCGCGTAGGGCAAACCCGGGCCGGGAGGGCAAGCGGCGAGGAGGCTGCGAGTTAGTCTGAGGTCACGAGGGCACGCCCAATCATTACCTAGGGTAATGCTCCATTCGGGATTTCTGCGACGTCACTAGCCCCAAAGAGTTTAAGCGGCGGCGGTTCCTCTGCGGCCATGATATTTGAACGCCGATTCCACGGCCGAACGGTGAATATAGATTGCAAAGAGGCGACCATTACTAGCTATGGATTTGGCTACCAGAGTATACCGTTGTCTGCGAGTCTTGATGACTACCTAGAGAGGTTGTGCAGAGTAATTCTTGATTAGGCTTGAGCATGGCACGTATGCGGGCTTATCGCGTGGCCGAAACGTAGAGATCGACGGGTTAACGGGCGGCGAAGAGGGCGGGCGGCAAGGTCCTTGGTAACTTTTTAGGCGATCGCCTCACGGAATTAGACATGCACCTCGCCCGGTGCGAGTGGTCTTCCACGGGGTTCAGGACGTTCGGGTTATGTAGGAGTTGGTCAGAACTCCAGGGCTTCCGGTTCACAATGTGCCAGACGTCATCCCGGGGGATGCCGTCTTTTAGTTGGTACTTGTTGTACCTATGACCGTCAGGGTCTGGTGTCGAAGAGTGTCCTTGTAGGAGGACTTAGCCTTCAGGATCGGTGGGTAGTTTGTCATCTTCCTTAGCTATGCGCCCTACGGGGCAGGTTTGATTAAAACGACTAAGGGGAGTGAAGCAGTAGATATAGATATATCTTTAACCCTCTAGAGTTCAGTATGTGTGATAAGATGGGTATATCATAAGTGCTATGTTTTGATAGCAGAGTGTGAATGTTGTGATTAGAAATCTTGGTTAGTTAACCAAGTAAGATTTGGGGGATAGAGAAGGTGTGAACCTTAGAGTTTTGTTACGTAGAGACCTTAGAGGTAAGGCCATCTCGAGTAAAGGTGTAGTGTTATGTTGATCCTTATCGGAGTGCATAGTGCACGTGAGCTATGTTTGGGATAAGTCCCTAAGTAGTGTGGAATGAAAGAGGGTAGTTGAGCTAAGAAGACCGCTAGGTTTTCGAAACATGGTTAGTAAGATTGTTCCGGATCGGGGAGCTAGTATTGTGCGCGTTGCCGGGTCGGGTTGAGGCCACGTTGCGGGTCAACCCGCGGCAGGTTTGGTGGTGGGGTCAGTTTGTGGTGGTCCCGCCTTGTGTTAGGGTTACGAGGGTGTTAGGCCCAAGTTTAGTTGACCAACGTACGAGTTCGTGGATGCGTTCGACCAGTGGTCGGGTCGATGGGGGCAGCCCATCGTGTTCTTCGGTCAGGACCGTTTACTCGGCTGTGTTGGGTTATCTGAAAGGTTGTAAGGCTGCACGGGGTGCCTACATTCACCTTATGTCAGACAGTGAAGCCCAGGTTGTGGCTATTTTCGTTTTCTAAAAAGTTTTACCGGGCAAGGATAGGAACTCAGGTGAGTCTCAGAATCACATTCGCCCTCGGGCCAGTGTTTGGATTTCAGGGATAGTTGTGGGGATTGTTGTCTCCTGTGGAGGTAGTGTTTAAGCTACCATTTCAGTGTTCGGATGTCGCCTTTTGAAGCCTTGAAGGAGCGGAAGTGTAAGTTGCCGGTCGATTGGTTCGACGTTGGCAAGGTTGAATAGTTAGTTCGAGCTTGTTCCGGTGATTGCGGTTAGGGTGAAGTTTGTCCGTAAGAGGTTCGGCGGCTCGGAGAAATCGTGCGGATAATCGGCGGCACGCAGAGTCGAGTTGTGGTCGGTCTTCTTGAAAGTACCACCCCGGTTTGGGTGTGACGAGTTTTGGAAATAGAGGAACTTAGCCGAGTTATTTTGGGCCTTTTGAGTTCATGTGAAGAATAGGCCAGGTTGCCTATATGTTAGCAATTGCCGTCCGACTTAGGAGGCAGTACGTCCGGTCTTTCGTATTGTTATGTTCGGGAAAGTATCGAAGATCCATCCAGAGTGTTCCCAGTTAATGATGACCACGTTAGAGATAGTAACCGAGTTTTGAATCTTGACGATATCAGAAATGTGGTAAGAGTTCGAGTGTACGACAACTTCAGTGATCGCAAGCAGCCCGGTACCATTTGTTGGGTCGTCGGGGCAAGGCTCGCGACAAAGTGACAAAGTGCTATATCATTTTGGTGATGTTAGAGGTGTTTCCTCGTGGACTTGGATGTAGGTATTTTGCGCAGTTGTACCTGTGGCCAGGTGTGGCAGGGTTGTTCTCGTAAGTATAGTAGTGAAGACTATACTGGCGCACGTTTGTTTTGAGGCTTAGAAGGAACATTCGGGACGAATGTTTCTAAGGAGGGGAGAATGTTATACCGTATTTCGGAGTATATGCGTGGGGCGTGCGTAGAAATTTCGAACTTCATTTAGGCTTGGCGAATTAACTTTGTTCACAACACGATTTGAGTCGTTTTTCAATAAAGCGTTTCCACGACTTTCGTAGGGAATTTCCGAATATGTCATTTTTAATTTTTGCGGATTTTTAGAGAGGCGAAACATTTTGGACCAACAAGAGGCGCCACGCACCTCTCATTGAGTGGACTTGAATCGCCCATGGGCGAATTGGATGAACATTAGCACGTTTTGTGCCTTTGAAAATCAAGGGTTGGTAGGATATTTGTGTTTGGTAAATCCTGCCCTACACTTGCCTAACACATGGATTGATCTTGGCCTTTGGTTGGCCATCCCTTGACCTATAAATACCCCTTGGGTTGAAGACTTTCATCCAAAATGCCTAAGTCTTGAGAGCCTTCTCCCTCCCTTGGGTGAGTTCGGCCGAGAGCACCCCCCCCGCTAGGGGTGCTAGCCGAGCGTGTACCCCTCCCTTGGCAGTACCCCACAGTGGGGTAGGCCGAGTATACACCACTGCTTGTTGCTTTAGTATAATACCCCCTTTGTGGTATAGAAATACTCTCCAAAGTATTGTTATAATGCCCTAATACCTTAGCCTTATACCTTGTAGTATTCTAAGGTTATACCTTCCTTCTAACTAAACCACTAAGGAAAATCTCCATAGTTGGTTGGAGTATTATTAAGAAGTTGAGTAGAACTTCTAAGGGTTGTTTGGAGCGGGTTGGAGCACCCGGAGTAGGAGCGAAACATTGCTAAGGATCGACTTTTAACTCGGATAATTATGGGCTTATCGAGGTAATTATCTTGTCCCCCTATTGTAATTGGATATTACATGTTGTTAGAATATATAGTTGAAGTATACTATATATAGAATCAGCGTAGTTAGTTGGCAATGTCTTTTGACTTAAGCCTGAAGAATAAAGAACTGAACTGAACTGTAATTACATAGGACTGTATTACAGTAGACTTGTGGAGTAGAATTGTACACGTCCGGTTAGACGTGTAGAACCCCCCCCCTGGTTGGCTTGATAGCCGGCCTCGATAGAGGAGGAGATTTACGCTGTGGCGGGGGGGGGAGGTGCTGCTGAATTTTCTGTAGAATGTTCTACGTTAAGATCTAGATTTTAATAAGCACCTTGTGGCCTTATAGGTTGAAGTGCTACGTGTGACGTAATCTACTTGGCGAAGGAGTAGCGAAGCGGTTGAAGTCTTGGAGCATTTTGCTTTTAGTCGATAATCGTCGCGAGGTATGTGAACCTCTTCCTATCTCTTCTAGCATGATATGTGTGAACTATGTAGTGCGGTGAGCGTCATGTGCTAAATGTATTTGATTGGTTTAAAACATAAAGTGTTATAACGGCTTTATGGGAAGTTGGTTATAACAGCTTTATGTAGATAAGAAAACACTTTGTGGTTTTTAAAAGGTAAATGATTTGTTATAACTGGCTTGATGTGTGATTATAAAGAACTTGAAGTATTTCAAAGATTTACGAAATCGTTTTGAAAGAGAAGTAATACTTGGGTTTTGAAAACTTAAGAGTTATACTAGCTTTATGGGAAGTTAGGTATAACGGCTTAAGAACGTTTTACTGATTTTGGAAATCAGGATTTGTATCGACAAACCACGGCAGCGGTAATAAAGGAAATGTTTTGAATAATTAAGTATTATTAAAACCGGTAGAAACTTCCATCTGCATAGAAGCTAAGATAAGACAAAATGATATTTCCTAGATCATGTCTGTAATAAGATTGTTATAAACAAGATATCCTACTCATATAAGGCTTATGTTTCTCAGTTGTTTAAAGGAGAATTATATTCTTAAATGAATAAGACTATGAACTACTGAAACCTTTCTAAAAATGAGAAACTTGAACATTGGAAATTAGGCAAACTTGAACATTGGAAAAGAATGTTGCTACTTGATTTTACCAAGAGAAGGAATTGAGTTACTTTAAACAGATCATCACACTATGTTCATAAACTACGGGTATTGTGTGACTGTTGTGAACGTGACGTATCTTTTAAAGAGTAAATGTATGAACTACTTTGGGGATAATAACCCGATCTTGTTAATCATATAGAAAGTACCTTGTGTGAACAACTTGATTGTATTGGTTTGTGATAGCCTTGTAATACTATCTTGTTGCTTTGATAAGTAAACGTGTTAGGATGCTACGTGTGTTAGTATCTTGTGGTGTTTGTGTAAAGGGGTTTCCCTTGATTGTGCTTATTAACTATCAGTCGTTATGATAGTATTGTGGCATTCATCTCTTGAGATGATTCCGGTTAAGCCCTCCGTCTGGGGTAGACTCAGGCGGGTCGATGGACCTATGATTCGAGATACCTCATGCAGGTCCCGGGGGCCTATGCGGAACTGCGAGAGTTCCAGGTTAGGATGCGGCCCTTGTGGTCATGCGGTCCTTGTGGCCATGCGGACGCGAGTCGAGGCCGCCGGAGTAGCTACCCTCGACGCGGGAATACCTCATGCGGGCGATGAGATTGGCCTATCGCGGTGCGGGAAGTTCGGGACTAGGCGCGCACATTAGATCTTTGCGGGCAAGTGGCGGCTTTGATCATGTGTGACGGTCTAGACAGATCTTATAATCTGATTCATGACCTTGTTGATGCGTAGGTGTTAGTAGTCGGCTATGCCTTCGCACTTACCGTCACGGTGTTATTATGCGCAGTGGGACACGTGTTCATGTGTGTTCTTTGGTGCTTTTATATCATAAACTGCCGGCAGTGAGGAATGTGTCCCACGGGCACGATTGATGTTGTGGGCGTGAGACCCACTGTTATGTTCTTTTGTGATGACTTGAGGGTGTGAGTCCCTGACTTGATATGACTGCTTATTGTGAATCGTAGTTTGGTTATCATACATGTCTCTGCTTTATATAGACTACTATGATTTCATTTACGATTTATTTTGATTTCACATACTCGGCACTTGTATGCGACCTCCTTGAGGCTGCGTTCATGCCGCAGTAAAGGTACACGATCATTGATCCTCGCTCTTAGGAGTCACGATTCGGCATTTGGGAAAGCTCGTTTCTCGGAGGCTTATCGGTGGTATAGTCCCTGTTGTTGTAGGTGTTTACATTCGTGGTATGGCGGGCCCCGTCCGCCATTGTTGTCGTATCATTTCTTAGAGTGCAGAAATGCTGCAAGCGGGGTTTGTGAAAAGGATTAAAGCTCATTTGTAAAAGTTGTTATTTATATATGCGAAGGCAAGTTTTCCTCAGATTCTTGTTTTGTACTTCACTTGTTTCATGTATATGTTTTATGTTCATTGATTACTGATGTTGTGTCACTAGGGTGCAGGTAAGGCACGATCCAGGCCAGTTTGGTCGTGACATAAGTAAACAAAACACTTTCCTTATTAAAATCAAGTAACAACATTCTTTTCCAAAAGTTCAAGTTTGCCTAATTTCAAATGCTCAAGTCTCTTATTTTGAAAGATTCCATAGATCATAGTCTTAATCACTTAACGTAATCTCCTTTTAAAACAATTGAGTAACATATGCCTTATGTGTGAGTAGCTTGTTCTTGTTTATAACCATCTTATTAAAGCAACCATGATCTAGGAAATGTAATACAATTTTGTCTTATCTTAGCTTACATGCGGATGGAGGTTTCTATGGTTTTAATATAATTAATTAGTCAATACATTTCCTTTATTAGCTGCAATGGTTTGTTCGATACTTATTCTCATTTCGAAATCAGAAACATTATCCTTTAAAAGCCAAGTACTCATTACTCACGAATGAGGTTTCACAACTTTTAACAAAATTCATAGTCCTTAACATTTCATAAAGCGTCATTTATAAGTTAAGTCTCTTATCTCTTAAGATCAAGTCTCTTAACTTCTAAAATCAATAAACCATTCTTTTACCTACATAAAGTCGTTCTAACTAACTTCCCATAAAGCTATTATAACACCTTATGTTTTAAACCAACCAAAACTCGTTTAGCATACGTACGTCTACCGTACTACATAGTTCACAACAATCATGCTAGAAAAGATAGGAAGAGGTTCACATACCTCGCGACGATTATCGACAAATAGCAAAACGCTCCAAGTACTTCAACCCGTCGGCTACTCCTTAAGCCAAGTAGATCACGCCACACGTAGTACTCCACTCCTAAAATGGTCATAGTACTTCTATCAAACCTTTCTTACCATTGAAGACTTATACGATAAAAAGCCCTCTAATTCTACGGAAAATTGGGCACTTCCCGTTTTACTTACTTTTCCATCTTTCTCCAAGGCCGAATAACGTAATTATATGCCATATATAAGGCGTAATAATTTAAACAACATAAAGAAGGGGATTACACGCCCAACGGATAGCGGTTTACTATCACGCCTTCATAATAACAATAAGTAAAAGAAGGGATTACGCGCAACCGTGCTTAGCGGTTTACTATCACGCCTTCATAACAATACAATAATTAAAAAGGGGATCACACGCCCAAGCGGAGCGATTGAACAATCTTCCCCTTAACGAAATGTAAATACAGTCAATGTAAATACGATCCAAAGTAAATCTGATCCTTAAGTTGGGGTCCTTGGCAACTTTTTCCATTTACTTATCCACTTACTTTATTAGTCATCCAACTTATATTCCATCTTAATATAAGTTATAGTTACTTTTTTATTAGCTTCTTAGCAAGTAAGATACGTTTTTACCATTTTGTGGCTTTCTTGCCAATTTCCATTTTAGCAACTTAACAAGATCCAAATCCTTCCAAACTTTACTCCATATATTATATAATCCATAATATACTTATAATATATGTATAATAACCAATTCACAAAGAGGTTTAAGTTTCACTACCTCAAATAGCCCAAGAATATCCAAGTTCTTAAAGTCGCTCCAAGCAAGTCTTAGCTCCAAATCTTTACGTTCCAATCCTCTACAAGCAACCCATAGAAGCTCCTAACCAACTTCTCTTCAAGATTCAACTCCAAAAAGTGAATAACACTTAGGGTTCCAACAAGACAACTTTCGGCCAAGGCAAACCAAATAGGCTAGGGGTGTGAAATCTTTTCCAACTCTTGGTAAACAATCTTCCTAACACCTTAGGGAAGAACACTTAAGAGTTTAAGAATTGTTGGACAAATTTTGCTCAAGAAAAAGGCACCATGGCCGAGAGCTTCATGAAGGGAGAGGGAGGGTTTTCTCAAGTCTTGAAATGGTTAAGTGTGGAAGATTTCATCAACTAAGGGTGCATATATAGGACAACCAAGGGCTAGGATGAAGGCAAGTGTGTGGTTGAGATTGGGGACAAGTGTGTGTGGGTCCCACAAGCCACTTGTCCACACTAAAATATCTTGCAAGACAAGGCCACTTGTCTTGCCACTTGACACATAATTTCGGCCACAAGGCCACCTAGGGGGGTGACACGTGTCGCCTCCTGCTATCCAAAATATTTCATCTCGAAAATATCCATAATGGCCAAAATCTCAAAACAAAGTGGGCCCCACAAAATCAGTAAATTTCTCCGTGGCCCCACGTGACCAATTCCGGAAATAAAATTCCATAATTCTAATATAATTCAAGAAGCCCAAATACCAAATCTGGGAATCCAATTCCCATCAACGAACATTTTTCCTTTACAAAAACCGGAAACTTTTCCGTCGAAAAATCACATCTTTCTTCCTTTCCAATTTTTAATGTCGTATTCTCGTATGTACGTCCTCGCATACATACCCTGGAACTATGGGGTATAACAACGTATTATGGCCATTATAGGTGGAAGTACTAAGTATAGCGTGTTCTACTTGAAGGATGGAATAGCTATCAAGGTTGAAGTACTTTGGAGCATTTTGCTATTTGTCGATAATCGTCGCGAGGTATGTGAACCTCTTCCTTATTTTGACATGATTCTATGTATGGAATATACATGTGGTATTATTTCATGATTCCTTCTACTCTTAGAAGTTAAGAGGTATGTATGTTGATTTACTCTACGTAAGGGTTATGTCTAAGTTATCCTAAGTTCTTACCAAGTCTTATGGGGGATGTTGGTAAGAGTCGTTAGGAGGTATTTTGGAGCCAAGTTGACTTGGCTAAGTTACGGCACAAATGAGAATAAGTATCGAACAAGCCACTGCAGCGTTAATAAAGGAAAATGTAATGACAATCAATTAAGTTAAAACAAGTAGAATTCTCCATCTGCATAGAAGCTAAGATAAGACAAAATTGTATTACATTTTCTAGATCATGGCTACTTGATTAAGATCGTTATAAATAAGTATAACTTATTCACAACGCACCAAGTATATGTTACTTAATTTATAAGAATTTACGTATGAGGTTTTAAGACTATGAACCTCAAATTCTTAAAAGGTTAAGAGACTTTATTTTTCAAGTTATGGGACTTGATTCTTAAAGGAAGAAATGAATTGATTTAAAAGCATAGAATACTTGATTTTGATAGTATTGATTTCTTGCCATTCTAAAGTTAAGAAACTGGTTTTCTTAAAAGTTAAGAGACTTGAAGTATTTTGAAAGTATAAGTCTCTTGGTTATAAAAGGAATGAAATTGTCTAAGACATAAAGAGTTATAACGGCTTATGGGAAGTTGGTTATAACAACTTTATGGAAGATTAAAAGAATGGTTTTCTTCAGTAATGTAAGCAAAGAAATGACTTGAAATAAAGAAGGGCAAATTGTTTTAAAGGTACCAATTGCTTAAGGTTTTAAAGAAAGAAGTCACGTGATTTAGAAGCCTATAATTGTATTTCTAAAAGGTATTGTGACTTGTCTTGAAAAGTATATATGACTTGATACTACAGTTATTAGTATCTTGGAAGTTTTATTTGAAAAAGAGTCATTTTAAAGGAGTAGAGGTGCGTAGTACTTTGGGTTAAATTCCCGGATTTTTATGTGTGAAACGAAAGTGCCATGAGTTTATAAAAATGGAAGTCTAAAGGTTTAATGAACTTGCCTATGTTTGCTTGTGATAGCTTTGAGTGCAAGTATTATATGTTTACGTTGTCGTGACTCTCAGTTGGAGGGTCGGCTGTCTTGTTGTAAGTTTACTTGGACGTACCGACAGTGATGTGGGATTCCACGGGTATGCTTCCATTATGATTGATCCTTGGACATGCTTATACGATGTGGGATTCCGGGGCATGTGACCAGGAGGCGGGTTAGATTCCCGGATTTGTTTTATTACCCGTGGCATTGCTCACGATGAGGATTAGGGCATGCGACCATGCTATGTCGACTATTACTCCATGGGCTAGCTCCCATGAAGACATGTACCACGATGAGGATTTCGGGCATGTTATATTCTTATTCCATGGGCTAGCTCCCATGAAGACCTGCACTCGATGAGGATGCCGAGGGCACGTTATGGCCATGCTTATACGATGAGGATTAGGGGCATGCGCGTTATATATATATATATATATATATATATATATATATATATATATATATATATATATATATATATATATGTATTGTATATGTGTGAGCTGACAGTGAGGTAGTATGCCACAGGCGTGACACGTGGGTATATGTTACACCTACACGGGCAGTGATGGAGATTCCAGGCGAAGGTATATATATATGTATTGTATATGTATGCGACGGTGAGGTAGGATGCCACAGGCGTCACATGAATATGATTTATGTCATAGACTGCTGGCAGTGAGGAAGGAATTTCACGGGCACGCTTTGATATTTGTGTGACTTGATCGCGTCCCAGTTTGGGCCGGGTAGTATATGCGTCCCTCCATAAAGGGCCGGATTATGTTATGACAGATAAGTAAGTTATATGGTAATGAACTTGACAATTTTTCCTAAGTATGTACGTAAGAAAGTGACTATAGCTTTTATTGAAAAATGGGAAAAGATAATAAGGTACGATTAAGTTCACGAGATGGTAATGACACGGTAGGATCCGTATGTACCCTTTTTATACTTGCCTGTCATTCTTTTGTACGTTATGATTTGTTTATCGCCTTATTTTCCGTTCCATATTCACTTTTGTTATCGACTTCTTCGGGGCTGCGTTCATGTCCGCAGTTTAGGTACTGTGATTGTGGATCATGAGCTTAGGATCACGGTTCAAGATTTGAGAAGGCTCCAATGTTCCGGAGTTGTCATGGCTATGTATATTCAGGGGTACGGCGGTGTCACGACCCGAACCCGGGCTCGTGACTGGTGCCTTACCCCGGGCACCCTAGTGATACAACATCAGAGAAAACCAGCGGAAATAAAACTTTAAACATATAAATAGATATGGATCAAGATGAAAGAAAACAGGCCAACCAAAACGGTTGCCTTTCAGCATATATATATACATAGACATTTGAACAGTTACAATCCTTACAACCCTGCCCACAAAGGCTGGACCTCAAGATTTTTACAACAACTATGACGGGACAGGGCCCCGCCATACCCCTGAATGTACAAGAACCTACAGACTCAAGGTAACATACCAAAAGATAAGCCTCCGAAGGAACGGAGCTTCCCAATACGCTGAAATGTGATCCTAGCGCGGATCGGCGGTAGATGTACCTCTACTGCGGCGTGAACGCGGCCCCGAAGGAGGTCAAGATAACAGTACCAAGTATGTGAATCAGTAAAATCACGTAAATGAAATCATAGCGATCATATAAAGAAGGAGACATGTATGATAACCAAACTACGATCTGCAACATATAAACAATCATATCAAGTCGTGACTCACGCCTCCAAATCATCACTCGTGCGTGGAATTCCTTCCTCATCCGCCAGCCTATGATATAACAACACCAAGGAGTATACATGAACACCGGTCCCACTGCGCCATAAAAACCGTGACAGGCAAGTATAACTACGGTCGGGCCGTACGATAATACTTGTACAACCATATCATGGTGACACGTGGCAAGTGCAATAGCTCCACCAGCTCCACTGCGCCCACGTAGGCGACGGGGCAAGTGAATCGCTACGCGCAGATCACAACCGTAAGTCACGGCTCCGTCCAAACACCGACTCATGGCTGACCGTGCGGGTGCAATAACCTATACCAGATCCACTGCGTCCACGTGGCGGCGGGGCAAGTAAACAGGCTACGCACCCGATCACAACCGTAAGTCACGATACTTCGCCGCGAAGCTGACACGTGGTAGGTGCAATAACCTATACCAGATCCACCTGCGTCACGTAGCTGACGGGGGCAAGTAAACAGGCTACGCACCCGATCACAACCGTAAGTCACGATGCTTCGCCATAACCAAAATGGTCACATGTCCACAGAATCCATCAACGGTGTAGACATGCCCATGTAACAATGCTAATGGAAGCATACGTGGAATCTCCGTCATTGCGATGCGTCAGTAAGTTCTAAACAAGTCAACCGGCCCTCCATCGAGAGACGCGGTAGAATAGAAACACAATTCTTGCACAACAAGGACTATCTCAATAAGCATAGGCAAGTTACACAACAACAAGCATAGGCAAGTTACACGACAACAAGCATAGGCAAGTTACACAACAACAAGCATAGGCAAGTTATACACAACTCAAAGTACTTTCATTTTATGTCAAAGTCCGGGTTTTAACCCTAAAGTACTAGGTACGTTAAATTCCTTTTTAAAGAGATCCATTCCTTTTATAAAAGTCACCCGATACCCGTAGTATAAAAAATAGAGTGACTCACATTTTTAGGTAAACCAAAACACTTTCCTTTTCAACAACATTCTTTCCCCTAAAGTTCCAGTTTGCCTAATTTCAATTACTCATGTCTCTTTATTTTAGAAAAGTTTCATAGTCCATAGTCTTAATCATTTAAGAATATAATTCTCTTTTAAACAATCTGAGAAACATATGCCTTATATGAGTGTAGGTTATTCTTGTTCATAATCAATCTTATTAAGCAGCCATGATCTAGGAAATGTAATATCATTTTGTCTCATCTTAGCTTCTATGCAGATGGAGGTTTCTACTGGTTTTAATAATACTTTATTATTCAATACATTTTCCTTTATTAACGCCGGTGGTTTGTCGATACTCATTCGATTTCCAAATCGATAAAACATTATTCCCTTTTAAAAACCAAGTATTCATTACTCACGAATGAGGTTTCACACCAACATCCATATTAAGTCAAGTCTCTTATCTTTTAAGATTAAGTCTCTTAACTTCTAAAAATCAGTAAACCATTCTCTTTATCTCTCTTAAGACGTTATACCTAACTTCCCATAAAGCTAGTATAACTCTTATGTTTTCAAAACCAAGTATTACTCTTCTTTCCAAAAAAAAGGTTTCTTAATTCTTTTAAAATACTTCAAGATTCTTATTATTCAGGCTTAAGTCAAAAGACATTGCCGTTCAACTACGTTCAGTTAGCACACGTACGTCTACCGTACTATATATATATATATTTTATTCAGGCTTAAGTCAAAAGACATTGCCGTACAACTACGTTCAGTCAACACACGTACGTCTACCGTACTTATATATATATATATCTTTAAAATATCATGCTCAAGAGTATAGGAAGAATCACATACCTCGCGACGATTATCGACTATAAGCAAAACGCTCCACGACTATAACCCGGCTAGCCTTGTCCACCTTCCAAGTAGTTCATGCTACTCGCAGAACATTCAACCAATAAAGGGTATCAGTCTACTGTAAACACAGTTTAATCTCCTACTCATATTCTTCTGATGTGATTTCAGTTCAAGTCTTTTCCGTAATATCCTTCTATTACAGTTCAATTCTCTTCTATGAATCTTATATTCATTTCTATACTACTACAGTATGTAATTTCCAATTACAATAGAAGGACAGTAGTATTTACCTCGATGAGCCCAAAATTATCCAAGTTTAATGTCGCTCCTGAGCAACGTTTAGCTCCTACTCCGAGTGCTCCAATCCGCTCCGAACAACCCTTAGAAGTTCTACGCAACTTCTACTTAACACTTCAACCGACTATGAAGGTTTTCCTTAGGGTTTCGTTTTTGTGACTGAGGGAAAGTATAATAGTATTTCCGACTCTATTATAGAGGTAACTTTGGAAAGTACTACAAGGTATATGGGCTAAAGTATTTGGGCATTACAACAATACTTGGAGAAGTATTTCTATACCACAAAAGGGGGTATTATACGAAACCAACTAGGCAAGGGGGGGTAGGTTTCGGCTAGCACCCCTAGGAGGGGGGTACTTTCGGCCACGGGGGAGGGGACTCTCGGCGAGGGCCTTCTCGAGGGAGGGCTCTTGGACGAGATACTACACTAAGGGGAGGAAGAGAGCTTTGAGACTTAGGAAGATTTTAGGATGAAGAAGTCTTCCAAAGGGGGGGGGGGGGTATTTATAGGTCAAGAAATGGCCAACCAATGGCCAAGATCCATCCAAGTGTTAGGAAAGTGTAGGGCTAGGATTAAGCCATGTGCACCTTATCCATCTACCACACCAACTTGCACAAATATCCTACCTAACCAATGCCACCTTTTTCGTCCATTTGCCGCCCCACTTCTTGATGTGAGGTGACACATGTCACCCTCCCGTTGGTCCAAAATATTTCGTCTCTCGGAAAAATCCGCAAAAATTATAAATGACATAGCCGGAATTTTCCCTTCGCAAGTTTAGTAAAACGTTTCGTCGAAAAACGACTCCTTTCGGCATTTGTGTACAAATTTCGAAACTTGCCAAATCTTAAGGCTTAAATTTTCTACGTACGTCCTTACGTACATACTCTGGAAAATACGGGGTATAACAGGCGGGGCCTTGTCCCGTCATAGTATTTGTTCAAATCTTAGAGGTCTGTATTCATCTGTGGGCTGGACTGGCTAGAGTTGTTTTTTTTTACATTGTTAAACAGTGTAGCCCCTTTCGGGAAATTTTTATGTTATGGCAGCCTTATCGGCTTGGCTTGGTTTTAAAAAAAAAGTGTTATTTATCTTCCGCAGTTTATTATGTTGTATGATTAGAAGGGTGCCCAGGTAGGGCACCAGTCGCGGCCCGGGGTCGGGTCGTGACACTTATATTACTTAGAGTAAATCTCTCTTTTTAACTTTCCATAAGGCTAATATAACCAACTTTCCATAAAGTCGTTATATTAACTTTATCCATTAGTAAATTACATTTTCCTATATCCAAGGGACTTATACGTTTGAAACGAAACATGTATCATATACTTTAAAACACTTCAAGTCCCTTAACTTTGAAAACTAAGACATCCTTACTACTTTTAAACAAGTGAGTTAATCGCCTAACTCAACCGACTTGGACATTCTTAAAACAAGTAAAGGATATCAAAGTCTTGTCGTCTCTGCGTACTATAGGTACAACTATTCATACTCAAGAGATAGGAAAGTTCCACATACCTCTTCGGGTCAATCCACTCGCTAAGTCCAATATACCGCACGTAGTATGTCAACCTATAATGACCATAATACGTCTATTAACTTCTTACTTCAAACGTAGAATATAATAAGTGCAAAGTCACTAAATTCTACAAAAAATCGGACAGCACTTCCTTTGTTTCTACATACTTTACCACCTTTTTCAAGGCCCGAATTCAATAACCAAACACGCCACATTTAAGGCCCAACAATGTAGTTAACAATAGGGGATTACACGCCTATAAGACATGTAAAATTCCGCCCCACAATTGATATCAAACTAGTACCAACTACAAGGTAAATTCGGCAACTTGAGATACAACAACACCAATTCTTATCCAATTTCCTTTTCAATCCAAGTTGTTTAGTATAACATGATATCAAGTCGCAATCGATTATAACTACTACAATCTTCAAGTAAGTAACATGCGCCGATTCTAATTAACGACCAAATAGTATTTCAATTTCAAATGGCTCATATGTCATTTCGGATTTAGGATACTACAATCCATATCACTTATCAAACTTCAATACATATACTTCATGCTAGTAAAAGGTAAGGCTAACAACAATATATAATCTTGTAACATTTTAAGAGAACAAGATTGTTACCTCAACGAGCCTTAATCCAACTTCAAATCCAAAGTCGCTCCCTAGCAACTTAGAGCCTCTTATTGACACTTCAATCCGCCACTTGAGACCCTTAGAATATCACAAACAACTTTCCTTTAATCTTCCAATCAAAACCTAGGAAAGCAACTAGGTTTTCACCTTGCGACTAATACGAAAACGCTATTTTTCCGGGATCTTTCTATTGAGATACCCTTACAATACCCTCATGAACCTTGGTTTAAAGTGTGGAGCTTATTGGACAACAAACAAAATTTTTTCTCTATTCTAGCTCTTGAACCCGAGAGCCTCTCCCTTTGTTCATCCAATTTCTTGAAAAATTTTCTAAATGTGGAAGCTTGTCTCACTACTAGTATACTTATATAGCACAATGGAGGGCTAATGTCACGACCCGACTTCGGGCCCGTGACTGGTGCCTTACCCCGGGCACCCTAGTGATACAACATTAGAGAAAATCAGCGGAAATAAAAACTTAAACAGGAAACAAGATATAACATAAGAAAACAGGCTAATCAAAACGGTCACCTTCATGTATATATATAACCGAACAGTTACATCCTTTACAAACCCCGCCACACTTGTGATTACTTCTGAGACCTCAGAGTGTAACCATAACTATATGGAGACGAGGCCCGCCATACCACGAATGTACAAGTACTTACAATGACGGGGACTATACAAAGATAAGCCTCCGAGAAATGGAGCTTCCCAGCCGTGACGTGATCCATGAGCGAGGATCCACAACGATGTACCTCTGCGGCATGAGCGTAGCCCCGAAGGAGTCGATACAACGGTACCAAGTATGTGGCTGAAAATCGTAAATGAAATCATGATCATATAAAACCGGAGACATGTATGATAACCAAACTACAGTTTACTACATAAAAGCAGTCATGTCAAGTCAGGGACTCACGCCGTCCAAGTCATCCCTCATGCCCGTGGAACTCCTTCCTCACTGCCGTCAGTCTACATATAAATCGTGTGATACGTATAACATGTCTCGGCCCATCCCGTGGGACTCGAGGTGGATTCGCATGGTCACATTCCCGGCCCATCTCATGGGACTCGGTGTCGGATCGTATGGTCACATTCCCGGCCCATCTCATGGGACTCAGTGTCGGATCGTATGGTCAGATTCCGGCCCATCTCATAGGACTCGGTGTCGGATCGTATGGTCACATTCCCGTCCCATCTCATGGGACTCGGTGTCGGATCGTATGGTCACATTCCCGGCCCATCTCATGGGACTCGGTGTCGGATCGTATGGTCACATTCCCGGCCCATCTCATGGGACTCGGTGTCGGATCGTATGGTCACATTCCCGGCCCATCTCATGGGACTCGGTGTAGAATCGGGTGGTATACATGTCTCGGCCCATCTCATGGGACTCGAGGTAGAATCGGCCATAACATTTAAACCCTCTTCTAAGACAGATTTAAGACACTACCATGCCTTCCTTTTAAACCAAAACACTTTCCCTTTTTAAAGTCAAGTAACAACATTCTTTTAAGTTGCATAATTTCAAATACTCAAGTCTCTTATTTTCGAAAGATTTCATAGTTCATAGTCTTAATCACTTAATAACGTAATCACTTTTAAAACAATTTGAGTAACATATGCCTATGTGTGAGTAGGTTATACTTGTTTATAACAATCTTATTAAAGCAGCCATGATCTAGGAAATGTAATAGAATTTTGTCTTATCTTAGCTTCTATGCAGATGGAGGTTTCTACTGGTTTTAATATAATTAATTATTTGTCAATACATTTTCCTTTATTAACGCTGCAGTGGTTTGTTCGATACTTATTCTCATTTTCGAAATCAGTAAAACATTATTCTTTAAAAACCAAGTACTCATTACTCACGAATGAGGTTTCACAACTTTTTTAACAAAATTCATATCAAGCCAATTAAGTCAAGTCTCTTATCTTTCAAGATCAAGTCTCTTAACTTCTAAAATCAATAAACCATTCTTTTACCTACATAAAGTCGTTATAACTAACTTCCTATAAAGCTATTATAACACTTTATGTTTTAAACCAACCAAACCTCGTTTAGCACACGTACGTCTACCGTACTACATAGTTCACAACAATCATGCTAGAAAAGATAGGAAGAGGTTCACTTACCTCGCGACGATTATCGACAATTAGTAAAACGCTCCAAAGTACTATAACCCTACTAGCCTTTTCTACCCTTCAAGTAGAATACGCTACTCATAGTACTTCAACCTATAAAGGCCACAAAACGTCTATCAACCTCTAGATCTCTTCGTAGAACAATTCTAAGTACAAGGTTCCTTATTCTACGGAAGATTCGTGAGACCTCCCCGCATGATGTTATACCCGTATTTTTAGAGTATGTGCGTGGGGCGTGCGTGAAAATTCAAGCCTTAAAGATTAGGCAAGGTTCAAAAATTTGGGCACAAGTGCTTTAGAAAGAGTCGTTTTTCGAAAGCGTTTTACTAAACTTGCGAAGGGAAAATTCCGGCTATGTCATTTATAATTTTTGCGGATTTTTCCGAGAGACGAAACATTTTGGACCAACGGGAGGGTGACATGTGTCACCCTCACATTGGAAGGACTTGGGGCGGCAAAGGGACGAAAAGGGGTCAAGGGAGTTGGTAGGATATTTGTGCAAGTTGGTGTGGTAGATGGATAAGGTACACATGGTGGAATCCTAGCCCTACACTTGCCTAACACTTGGATTAATCTTGGCCATTGGTTGGCCATTTCTTGACCTATAAATACCCCTCTAAGTTGAAGACTTCCTTCATCCTCACTTGATATTTCTAAGGCAAAAATCCCTCCCCCTCTTCTAAGTGTTCTCGTCCAAGAAGCCTTCCCCTCCCACGCCAGAAGCCTTGGCGAGAGGGTGCTCCCCTCACAGTGGTCGTGAGCCTACCCCTTGCCTAGTTGTTTCGTATAAATACCCCCCTTTGTGGTATAGAAATACTCTCCAAGTATTGTTATAATGCCCAAATACCTTGGCCCAAATACCTTGTAGTATTTCCAAGGTTACCCACTATCTGAAAAGCCCGAAATACTATTATACTTCCCAGTCCAAACGAAACCACAGGAAAACCTTCATAGTCGGTTGAAGTGTTAAGTAGAAGTTGCGTAGAACTTCTAAGGGTTGTTGGAGCGGGTTGGAGCGCGGAGTAGGAGCTTAACGTTGCTCGGGGCGGCATTTATACTTGGATAATTTTGGGCTTCAGGGTAAATAATCCTATCCTTCTAGTGTAATTGGAAATTACATCTGTAGTAGTTTTGAAATGAATATAAGATTCATAGAAGAGAATTGAATCGTAATAGAAGGATATTACGAAAAGACTTGAATCAAATCACATCGGAAGAATATAATAGTAGAAGGTTAAACTGTACTTACATAGAATTTGTATTCTGATGGTGATAACCTTTATTGGTTGAATGTTGCAAGTAGCATGTGCTACTTAGAAGGTGGACAAGGCTAGCGGGTTATAGCGAGTGGGCGTTTTGCTTATAGTCGATAATCGTCACGAGGTATGTGATTCTTCCTATACTCTTGAGCATGATATTTTAAAGATATATATATATATAGTACGGTAGACGTACGTGTGCTAATTGAACGTAGTAAATGCAATGTCTTTTGACTTAAGCTGAATAAAATATATATATATATAGTACGGTGAGCGTCGTGTGCTAATTGAACGTAGTTGTACGGCAATGTCTTTTGACTTAAGCCTGAATAATAAGAATCTTGAAGTATTTCAAAAGAATTAAGAAACCTTTTTGAAAAAAGAGTACTTGGTTTGAAAACATAAGAGTTATACTAGCTTTATGGGGAGTTAGGTATAACGTCTTAAGAGAGATAAAAAGAATGGTTTCCTAATTTTAGAAGTTAAGAGACTTGATCTTAAAAGATAAGAGACTTAACTGAATTGAATTAATATGAATTTTGTGTGAAGCCTCATTCGTGAGTAATGAGTACTTGGTTTTAAAAGGAATAACGTTTTACTGATTTCGGAAATCAGAAAGAGTATCGACAAACCACTGCAGCGTTAATAAAGGAAAATGTAATGAATAATGAAGTATTATTAAAACCAGTAGAAACCTCCATCTGCATAGAAGCTAAGATGAGACAAAATGATATTACATTTTCTAGATCATGGCTGCTTTAATAAATGGTTATAAACAAGAATAAACTGCTCACACATATGGCCTATGTTACTCAATTGTTTTAAAAGAGATTAAGACATTGAACTATGAAACTTTTCTAAAAAGAGACTTGAGTAATTGAAATTAGGCAAACTGGAACTTTAGGGAAAAAGAAAGGCATTGTTTTGTCTTAAATTGGTTTAAAACATAAAGTGTTATAACAGCTTTATGGGAAGTGAGTTATAACGACTTTATGAAAAAGGGTTTTATCATTGGTTTTTATGTGGTAACTTGACTTTAAAAAGAGAAGTGTTTTGGTCTAAAAAGAAGGCATGGTATTGCCTTGATTTGGTTTTAAAAAGGAAAGTATGGAAGTTGTTTTGCTTTACTTAAAAGATGTAAGTCACTCTATTTTTATACTACGGGTATCGGGTGACTTTTATAAAAGGAATGGATCTCTTTAAAAGGAATTTAACGTACGTAGTACTTTAGGGTTAAAACCCGGACTTTGACATAAAATGAAAGTACTTTAAGTTGTGTATAACTTGCCTATGCTTGTTGTGATAGCCTTTGTTGCGCAAGAATTGTGTTTCTATACTACCGCGTCTCTCGATGGAGGGCCGGTTGACTTGTTGAGAACTTACTGGGACGTGCCGGCAGTGACGGAGAAATTCCGCAGTGCAGCTCGCGGTGATAGTGTTATTTTTGCAAATCGCTTTGGACATCGACACGATCGTGCGCGCGGGTATGGTTCCATTTTGATTGCTGTCTTGTTGTTTCCTTTTGGACATACTGACACGATGCGTAGCGCACGGGTATGCTTCCATTTTGATTACTGTCTTGTTGTTTCCTTTTGGACATACTGACACGATACGTAGCGCACGGGTATGCTCCCATTTTGATTGTTGTCTTGTTGTTTCCTTTTGGACATACTGACACGATGCGTAGCGCACGGGTATGCTCCCATTTTGATTGCTGTCTTGTTGTTATCATATCATAGACTGCCGTGGTGAGAAGGTTTTCCACGCATGATTGATGTGGTGGCGTGAGTCCTCGACTTGATATAAGCATTATATCGTATCGTAGTTTGGTTATCATACATGTCTCTGTTTTTATATAGACTACTATGATTTCATTTACGATATTCTGATTTCACATACTTGGTACTGTTGTCGACCTCCTTGAGCTGCGTTCATGCCGCAGTAGAAGTCATTTGTCGATCCGCGTTTAGGATCACATTTCAGCGTATTGGGAAGCTCCGTTCCTTCGAGGCTTATCTTTAGTATGTTACCACAGTCAGTAGGTTCTTGTACATTCAGGGTATGGCGGGCCCTGTCCGTCATAGTTGTTGTAAAAATCTTAGAGGTGCAGAGCTTTGTTGTGGCGGGGTTGTAAGGATTATCGCTCAAATGTCTATATATATATGTTGAAGGCAACCGTTTTGGTTGGCCTATTTTCCTTATCTTGATCCATGTCTATTTAAATGTTTAAGTTTTTATTTCCGCTGGTTTTTCTCTGATGTTGTATCACTAGGGTGCCCGGGGTAAGGCACCAGTCACGGGCCCGGGTTCGGGTCGTGACACGCAACCACATAAATCTCCTCCTCTATCAAGGCCCGCTACCAAGCCAACAACTCCAAGGGGGTTACACGTCTAACCGGACGTGTACAACACTGCCCCAAAATAATACTACAAGTCTCAGAATACAATCAATGTAAATACTGTTCAATTCTATCAATCTTCTTTCCTCATATAATATACTCAAGTATAACTACTACAACATGTAATATCCAATTCTGATAGGGACGTAAATCATTACCTCGATAAGCCCAAAATTATCCAAGATTATAAGTCGATCCTGAGCAACGTTTAGCTCCAACTCCTTACGCTCCAACCCGCTCCAAGCAACCCTTAGAAGTTTCTAAACAACTTCTCTTAACACTTCATCCAAGCTATGAAGATTTTTCTAGGGTTTCATTTTGCGACTATTGGAATAAAGTAGTATTTCAGACTCTAGTATTGAAATAACTTTGGAATACTACTAGGATACTAGGCTAAGGTATTTGGGATTATACAACAATACTTAAAGTATTTTCTACACAAGTGGGGGGGGGGGGGGGGACGAAAACAAGCTAAAGGGAGGGAGAATTTGCTTTGGAAAATCTTCAAGTGTGGATGATAATAAGTCTAGCACTAAGGGGGTATTTATAGAGAATTCAAGGGTCATGATCAATGCAAGTGTGTGGTCAAGATTGGGCCATGTGTGTGTGGGTCCCACCACACCACATGGCCAACGAAATTAAAGGCCAAGTGCCATGGCCATTTCGGCGAGAGACAGTGGCTGAACACTGTCCTCCAATTCGGCATGGCCACTGAGGGGTGACACGTGTCGCCCTTACTAAATCAAAATATTTCGTCTTCCGAAAATATCCAAAATACCGAAAATCTCAAAAACAAAGTGGGCCCCACAAAACCGTAAATTTCTCCCGTGGGTCCCACGTGACCATTTCCGAAAATAAAATCTCATAATTCTAATATAATCCAAGAAGCCCAAATACCAATTCTGGGAATCCAATTCCCATCAACGAACCTTTTTCCTTCACAAAACCGGAAACTTTTCCGTCGAAAAAAAATCACATCTTTCTTTCTTTCCAAATTACTGTCTTATTCTCGTACGTATGTCCTCACATACATACCCTGGAACTACGGGGTGTAACAACTAAGATTAATACATATGTGTGGTTTGGATGAAATTCTTTTAAATATCAAGTCAAGTGGCCCCATTGACTAAGTCAATTATATCAAGCTCTACTACTTGCAAGACTTGGTCATCTTAATAATGGTCAAATTAACCTTTTAGCCATGTTATTTTCGTCCAAGACCACTTAAGGGGGGTGACACGTGTCGCCTCCCATTAAATCCTGATATTTCGTTTTCCGACAATTTCATAATTCCGATAAATTTTTACTAGTCTCAAATCTTAACATTTGGATTCTTACGCACGTTCTTAAAAACATGTCCTGTAATAACGGGGTGTAACAGTTTCATTTAATAACTAGCCAAGTGGGCTCATTGACTTAGTCAATTATCTCAAGTTTGTCATCCACTTGACTACTAACCTTGGTCACACTTAACCTTGGTCACTTGACCACTTAACCTAGGTCCAAATCGTCCAAGACCATGTGGGGGGGGGGGGTGTGACACATGTCTCCCTCCCATTCGTCCATAAAATTTCGTAACCCTCGTGGGCCCCACAAAACGTAAAATTTCTCGGGTGGGCCCTACGTGACCAAATCCGTAAACTAAATTTTCACAATGATGATAAATTCCATACTCCTCAAATAATGCATTTTGAGAATCTAATTCCCATCAACGAACATTTTTCCTTTCCGACGTTCGGAAGATTTTCCTTCGGAAAAACAATTCTTTCTTTCGTACCAATTTTCAAGTCTTGCGCTCTCGAGTCTATTCTCTTATTCATGTCCTGGAATTTTGGGGTGTAACACATGTAATCCCCTTTGGTTGCTATTTTGATTATGCCTTAAATGGGACTTGATTGTTGTTGAATTTGGGCCTTGGAAAAGGTGGAAAAGTATGTATAAACGGGAGAAGTACTGCCCAAATTTTCGTAGAATAAGAGGATAATTACTTGGTGTATATCTTATACTAAGTGAGCTAGAAGTTGATAGAAGTGTTGTTGTCATTATAGGTTGAAGTACTACATTGAGACGAATTCTAAATATCAAGTTGGAATAAGCCGAAGAGGTATGTGAACTATCCCTTCTTCTTTTGGCATGACTTGATTTTATCAAGTAAGTGGGTTTATTCCTTATTGATACTTGATTTGATTTTATAAAGTGAGTGGATTCTATTCCTTATTGATACTTGATTTGATTTTATAAAATGAGTGGATTCTATTCTTTAATGATACTTGATTTGATTTTATAAAGTGAGTGGATCCTAATCCTTAACGATACTTGACTTGATCTTTATAGAGTTCTATTGGAACCTAATCCTTAGTGATATATTCCCTTGATAGTACTTTGGGTGTTCTAAAATAAAAGTTGTTAGATATATTCCCTTGATAGTATTTTGGGTGTTCTAAAATGGAAGTTGTTAGATATATTCCCTTGATAGTACTTTGGGTGTTCTAAAATGGAAGTTGTTAGATATATTCCCTTGATAGTACTTTGGGTGTTCTAAAATGGAAGTTGATATACATGTTCCCTTGATAGTACTTTGGGTGTTGTAAAATAGAAGTTGTTAGATATATTCCCTTGATAGTACTTTGGGTTTGCTAAAATGGAAGTTGTGGAAGTGTCTTGATACTACGAGTGTTAGTGTCTTAGGGTTTATAAATGAAGGGATTTACGACAAACGTACATAGTACTTTTGGGTTCACACCCCTAATATTTCATAGTACTTTGGGTTCATTTCCCTAATAATGCAGGATGGGATAATGTCTTGGTTTGTCTAAAAGGAAAGATGTGATAGTGCCTTGGTCTTTATAAAATGAAGTTCATTATTTGTGTATGGTACACGAGATGTTGGTACCTAGGTTTGTCTTAAATGGAAGATTTTATATGTGTTTGGTACATGACGTTTCGGTACCTTGGCATAGATAAATGGAGATTTTATATGTGTTTGGTACATGACGTTTTGGTACCTTGGCATAGTTAAATGGAAGATTTTATATGTGTTTGGTACATGATGTTTTGGTACCTTGACATAGTTAAATGGAAGATTTTATATGTGTTTGATACATGATGTTTTGGTACCTTGGCATAGTTAAATGGAATATTTTATAAGTGTTTGGTACATGATGTTTTGGTACCTTGACATATTTAAATGGAAGATTTTATATGTGTTTGGTACATGATGTTTTGGTACCTTGGCATTTCAAAAGGAAAGTTTATTTTAATATTTTGTATATGATGTGTAGGTACCTTGGTTTCATTCCATGACATTATTTGTGTATATTTTCTCCATAGATGTGCTTCCATGATGCGAGTAGAGATACTCATGCGGATATAAATACATATGCAGGTTCGATTCCTATGCGGGTTCGATTCCCATGAATAATATCCACGGACAAGATCCGTGATGCGAGTAGAGATACTCATGTAGGTATAATTACCTATGCGGGTTCGATTCCCATGAAAAAGATATACATATTGATTCGTGGGCAGGTGTCCCTGTCTTTGTGTGACTCCCACTTTGAAAAGATACAGTTTATGTTATTGTTAGACATATTTCATATACCTATTTTGAGTCATTTTCGATTAGTATTTTACCCATTTTTGTTGCGTCTAGTACGGTTTTAGGGTTGTTTTTCTTTCTTTTAAGTCACAGCGGTTCAAAAAGGCAAAATAGCAAAAAGGAGCGAAAAGTGGGCATAAAAGGAGGTCCCGAGGCAGAAAAAGGTCAAAAATCGATGACTCGGAAAAACCACGGCGACCGCGGATTCCAGAGCGGGGCCGCGGTGCAGCGAAAACTCGGGACTTTCAAAGACGTGCATTGAGCAGAACATTGTGTCATTTATTCGAGAGTGCAGGAGTTTGACGCATGATCTTGACTGCGAATCAGCGGTCTTGCACGAATTTTTCGATTCAGAGTTGGAATTGGCCAAGGGCAATAGGGTCCCTAGGACACGAAATTGATACCTATTTAACGCCCTAGGGATCAGTTTTTAGGAGGAGAGTCCATTATTGAACACAAGAACAACACAAGGCACTTGGAGCAACTATTGGAGACTTTAATCTTCGTAATTATCTATCTTTAGTTTTTATTTCAGTTTTATGTTGGATATTGTGTTAGTTTGTAGCATGTCTATGTCTAGAAACTAAACACTTAATTAAGGTTTTCCTTATGATTCACTTGAACCTTTATTCATGATTTGATGCAATAGTTTGATTACTTCTTCAGTTGTTAAGATCTATTCAATAATTGATGTGAATGTTTGATAGTTAATTGATCACTAAATATCATAACATATATGATTTCGAATCAACAACCGAGAGGAGAATTTTGATATGCTGTAGTTGAATAGACATAGATTAAAATCGTGGACAACAGTACTCGATACTTGTGTAGATTTATAGGTTACTGTTCTTAATCCTCCTATGTGGTAAATCCTATCATAGAAATATAGAAGGGTTCTGCACTGGGGTTGAGTGGTTATATATCCTAACCGGAATATAAGACAGTCTAGTTAACCGCTATCTTAACATAGAAGAAGAATCATTCTAGAACGCATTAAGGCTTGAATAAAGTGGATAGTTGATGATTTTGGAAGCCCTAATTCCTTCATAATCTGAATACAACCTAATTAGTTTACTTATTTCTTGCAATCATTCCAGTAGTTAAATAAAAAACCCAATCAATATTCGTTAGCCAAATAGATAACACAAAATAGATGTTCGGTACTTAAAAATCAGTCTCTGTGGACGATATTCGGTCTTACAGACTATATTACTTGAGATGATACGTACACTTGCGTTTTGCGCGTGTGGAAATCGCCTAACAAGTTTTTGGCGCCGTTGCTGGGGACTGACGTACTTTTAATATCGAACTATCTATTTTTATGTCTAATTTGGTTTGTATATATTTGGACATGTTATTTTATTTCTAATTTGGTTGCTCCAAGCGAGCATCTTTTTATCACTTTTTGTTGTTTTTCTTATTTTATAGGTAAAGTTAGTAAATTAAAAAAAAGGACACATGGACTACTAGTACTATCAGGGGCAGTGGAGTCATCAACAACAGTGTTATACCCCGTATTTTCAGAGTATGTACGTAAGGACGTACGTAGAAAATTTGAACTTGAGAATAGGCTTGGCCGAATTATTCTTTGTGCACACACCCGGTTAGAGTCGTTTTTCGACGAAACGTTTCCACAGCTTTCGTAGGGAAAATTCCGGCTATGTCATTTTTAATTTTTGCGGATTTTTCCGAGAGACGAAACATTTTGGGCCAACAAGAGGGCGACACTTGTCACCCTCTCATTGGCGGATGTGGGGCGGTATTTGGACGAGATTGGAGAGTGTAGTTGGTAGGATATTTTGTGTGTTGATTGATAAAGTGGGACCCACACACACTTGTCCCAATCTTGGCCTTACACTTGCTATGCACTTGGCATGATCTTGGCCATTGGTTGGCGTTGCTTGTCCTATAAATACCCCTAAGTTTGAAGACTTCTTCATCCATTCCTATATTTCCTAAGTCTAAAATTCCTCCCTCCCTTGTGTGGTGTTTCGTCAACACCCCTCCCCTTTGTGAGGCCTTGTGGCGAAGTTCTTCCACACGGCATGAAGTACCCCTTGTGGTGTTGTCTCGTATAAATACCCCTCTTGGTAGAAATACTCTCAAAAGTATTGTTCTTATACCCAATTACCTTAGCCGTATACCTTGTAGTATTCTAAGGTTATACCTATCTGAAAAGCCAGTAATACTATTATACTTCCCGTTAGTCACAAAACCAACCTAAGGAAAATCTCCATAGTTAGTTGGAGTATTATGTAGAGGTTGGTTAGAACTTCTAAGGGTGGTTTGGAGCGGGTTGGGAGCGCACGAGTTGGAGCTAAACGTTGCCCGGGATCGACATCTATACTTGGATAATTATGGGCTTATCGAGGTAATTATCACATCCTTCTATTGTAATTGGAAATTACATGTTGTTAGAATATATAGTTGAAGTATACTATATATAGAATGAACATAGTTTTGTGGCAATGTCCTTGGACTTAAGCCCAATTTAAAGAAGAGAAGCGAATGTAATTACGTGGGGCGTATTCAGTAGACTTGTGTAGTTTGTGGGTTGGGAAGGGCTGCCCAATTTCAGTAGGATCTTGTATCTAGATTTATTCTACAGTAGTCTAGACTTTGATAGACTTGTATAACTGTATAGGTTGAATGTTCTTGAGTAGCATGTGCTCTTGAGAAGGTGGACCGAGCTAGCGGGTTATAGCCGTGGAGCGATTTGCTAATAGTCGATAATCGTCGCGAGGTATATGAACCTCTTCCTATCTCTTCTAGCATGATATGTGTATAACTATGTAGTACGGTAGACGTACGTGTGTTAATTGAACGTAGTTATACGGCAATGTCTTTTGACTTAAGCCCGAATAATAATAATCTTGAAGTAGTTCAAGAGAATTAAGAACTGTTTTTAAAAGAAGAATAATACTTGGTTTTAAAATCTTAAGAGTTATACTAGCTTTATGGGAAGTTAGGTATAATGGCTTAAGAGAGATAAAACGAATGATTTATTTTAGAAGTTAAGAGACTTAACTTAAATGAATTATATGAATTTTGTGTGAAACCTCATTCGTGAGTAATGAGTACTTGGTTCTTAAAAGGGATAATGTTTTACTGATTTCGGAAATCAGAAATGTGTAACGACAAACCACTGCAGCGTTAATAAAGGGAAATGTTTTGATTAATGAAGTATTATTAAAACCAGTAGAAACCTCCATCTGCATAGAAGCTAAGATGAGACAAAATGATATTACATTTCCTAGATCATGGCTGCTTAATAAGATTGTTATGAACAAGAATAACCTACTCACACATAAGGTATATGTTTCTCAAATTGTTTTAAAGGATTAAAACTATGAACTACGAAACCTTTCGAAAAATGAGAAACTTGAGTAATTGAAATTAGGCAAACTTGAAACGTTTGGAAAATAATGTTGTTACTTGATTTTACAAAGGTAAGTGTTTTGGTTTACTTAAAAAGACAGTCACTCTATTTTATACTACGGGTATTGTGTGACTTATGTGAAAGAAACGTATCTTTTAAAAGAGTTAATGTATGAAGTACTTTGGGGATAAAAACCCCGATCTTGTTAATCATATAGTAGAAAGTGCCTTGTGTGTATAACTCGATTGTGTTGGGTTGTGATAGCCTTGTAATACTTTCTTGTTGATTTGTTAAGTAAACATGCTAGGATCTACGTGTGCTAGTATCTTGTGATGTTTGTGTAAAGGGTTTCCTCGATTGCGCTTAAATTGTTTCACTATCACCGATATGTTGGTATTGTACCACTCACCTTGACTTGTTTCCGAGGTTGTCGCCTCCGTCTGCGGTAGACTCGGTGATGCAGGACCGTGATTTGAGAATACCTCATGCGGGTCGAGGGCCTATGCGAGCTACGAGAGTTCGTGTTAGTGTGCGGCCTTTATGGTCATGCGGTCTATGTGGCCATGCGGATCGCGAGTCGAGCGGATGCGGGGAGTAGCTACCCTCGATGCGGGGTTATACCTCATGCGGGCCTATGAGGTTGGCCTATGCGAGTGCGGAGAGTTCGGGGCTAGACGCGCACATTTGATCTGCGAGCGAGTGACGGCTTTGATCATGTGACGGTTCAGACAGATATCATGATACGATTTATGACCTTGTTAGTCGTAGGTGTTAGTAGTCGGCTATGCCTTACTTACCTGTCTTGTTTTATTTGGACACAAGTGGGACACGGTGTTCATGTATTCCTTGGTGCTTTTATATCATAGGCTGGCGATGAGGAAGGTATTCCACGGGCATGATTGATGTTGTGGGCGTGAGACCCATAGTTATATTTGAGTGATGACTTTGAGGCGTGAGTCACGACTTGACATATCGCTTATTTATTGCGAATCGTAGTTTGTTTATCATACATGTCTCTGCTTTTATAGATCGCTATGATTTCATTCTGATATTTATTTTGATTTCACATAGTTTTGTTATCGACCTCCTTGGGCTGCGTTCATGCGCGGTAAAGGTACACGATCGTTGATCCTCGCTCCTGGGTCACGATTGCGTTTGGGAAAGCTCCGCTTCTTGAGGCTTATCTTCGTATAGTCCCTGTTGTTGTAGGTGCTTACATTCGGGGGTATGGCGAACCCCATCCGTCGTTGTTGTCATATCATTCGTAGAGATCTGTAGTACTGTTGTGGGCAGGGTTTGTAAAAAGGATTAAACTGTTCATTTTGAAAGAGTTGTTATTTATATATATCTTTGATGTAGTTTTTGGTTAGCTTTGTCTTTCTTATTTCATTTTGTCTTACATTGGTTTCATGTATGTGTTTTATGTTCAGATTACTCTGATGTTGTATCACTAGGGTGTCCGGGGTAAGGCACCAGTCACGGGCCCGGGTTCGGGTCGTGACAAAAGTGGTATCAGAGCAGTTAATCCTCGGAAAGTGTCTACAGACCGTATCTAGAGTCTTGATTATCGGTGTGTTGTGCACCACACCAATAATCGTGAGGCTATAGGATATTTAGGATTGGTTTCTATTCTTCTCACTCTGAGATCGTGCCTTAGAGCCGTGTTGTAAGTTGGACCTCTAACGTATTTCTTTTCCCTACCGCTATGCCTCCTCGCGTGCAACGGCCGGGCAGGAGGCAAAGCGGCGGAGGCTGCGAGTAGAGTTCGGAGGGTTACGTGGGCACAGGCCCAATCATCACCGTGGTGCTTCATTCGGGAGTTACTGCGGCGTCGCTGCTTGTGAGTTTAGCACGCGGCGGCGATTCCTCTGCGGCCATGATATTTGAACGCCGATTCGCGGCCAGGAACAGAATTTAGATTGCAAGAAGCGACCACATTACTAGCTATGGATTTGGCTACCGAGAGTATACCGTTGTACCGCAAGTCTTGATGACTACCTAAGAGAGGTTGTGCAAAGTAATTCTTCATTGGGCTTGAGCATGGCACGTATGCGGGCTTATGCGCGTGGCCAGCGTAGAGATCGACGTTAACGAAGGGCGAGAAGAGGCGAGCGAGGTCCTTTGGTAACTTTCGAGGCGAATCGCCTCGCCGCCAGATTAGATATGCACGTCCACCGGTGCGAGAGGTCCTCGCGGGGTTGATGCGTTCGGGTATGCGGGAGTTGGTCGAGCTCGCATCTTAGGTTCCGATGTGGCGGATGTCATCGGGAATGTCGTCTTTGTTGGTACTTGTTGTACTGCGCCGTCGGGGCAGTGTCGAAAGGGTGTCCTAGTAGGAAGGATGCCAGTAGGAGGACTCAGCCTTCAGGATCGGAGGGTAGTTCGTTACCTTCCCTAGCTATGCGCCCTACGGGGCAGGTTTGATTAGAACAACTAAGGGGAGTGAAGCAGTAGATATAGATATATCTTTAACCCTCTAGAGTTTTGTATTTGTGATAATGTGAGTATACCTTAAGTGTTATGTTCAGATAGCATGGTGTAAATTGTGATTAGGAAATCATGGTTAGTTAACCAAGCAAGATTTGGGGGATAGAGAAGGTGTGAGCCTTAGAGTTTTATACGTAGAGACCTTAGAGGTAAGGCCATCTCGAGTAAAAGATTTATAAGTTTAACCCTTGTCGGAGTGCATGGTGCACGTGAGCTATGTTTGTGGGATAAGTCCCTGAGTAGTGGGGAATGAAAGAGGGTAGTTGAGCTAAGAAGACCGCTAGGTTTTCGTAAACGTGGACTAGTGAAATTGTTCCGGATCGGGGAGCTAGTGTTTTACGCGTTGCCGGGTCGGGTTGAGGCCATGTTGCGGGTCAACCCGCGACCTGCTTTATGGTGGGGTCAGTTTGTGGTGGTTCCGCCTTGTGGTAGGATCACAAGGGTGTTTGGCCCAAGTTCAGTTAACCAGCGTACAAGTTCGTGGATGCGTTCGACCAGTAGTCGGGCCGATGGGGTCAGCCCGTCGTGTCTTTCAGTCAAGACCGTTTACTCGGCAGAGGGTTATGTGAGACGTTATATCAGAAAGGTTGTAAGGCTGCACGGGGTGCCTACCTTCACCTTATGACAGACAGTGGAGCCAGTGCGGCTGTTTTGTTTGGAAGTTTTACGAGCAGGTTAAGAACTCAGGTGAGTCTCAGAATCGCATTCGCCCTCGGGCCAGTGTGTGGATTTCAGGGGTAGTTGTGGGGATTGTTGTCTCCTGTGGAGGTAGTGTTTAAGCTACCATTTCAGTGTTCGGATGTCGCCTTATGAAGCCTTGTAGGGGCGGAAGTGTAAGTTGCCGGTCGATTGGTTCGATGTTGACAAAGTTCAGATAATTGGTTCAGGCTTGTTCCAGCAGACTGTGAATAGGGTGAAACTTGTCTAGAAGAGGTTCTGACAGCTCAGAGAAGTCGTAGGGAGAATCGGCACGGCGCCAGAGTTCGAGTTGACGGTCGGTCTTCTTGAAAGTACCACCCCGGACAGGGTGTGACGAGTTTTGGAAAACAGAGGGAACTTAGCCCGAGTTACTTTGGGCCTTTTGAGTTCATGTGAGGGATAGGCCAGATTGCCTATATGTTAGCTTTTGCCGTCCGACTTAGGAGGCAGTGCGTCCAGTCTTTCGTGTCATGTTCGAGAAGGAAATCGGAGATCCATCCAGAGTGTTCCCAGTTAATGATGACCAGGTTGGAGATAGTAACCCCGAGATTTGAACCGGGCGATATGAAATGTGGTAAGAGTTCGAGTGTACAAGAAGTGTCACGACATCCTCGGGGATCGCATGCAGTCCGGTACCATTTGTTGGGTCGCCGGAGTGACACTAGAACCTCGCGGCAAAGTGACAAAAGAAGCGAGCATGTATGGCGAGCATTGATGTGATCATTTCTTTTGTAAAGAGAAGGTGCGAAGGAAGTATATTTTAGACCCCGGAGAGAGGTGTTTGTGGTGATGTTAGAGGTGTTTCCTCGTGGACTTGGATGTAAGTATTTTGCGCAAGTTGTTTCTGTGGCCATGTGTGGCAAGGATTGTTCTCGTAAGTATAGTAGTGAAGACTATACTGGCGCACGTTTGTTTTGAGACTTAGAAGGAACATTCGGGACGAATGTTTCTAAGGAGGGGAGAATGTTATACCCCGTATTTTGGTATATGCGTGGGGCGTGCGTAGAAAATTTGAACTTGAGAATAGGCTTGGCGAATTATTCTTTGTGCACACACGGTTAGAGTCGTTTTTAAACGTTTCCATGACTTTCGTAGGAAAATTCGGCTATGTCATTTTTAATTTTTGCGGATTTTTCCGAGAGGCGAAACATTTTGGGCCAACAAGAGGCGACACTGTCACCTCTCATTGTTAGCGGATGTGGGCGTAATTGGACGAGATTGGAGAG
Source organism: Przewalskia tangutica (assembly GCA_029844215.1). Lineage (NCBI taxonomy): Eukaryota > Viridiplantae > Streptophyta > Magnoliopsida > Solanales > Solanaceae > Przewalskia > Przewalskia tangutica. Next base: position 38,568,082 of record CM056732.1, on the reverse strand, counting down.
TGTAGTTGGTAGGATATTTTGTGTGTTGATTGATAAAGTGGGACCACACACTTGTCCCAATCTTGGCCTTACACTTGCTATGCACTTGGCATGATCTTGGCCATTGGTTGGCCTTGGCATCTATAAATACCCCTAAGTTTGAAGACTTCTTCATCCATTCCTATATTTCCTAAGTCTAAAATTCCTCCTCCCTTGTGGTGTTTCGTCAACACCACCCCCCCTTTGTGAGGCCTTGTGGCGAGTTCTTCCCCCGTGGCGAGTACCCACTGGTGGGGTAGTAGGGTATACACCCCTTGTGGTGTTGTCTCGTATAAATACCCCCTCTTGGTAGAAATACTCTCAAAAGTATTGTTACTATACCCAAATTACCTTAGCCGTATACCTTGTAGTATTCTAAGGTTATACCTATACGAAAAGCCCCGTAATACTATTATACTTCCCGTTAGTCACAAAACCGAACCCTAAGGAAAATCTCCATAGTTAGTTGGAGTATTATGTAGAGGTTGGTTAGAACTTCTAAGGGTGGTTTGGAGCGGGTTGGAGCGCACGGAGTTGGAGCTAAACGTTGCCCAGGATCGACATCTATACTTGGATAATTATGGGCTTATCGAGGTAATTATCCTGTCCTTCTATTGTAATTGGAAATTACATGTTGTTAGAATATATAGTTGAAGTATACTATATATAGAACTGAACATAGTTTTGTGGCAATGTCCTTGGACTTAAGCCTGAATTTAAAGAAGAGAACTGAACTGTAATTACGTGGGGTGTATTACAATGAGCTTGTGTAGTTTGTGGGTTGGGAAGGTCGCCCAATTTCCGTAGGATATTGTATCTAGATTTATTCTCTGAGTAGTCTAGACTTTGATAGACTTGTATAACCTGTATAGGTTGAATGTTCTGCGAGTAGCATGTGCTACTTGAGAAGGTGGACCAGGCTAGCCGGGTTATAGCCGTGGAGCGATTTGCTAATAGTCGATAATCGTCGCGAGGTATATGAACCTCTTCCTATCTCTTCTAGCATGATATGTGTATAACTATGTAGTACGGTAGACGTACGTGTGTTAATTGAACGTAGTTATACGGCAATGTCTTTTGACTTAAGCTAATAATAATAATCTTGAAGTAGTTCAAGAGAATTAAAGCTGTTTTAAAGAAGAATAATACTTGGTTTTAAAATCTTAAGAGTTATACTAGCTTTATGGGAAGTTAGGTATAATGGCTTAAGAGAGATAAAACGAATGATTTATTTTAGAAGTTAAGAGACTTAACTTAAATGAATTATATGAATTTTGTGTGAAACCTCATTCGTGAGTAATGAGTACTTGGCTCTTAAAAGGGATAATGTTTTACTGATTTCGGAAATCAGAAATGTGTAACGACAAACCACTGCAGCGTTAATAAAGGGAAATGTTTTGATTAATGAAGTATTATTAAAACTAAGAAACCTCCATCTGCATAGAAGCTAAGATGAGACAAAATGATATTACATTTCCTAGATCATGGCTGCTTAATAAGATTGTTATGAATAAGAATAACCTACTCACACATAAGGTATATGTTTCTCAAATTGTTTTAAAGGATTAAAACTATGAACTACGAAACCTTTCGAAAAATGAGAAACTTGAGTAATTGAAATTAGGCAAACTTGAAACGTTTGGAAAATAATGTTGTTACTTGATTTTACAAAGGTAAGTGTTTTGGTTTACTTAAAAAGACAGTCACTCTATTTTATACTACGGGTATTGTGTGACTTATGTGAAAGAAACGTATCTTTTAAAAGAGTTAATGTATGAAGTACTTTGGGGATAAAAACCCCGATCTTGTTAATCATATAGTAGAAAGTGCCTTGTGTGTATAACTCGATTGTGTTGGGTTGTGATAGCCTTGTAATACTTTCTTGTTGATTTGTTAAGTAAACATGCTAGGATGCTACGTGTGCTAGTATCTTGTGATGTTTGTGTAAAGGGGTTTCCCCTCGATTGCGCTTAAATTGTTTCACTATCAGCCGATATGTTGGTATTGTACCACTCACCTTGACTTGTTTCCGGAGGTTAAGCTGCCCTCCGATGCGGGGTAGACTCAGTGATGCAGGACCGTGATTCGAGAATACCTCATGCGGGTCGGGGGCCTATGCGAGCTACGAGAGTTCGTGTTAGTGTGCGGCCTTTATGGTCATGCGGTGCATGTGGCCATGCGGACTGCGAGTCGAGCGGATCGGGAGTAGCTACCCTCGATGCGGGGTTATACCTCATGCGGGCCTATGAGGTTGGCCTATGTGGAGCTGCGGAGAGTTCCAGGGCTAGACGCGCACATTTGATACTGCGGGCGAGTGACCAGCTTTGATCATGTGACGGTCTAGACAGATATCATGATCTGATTTATGACCTTGTTAGTCTTGTAGGTGTTAGTAGTCGGCTATGCCTTCGTGCCTACCACTGTCTTGTTTTATTTGGACACGGTGGGACTGGTGTTCATGTGTATTCCTTGGTGCTTTTATATCATAGATCGCCAGCGGTGAGGAAGGTATTCCACGGGCATGATTGATGTTGTGGGCGTGAGACCCATAGTTATATTTGAGTGATGACTTTGAGGCGTGAGTCCACGACGACATATTCGCTATTTATTGTGAATCGTAGTTTGTTTATCATACATGTCTCTGTTTTATATAACCGCTATGATTTCATTTCTGATTTATTTTGATTTCACATACTCGGTACTGTTATCTTGACCTCCTTGAAGTGCGTTCATGCCGCAGTAAAGGTACACGATCGTTGATCCTCGCTCTAGGGTCACAGTTGCGTTTGGGAAAGCTCCGTTTCTTGAGGCTTATCTTCGTATAGTCCCCTGTTGTTGTAGGTGCTTACATTCGAGGGTATGACGGCCCTGTCCGTCGTTGTTGTCATATCATTCGTAAGTGCATGTAATCTTGTTGTGGCGTGGTTTGTAAAAAGGATTAAACTTTCATTTTGAAAGAGTTGTTATTTATATATATATCGTGAATCGCTTTTAGTTAGTCTGTCTTCTTATTTCATTTTTCTTACATTGGTTTCATGTATGTGTTTTATGTTCCGATTACTCGATGTTGTATCACTAGGGTGCCCGGGGTAGGCACGATCACGGGCAGGTTGGTCGTGACAAACAACAACCACGGGTTCCACAGGAAGATCGAAATGAGCTGCAGGAAGCCATACTCAAGCTCACCAAGTGTCAGACTCAGTTTATAGCTGAGACCAGCGTGTCACTCAGAAATTTGGAGACACAAATAGGGAAACTGATGGATATGGTGATCAATACACCTCAAGAAAATCTGCCTGGCAACACCATTGTGGGAAGTGGTAAGCAAAATGAGGAGTCTGAACTACATTAAGTTGTTGAGGAGTTGAGAAAGGTAGTTGGTGTAGAGAAAGAAGGGGTTACTGGAATCCAATTTTTCACCTTTTTAGATTCCTTGGAGTTCCTTTTTGCTGTACCCATTGCAGAAGAAACACCATCTGATGTCTTTGTTGACCCCCAAACAGAAAGTCCATACCCTCAAGAGAACCCCCAGAAGTCTAGAAATCCATGAAGCTTCATTATTCCTTGCACTATAGGGAATTTTGAATGCAAGCAAGTATTGGGAAATTGAGGGGCAATCATAAAAGTACTACCCTTTTCTGTGTTCTATAGAAATGGTGTAGGTGAAGTGAGGTCGGCAAAAATAACTATTCGGATTGCAAGCCGTTCGCAGAAGGATCCACCAGGCACTAGTAAGGATTAATTGCGTCCGGCTAAAGCGTTAAAAAGCGCTACTTGGAGAGCGACCCAATGTTTAAATTCTGCAATTTATTTTAATTAGGGCGATCTCACTTTTGGTGTGTTTGTAATGTTGTGATGCGGTGAAGGACTCGAAGGATGGAGCATGAAGGAAGAGGCGAAAAGACACGAATCGAGTCGCGCACGACTGCGTCTGCGACAGCGGTGCGAATCTTCAGAAAGCCTCGCATTTATGCACGCGGTGCAAAGAAGCAGAGCGGTGCGATTCACGATCCCCGAAAATATGAAAAGGCCCGGAATCGCCAAATCTCCTCCCACAGATACCGTCACAATGCAATATCTGCCGCTACCACCACCATTTTGAGTCGATGTACGTCTGTAAGTCATCCCTGTTTCATCTTTGAGTCATACACATTTGGGACAATGTGTCAGTTAATGTCATAACCGAACCCGGGCTGCGGCGGTGCCTACGGGCACCCTTCTACCCATACAACACAAGTAACCCGCGGAAGCTAAATAACACTCATCACTTTTTTTTCAAGCAAAGGCAAAGCCGGCAAGGCTGCCATAATATATAACACCCAAATGGGACTATAACAATGTAAATACAACTCACGTCAGTCCAACCCACATATGAATACAAACCTCTAAGAGTTTTGACAACAACTATGATGGGACAAGGCCCCGCCGTACCCTGAAATATACAGCAGTCTAAACCAACCGTACCAATGGTAAGCCCCGGAACAAGGAAGCTACCTCAACAGCTGAACAAGATCCCACACACACGAATCACCCCACTGCGAACCTAAACCTGCGGGCATGAATGCAGCCCCCTGAAAGGGGTCAGTACAACAAGTACTAAGTATGTAAACATAAAGTACAGTAAATAAACCATAACTGGCCAAAAGATGACAGGGACAAGTAAAAATCTTACCAGCTCCAACCACACCATATAAAATAAAGCCAAACGTACCTTGTATCACTGTACCACTGTACTACTGTACTTTATATAAACAAATGAGAGTCAACTGAGCCTTTTAAAATATATCCCTTTTAAAAGTAAGATCCACCGTGTCATTTCAAGTTATGAAATAAATACCATTTCAAATATGAAATCAGCTGTATCCCTTTCAAATATGAAATCATTACCATTTCAAATATAAAATCAACTGTATCCCTTTCAAATATGAAATCATTACCATTTCAATTATGAAATCAACTGTATCCCTTTCAAATATGAAATCATTACCATTTCAAATATGAAATCAACTGTATCCCTTTAAAATATGAAATCATTACCATTTCAAATACGAAATCAACTGTATTCCTTTCAAATATGAAATCATTACCATTTCAATTATGAAAGCCATGTCAGGGTCATCTGCCCTCAGAATCATTATGCAATCCTATTCATGGGAATTGAACCCACATGGGAATTGAACCTGCATGGGAATTAAACCCGCAATGAATATCTGTACACGATACCCGCATCACGGAGAGCTAATCTATGGAATGTGTCCCGGGAATTGAACCCGCATGAGTCCTTCAGACCCACAATAAGTGTGTACCTTCTCACGTCATGGGAGCTACTCCATGAAATATATATACACTGTTGTCGGCCCTCTAGTGAGGGAGGCGGAGATGTGGAAATATAATACTCGCACGAATGGCTATATGAGATAACATATGCAAGTTAAAATGATCTTTGACTCTCATTAGAACAAATAGAATGAACTATCAATTTAGAAAACTCAAGGCATTTATCATGTCATGTAATATCATGGAATTGAACCCAAAGTACTATGTACATCCATTCTTATAAAAAAAAGAATCACATCATGCAATATTAGGGAATTAAAACCCAAAAAGTATTATGTACGTCCGCCGTACATCCTTTCATTTTAAAACAACCAAGGCAATACCATGCCTTCCTTTTAAAATGACCAAGACAATACCATGCCTTCCTTTTTAAAATATGCATGTACGTCCGCCGTACATCCTTACCTTTATAGACCACAAGACACTATCACTTGTAGCATCAAAGCACTTTCACTATTAAAAACAAGTTACTCACACTTTTAAACTCAAGTAACTTATTCTTTTCAAATCAAGTAACTTATACCCTTAAATCAAGTTACTTCTTCTTTCCCAAAATCAAGTTATTTATACTTCATATAAATCAAGTCTCTTATACTTCATCTAATCAAATCTCATATACTTTCAAGTAAGGTCTCATATACCTTCAAGTAATGTCTCATATACTTTCAACTAAATCTCATGACTTTCAAATAAATCTAGTCGCATGACTTTCAAATAAATCAAGTCTCATAACTTTCAAATAAATCTAGTCTCATGACTTTCAAATAAATCAAATCTCATATACTTTCAAGTAAGGTCTCATATACCTTCAAGTAAGTCTCATATACTTTCAACTATGTCTAGTCTCATTACTTTCAAATAAATCCAGTCTCATAATTTTCAAATAAATCTAGTCTCAGGACTTTCAAATAAATCAAGTCTCATTACTGTTGTAACCTAGCAAGATCAACTCGACTCCAATGCTTACTAAACACTCTTACCAACATCTCCCATAAGACTTGGTAAGGACTTAGGAATAACTTTAGACATGCCTTTAGCATAGAATTAATAACATGAATACTCTAATAACGAGGCAAGTTGTCAGGACCCGACCCCGGGCCCGCGACTGGTGCCCTACCTGGGCACCCCTTACAGGTATACATCAGAGAATAGCAGCGGAACATACGTAAACTCATAAAACACATAGACAGTAAAAGTATCAACAGACTAGCCGATAAGGCCACCTTCGTGAAATATACATAACCCAAAAATAAAACAGTACATCTTTGTTCTTATAACCCAATCCACAAATGTGACTACAGACCTCTAAGAATAACAACTGTGGCGGGACAGGGCCCCGCCATACCCCTGAATGTACAACAACCTACAATACCGGGGATAAGCCTCCGAAGTAAAGGAGCTTCTCAACAGCTGAACAGTGATCATAAGAGTGAGGATCAGCAACCTGTATACTCTACCTGCAGCCTGAACGCATCCCCCCGAAGGAGGTCAGTACAACATGTATCAAATATGTGAAACTGAAAGTACTGTAGTGAAATCATAGGTCTTAAAATAAAGCTGGAGACATGTATGGTAACTCAAATAAATAGTACACTGTGCCTTACTAACAATGAGAGTAAACAAGAGTATACTTTACTGCATAAAAATAGGAGGCTCATGATCAAAGTAGGGCCACCCGCCCGTAGTATCATTAAGCAATCCTACTCTTGGGACTATTTCACCCGCATAGGTCCTGTGGACCCGCAATGAGGTCATCCGCCTCGCATGGGACTATTTCACCCGCATAGGTCCTGTGGACCCGCAATGAGGTCATCCGCCTCGCATGGGACTATTTCACCCGCATAGGACTATTTCACCCACATGGGCCCGGTGGGCCCGCAATGAGTACAAACGCCGCACTCGCATCATGGGTAGCAAATCCATGGAATAAGTAGTAACCCGGGGGTTTACCCCGCAAGAATAACATAACCTAGCACAACCGGCTATCATACATAACATAAGCACTACCGTCTTATCATACATAACATAAGCACTACCGGCTTATCGTACATAACATAAGCACTACCGGCTTATCGTACATAACATAAGCAAGTTAAGAAATCCCTTAACTTCTTATTAGCCTTGTTCATATACACTCTCATTTTAGTTTACTTAAGGCACTATCATGTCATTATGAAATCCGGGAATTTAACCCAACGTACTACTAACTTCTATTCTTTTAAATGACTCTTTTTCATAGAAAACTTCCAAGATACTAATAGCCGTAGTATCAAGTCATACTTACTTTTCAAAACAAGTCACAATATCTTTTAGAACTACATTTAAAGACTTCTAAATCAAGTGACTTCTTTCTTTTAAAACCTTAAGCAATCGATGCCTTCAAATCAATTTGCCTTTCATTATGTCAAGTCATTTATCATTATTTACATTACTAGAGTAAACCACCCTTTTAACATTCCATAAAGCTATTATAACCAACTTCCCATAAAGCCGTTATACTAGCTTTATACTTTAGATACTTACATTCTTCTTCATAACCAAGAGACTTAAACTTTCCAAACAAAACAAGTATTATATACTTTCAAAAATACTTTAAGTCTCTTAACTTTAGTAATCAAGTTTCTTAATGTTAAAATAGCTCAAGGAATCTATACTTTCTAAATCAAGTATTCTATACATTTTCAAGTCAAGAAATCCTTGTCTACTTTATTGGAATAACCATTCTTTTTACTTTCCATAAGGTTATTAACCAACCTTATGCTTTTGAAACCAAGGAATTTCTATCCTTTAAAAACAAGTGAGTTAATTCTCTAACTCAACCAACTTGGAAAAACAAGTCAAGGATATCAAATGAACTAAATCCATTCAAATAGCGTACGTATACCGTACTATGCGTTTACAACTACTCATGCTCAAGAGATAAGAAAGTTCCACATACCTCTTCGGTTCAATCCACTTGCTAAGTACAATATGTTGTACGTCGTATGTCAACCTAAAATGACCACAATACGTCTTATTAACTTCTAAACTCAAACATAGAATACTCCAAGTGTAAAGTCACTTAATTCTACGGAAAATTGGACAACACTTCCTTTATTTTAACATACTTTTCCACCTTTTTCAAGGCCCGAAATCGATAACCAAACGCCACATTTAAGGCTCAAAAATTCAGCTAACCAAAGGGGATTACACGCCTCAACAGGACGTGTAAAATTCTGCCCCACAATTAATATCCAAATAGTCCAACATTTCAATGCCAAAAGGCTACAATGCAACAACAATGTAAAGTCTTTTCCAATTCTTCTTTTAATCCACGTTGTTAGTCTAACATGTTATATAGCCGCAATCGATAATAACAACTACCATCTCTTCTTTATATAACATGCGATGACTAAAAATAATAACCAAATCGAATTACACTCTTAAGGTTAAACATGCAACTTTTGGATTCCATCCAAATATTCCATAACATTCAATCTCCATATATATATATCTCATGCTTGCATAATATATATATGACTACAACAATAAGTACCTTTAATCACTTAAGAGGACAAAGTGGTTACCTTGATAAGCCCAAAATAGTCCAACAATCTCGCCCACTTTAGCCCTCTTTCCGAATTTCTTCTTCCCGCCAAAATCACCTCTACGAACCCCCTACAAGCTTGCCAACATGTTTTAGTGTAGATGGCCAAGTCTTGTAAGACTTGGCCAAGATATAAGCCTTATCATGATCCACAAGTTGGGGGGACACTTGTCACCCACCCATGGGTCCTCTACAACAAATATCTTCTATTTTTACCCTATTTCTGCAAAAAAATCCCGCCTCGGCGCCGCGGCCCTGCAGTCGGCACCGCGGCGCTGCAACTTCAGACAATTTCAGGGTTTCCGGCGCCCTGGCCCTGCAGTCGGCGCCGCGGCGCCTGACCCTGTCTCTTCTGTCAGCTGATCTTGTAACATCCATAACTTTCTACGCCGACGTCCTATAGAAGAGAGGTTTGTTGCGTTGGAAACTAGACTCAGTGAACTTAATATTAGGCTTTTGAAATACCTAAAAACTCCCATTATACTAGGAGATATACTGCTCCAAAGTTGACTGAAAAACTGTCCAAAAAATTATTCTGCCAACAACTATTTTTTTTTGTTCCTAATTCGAATCTTATTTCCTTTCGTACGTTCTCAATACATGACCTGGACTTACGGGGTGTAACACAACTATACTTCAAGAAACAAGTCATGTATACTCCAATAATTAATCATGCCGATAGAAGGAAGAAGTTCGCATACCTTTTAAGTTATTCCACACGCTAAGTAGAATACACAACTCGTAGAATGTCAACCTATAATGACAATAATACTTCTATCAATTCTAAGCTATCAAGTGTAAGACTTATACCAAATAATGGTCCTCTTATTCTACGGAAATTTGGGCAGCACTTCCTTTGTTTCTACGTACTTTTCCACCTTTTCCAAGGCCCGATTTCAACACCAATCAAGCCATACTTAAGGGCACAATCAACAGTTAACCAAAGGGGATTACACGCCTAACTTGACGTGTAAAATTCCGCCCCTTAATCTACCAAACAGCCCACTAAAATCAGTTCATAGTCCAATCTAAAAATAGTCCTTTAGTCCGCTAAAACAGTCCACTAGTACAGTCCATTAGTACAGTCCACTAGTACAGTCCATTAATACAATCCTTTAGTTGGTGTTCTCGGCCAACTACTATAACCAAAACTGTTTCCATAACTTCTTATAATCCAACTTATATTCCAACACTTTATATAAGTTATATTAACTTGTTAACAACAATATTCCTTCATGTCAACATGGAATAGGTAATGTTTAACAACAATAATATCCAATGAATCCGACAACACCAAAACTGTCCACAATCGGCTAACATGCCAAGATTGTGACATGTACTTTTTATTCTTCATTCTTTTTAATCACAAGTTCATCCATTAATTACTACAACATGTAATATCCAATTACTTTAAGAGGACAATGATCCTTACCTCAAATATGCCCAAAATAATCCAAGTTTAAAAGTCGATCCTTAGCATATCCTAGCTCCTATTCTTCAAGTTCCAATCCACAATATTTAACCCTTAGAAGATTATAACCAACTTCTCTTCAAGTTCAACACCTAAAAAGTTGAAGAACACCATATGGTTTTAACCCTTCAAATCACGGCCAAGAGGCTTTTTAGGGGTTAGGGGTGCTTAATCTTGCTAATCAATTGGTTAGGGACCTTAATCTTGTATCAATGAACAAATCTTGGAAGTTTAAGGATTTTTTGGCCTCCAAAATAGGCCTTGGCCGAGAGCACCATAAGAGGAGGAGCTAGGATTCTTGAAATAATTCTAAGTGTTGGCTAAGTGTAGAATGAAGTCTCGCACTCCCTCTATGTATATATAATGTATCCCAAGTATTGAGATCAAGACAAGTGTGTGTGGGACCCATGTCCACTTCAACAAATATCTTCAAGACTTGCCACCTTGTAAGACAGGTGGGGGGGGGGGGGTGTGTGCCACGTGTCACCCTCCAATTCGTCAAAATTATTTCTTCCTCCAAAATATCTATATTTGGCCAAAATATCTTGAAATATTGTGGGCCCCACAAAATCGTAAAAATTTCCCGTGGGCCACATGACCAAATCCGGAACTTAAAAATCTAAAATTCCAATATAATCTATAAGTCCTAAATACCAAATTTGAGAACTAAATTCCAATTAATAACCATTTTCCTTCACAAATTCCCGATATTTTTCCTTAAGAAAAAGTAATCTTTCTTTCTTTCCAAAATTCAAATCTTATTTCCATACGTACGTTCTCATATCATTCTCTTGGAATTACGGGGTGTAACATCCTTCCCCCCTCAGAAACATTCGTCCCGAATGTTCATACTAGGTGTCAAGCTGAACAAATCTCGGTATAGTCTCCTTAAACTACACTCAACGAAACCAATTATGCCACATATGACCACAATATATCACACATGCATATACATCAATCAAAATCCAAACGAGAGATCAAATCTAGAGTGTACATCACCACTATTAACTCCCATTCATGGCCTAAAAGGATTCTCTTCTCGTACCTTCATTATTCATAACTATAAACACTTGTTCGCTCTTTTTCTTACTTGTCGTACTCTTCTCGTACTTCCAAACTTATTCTATTATACGTACATAATTTCAATCATTGCTTCTGTTTTCAAATCCTTGGAGTTACTATATCCAAACTTGGTCATTATACTTAGATTCAATTTCCTTTAAGGCCCTTCTCGGCTCTCACGACCCGGTTCTGGTGGAACGCGTCCACGAACTCGTACGACGATTAACTAGACTTGGGCCTTGCATCCTCGTGACTCTATCACGTAGCGGGATCATCTTCAACCGACCCCAATTCATTCCATGCTACGGGTTGACCCGGAATTGGCCCACAACCCGATCCATCGTCACACTTAACTCTCATTCTTGGTCTGAAATAATTTTACTACCCGAGAAGGCCTTGTACATCTAAGGTCTCAGCGGTTATCAATATTCTAAGGTTCACAATTATTCCATGTCCCAAACTTACATTATCAGTCCCCACATACGGGTAAGGTAGCTTCTCAAAATCACGTCGTCTTAACCATAACAACCCTATTTACTCCATACCAATATTATTCACACATATCACTTAAGCGTACAACACGGCTTAATCTAACAACATGGTATGTCCTTAAGTCAATTGAACCTGATCTTTCAAGAGTCTATCAAAATCTTAGTCAGTTCATTACCTCCTAACTATTCCAAATCAACTTAGGTGTGGATTCAATAAACTGTTTCACACCTTCCAAATAATTATTACGGCTTAACCAACTCATGATAATTCATAATCATTTCAGGCAACACACAGGGCCCCAAATAAATACGCTCGTACAGATACACATCATTATTATACCAACTATACAATAGTTTTACCAACCTGGATACGAAGTTCATATAATCCTTTCTGGGCCACTATTGGCTTTTTCATAGCTGCAACCACAATAATACGTTAGGAAGAGACTACCCTAACAACACAGCTCTATCACACGATCTCAGAGTGAGAAGAAGAGAAACCAATCCTAAATGTACTATAGCCTCATGTTTATAGATGTGGTGCACAACACACCAATAAACAAGACTCTACTATACACGGTCTGTAGACATTCCGAGGACTAACTACTCTGATACCACTCTGTCACGACCCGAACCTCGGGCCCGCGATTGGTGCCCTATCTGGGCACCCTTCTACCCATACAACACAAGTAACTCGTGGAAGCTAAATAACACTCATCACTTTTTTTTCAAGCAAAGGCAAAGCCGGCAAGGCTGCTATAATATATAACACCCGAATGAGACTACAACTGTACAACAATGTAAATACAACTCACGCCAGTCCAGCCCACATATGAATACAGACCTCTAAGAGTTTTGACAACAACTATGATAGGACAAGTGTCACGACCCGAACCCGGGCCCGTGACTGGTGCCTTACCCCGGGCACCCTAGTGATACAACATTAGATAAAAACCAGCGGAAATAAAAACTTAAACATACAAATAGATATGGATCAAGATAAAAGAAAATAGGCCAACCAAAACGGTTGCCTTTCAGCATATATATATATATATCGACCTTTGAACAGTTACAATCCTTACAACCACCTTGCAACGATTACTACAGACCTCTAAGATTTTTACAACAACTATGGCGGGACGGGGCCGTCATACCTCTGAATGTACAGAACCCTACGGACTCGGGTAACATACCACAAGATAAGCCTCGAAGGAACGGGCTTCCCAATATCTTTGAAATGTGATCCTATAAGCGGGGATCGGCGGTAGATGTACCTCTACTGCGGCATGAACGCACCGAAGGAGGTCGATCTGTGGTACAGTATGTGGCTGAAAATCGTAAATGAAATCATAATAGTCTATATAAAGCGGGAGACATGTATGATGACCAAACTACGATACACAACATATAACCGGTCATATCAAGTCGGGGACTCACGCCTCCAAATCATCACTCGTGCGTGGAATTCCTTCCTCACCGCGATGCATATGATATAACAACACGAGTATCATGAACACCGTGTCCCACGTGTCATAAAACCGTCTGAGGCAAGTATAACTACAGATCCGACCGTACCAATATCTTGTACAACCATATCATGAAGGCGACGCGTGGCAAGTGCAATAGCCTCCACCGGCTCTCCTCCTGCGCCACGTGGTAGCGGGGGCAAGTAAATCGACTCTGCGCGGATCACAACCGTAAGTCACGGCTCCATCCAAACACCGACTCGCGAAGGCGACACGTGGCAAGTGCACTAGCCTCGCGGCTCCTCCGCGCCACGTGGCGGCGGGGCAAGTGAATCGGCTAAGCACGGATCCTGGCCGTAAGTCACGATGCTTGCGCGAAGGCGACACGTGGCAAGTCGCGATAACCTGCGAGATCCACTGCGTCACGTGGCGGCGGGGGCAAGTAAGCAGCTCGCGCGATCACAACCGTAAGTCACGATGCTTCGCCATAAATAGCCATAATGGTCACATGTCCACGAGAATCCATCATCGGTGTAGACATGCCCATGTAACAATGATAATGGAAGCATGCGTGGAATCTTCCGTCACTGCCGACGCGTCAAGTAAGTTCTCAACAAGTCAACCGGCCCTCCATCGAGAGACGCGGTAGTATAGAAACACAATTCTTGCACAACAAAGGCTATCACAACAAGCATAGGCAAGTTACACAACAACAAGCATAGGCAAGTTATACAACAACAAGCATAGGCAAGTTATACACCACTCAAGGTACTTTCATTTTATGTCAAAGTCCGGGTTTTAACCCTAAAGTACTACGTACGTTAAATTCCTTTTAAAAATCCATTTCTTTTACAAAGGTCACCCGATACCCGTAGTATAAAAATAGAGTGACTAACATTGTTAAGTAAACCAAAACACTTTCCTTTGTAAAATCAAGTAACAACATTATTTTCCAAACGTTCAAGTTTGCCTAATTTCAAATGCTCAAGTTTCTCATTTTCGAAAAGGTTTCGTAGTTCATAGTTTTAATCCTTTAAAACAATTTGAGAAACATATGCCTTATGTGTGAGTAGGTTATTCTTGTTTATAAACATCTTATTAAAGCAGCCATGATCTAGGAAATGTAATATCATTTTGTCTCATCTTAGCTTCTATGCAGATGGGGGTTTCTACTGGTTTTAATAATAATTTATTAGTCAATACATTTCCCTTTATTAACGCTGCAGTAGTTTGTCGATACTCATTCTGATTTTCGAAATCAGTAAAACATTATTCCTTTTAAAAACCAAGTACTCATTACTCACGAATGAGGTTTCACACAAACATTCAGATTAATTCAATTAAGTCAAGTCTCTTATCTTTTAAGATCAAGTCTCTTAACTTCTAAAATCAGTAACCCATTTTCTTTACCTCTCTTAAGACGTTATACCTAACTTCCCATAAAGCTAGTATAACTCTTATGTTTTCAAAACCCAGCATTACTCTTTCAAAAGGTTTCTTAATTCTTTTGAAATACTTCAAGATTCTTATTATTCAGGCTTAAGTCAAAAGACATTGCCGTAAAACTACGTTCTGTTAACACACGTACGTCTACCGTACTATATATATATTCTTGTAAAATATCATGCTCAAGAGTATAGGAAGAATCACATACCTCGCGACGATTATCGACTATTAGCAAAGCGCTCCACGGCTATAACCCATTAGCCTTGTCCACCTTCCAAGTAGTACATGCTACTCATGAACATCCAACCAAAAAGGTTATAAGTCTCAGTAAATACGGTCCTATGTAATCTGATTTAATCTTCTACTTAAATATTCTTACGATGTGATTTGATTTAAGTCTTTTCTGTAATATCCTTCTATTACAGTTCAATTTTCTTCTATGAATCTTATATTCATTTCTATACAACTACAGTATGTAATGTCCAATTACAATAGAAGGATAGGATTATTTACCTCGGTAAGCCCAAAATTATCCAAGTTTTTAATATCGATCCTGAGCAACGTTTAGCTCCTACTCCGGGTGCTCCAACCCGCTCCAAACAACCCTTAGAAGTTCTACGCAACTTCTACTTAACACTTCAACCGACTATGAAGGTTTTCCTTAGGGTTTCGTTTAGTGGGTAAAGGAAGTATAATAGTATTTTTCGGGCTCTACGTATAGAGGTAACTTTGGAAAGTACTACAAGGTATATGGGCTAAGGTATTTAGGGCATTATAACAATACTTGGAGAAGTATTTCTCAACCAAGGGGTATTTTACGTGAACTAGGTAGGGGATTTTCTCGGCCGAGGGCCTCACTTGAGGAGGGTTTGGCTAGCACAACTAGGAGGGGAAGAGGGTTGGGCAGAAACTCACAGGGAGAGGAGTAGTGTGAGACTTAGAAAAACTCAAGTGTGGATGAAGAAAGTCTTCAACTTAGAGGGTATTTATAGGCCAACCAATGGCAAGATGAAGCCAGTGTTAGGCAAGTGTAAGGCCAAGATTTTGCAAGTACACCTTATCCATCTACCACCAAAATATCCTACCTAACCAAGACCCTCCAATCGTCCACTTGCGCTTCAACAACGCCCAATGTGAGGTGACAATGTCACCCTCCCGTTGGTCCAAAATGTTTCATCTCTCGGAAAAATCCGCAAAAATTAGAAATGACATAGCCGTAATTTTCCCTTCGCAAGTCTTGTAAAACGTTTCGTCGAAAAACGATTCCTTTCGGTACTTGTGAACAATAATTTCGTCCTTGCCTAATCTTTAAAGCTCAAACTTTTGTACGTACGCCCTCACGTACATACTCCGGAAATACGGGGTATAACATTCTTCCCCCCTTAGAAACATTCGTCCCGAATGTTCCTTCTAAGTCTCAAAACATACACGCGCCGGTATAGCCTTCACTACTATACTTACGAAACCAAATCATGCCACACATGGCCACAAAACCTACGCGCAGATACTTAAATCCACGCCAACGAGGAATCACCTCGACGATGAACACAGCACCCACTCTCGCTTCTGGTCCAAAGAATACTCCTTTCGCACATTCACTTCTCACAAATGATCACTTCCATCCCTTAGCACATGTTCACTTCGTTCTTTCCTCGTCGTACCCCTTTCGTACACCTGAACTCTTTCTATTACACGCACCATACTTCAGGCATTGCTTCAGTTCCCAAAACTTTTGGAGTCACTACCTCCAAACTTGGTCATCTCACTAGCTTCAATTTCCTCTAAGGCCATTTCCGACCTTCACGAACCAATTCTGGTCGAACGTATCCACCAACTCATACGATGGTTAACTAAACTCGGGCCTAGCATCCTCGTGACCCTACCACCTGGCGGGACCACCTCAAACTGGCCCCACCACAAACCGGGCTGCGGGTTGACCCGCGAATGGTCCTCAACCCGACCCCACAACCGCGCCCAATCTCTTGTTCCCCGATCCGGAACAATCTTACCTATTCAAGTCATGAAAGCTACCACTTCCATTTTACACAACCCAAGGAATTTTTTTTTCTACAATTACCCCACGTGTACTTATGCGTTCCGACAAAAATTAATCGTAAAATCTTTTACTCAAGCCGGCCTTACACCTAAGGTCTCAACTGTAATATTCTACGGTCCAAAATTTCTAGGTACCCAACCTTACCCTTTCAATAACCAGGCTTCTAAATCACATTTTGCACAAAGCTATCCGAACATAACACTTAACACATTATCATAACATCAATACATACAAGTCTCTTAGAGGGTTAAGGATATACCTGAAAATAGGCGGTTCAAAGGACCGCTAAAACTGGGAACTTCACGCGACCTCTGCAGTGGCTGTAGGTGTATGAACATCTGCCTAGCTATGGAAGGTGAAGAACCCGCCCGATCTAGTAGTCCGTGCTATCCACGGTGCTACCCACAGTCGGACGATCTCGTTAAATGGCCACGCATGGTAGTATCGCAATCTCCCAAACGATGCGACATTTCCCCACTGGGGCTTTACCACAGCCCGGCCGAGATCTGGTGGCCTCGTCCGCGAGCACTTCTACTCACGAAAATCTGAAACACAGGAGCCACGACCGCTCACGAATGTCCCCAACGTCCGACGACGGTGGGGACCACTTAATGCGGCGGAGGCGCGCGGCGCCTTGAGGCGGTCCGCCTCGAAAGTCACAAAGGACCTGGCATTACGGCCTCTTCTGGCGATCTCGGTCATTAGTCGATCTCTCCGCTCCTCACATCCAAGTGCATAAGCCTGCATGCGGGCAATGTCCATGCCCGGCTGAAGAGCTACACCCGAACAACTCTCTGCTAGGTAATCATCGAGCCCTGTAACATATCGGTGCACTCGATCCTCCATACTAGCTACTAACGCGGGGACGTACCGGGCCAATGAGTCGAACTCCACATTGTACTCGGAATCGCACGCGGATGCCGCAACACCAAAAATCTCGGCCGAGCCCTCCTCATCCGCGAGGCAAGAAGTGTGCAAGAAATGCCTCTGAGAACTCGTCCCATAAAGCTGGAAGTGCATTCTCTCCCCGGGACAGCTCCCACGAATCAAACCAGTCGACTGCGGTATCACGCAGCTGATGCGAACCTAAGACCACTGACTCGGTCTCCGATGCCTTGATCACTCTCATGATCCGCTGTAACTGCCGGATGAACTCCTGCGGATCATCCTCAGGCCTCGACCCGTAGAACTCTGGCGGGCTACAACTCAGAAAATCCCGTAGCCTCAAACTATCTGATCTAGGGTGAACCACTGGTGCTACTGGAACTGCTGCGTCCAGCCTATCCTCATATCTGGCCACAACCACGGCGATAAGCGCCAACCCCGTAACCCATCTCTCTCGCTCCATGGGATGGAGGCTCAGTCTTGTGGTCTCTGTAGAGACCGCCGCTCTACTCGCGACTCATCGCCTGCCCTTGCCGCCACGGGCGGGTTGCCTTGCGGAGGCATAATCGTAAAAACAAAATACGTCGAGGGTCCAACTTATCACTGACTCTAAGGCACGATCTCGGAATGAGAAGAAGGAAACCAATCCTAAATGTCCTGCGGCCTCACGATTATAGATGTGGTGCACAACACATCGATAATCAAGACTCTACTAGACACGGTGCGTAGACACTTTCAGAGGACTAAGCGCTCGATACCACTTTTGTCACGACCGAACCCGGGCGTGATGGTGCCTACCGGGCACCTGGTGATACAACATCGAGAAAACCGTGGAAATAAAAACTTAAACATACAAATAGATATGGATCAAGATAAAGAAAATAGGCCAACCAAAGCGGTTGCCTTTCAAAGATATATATATATCGACCTTTGAGCGATTACAATCCTTACAACCCCGCCACAACGAACTACGGACCTCTAAGATTTTTACAACAACTATGACGGACAGGCCCGTCGTACCTGAATGTACAAGAACCTACTGGACTCGGGGTAACGTACCACAATATAAGCCTCCAAGGAAGAGCTTCCGATATCTTTGAAATGTGATCCTATAAGCGGGGATCGGCAAATGATGTACCTACCTGCGGCATGAACGCAGCCGAAAAGAGGTCGATCTGTACCAAGTATGTGAAATCGAAAATACCGTAAATGAAATCATAATAGTCTATATAAAGCGGAGACATGTATGATGACCAAACTACGATACACAACATATAACCGGTCATATCAAGTCGGGGACTCACGCTCCAAATCATCACTCGTGCGTGGAATTCCTTCCTCACCGCCGCGATCTATGATATAACAACACGAAGGAGTATACATGAACACGAGTCCCACCGTGTCATAAAAACCGTGACGGCAAGTATAACTACGGATCCGACCGTACCAATATCTTGTACAACCATATCATGAAGGCGACACATGGCAAGTGCAATAGCCTCGCGACTCCTCCTCGCACCACGTAGGCGGGGGCAAGTAAATCGCTACGCGCAGATCACAACCGTAAGTCACGGCTCCATCCAAACCTTGACTCGCGAAGGCGACCGTGGCAAGTGCCACTAGCCTCGCACCTCTCCTGCGCGCGTAGCGGCGGGGCAAGTGAATCGGCTAGCACCGCGGATCACAACCGTAAGTCACGATACTTCGCCGAAGGCGACCGCGGCAAGTTCAATAACCTGCAGATCCACTGCGTCACGTGGCGGCGGGGCAAGTAAGCTACGCGCCTGGCCGTAAGTCACGATGCCGCCATAAATAACCATAATGGTCACATGTCCACAGAATCCATCATCGGTGTAGACATGCCCATGTAACAATGATAATGGAAGCATACCCGTGGAATCTTCCGTCACTGTCGGTACGTCCAAGTAAGTTCTCAACAAGTCAACCGGCCCTCCATCGAGAGACGCGGTAGTATAGAAACACAATTCTTGCACAACAAAGGCTATCACAACAAGCATAGGCAAGTTACACAACAACAAGCATAGGCAAGTTATACAACAACAAGCATAGGCAAGTTATACACCACTCAAGGTACTTTCATTTTATGTCAAAGTCCGGGTTTTAACCCTAAAGTACTACGTACGTTAAATTCCTTTTAAAGATCCATTTCTTTTACAAAGGTCACCCGATACCGTAGTATAAAAATAGAGTGACTAACATTGTTAAGTAAACAAAACACTTTCCTTTGTAAAATCAAGTAACAACATTATTTTCCAAGCGTTGAGTTTGCCTAATTTCAAATGCTCAAGTTTCTCATTTTCGAAAAGGTTTCGTAGTTCATAGTTTTAATCCTTTAAAACAATTTGAGAAACATATGCCTTATGTGTGAGTAGGTTATTCTTGTTTATAAACATCTTATTAAAGCAGCCATGATCTAGGAAATGTAATATCATTTTGTCTCATCTTAGCTTCTATGCAGATGGGGGTTTCTACTGGTTTTAATAATACTTTATTAGTCAATACATTTCCCTTTATTAACGCTGCAGTGGTTTGTCGATACTCATTCTGATTTTCGAAATCAGTAAAACATTATTCCTTTTAAAAACCAAGTACTCATTACTCACGAATGAGGTTTCACACAAACATTCAGATTAATTCAATTAAGTCAAGTCTCTTATCTTTTAAGATCAAGTCTCTTAACTTCTAAAATCAGTAACCCATTTTCTTTACCTCTCTTAAGACGTTATACCTAACTTCCCATAAAGCTAGTATAACTCTTATGTTTTCAAACCCCAGCATTACTCTTCTTTCAAAAAGGTTTCTTAATTCTTTTGAAATACTTCAAGATTCTTATTATTCAGGCTTAAGTCAAAAGACATTGCCGTAAAACTACGTTCTGTTAACACACGTACGTCTACCGTACTATATATATATTCTTGTAAAATATCATGCTCAAGAGTATAGGAAGAATCACATACCTCGCGACGATTATCGACTATTAGCAAAACGCTCCACGGCTATAACCCGGCTAGCCTTGTCCACCTTCCAAGTAGTACATGCTACTCGCAGAACATCCAACCAAAAAAGGTTATAAGTCTACTGTAAATACAGTCCTATGTAAGTACAGTTTAATCTTCTACTTAAATATTCTTCTGATGTGATTTCAGTTCAAGTCTTTTCTGTAATATCCTTCTATTATAGTTCAATTCTCTTCTATGAATCCTATATTCATTTCTATACAACTACAGTATGTAATGTCCAATTACAATAGAAGGATAGGATTATTTACCTCGGTAAGCCCAAAATTATCCAAGTTTTTAATGTCGATCCTGAGCAACGTTTAGCTCCTACTCCGGGTGCTCCAACCCGCTCCAAACAACCCTTAGAAGTTCTACGCAACTTCTACTTAACACTTCAACCGACTATGAAGGTTTTCCTTAGGGTTTCGTTTAGTGGCTAAAGGAAGTATAATAGTATTTTCCGGGCTCTACGTATAGAGGTAACTTTGAAAAGTACTACAAGGTATATGGGCTAAGGTATTTAGGGCATTATAACAATACTTGGAGAAGTATTTCTCAACCAAGGGGGGGGGGTATTTTACCTGAACTAGGTAGGGGGTTTTCTCGTGAGGGCCTCATGAGGAGGGGTTTCGGCTAGCACAACTAGGAGGGAAGAGGGTTGGGCCAGAAACTCACAAGGAGAGGAGTAGTGTGAGACTTAGAAAAACTCAAGTGTGGATGAAGAAAGTCTTGACTTAGAGGGTATTTATAGGCCAACCAAGGGCCAACCAATGGCCAAGATGAAGCCAAGTGTTAGGCAAGTGTAAGGCCAAGATTTACCCAAGTACACCTTATCCATCTACCACCAAAATATCATACCTAACCAAGACCCTCCAATCGTCCACTTGCGCCCCAACGCCCGATGTGAGGTGACACGTATCGCCTCCGTTGGTCCAAAATGTTTCATCTCTCGGAAAAATCCGCAAAAATTAGAAATGACATAGCCGTAATTTTCCCTTCGCAAGTCTTGTAAAACGTTTCGTCGAAAAATGATTCCTTTCGGTACTTGTGAACAATAATTTCGTCCTTGCCTAATCTTTAAAGCTCAAACTTTTGTACGTACGCCCTCACGTACATACTCCGGAAATACGGGGTATAACAACAAGGCCCCGCCGTACCCTGATATACACAACAACCTAAACCAACCGTACCAATGGTAAGCTCTGGAATAAGGAAGCTACCTCAACAGCTGAACAAGATCCCACACACGCGGATCACCCAACTATGAACCTAAACTGGCATGAATGCGGCCCAGAAGAAAATCAATAACAAGTACTAAGTATGTAAACATAAAGTACAGTAAATAAACCATAACTGGCCAAAAGTTGACAGAGACAAGTAAAAACCTTACCAGCTCCAACCATGCCATATAAAATAAAGCCAAACGTACCTTGTATCACTGTACCACTGTACTACTGTACTTTATATAAACAAATGAGAGTCAACTGAGCCTTTTAAAATATATCATTTTTAAAAGTAAGATCCACCATGTCCTTTAAAGTTATGAAATAAATACCATTTCAAATATGAAATCAACTATATCTCTTTCAAATATGAAATCATTACCATTTCAAATATGAAATCAATTGTATCCCTTTCAAATATGAAATCAATTGTATCTCTTTCAAATATGAAATCATTACCATTTCAAATATGAAATCAACTGTATCCCTTTCAAATATGAAATTATTACCATTTCAAATATGAAAGCTATGTCAGGGTCATCCGCCCTCAGAATCATTATGCAATCTTATTCATGGGAATTGAACCCGCAATGAATATCTTTACACGATACCCGCATCACAGAGAGCTAATCCATGGAATGTGTCCTGGGAATTGAACCCGCATGAGTCTTTCAGACCCATAGTGAGTGTGTGTCATCTCACGTCATGGGAGCTACTCCATAAAATATATATAAAATGTTGCTGGCCCTCTAGTGAGAGACGCGGAGATGTGTAAATATAACACTCACACAAATGGCTATATGAGATAACATATGCAAGATAAAATGATCTTTGACTCTCATTAGAACAAATAGAATGAACTATCAATTTAGAAAACTCAAGGCATTTATCATGTCATGTAATATCAGAGAATTGAACCCAAAGTACTATGTACATCCATTCTTACAAAAAAGAATCACATCATACAATATTAGGGAATTGAAACCCAAAAAGTACTATGTACGTCTGCCGTACATCCTTTCATTTTAAAACAACCAAGGCAATACCATGACTTCCTTTTAAAATGACCAAGACAATACCATGCCTTCATTTTTAAAATATCCATGTACGTCCGTTGTACATCCTTTCCTTTATAGACCCCAAGACACTAGCACTTGTAGCATCAAGGCACTTTCACTATTAAAAACAAGTTACTTACACTTTTAAACTCAAGTAACTTATTCTTTTCAAATCAAGTAACCTATACCCTTAAATCAAGTTACTTCTTCTTTCCCAAAATCAAGTCATTTATACTTCATATAAATCAAGTCTCCTATACTTCATCTAATCAAATCTCATATACTTTCAAGTAAGGTCTCATATACCTTCAAGTAAAGTCTCATATACTTTCAACTAAGTCTCATAACTTTCAAATAAATCTAGTCGCATGACTTTCAAATAAATCAAGTCTCATAACTTTCAAATAAATCTAGTCGCATGACTTTCAAATAAATCAAGTCTCATAACTTTCAAATAAATCTAGTCTCGTGAATTTCAAATAAATAAAGTCTCTTATACTTCATCTAATCAAATCTCATATACTTTCAAGTAAGGTCCCATATACCTTCAAGTAAAGTCTCATATACTTTCAACTAAGTCTAGTCTCATGATTTTCAAATAAATCCAGTCTCATAATTTTCAAATAAATCTAGTCTCAGGACTTTCAAATAAATCAAGTCTCATTAGTGTTGTAACCTAGCAAGATCAACTCGACTCCAATGCTTGCTAAACACTCTTACCAACATCTCCCATAAGACTTGGTAAGGACTTAGGAATAGCTTAGACATGTCATTAGCATAGAATCAATAACATGAATACTATAATAACGAGGCAAGTATACTTCAAGAAACAAGTCATGTATACTCCAATAATCAATCATGCCAATAGAAGGAAGAAGTTCGCATACCTTTTAAGCTATTCCACACGCTAAGTAGAATACACCACTCGTAGAATGTCAACCTATAATGACAATAATACTTCTATCAATTCTAAGCTATCAAGTGTAAGACTTATACCAAATAATGGTCCTCTTATTCTACGGAAATTTGGGCAGCACTTCCTTTGTTTCTACGTACTTTTCCAACTTTTCCAAGGCCCAATTTTAACACAAATAAAGCCATACTTATGGGCACAATCAACAGTTAACCAAAGGGGATTACACGCCTAACTTGACGTGTAAAATTCCGCCCCTTAATCTACCAAACAGCCCACTAAAATCAGTTCATAGTCCAATGTAAAAACAATCATTTAGTCCGCTAAAACAGTCCACTAGTTACTGTTCATTAGTACAATCCACTAATACATTCCATTAGTACAATCCTTTAGTTGGTATTCTCGTCCAACTACTACAACCAAAACTGTTTCCATAACTTATTATAATCCAACTTATATTCCAACACTTTATATAAGTTATATTAACTTGTTAACAACAAGATTCCTTCATGTCAACATGTAATAGGTAATGTTTAACAACAATAATATCCAATGAATCCGACAACGCCAAAACTGTCCACAATCGGCTAACATGCCAAGATTGTGACATGTACTTCTTATTCTTCATTCTTTTTAATCACAAGTTCATCCATTAATTACTACAACATGTAATATCCAATTACTTTAAGAGGACAATGATCCTTACCTCAAATATGCCCAAAATAATCCAAGTTTAAAAGTCGATCCTTAGCATATCCTCGCTCCTATTCTTCAAGTTCCAATCCACAATATGTAACCCTTAGAATCTTATAACCAACTTCTCTTCAAGTTCAACACCTAAAAATTTGAAGAACACCTATGGTTTCAACCCTTCAAGTTACGACCAAGAGACTTTTTAGGGGTTAGGGGTGCTTAATCTTGCTAATCACTTAGTTAGGGACCTTAATCTTGTATCAATGAACAAAGCTTGGAAGTTTAAGAATTTTTTGGTCTCCAAAATAGGCCTTGGCCGAGAGCACCATAAGAGGAGGAGCTAGGATTCTTGAAATAATTCTAAGTGTTGGCTAAGTGTAGAATGAAGTCTTGCACTCCCTCTATGTATATATAATGTATCCCAGGTAGTGATATCAATACAAGTGTAGGGACAAGATTGTGGACAAGTGTGTGTGGGACCCATGTCCACTTTTCCACTTCAACAAATATCTTCAAGACTTGCCACCTTGCAAGACAACTGGGGGTGGGGGTGTGCCACGTGTCACCCTCCAATTCATCAAAATTATTTCTTCGTCCAAAATATCTATATTTGGCCAAAATATCTTGAAATATTGTGGGTCCCACAAAACCGTAAAATTTTCCCGTGGGCCTTACATGACCAAATCCGGAACTTAAAAATCCAAAATTACAATATAATCTATAAGTCCCAAATACCAAATTTGAGAACTAAATTCCAATTAATAACCCTTTTCGTTCACAAATTCCCGATATTTTTCCTTGAGAAAAAGTAATCTTTCTTTCTTTCCAAAATTCAAATCTTATTTCCATACGTACGTTCTCATATCAATACCTTGGAATTACGGGGTGTAACAATTAAGTTTGGGGGGGGTACTTGTATTTTCTTATAATTTTGAGTCGTTGATTTGTGTCTTTTATGTGTCTATATGAGTCACAATTTTTTTATCATGCATGGTGTAGTTGCTTGAAACGCCTAGTGAATTAAGTAGGATAATGTAATGGAATGATATGCAAAAATCTGTGTGCTTAAGTTAAATATGACAAAGATTCATGAAAACCTGATTAGTTGGAATATTGTGTGCGTGTATGTCAATTGCGAAAAAATATCCTGCATGCTTGTTATTTGAGGCGAAATAATTAGGATGTACATGTTAGGGGGAGGATTCAGACATTTTTTTGTTAGCCCTTCTTATCTTTCATTACCTACCCTGACAATGAATTGTATCCCTAGTCAGCCCTTTGAGCCTAAAATGAAAAGCTATTTCTTTGACACCTCAATTCCCTCATGTGACATAAGCAATAACTGATGATACGGAGGAAAAAAAATGAAAAAGAAATACAAAAGAGAGCAAAAATAAATTATGCACCCCAATTAAAATATGAAAAGCTTAAGTTTGGGGGTGCCAATGCGAATGCGTATGTTTCGCTCTCAACAAAAAGAGAAAAGGGAGTAATGGGTATGAACTAAAAAGAATACAGCAATGAAGTGAAACAAGTTGAATGAAAAGCGCTTATGATACGTAATTTGAGCCTAAATGCCTATTTTTACCTACCCCACTGCCTAAGCCTACATTACAACTATGAAAAGTCCTGATGATCCCTAGTATGTATGTCCATGATTAGTGGAGAATAACAAGTAAACAGGCTATAGTACTTTGACAAAAATACAATGACATTGACATGCATAGGTTAGGTATTCATGCTTCCAGTGATTCTGACTGAAATGAATCTGCGAAATATCTAACTTGAAATTCTAGATTGTTCAATGCATATTACATCTATTCCTACATATTTTCCTAACTAACATTCATGTGTTTCTAAGTGACATTTTGCAACTGCTTGACGTGACTCTTTGAGTCTTTTTTATTTTATTTCTTTATTTTGTTTTCTTCTTTGCTCGATAACGAGCAAAGTTTAAGTTTGGGGTTTGTTAGGCATATTTCATATATCTATTTTGAGTCATTTTCGATTAGTATTTTACCCATTTTTGTTGCGTCTAGTACAGTTTTAGAGTTGTTTTTCTTTCTTTTGAGTCACAGCGGTTCAAAAAGGCAAAATGGCAAAAAGGAGCAAAAAGTGGGCATAAAAGGAGGTCCCGAGGCAGAAAAAGGTCGAAAATCGATGACTCAAAAAAACCACAGCAGCACCGCGGTGCCCAGAGGCTGGACCGCGGTGCCAAAATAGTAGAAACCCACATGACTTTTAACACCGGTGCGTTCGATGAGCGCGGTGCCATTTATTCAGAGAGTGCAGAGTTTGACACCTTGCCGACTGCAGAATCAGCGGTGCGATGGAATTTTTAGTTCCGAGTTAGAATTGACCAAGGGCAATAGGGTCCCTAGGGCACGAAATTGATACCTATTTAAAGCCCTAGGGATCAGTTTTTAGGAGGAGAGTCCATTCTTGAACACAAGAACAACACAAGGCACTTGAAGCAACAATTGGAGACTTTAATCTTCGTAATTTTCTATCTTTAGTTTTTATTTCAGTTTTATGTTGGATATTGTGTTAGTTCGTAGCATGTCTATGACTAGGAACTAAACACTTAATTAGGGTTTTCCTTATGATTCACTTGAATTATTCATGATTTGATGCAATAGTTTGATTACTTCTTCAGTTGTTAAGATCTATTCAATAATTGATGTGAATGCTTGATAGTTAATTGATCACTAAATATCATAACATATATGATTTCGAATCAACAATCGAGAGGAGAGATTTGGATATGCTGTAGTTGAATATACATAGGTTAAAATCGTGGACGACAGTACCCCGATACTTGTGTATCTTTATAGGTTACTATTCTTAATCCTCATAAATGGTAAATCATATCATAGAAATATAGAAGGGTTCTGCACTGAGGTTGAGTGATTATATATCCTAACCGGAATATAAGACAGTCTAGTTAACCGCTATCTTAACATAGAAGAAGAATCATTCTAGAACGCATTAAGGATTGAATAAAGTGTTTTGTTGATGATTTTGGAAGCCCTAATTCCTTCATAATTTGAATACAACCTAATTAGTTTACTTATTTCTTGAAATCATTCCAGTAGTTAAATATAAACCCCAATCAATATTCGTTCGCCAAATATATAACACAAAATAGATGCTCGATACTTAGAAACCAGTCTATGTGGATGATATTCGGTCTTACAGACTATATTACTTGAGACGATACGTACACTTGCCTTTTGCGCGTGTGGAAATCGCCTAACAGTTATATTTAAAAAAAAGACACAGTTGACTCTCGATTGTTACAAGAGATGCGGTAGTGCGGTGATACAAGATGATGCGGTACGGTGATACGATGATGCGATGTGGTACAGGGGTACAGTGATACAAGGTACAATTGACTTTTATTTATTATGGCGCGGTTGGATTTGGTATTTGATTTTCATACTTGTCCCTGTCCTTCTTTTGTACAGTTATGATCTTGTTTATTGTACTTCATGTTTACATACTTGGTACCTTGTTGTACTGACCCCCTTCGGGGGGCTACGTTCATGCCCGCAAGTGTTAGGTACTCAGTTGGGTGATCCGCGAGCTTAGGATCCTTGTTCAGCATTTTGGGATAGCTCCAATGTTCCGGGCACTTGTCATTTTGGCACAGGTCTTCCATTACGGCTAGGTATATTCAGGGGTACGGCGGGGCCTTGTCCCGTCATAGTTTACTGTCCAAACTCTTAGAGGTCTGTATTCATATGTGGTTGGACTTGCGTGAGTTGTATTCTTATTGTTGTACAGTTGTAGTCTCATTCGGGTGTTATATATTATGGCAGCCTTGTCGTCTTTGCCTTTGCAAAAAAAATGATGATGAGTGTTGTTTAGCTTCTGCGGGTTACTTGTGTTGTATGGGTATGAGGGTGCCTAGGTAGGGCACCAGTCGGGGCCCGGGGTTCGGATCGTGACATTGATGTTCTTTTACACATAACGTACCCGACCCGTTGTGGGACTCGGTGTTCTTTTTACACTTGCACGAATAGCTATCATGAGCAACCTTGTGCAATTTAAATCATCTTTTGACTCTCAATAAACTCTTTACAATGAACTTTTATTTTAGAAAAACCAAGGAACTATCATATCATATATCCTTTTAAAACATCCTTTGGGAAATCAAGGCACTTATCATATCATGTATCCTTTTTGAAACCATCATTTGAAAAATCAAAGGCACTTTCATATCATGTATCATTAGGAATTAAGATCCAATAGAACTATGTACGTCCGTCGTACGCTTACTGCATATAAACATGCCAAAAGAAGAAAGGATAGTTCACATACCTTATAGGCTATACCAACTTGACAACTAGAATACGTCTTAAGTAGTACTTCAACCTATAATAACAATAACACGTCTTTCAACTTCATGATACTAGTATACACTATACTACATAATGACTCTCCTTTCATATAAAAATTCGGGCAGCACTTCCCTTACTTATACATACATTTTCACCTTACAATTAAGGCCAATAACATTTCACCAAGTACCAATTAAGTACACAACCAAAACAACAACCAAGGTGATTCACACACCTACTTCTTATGTTAATCCGGCCTCTTAATCCATATAAACAGTCCATAATCCAACACAACGAGGATAATATGTTAAGACTTTCTACACCATTCTACACCCTTAATCCTTTAGGACTTACATTAGCAATTACCACACTTAAACATGCATAATAGTAACTGAATTTTCAGCATTATAACCCCACAAAATAGCCCCTAAAACAGCACCACAACGTCTCACAGTTTCATGAAGTTCTCGGCCAACCACTAATACCATAACCCTTTTCATAATTCCTTATTATCCAATTCAAGTTTCAACACTCTTATATAAACCATAACAAATTGTAATAACAATATTTCCTTCATTCTAACATGCACTTAGTGACGATAATAACAATAACAATCAACGAATCCAACATGAACAAAACAGTCCATTAAATCGGCTAACATGTCAAATGTCACATGCACTTCTTATTCTCCATTTTACTTAACACAAGCTCATCTCTTAATTATAACATCATGTAACTCCATTTATACAATAGGAATTAATAAATATTACCTTAATTTTGAGCCCAAAACAGTCCTTATACACGACCACTTCTTCCCTTTCCTTCACCATCTCTTCAAGTCACACAAC
This sequence comes from Przewalskia tangutica, assembly GCA_029844215.1. Classification (NCBI taxonomy): domain Eukaryota; kingdom Viridiplantae; phylum Streptophyta; class Magnoliopsida; order Solanales; family Solanaceae; genus Przewalskia; species Przewalskia tangutica. The sequence goes on along the minus strand of CM056732.1, from coordinate 38,538,166 downwards.
ATGCATGTATCCTTTACAAGCTTGTAACCATCTTGCTTCCATGTTTTCCTTCCAACAAGTTCATCTCCAAGCTTAGGGTTTCAAGACATTATTTTGGCCCAAAATCCGTGAGCAACTATTTGGTGTATTAGCCTTGGCTTAGAACTTGGTTAAGGAGCTTAATCTTGGAAGAGAAATTATTTTGTTCTTCACTTGTCTCATGGTTCGAAAATTTGGAGGGAGAAGGAAGGGATAAGAGCTTGATGGAGAAGATATTTATGATACACAAAGTCTTGCAAGACTTGTATAGAATTGGTGTATGTAGCACAAGTGGAGGGGGACCCACTTGTCAACTTGTCCACTTGTCTTACTCATCACAAAGTCTTTCAAGACTTGTATTTAATTGAAGCTTTGCTATACAAGTGGGGAGGGACACGTGTCACCCTCTTATTCGCCCATAATTCTCTTCACAAACATAATTTCATACTTAGCCCAAAATCTTATAATTTCGATGGGCCCACAAAATTGTGAAATTTTCGGTGAACCACATATTATCAATGCCAAGACTTCATAATACAATACTAAGTCCATAAATCCATTGGAAAGAATTTAACTACTAGTTAATAAATTTTCATCGCCATATTTGTAGTATTTCCCATATAAGAAAATGTAAATATTCTTTCCTTCCAACATTCAAATCTTATTTCCTTAATCATGTTCTCACTTAGTAGTCATGAAATTACGGGGTGTAACAATACCATATAATGGTTAATGAATATAGGCATGATGCAAATGCGGTATACTAATGTCCACACAGGAATTTTCCTACCCATAACCGCCTCTGTGGGCATCAGGTCAAATCATATTTGTCACACAGGCATTCATATCGTCTTGGCCACACATGCATCTATTTTGACCATACATGCTCGATATGCGGCCTCTTAGGACTATTTTATGATAGTTTGTACCAGCTGCAGGTGGTGTGCGTATATACCACTTTTCCCTCTTTTTCTCATCCCCTATATATATATAATATTTATCATATAGTAGTGTGCATAGCATAAGTCATGATAATATATGAATATGATGCAAATGAAAATGCATGAATAACAATTAAACATCTTGAGTGTCATAATATCTTTGTACCTTGGCTAACACTGTGAATATCAACATCTTTTTAGTATGTCTTAATAAGGACTTAGGAACATATTTAGACAGACTTTCAACATAAGAATCAATAATATGAACATTCCTTAACAACTAATAGTAGAGTAAATTATGGAGCAATATCACGGTTATATTTCGTTACATGGAACATGCCAAAAGAAAGAAATAATTTGCCTTGACATACTTAATAATTCGAAATTGAACTTAAAATGGAAACTTTCATTTATTGTTGTTGGACGTTGCTTGAACAATTTGTTCTAAAAAAATCCATCATTTCTACCAGCTCCAGAATATGACTAAGCCTCTGAAACCATATGAAATAAATAACTCTCTCGTATGTGTACATTATTAAATCTAGGAAAGGTAGAAAAATGAAGCGAGCAATTTTTATTAAGAATGAAAGTTCATCATAGATCAAAGATGAAAATTCATTCCCTTAAATGAAGGAAAAGTTGATAAGAGATACTATCTGATATGAGAATTCTCCCGTAAATGAATCCCACACTGACCTTTCATTTCAGTACCATTCTTCCAAACTTGAATGACAGTTTTATTCATCCAGTTAATGAATTTGGATGAACTTCACCTAGCGATTTCACATACGCCACTAGTTTTAAACTGTGACCCGAAAGTATGGGATGTTACATCCTTCCCCTCTTAGAAATATTCATCCTCGAATATTGGGGTGACATATCTAATCCCGTTACGTAGCCCAAAAATATAACTATCTTTCTCACGATCGTATTACCCATTCATTCAAGAACGGGGTTGCTTGGGAACCGAAATCTAACTATTTTTGTTCGGCAATCAAAATTAGCGTAGCATGATGTCAGTCAATCCATACCCATAATAATATCGAAGTCAACTATTTCTAATTCTACCAAATTTTCTAGGGTCTGACAGCTACAAACTAGTACTTCACAATTCTGATAGACTCGTCTAGCAATTACCGATTCACCAACGGGTGTAGACATTATAAATGACTCTCTTATCAACTAAGGCTCCATACGAAATTTACAGGCAATAAAAGGAGTGATATATGATAGATTGGAGCCTAGATCTAATAACGCGTACACATTTTGTGAAAGGACCGATAATGTACCTGTAATGACATCAGGTGAGGACTCATGATCCGGTCATCCCATCTATGCATATATGCGATTCTGGCCTCTACTTCTGTCTCGACCGGATAATGTCTGTTGACTTTACCCTAACGGGCACACTAAATATGATAAAGCTACTCTTGATTCGACCGGTTGGGCCCTAACACTTCCGTCCATTGTCCGGCATTCTCGCATAAAATGACTAGGTTCACCACAAAAATAACACACATTTGATCTTTGTTGGCACGACCTTGTATGGATCCTACCACACTACCTGTATCAAGCCTACGACAACCTCATCTAAACAAAATCTCTTCTATAATAAAACTCTGATGCTCGTGAACCCTGACATGATCTCGATTGAACAGACCGATCAACCCTCGACCTTAAAAATGGTAATGATAACTACCGAGTAAGATCGACGTTCATAAGGCTGTGGCCTGGACCCACCTTGGAAATATACTACGTCATCGACGGATCGAGCCCTCTTTTGATGGCTCATATCACATTATCGATCTACTTGTTGTAGCCTCTTATGATCCTCCAAGTTCTGTTCTTAAGCTTGAATGCGAGCAATATCCATATTTGGATTCAGAGAAGCCATAGTACACTGGTTGACCAAGTGCGGCCCTAAGCCGGTATCAGTCACTCATCTCAGCTATAATCGTATGAGCATATCTAGCCAACTAATTAAAATACAAGCTATATTCTTGAACACTCATGTTGCCTTGCTTAAGACGTAGGAACATATCATGCCTGGCCCATCGTAGCTCGACTGGCAAAAAAAGTTGTAGGAAGTCTTCTGAAAACTCTCTCCATCATGTTGGTGTAGTACGAGGTCCCCTAGATTGCTCCCATGTTTCATACAGGTTACTGCGACATCCCACATTCTATAAGAAACAAACTTTGCCGACTCTATATTGGTAGCATCCATCACCTGCAAGGTACGTTGTACCTGATTCAGAAAATTCTATGGGTCTGCGTTCAAGACTAATCCTGTGAATACCGGAGGGTCTAGATTAATAAAATCTCAGGCTCTTATGCTAGAAATTCTATCATAAGGACTAGGAACCTGACGTTGGGCCTGAGCGGACCAATCACGTCAATAACTGTACCACACTACTCATATCAAGATCCTCAGCTGGAGTATCAATTAGAGGAACTGGGGGTACCGCAACTCCACTAATCTCCTCCGATGGTGGTGAACTAGGGGAATCATACAAATGAGTCACACCGAAGGTATCACTCTAGCCCTCGCTAGCGGGTAGCAATCAACTAGTATATTCACATGCAGCCGTATCTAACGCCCTCGCACTATTGAACTTCTTCCTTGCTGTAGGCATCGCTGAAATCGTAAACACAACATAGATTAGGAGTGAAATGCTTATATCTCAGCTCTACTACCCGATTTATGAGATGAAATAATGGAAATCATCTCTAAATGTCAGATAACCTCGTGTTTATAAGTATGATGCACAACATACCCATAAACAAGACTCTACTAGACACGGCTTGTAGACTACCTAAGACAGACATGCTCTAATACCAAGTTTGTCATGAACCAAATCGGAGGGCCACGACGGGCACACGAATCCCGCCCGTCGGGTACCGCTAATCGTACCATCAACACCTAATCACAATTAAATACAAACTAAGCCGAAAAGGATTATAGAAAATTTTACTTAAAAACTAACTTATATATATAGATATATATATATATATATATACAAATACCAAGGCCGACAAGGACATACAAGACTACCATCCACAGGACACCTATCTACAAGCCTCTAAGAGTAGCAACATCAAAGGTCTAGACAGGGCCCCGCCATACCCATATAGACATTGAAAAATACACCTTATGAAATAAACTAATACTCTGAAATAAAGGGAGTGCTCCAAAATCCGCTGAATCTGCAACCTATTAACGTGGATCGTCATCCTGTCTACGTGAACCTGCGGGCATGAAATGCAGCGTCCCCCGACAAAAGGGACGTCAATACGACTTATGTACTGAGTAAGTCAAGATGAATAATAGTATATTAGGGATATAACAATAACTGAAATGGAAGCAGCTGACCAACAGTAAATGCTCTGAGACACTAATACATATGCCTAAATGTTATGCAATGCAAATGCGGTATACATAGATATATTGGCCACACAGACATCTTCCTTACCATAACAACCTCTGTGGGCATCATACCATATATTGGTTAATGAATGTAGGCATGATGTAAATGCAGTATACTAATATCCACACAGGACTTTTCCTACCCATAACCACCTCTGTGGGCATCAGGTTATATCATATTTTCCACATAAACATTCATATCTTCTTGGCCATACATGCATTTGACCACATAGGTTCGATATGGGGCCTCTTAAGCTCTTTTGTGATAGTATGTAATAGCTGCAGGTGGTGTGCGTATATAACATATTCCCCTACATATATATAATATTTACCATATAGTAGTGTGCATAACATAAGTGATCCAGGGTAATATATGAATATGATGCAAATGAAAATGCATGAATAACAATAAAACATCTTGAGTGTCATAATATCTTTGTACCTTTGGCTAACACTGTGAATATCAACATCTTTTCAGTATGCCTTAATAAGGACTTAGGAACATATTTAGACGTCCTTTCAACATAGAAATCAATAATATGAACATTCCTTAACTACTAGGAGTAGAGTAAATAATGAAGCAATATCACGGTTATATTTCGTTACATGGAACATGCCAAAAGAAAGAAATAATTTTCCTTAACATACCTCGAATCCAAGCTTAATAATTCGAAATTGCACTTAAAATGGAAACTTCCATTTATTGTTGTTGGACGTTGCTAGAACAATTTGTTCTAAAAAAGCCATCATTTCTGCCAGCTCCAGAATATGACTAAGCCTCTAAAACCATATGAAATAAATAACTTTCTCGTATGTCTACATTATTAAATCTAGGAAAGGTAGAAAAATGAAGCGAGCAGTTTTTGGTTAATATGGAAAGTTCATCATAGATCAAAGATGAAAATTCATTCCCTTAAATGAAGGAAAAGTTGATAAGAGATACTATGTGATATGAGAATTCTCACGTAGATGAATCCCACACTTACCTTTTATATCAGTACCATTCTGCCAAACTTGAATGACAGTTTTATTCATCCAGTTAACGAATTTGGATGAACTTCACCTTCTAAATGTCCTTAATGATTCAATCACCGAATTAGCTAATCATTTGGTGCTGGGAGGCCCTTAATCACGCCACATTGCATTAACATGCACGGTCACTTATCCGTATAATTTATCAATCACACACATAATTAATTTCGCGATCCCAACTCACTTAAATCATGGTGACTTTTAAAACCTTCATATCCTCAATATTATAATCTTGTAATATGACATTAGTCCATAACCTCTAAGTGCAAGCACCAAATTTATTTCTGCTCCCCATCGTCGCACTTGTTACGTCTAAAATTCTTTCAAAGTTTAATCCTTTTATATACAAATCTCTTTATTATCATACGTAAATATAACATGAATTTCCCAACGCTCGGGTATATTTAGACACGCCTAGCGATTTCACATACGCCTAAATTTTTAAACCGTGACCCAAAAGTATGAGATGTTACATCCTTCTCCCCTTAGAAACATTCATCCTCGAATGTTGGAGTGACATATCTAATACCTATTGCATAGCCCAAAAATACAACTATCTTTCTCACGACCGTATTACCCTTTCATTCAAGAATTGGTTTACTTGGGAACCGAAATCTAACAATATTTGTTCGGAATTAAACATTAGTGTATCATGATGCTAGCCAATCCATTCCCACAATAATATCGAAGTCAATCTTTTCAAATTCTACCAAATTCGCTCAGGTCTGATAGCTACAAATTAGTAGTGCACAATTCCGATAGACCCGTCTAACAATTACCGACTCACCAATAGGTGTAGACACTATAAATTGATCTCTTATCAACTCAGGTTCCATACCAAATTTACAGGCAATAAAATGAGTGATATATGATAGATTGGAGCCTAGATCTAATAACACATACACATTTTGTGAAATGACCGATAATGTATGTGTAATGACATCAGGTGAGGACTCACGTCGATCCGTCTAAGCATACATGCGATTACGTCCTCTGCCTCGACTCGGCGTAGGATAATACATTGACTTTTCCTAACGCATACACTGAATGTGATGATGCTCTTGGCCGAGCCGACCGGTTAGGCCCTAACACTTTCGTCCCTTGCTGGGCATTCTCGTATAAAATGACCAGGTTCACCACAAGAATAACACATTGATATTTGTTGGCACGACCCTGTATGGGTCCTACCACACTACCTGCATCGAGATAACGACAACCTCATCTGAATAGAATCTTCTCTATAATAGCACCCTGATGCTCGTGAACCACCTAATGATTGAGCAATCCACCGATCAACCTCGACCTTAAAATGGTAATGATAGCTATCGAGTAAGATGAGGCGTTCATAAGGTTAATCGGGCCTACCTTTGAAATATCCTCGTTATCGATGGATCGAGCCCTCTTATCTTGGCTTTATCACATTCGATCTACCCACCTATTGCCTCTTACGATCCTCCAAGTTCTGTGCATAAGCACGAATGCGAGCAATATCCATAATTGGATTTAGAGAAGTAATACACTCACATGCAACTTCGTTGAACAAACCTATGTACTCGATGTCATCATTCACTATAATCGTATGAGCATATATAGCCATTAAACTGCAAGCTATATTCTTGAACATGCATGTTGCCTTTCTTAAGACGCAGGAACATATCATGCCTGGCCCGTTGTAGCTCGACTAGCAGAAAATGTTGTAGGAAAGCTTCTGAAAACTCTCTCCATCTTGTTGGTGTAACACGAGGTCCCCTAGATTGCTCTCATATTTCATACCAGGTTACTGCGACATCCCACAGTCTATAAGATGCAAACTTTACGAACTCTATATCTGTCACGCCCCGAACCCCAGGCCCGCGACTGGTGCCCTACCTGGGCACCCTTCTATTCATACAACACAATAAACCGCGGAAGATAAATAACACTCATCATTTTTTTTCTTAAAACAAAGGCAAAGCCGATAAGGCTGCCATAATATAAATCACTCGAAAGGGTCTACACTGTTCAAAAATGTAAATACAACTCTAGCTAGTCCAGTCCACATATGAATACATACCTCTAAGAGTTTGGACAATTACTAGGACGGGACAAGGCCCCGTCGTACCCCTGAATATACCTAGCCATAATGACAAGCTCCGGAACATTGGAGCTGTCACGACCCGAACCCGGGCCCGTGACTGGTGCCTTACCCCGGGCACCCTAGTGATACAACATCAGAGAAAAACCAGCGGAAATAAAAACTTAAACATTCAAATAGACATGGATCAAGATAAAGAAAATAGGCCAACCAAAGCGGTTGCCTTTGACATATATATATATAAACATTTGAGCGATAATCCTTACAACCACACCTGGCGATTACTCTGCACCTTAAGATTTTTACAACAACTATGACGGACGGGGCCGCCATACCCTGAATGTACAAGAACCTCTGACTCGTGGTAACATGCAAAAATAAGCCTCCGGAACTGAGCTTCCAATCTGTTGAAAGGTGATCTAAAGCGGGGATCGACAATAGATGTACCTCTACTGCGGCATGACGCGGCCCCGAAGGAGGTCGGTACAAAAGGTACCAAGTATGTGGCGAAAATACGTAAATGAAATCATAATAGTCTATATAAAGCGGGAGACATGTATGATAACCAAACTACGATTACAACATATAAACAAATATATCAAGTCGTGACTCACGCCTCCAAATCATCACTCGTGCGTGGAATTCCTTCCTCACCGCCGATCTATGATATAACAACACGAGGTATACACGAACACGTGTCCCACGTGTTATAAAAACCGTCTGGGGCAAGTATAACTACGAGATCCGACCGTACTCAATAATCTTGTACAACCATATCATGGGCGACACGTGGAAAGTGCAATAGCCTCGCGACTCCTCCGTACGCGTGGCGGCGGGGGCAAGTGAATCGACTCGCGCAGATCACAACCGTAAGTCACGGCTCCATCCAAACGACTCGCGAAGGCGACCGTGGCAAGTGCAATAACCGCACGGATCCACTGCGTCCACGTGGCGGCGGGGCAAGTAAACAGCACGCACGATCACAACCGTAGGTCACGATACTTCGCGCGAAGGCGACCGTGGCAAGTGCAATAACCGCTACGGATCCACCGTCACGTGGCGGCGGGGGCAAGTAAGCGAGCACGCGCGATCCTGGCCGTAAGTCACGATACTTCGCCATGAATAACCATAATGGTCACGTGTCCACGAGAATCCATCATCGGTGTAGACATGCCCGTGTACAATGATAATGGAAGCATACGTGGAATCTTCCGTCGCTGCCGACGCGTCAAGTAAGTTCTCAACAAGTCAACGGCCTCCATCGAGTGTGGTAGAGAATAGAAACACAATTCTTGCACAACAAGGACTATCTCAAAAAGCATAGGCAAGTTACACAACAACAAGCATAGGCAAGTTACACAACAACAAGCATAGGCAAGTTATACACAACTCAAAGTACTTTCATTTTATGTCAAAGTCCGGGTTTTAACCCTAAAGTACTACGTACGTTAAATTCCTTTTTAAAGAGATCCATTCCTTTTATAAAAGTCACCCGATACCCGTAGTATAAAATAGAGTGACTCACATTTTTTTAAGCAAACCAAAACACTTTCCTTTTCAACAACATTCTTTTCCCTAAAGTTCCAGTTTGCCTAATTTCAATTACTCAAGTCTCTTTATTTTAGAAAAGTTTCATAGTTCAATGTCTTAATCTTTTTTAAAACAATTGAGTAACATATGCCTTATATGAGCAGTTTATTCTTGTTTATAACCATCTTATTAAAGTAGCCATGATCTAGAAAATGTAATATCATTTTGTCTCATCTTAGCTTCTATGCAGATGGAGGTTTCTACTGGTTTTAATAATACTTCATTATTCAATACATTTTCCTTTATTAGCGCTGCAGTGGTTTGTTCGATCCTTATTCTGATTTCCGAAATCAGTAAAACATTATTCCTTTTTTAAAAACCAAGTACTCATTACTCACGAATGAGGTTTCACACAAACATCCATATTAAGTCAAGTCTCTTATCTTTTAAGATTAAGTCTCTTAACTTCTAAATCAGTAAACCATTCTTTTTATCTATCTTAAGACGTTATACCTAACTTCCCATAAAGCTAGTATAACTCTTATGTTTTCAAAACCAAGTATTACTCTTCTTTCAAAAAGGTTTCTTGATATTTTTGAAATACATTCAAGGTTCTTATTATTCAGGCTTAAGTCAAAAGACATTGTCGTACAACTACGTTCTGTTAACACACGTACGTCTACCGTACTATATATATTTATTTAAAATATCATGCTCAAGAGTATAGGAAGAATCACATACCTCGCGACGATTATCGACTATAAGCAAAACGCTCCACGGCTATAACCCGGCTAGCCTTGTCCACCTTCCAAGTAGCACATGCTACTCGCCGAACATTCAACCAATAAAGGTTATCAGTCCACTGTAAATACAGTCCTATGTAAGTATAGTTTAATCTTCTACTTATATTCTTCTGATGCGATTTCAGTTCAAGTCTATTCTGTAATATCCTTCTATTACAGTTCAATTCTCTTCTATGAATCTTATATTCATTTCTATACTACTACAGTATGTAATTCCCAATTACAATAGAAGGACAGTAGTATTTACCTCGATGAGCCCAAAATTATCCAAGTTAAAGTCGATCCTGAGCAACGTTTAGCTCCTACTCCGAGTGCTCCAATCCGCTCCAAACAACCCTTAGAAGTTCTACGCAACTTCTACTTAACACTTCAACCGACTATGAAGGTTTTCCTTAGGGTTTCGTTTTTGTGGCTAAAGGAAAGTATAATAGTATTTCCGGGCTCTACGTATAGAGGTAACTTTGGAAAGTACTACAAGGTATTTGGGCTAAAGTATTTTGGGCATTATAACAATACTTGGAGAGTATTTCTATACCACAAAGGGGGGTATATATACGAAAACAACTAGGCTAGGGGTTTCTCGTGAAGGCCTCGAGGGGAGGGGTGTGGCGGACGAAACTCAAGAGGGAGGGAGTAGTTTGAGACTTAGAGAAATGCTCAAGTTTGGATGAAGAAAGTCTTCAACTTAGAGGGGTATTTATAGGACAAGCAATGGCCAACCAATGGCGAGATCCATCAGTGTAAGGCAAGTGTAGGGCTGGATTCAACCATGTGGACCTTATCCATCTACCACCAACTTGCACAAAATATCCTACCTAACCCATTGCCCTCTTTCGTCCATTTGCCGCCACTTCTTCCAATGTGAGGTGACACATGTCACCCTCCCGTTGGTCCAAAATGTTTCGCCTCTCGGAAAAATCCATAAAAAATATAAATGACATAGCCGAATTTTCCGCCCATGAAGTTAGTAAAGCGTTTCGTCGAAAACGATTCTTTTGGCACTTGTGTACAAATTTCGAACCTAGCCTAACTTTAAGGCTCCACTTTTTCTCGTGCGTCCTCACGCACATACTGGAAATACGGTATAACATTCTCCCCTCCTTAGAAACATTCGTCCCGAATGTTCCTTCTCAAGACGGATAACGATAAAGTTCCTCTAACAAGTTGCCAACACCACGCCTGGCCACGAAATAACACTCGTTCTCTTCCTTCCTTACTCGTCGTGCCCTTCTCGAACACTTGAACTCTTCTAGTAAACGTACCACACTTCAGTCATCGCTTCAGTTCCCAATACTTTGGAGTCACCACCTCCAAACTTGGTCATCTTACTAGCCGCAATCTCCCTTAAGACCGTTCCCGGCCTTTACGATCCGCTTCTGGTCGAACACATCCACGAACTCATACGATGGTCATCTAAACTTGGGCCTAGCACCCTCGTGACCCTACCACCTGGCGGGACCACCCAGAGTTGACCCACGCCGAAGCAGCCGCGGGTTGGCCGCAACATGGCCCCAACCCGACCCACTTAACGCGTCGCTCTTGTTCCCGATCCTAACAATCTTACCTATACAGGTCATGAAAGCTACCACTTCCATTTTACACTACCCACGGAATTTTCACACAATCCATTCTAGGCATAAAATGCACTCCGACAAGGATCACTTGCAAAATCCTGAATTCAAGACGGCCTTACATCTAAGGTCTCAACTGTAATATTCTAAGGTTCATCATTTTCTACCCTGAGCTTACCTTTTTCACTAACCAGGTTTCTAAATCACATTTTAGCACAAGACTATCCGAACATAACCACTAAACACATCATCACAACATCAATACATACAAAACTCTAGAGGGTTAAGGATATACCTGAAAATAGGCGGTTCAAAGGACCGCTAAAATCGAACTTCCACCGCGACCTCTGCCGGGCTGCACGTGTATGAACATCTGCTAGCTATGGAAGGTGAAGAACCATAGCCCGGTCTAGTAGTCAGGCTATCCCACCGCTACCCACAGTGGACGATCTCGTCAAATGGCCTGTCGGCAAGTATAGCAATCTCCCAAACCGATGCGACATTCCCATGGGCTTTACCACAATAGTCACACCGAGATACGGGTGGCCTCATCCGCGAGCACTCTACTCGCGAAAATCCGAACCACAGGAGCCACGACTGCTCGAATATTCCAAGCGTCCGACGACGGTGGGGACCACTTAATCGGGCGGAGGCGCATAATCGGCTCTTCTTTGGCGGTCCGCCTCGAAAGTCATCAAAGGACCTGCTTACGGCCTCTTCGCCTGGCGATCTCGGTCGTTCCGTCGATTTCTCCGCTCACATCCAAGTGCATAAGCTGCGTGCGGGCGATGTCCGTGCGTGAAGAGCTACACGAACAACTCTCTGCTAGGTAATCATCGAGCCTGTAACATATCGGTGCACTCGATCCTCCATACTAGCTACTAACGAGGACGTCACGCCAATGAGTCGAACTCACATTGTACTCCCGAACCGCACGCGGATTACGCAACACCAAAAATACGGCGAGCCCTCCTCATCGGAAGGCAAGAAATGTGCAAGAACGCCACGAGAACTGCGTCCCATATGGCTGGAAGTGCATTCTCTCCCGGGACAGCTCATGAATCAAACCGATCATTGCGGTATCACGCGGCCGATGCGAACCTAGGACCACCGACTGGTCTCCGATGCCTTGATCACTCTCATGATCCAGTAATTGTCGGATGAACTCCTGCGGATCATCCTCGTGCCTTGACCCATAAAACTCGCGGCCTCTGACTCGGAAAATCCGTAGCCTCGAACTATCTCGATCTAGGGTGAACCACTGGTGCTCTGAGGCTAACTGCGTCCGGCCCGTATCCTCAAGTCGGCCTGACCACGGCCGTTAAGCGTGCCAGCTCCTTGTAACCCATCTCCTGCTGCTCGGTGTGGGAATGGAGGCTCAGTGCTTGTGGTCTCTGTAGAGCTGCCATTTGCTCTACTCGCGACTCACTGCTGCCTTGCCGCCACGGGCCGGGTTGCCTTAGCGGAGGCATAAGCGGTAAAAATGAGATACGTCGGAGGGTCCAACTTACAACATGGCTCTAAGGCACGATCTCGTAATGAGAAGAAGGAAACGATCCTAAATGTCCTATAGCCTCACGATTATAGATGTGGTGCACAACACATCGATAATCAAGACTACTAGACGCGGTGCGTAGACACTTTCCGAGGACTAATCGCTCTGATACCACTTTTGTCACGACCGAACGGGCCGTGGTCGTGCCTACCGGGCACCCTGGTGATACAACATCGAGAAAAACCACGGAAATAAAAACTTAAACATTCAAATAGACATGGATCAAGATAAAGAAAATAGGCCAACCAAAGCGGTTGCCTTTCAACATATATATATAAAAACATTTGAACAAGCATAATCCTTACAACCACACTTGCAATTACTCTGACCTCTAAGATTTTTACAACAACTATGGCCGGGATGAGGCCGCCATACCACGAATGTACAAGAACCTCTGGACTGTGGTAACATGCAAAAATAAGCCTCAGAAGGAGCAGAGCTTCCAATCTGTTGAAAGGTGATCCTAAAGCGAGGATCGACGGCCGATGTACCTACTGCGGCATGAGCGCCCCGAAGGAGGTCGATAACAGTGCAGTATGTGGCCGAAAATATTGTAAATGAAATCATAATAGTCTATATAAAGCGGGAGACATGTATGATAACCAAACTACGATACCACAACATATAAGCGATCATATCAAGTCGAGGACTCATCTCCAAATCATCACTCGTGCGGTGGAATTCCTTCCTCACCGCCGTGATCTATGATATAACAACACGAGTATACACGAACACCGGTAACACACGTGTAATAAAAACGTCTGGGGCAAGTATAACTACGGATCCGTACGCAATAATCTTGCACAACCATATCATGAAGCGACACGTGGCAAGTCTGATAGCCTCGCGGCTCTCGCGTGCCACGTGGTGGCGGGGGCAAGTGAATCGACTCACGCATCAGATCCTGGCCGTAAGTCACGGCTCCATCCAAACACCGACTCGCGAAGGCGACACGTGGCAAGTGCAATAACGCTACCCGGATCCACTGCGTCACGTGGTGGCGAGGGCAATAAGCAGCTACGCGCGATCCTGGCCGTAGGTCACGATACTTGCCGCGAAGGCGACACGTGGCAAGTGCGATAACCTCTACCAGATCCACTGCGTCACGTGGCGGCGGGGGCAAGTAAGCGAGCTCGCGATCACAACCGTAAGTCACGATGCCGCCATGAATAACCATAATGGTCACGTGTCACGAGAATCCATCATCGGTGTAGACATGCCCGTGCCAAATGATAATGGAAGCATGCGGTGGAATCTTCGTCGCTGCAGATGCCCAAGTAAGTTCTCAACAAGTCAACCGACCTCCATGAGACGCGGTAGAATAGAAACACAATTCTTGCACAACGAGGACTATCTCGATAAGCATAGGCAAGTTACACAACAAGCATAGGCAAGTTACACAACAACAAGCATAGGCAAGTTACACAACAACAAGCATAGGCAAGTTATAAACAACTCAAAGTACTTTCATTTTATGTCAAAGTCCGGGTTTTAAACCTAAAGTACTACGTACGTTAAATTCCTTTTAAAGAGATCCATTCCTTTTATAAAAGTCACCCGATACGTAGTATAAAATAGAGTGACTACGTTTTTAAGCAAACCAAAACACTTTCCTTTTCAACAACATTTTTTTCCCTAAAGTTCCAGTTTGCCTAATTTCAATTACTCAAGTCTCTTTATTTTAGAAAAGTTTCATAGTTCAATGTCTTAATCTTTTTTAAAACAATTGAGTAACATATGCCTTATATGAGCAGTTTATTCTTGTTTATAACCATCTTATTAAAGCAGCCATGATCTAGAAAATGTAATATCATTTTGTCTCATCTTAGCTTGTGCGGATGGAGGTTTCTCTTGGTTTTAATAATACTTCATTATTCAATACATTTTCCTTTATTAGCGCTGCAGTGGTTTGTTCGATACTTATTCTGATTTCCGAAATCAGTAAAACATTATTCCTTTTTAAAAACCAAGTACTCATTACTCACGCATGAGGTTTCACACAAACATCCATATTAAGTCAAGTCTCTTATCTTTTAAGATTAAGTCTCTTAACTTCTAAATCAAGAAACCATTCTTTTATCTATCTTAAGACGTTATACCTAACTTCCCATAAAGCTAGTATAACTCTTATGTTTTCAAAACCAAGTATTACTCTTCTTTCAAAAGGTTTCTTGATATTTTGAAATACATTCAAGTTCTTATTATTGGGCTTAAGTCAAAAGACATTGGCGCACAACTACGTTCTGTTAACACACGTCGTCTACCGTACTATATATATTTCTTTAAAATATCATGCTCAAGTATAGGAAGAATCACATTCCTCGCGGCGATTATCGACTATAAGCAAAAGCCCACGGCTATAACGGCTAGCCTTGTCCACCTTCCAAGTAGCACATGCTACTCGCGAACATTCAACCAATAAAGGTTATCGATCTACTGTAAATCTGATCTATGTAAGTCTGATTTAATCTTCTACTTATATTCTTCCGATGTGATTTGATTCAAGTCTATTACGTAATATCCTTCTATTACGGTTCAATTCTCTTCTATGAATCTTATATTCATTTCTATACTACTACGATTATGTAATTCCCAATTACAATAGAAGGACGATAGTATTTACCTCGATGAGCCCAAAATTATCCAAGTTAAAGTCGATCTGAGCAACGTTTAGCTCTACTCGAGTGCTCAATCCGCTCCAAACAACCTTAGAAGTTCTACGCAACTTCTACTTAACACTTCAACCGACTATGAAGGTTTTCCTTAGGGTTTCATTTTTGTGGCTAAAGGAAAGTATAATAGTATTTCCGACTCTACGTATAGAGTAACTTTGGAAAGTACTACAAGGTATTTGGGCTAAAGTATTTTGGGCATTATAACAATACTTGGAGAGTATTTCTATACCACAAAGAGGGGTATATATACGAAAACAACTAGGCTAGGGGGTTTCTCGTGAGGCCTCGAGGAGGGGTGTGGCGGACGAAACTCAAGAGGGAGGGAGTAGTTTGAGACTTAGAGAAATGCTCAAGTTTGGATGAAGAAAGTCTTCAACTTAGAGGGGTATTTATAGGTCAAGCAATGGCCAACCAATGGCCAAGATCCATCCAAGTGTAAGGCAAGTGTAGGGCTAGGATTCAACCATGTGGACCTTATCCATCTACCACACCAACTTGCACAAAATATCCTACCTAACCCATTGCCCTCTTTCGTCCATTTGTCGCCCCACTTCCTTCCAATGTGAGGGTGACACATGTCACCCTCCCGTTGGTCCAAAATGTTTCGTCTCTCGGAAAAATCCGCAAAAAATATAAATGACATAGCCGGAATTTTCCCTTCGCAAGTTTAGTAAAACGTTTCGTCGAAAAACGATTCTTTTTGGCACTTGTGTACAAATTTCGAACCTAGCCTAACTTTAAGGCTCCACTTTTTCTACGTACGTCCTCACGTACATACTCTGGAAATACGGGGTATAACAGGAGCCATCTCAAAATGTTGAATCAGGATCTTAAGCTCGCGTATCCACAACTGTGTACCTAGACACGCGGACATGAACGTAGCCCCCCGAAGGAGGTCAGTACAACAGGTACCAAGTATAGAGCAATACGATCTGAAACAAGATCATAAGCGTACAAAAGAATGACAAGGGCAAGTATGAAAATCAAATACCAGATCCTACCGTGTCCTATAACAATCAGAGCCAATTGTACCTTGTATCACTGTACTACTATAACACCGTACCACTTTCACATATGAAAGTCATGTCAAAATCAGGGACACCTGCCCTCAGCATATAATATCATAGAAGCATGCTCGTGGAATACAACATCACTGTCAGCATGTAACAAGTATAATATACCACCATCATCAGATAAGCATGCCCGTGGAATTCCAACATCACCGTCGGCATGTAAAAAGTACAATACTCGAATATCGATTACCATGCCTTTTAAAAAGTAGAGTAAACTTTACCGCTTTAAACTAGGAAGCTTATGATCAATCTAGGGCCACCCGCCCATAGTATCATTATGCAATCCTACTCCTGGGACTATTTCACCCGCATAGGTCTTGTGGACCCGCATGAGGTAATTTCCTCGCATAGGACTATTTCACCCGCATAGATCACGTGGACCCGCATAAGGTAATTTCCTCGCATAGGACTATTTCACCCGCATTAGACTATTTCACCCGCATGAGCCCTACGGACTCGCATGAGGTAGTTTCCTCGCATCGTGGGGAGCAAATCCACGGAATATGTATAATGTCTTGGGGGTTTACCCCGCAATCATACTCAGGGGATGTATAATGTCTTGGGGGTTTACCCCGCAATTATACTCATAACACTAGCACCAATGACTATCATGAACAACTTATGCAAGTTAAGTAATCTTTAACTCTCATTAGACAAAATGAAGGCACCATCTTTTTGAACAACCAAGACAATACCATTCCTTCCTTTTAAAACAAATAAGACAATACCATGCCTTCCATTCTGAAATAACCAAGACAATACCATGCCTTCCTTTTAAAACAAACAAGACAATACCATGTCTTCCTTTCTAAAATAACCAAGACAATACCATGCCTTCCGTTTAAAACAAACAAGACAATACCACGTCTTCCTTCCTAAAATAACCAAGACAATACCATGTCTTCCTTTTCTAAAACAAACAAGACACTAACAAGTCTTTCATTTCATAACACCAAGGCACTATCACACTTGCATCACTAAGGATTAAAGTCCATTACAAAAAGGTACGTGAACCGTACATTCACTTTATAAACTAAATTTCCATTTTTAGAAAAGCCCAAGTACTACATGTATCACTAGGAAGTAGAATCCAATACATGTATCATTTTGAAACCATCATCAAGACACTTATCATACCAAGTATCTTTCTAAGACATGGTTTGGCAAATCAGGGTAATAGACATCACATATTACTTTAAAATATCTTTGATCTTCGTATGGTGAGACTGTCTCTAAAATCTTCAAAAAGGACCGAGGGTAAACCCTTTGTAAAGATGTCTGCAATTTGATATCTTGAAGGAACATGGCAGACGCGTACTTGTCCTTTGGCTACCTTCTCTCGAACAAAGTGAATATCCATCTCTATGTGTTTAGTACGCTGGTGCTGAACTGGATTACCAGAAAGGTAGATGACACTTATATTATCACAATACACCAAGGCAGCCTTCTCAATAACACAATGAAGCTCTAACAATAGATTTTGTAACCAACATGACTCAGAAACCACATTGGCTACCCCTCTATACTCGGCATCTACACTTGAATGTGAAAGCGTGGATTGACGATTGACAGACCATGAGACCAAGTTATTACCTAAAAACATGCAATAGCCAGACGTAGACCGTCTGGTGTTAGGACAACCACCCCAATCGGCATCTGTGTAGGAGACAAATGTAAATGTCGACGAGGGATACACATGTAAACCATACTCAAGTGTTCCCTGAATGTACCTAAGAATGCGTTTGAGCGCATTCATATGTTCAACTCTAGGATCATGCATAAACAAACACACATGCTTTACGATATATGGACTTAACCATGGACATTCTTACATGATTTCTGTTATACCCCGTATTTCCAGAGTATGTATGTGAGGACGTACGTACAATTTTGTAAGCCCGAATTATGATTAAGGACGAAATTGTGCACACCCAACGAAAAGAATTATTTTTCCGACGAAAAATTTTCCGAACCTTGTAAGGGAATTTTACGTTTTCAAGAATTTATTTATTTTGGATTTTTCCGAGAGATGAAATATTTTGGACCAACGAGAGGGCGACATGTGTCACCCTTAGGTGACAAGGGTTGGACGAAATCTTGAGCAAAGATTGGCACGTTTTTTCCATGTAAAAGGCCTTAAACATTTGGTCAATGTCTTGCTAGATATTTGTGTAGTAGATGGATAAGTGGGACCCACACAACACTTGTCCAAATCTTCACCCTCCACTTGCTTTGATCTTGGTCATTGATTGGCCTATAAATACCCCTTAAGTTCAAGACTTATTCTTCATCCCTTAAACATTTTTCCAAGTCTCAAAACTCCTCCCCTTAGTAAAGCTCGTCCAACACACACACCCTCCTTGTGTTCTCGCGAAACCCCTTGGTAGGAAAATATTCTCAAGTATTGTTGTTATTCCAAAATACCTTAGCCAAAATACCTTGTAGTATTCCAAAGTTATCTCTATACAAAAGCCCTAAATGCTACTTTATATCCCTTAGTCACAAAAGCGAAGCCCTAGGAAAATCTTCATAGTTGGTTGAAGTATTAAGTAGAAGTTGTTTAGAACTTCTAAGGGTTTCTTGGAGCGTACAGAATAGGAGCTAAACCTTGCTCAGGATCGACTTTAATCTTGGATAATTTTAGGCTTATCGAGGTAAATATCTTTGTCCTTCTATTGTAATTGGAAATTACATATAGTAGTTTAGAATTGAGTATAAGATATAGAAGGATGGTATATAAGAAGAGAATTGAACTGTACTTACATTGGGCTGTATTCTGATGAGACTTGTGTAACTACGGGTAGGGAAGTGTTGCCCAAATTTCCGTAGAAATAAGAACCTACCTTAGAATATTCTACAGTAGTCTAGGCGTTGATAGGCGTATTTGACTATTATAGGTTAATACTCTGCGCGACATATTCGACTTGGCGGTGGATTTCATTAGGAGGTATGTGATTCTTCCTATCCTCTTGAGCATGATATTTTAAAAGAATATATATAGTACGGTGAGCGTCGTGTGTTAACTGAACGTGGTTTTACTTCGATGTCTTTTTTACTTGAGTTTTAAATAATAAGAATCTTGAAGTATTTCAAAAGAATTAAGAATCGTTTTTGAAAGAAGAGTAATACTTGGTTTTAAAAGCTTAAGAGTTATACTAACTTTATGGGAAGTTAGGTATAACGACTTAAGGAAGATAAAAGGAATGGTTTACTTAATTGTTTATGAAAGCCTTGTATTGATTTCGGAAATGAGAATAAGTATCGAACAAACCACTGCAGCGCTAATAAAGGAAAATGTATTGACTAATTAAGTATTATTAAAACCAGTAGAAACCTCCATCTGCATAGAAGCTAAGATAAGACAAAATTGTATTACATTTCCTAGATCATGGCTGCTTTAATAAGATCATTAATAACAAGTTTTGATTTTCTTAAAATTTCAAAGTAAGGACTTGATTTATAAAAAGACAAAGACTTGAAAATTTGAAGTGTTTTCGTTTAAAAAGGAAGGCATGATTTTGTCTTAAGTTGGTTCAAAAAGAAGGTAGGGAAATTGTTTTGGTTTACTTAAAAAGATAGTCACTCTATTTTGATACTACGGGTATCGTGTGACTCTTGTGAAAGAAACGGATCTTTTTAAAGAGTTAATGTATGAAGTACTTTGGGGATAAAAACCCGAACTTGTTGACATAAAATAGAAAGTACCTTGTGTGAATAACTTGACTATGTTGGTTTGTGATAGCCTTGTAATACTTTCTTGTTGGTTTGATAAGTAAACATGTTAGGATGCTACGTGTGTTAGTGTCTTGTGATGTTTGTGTAAAGGGTTTCCCTTGATTGTGCTTATGTTGTTTAACGATAGCCGTTATGTTAGTATTGTACCACTCACCTCTTGACATGTTATCCGGGGTTAAGCTGCTCGACGCAGAGGATGCCTATGCGGGTCCGGGGACCTATGCGCGAGCTACGAGAGTTCTAGGTTAGTGTGCGGGAATACCTCATGCGGTCTATGTGGCCATGCGGACTACGAGTCGGGGCGATGCCGAGGAGTAGCTACCGATGCGGGAATACCTCATGCGCCTAGGTGGCCTATCGCGAGTGCGGTGAGTTCCAGGATTTGACACGCAAATTGATACTGAGGGCGAGTGGCCAGCTTCGATCATGTGGCGCGGTCTAGAAAGACCTCGTGATACAATTTTATAGAATTGTTGGTACTGTGGGTTTTAGTAGTCGGTTATGCCTTCGCATTTACCCTGCATAGCTTTATTTGACACGTGGGACACGTGTTCATATGTATTCCTTGGTGCTTTTATATCATGGATCGCCATGGCGAGGAAGGAATTCCACGGGCATGATTGATATTGTGGGCATGAGACTCATGGTTATATTTGAGTGATGACTTTAGGCGTGAGTCTCTCGACTTGACATGATCGCCATATCAGGTATCGTAAATTGGTTATCATATATGTCTTCGCTTTATATAGACTATTATGATTTCATTTACGATTTTTCACATACTTATTGTTATCAGACCTCGAGTTTCGCGTTCATGCCGCAGTGAGGTACACCAGTTGTTGATCCTCGCTCATAGGGTCACATTCAGCGTTTTGGGAAGCTCAGTGTCTCGGAGGCTTATCTTTGGTATAGTCTCCTGTCGTTGTAGGTACTTACATTCAGGGGTATGGCGGGGCCCTGTCCCGCCATTGTTGTTATAACGTTCTTAGAGGTCTGTAGTACTGTTGTGGGCAGGGTTTGTAAAAGGGATGTAATTGTTCAAGTCTTTATATATATATGCCGAAAGGCAACTTTTCTCAGATAAACTGCTTTCACTTCATATTGTTTCATGTCTTGTTTTTATATTAGTTGGTTACTCGATGATGTATACTGGGTGCCCGTAAGGCACCGATTGTCACGACCGACCGGGCGCAGTGCCCCACCTGGCACCCTTAAAAGGTAAACATCGTAGATAATCATGAACATACATGAAACTTATAAAATAACACAATCAAAAACAAATGTGTTAGCCGATAAGGCTACCATCCTGAACATATATAAATACAACCGGCGGTTGCCTCGTTCCTTTACAACCGACCCACATATGTGACTGCACTTAAGAATTTTAACAGAACAATCGTGGACGGGGCCCCGCCATACCCTGAATATACATGAATCTACTACCTCGTGGAAACTGCACAAGAGATAAGCCTCCGAGCAAATGGAGCCTTTCTCAAAATCAACCGAGATCCTAAGAGCAAGGATCGCCAACCTGGTACCTAAACTGCGGCATTGAACGCAGCCCCAAGGGTCATAACAGTAATATGGAGCAGAAATAACGTGATAAGAAATGATCATAATCAGACAAAGAATGACAGGGACAAGTATAAAAATACATACCAGATCCTGCCGTGTCATTACCACTTATGAACTTAATTTCACATCAATATCTTTTTCCATTTTCAATAAAGGTTATAGCCACATTCTTACGCACATGACTAGGAAAAATCATTAAGTTCATTTCTATATAACCTACTTATCTTTCATAAGTATAATCCGGCCCTTAAAGGAGGGCACATTTACTACCCACCAACTGGGACGCGATCAAATCACACTAATATCAAAGCGTGTCCGTGGAATCCCCATCAGCTGATACCTACAAGTGTAAAATATAATCATGTGTCGCGCCCGTGGCATCCCACCTCACTGTCGGCGTACACATACACAACACATATATATATCTCCTGCCCGTGGAATCCCACATCACTGTCGACAGTCCAGGATAAAATAATACACCAATAGGAATACATGAACACCAAGTCCCACCGGTGGTATAGCGTCTTGAGGTCTACCCTCACTTATACTCTTACCCTGGAGAAGTTGGTAAAGCAGGTGGTATAGCATCTTGGGGGTCTACCCCTCACTTATACTCTTACCCTGGAGAAGGTGGTATAACGTCTTGGGGCTTGCCCCTCATTTATACTCTTACCCTGGAGAAGGTGGTATAACGTCTTGGGGCTTGCCCCTCATTTATACTCTTACCCTATCTCAACCGACCATTATACAAAACAGAAGCACTACCATGTCTTCTATAAAAATCCGGGAATTTAACCCAAGTACTACAAGTAACGGAAGCATACCCGTGGAATCCCACATCACTGTCGGTATGTCCAAGTACTTACAACAAGACAGCCGGCCCTCCAACCGAGAGTCGCGGCCACGTAATAAAACATAATACTTGAACTCAAAGGCTATCACCAGCACACATAGGCTAATTCCCAATTAACAAGCCAAAGTACTTATCAAGGCACACTTAGACTAATTCTCAATTAGTCAAGCCAAAGTACTAATCAAGGCACAAATAGAATAATTCTCAATTAATCAAGCCAAAGTACTAATCAAGGCACAAATAGAATAATTCTCATTTAACAAGCCAAAGTACTTATCAAGGCATACTTAGACTAATTCTCAATTAATCAAGCCAAAGTACTAATCAAGGCACACTTAGACTAATTCTCAATTAATCAAGCCAAAGTACTAATCAAGGCACAAATAGAATAATTCTCAATTAATCAAGCCAAAGTACTAATCAAGGCACACTTAGAATTATTCTCAATTAAACAGGCCAAAGTACTACGTACGTACATTCTTTTCAAAAGACTATTTTCCAAATAAAACTTCCCAGATACTAACAACCGTAGTATCAAGTCCTAACCACCTTTCAAGACAAGTCACAATACCTTTTTAGAAATACAATTACCGGCTTCTAAATCAAGTGACTTC
Organism: Przewalskia tangutica; assembly: GCA_029844215.1. Taxonomy (NCBI): domain Eukaryota; kingdom Viridiplantae; phylum Streptophyta; class Magnoliopsida; order Solanales; family Solanaceae; genus Przewalskia; species Przewalskia tangutica. Next base: position 38,514,693 of record CM056732.1, on the reverse strand, counting down.
TTTATTAAAAACCTTAAGCAATTGGTACCTTTAAAACAATTTGCCCTTCCTTAATACAAGTTATTCCTTTGATTTCTTTATTAGAGAAAACCATTCTCTTAACCTGCCATAAAGCCGTTATAACCAACTTCCCATAAAGCCGTTATAACCCTTTATGGTTTAGACCAACACGTTCCTTTTATAACCAAGAGACTTCTACTTTTTGAAACCAAGTATTATATACTTTCAAATCAATTCTCATAAATTTCAAAAATACAATTAGTCTCCTAACCTTAGAAATCGAGTGACTCCTTTTATTATACAACCCTAGGCAATTGATGCCTTAAAAAAAATCAAGTCATTAACCTTCCATAAAGCAAATATAACCAACTCCCCATAAAGTCGTTATATTCACTTTATACCTTAGCCAAAAATACAATTTCCTATCCAAGGGACTTATACGTTAAAAACGGAACAAGTATCATGTAACGCCCCGAACCCGGGCCCGTTACTGGTGCCTTACCCCGGGCACCCTAGTGATACAACATCAGAGAAAACCAGCGGAAAATAAAACATGAGTCATGAAACAAGAGATATAATAATAAACAGGCCAACCAAAACGGCCTTTCAGATATACATAAAACTGAGCAGTTTAATCCTTTACAACCACGCCCACAACAAGATTACTGCACTTAAGATTTACACGACTATGACGGGACAGGGCCCCGCCATACCCCTGAATGTACAAGAACCTACAACTCAGGGAAACACATACCAAAAGATAAGCCTCCGGAGAAACGGAGCTTCCCAATACGCTGAACTGTGATCCTATGAGCGAGGATCCACGATCGATGTACTTCTGCCTGCGGCGTGAACGCGGCCCAAGGAGGTCGATAACAGTACCAAGTATGTGAAATCAGAAATATCAGAAATGAAATCATACTAGTCTATATAAAGCGGGAGACATGTATGATAACCAAACTACGATTCACAACATAAAATAAATATGTCGATCGAGGACTCACGCCTCGATCGTCACTCAAATATAACTATGGATCTCACGCCCACAACATCAATCGTGTTCGCGTCGGCGCGTGCCCCCGAAATTCTGCATCGGTGTAGACATGTCCATGATGCAACAATAATACCAATGCCTCGTGGCCACGTGCCGAATTCTACCTCTGTAGACACGTCCATGTGACATTAATAACAATATATCAGTGATCAACCCCGCCGCACGCCACATGCCCGAATCTCATCGGTGTAGACATGTCCATGTGACATCAACAACAAGACAGTAATCAAAATGGAAACATACCCGTGGAATTCTCCATCACTGCCAGCACGTCCAAGTAAGTTCTCACAAGTCAACCGGCCCTCTATCGAGACGCCAGAATACGTAAATACCACGTTTGCACAACAAAGGCTATCATCACAAGCATAGGCAAGTTTCACAACAACAAGCATAGGCAAGTTTCACAACAACAAGCGTAGGCAAGTTTCACACAACTCAAAGTACTTTCATATAAGTCACACAATACCCGTAGTATAAAAATCGTGACTATCTTTTTAAGTAAACAAGACACTTCCCCTTTTGTAAAATCAAGTAACAACATTATTTTCCAAACGTTCAAGTTTGCCTAATTTCAAATGCCTAAGTCACTTATTTTAGAAAGGTTTCATAACTCATAGTCTTAATCTCTTTTAAAACATTTGAGTAACATATGCCATATATGTGAGTAGGTTATTCTTGTTTATAACAATCTTATTACAATGACCGTGATCTAGAAAATGTAATATCATTTTGTCTCATCTTAGTTTCTATGCGGATGGAGGTTTCACTGGTTTTAATACAACACATCATTATTCAATACATTTTCCTTTATTAACGCCGCAGTTGGTCCTGTCGATACACATTCGATTCCAAATCGTGAAACATTATCCCTTTAAAACCAAGTACTCATTACTCACGAATGAGGTTTCACAAACATCCACATTAAAACAAATAAGTTAAGTCTCTTATCTTATAAGATCAAGTCTCTTAACTTCTAATATCAAGAAACCATTTTCACTACATAAGGTCGTTATAACTAACTTCCCATAAAGCTATTATAACACCCTATGTTTTTAAACCAACCAACTCATTTAGCACACGACGCTCACCGTACTACATAGTTTACAAAACATCATGCTCGAAGGATAGGAAGAGGTTCACATACCTCGCGAGTATCGACAATAAGCAAAATGCTCCAAGTACTACAACCTTGCTAGCCCTTTCCACTCCTCAAGTAGAATACGCTACTCTTAGTACTTTCACCTAAAAAGGTCACAAACGTCTATTAACTTCAAACACAAGATTCCATTTCTCTACGTAAAATTAGACTCTCCCCGCAACAAATAAGCAAATCTCCTCCTCTATCGAGGCCGGCTACTAAGCCAACCGGGGGGGGTTTTACACGTCTAACCGGACGTGTACCATTCTACTACACAACAATGCTACACAAGTCTACTGTAATACAATCCTATGTAATTACAGATTCTCTTCTTTAAATTCAGCTTAAGTCAAAAGACATTGCACAATAATGTTCGATTCTATATATAGTATACCTTAACTATATATTCCTACAATATGTAATCTCCAATTACAATAAGGGACAAGAATATTTACCTCGACAAGCCCAAAATTATCCAAGTTATAATGTCGATCCTGAGCAAGGTTTAGCTCTACTCCGCGCTCCAATCCGCTCCAAACAACCCTTGAAGTTCTAACCAACTTCTACTCAAATACTTCAACCAACTATGAAGATTTCCTTAGGGTTTGGTTTGAGACTAAAGGACAAAAGGTAGTATTTCCTGCTCTACGATAGAGGTAACTTTTGGAATACAACAAGGTAAAGGCTAAGGTATTTTGGGCATTATAACAATACTCGGAGAGTATTTCTACCAAGAGTGTATTATACTGAAACAACTAGGCTAGTGGGTACCCCACGGCTAGCACCACAATGGGGGAGGAACCCTTCTGCCAAAGGCCACGAGGAGGAGGGGAGAGGCTTGGGGCGAGAGCCACTAGAGGAGGAGGGATTTCAAGACTTAGACAAAGTGAGGAGTGAATGAATAAGTCTTCACAGGAGGGTATTTATAGCAAAACCAAAGGCCAACCAATGGCCAAGATCAAGCCATGTGCAAGGCAAGTGTAAGGCCAAGATCAAGCCAAGTGCACCCTAGCCCCTACTCCTTAAAACCCTCACAAATATCTACACAAATATCTAGCACAACTTGCCCCTCCAAATCGGCCAAGTGCCGCCCCACTTGTTTCCATTGTGAGGGTGACACATGTCACCCTCCCGTTGGTCCAAAATGTTTCATCACTCGGAAAAATCCGCAAAAATAAGAAAATACATAGCCGGAATTTTCCCCTCGCAAGTTATGTAAAACGTTTCGTCGAAACGACTTAACCAGGTGTTGTGCCAGACAAATGTCAATTCGCCAAGCCACTAGGCGGGGTGACACGTGTCACCCTCCTATTGGCCCTCATAAAACGTCTTCCAAAAATATCCATAATGGCCAAAATCTAGAAAACAAAGTGGGCTCCTACAAAATCAGTAAATTTCTCCGTGGGCCCCACGTGACCATTTCCAAAATAAAATTCCATAATTCTAATATAATCAAAGAAGCCCAAATTCCAAATCTGGGAGCCCAATTCCCATCAACGAACATTTTCTTTACAAAACCGGGAAACTTTTTCCGTGGAAAAATCACCTCTTTCTTCCTTTCCAATTTTCTCGTCGTGCTCGCACGCACGCCCTTGCATACATACCCCGAGAATACGGTATAACATTCTCCCTCGCTTAGAAACATTCGTCCCGAATGTTCCTTCTCAAGACGGATATCGATGAAGTTCCTCTAACAAGTTGTCAACTCCATACCGCCACGAAATAACACACGTTCTCTTCCTTCCTTACTCGTCGTGCCCTTCTCGAACACTTGAACTCTCCGATGACGTACCAAACTTTAGTCATTACTCGCTCCCAAAAATCTCTGGAGTTACTACTCCAAACTTGGTCATCTTACTAACCTCAAACTTCCTTAAGGCCATTCCCGCCTTTACGAACCGCTCTGGTCGAACGCGTCCACGAACTCATCGATGATCATACAAACTTGGGCCTAGCATCCTCGTGACCTACCACCTGGCGGGACCACCGAACTGACCCCACCTTAATCCGGCCACGGTTGACCCGTATCACGTCCTCAACCCGACCCACAATCGCGTCAAGCCCTCGTTCCCCGACACGGAACAATCCTGCTAAATCACATCATGAAAGCTACCACTTCCATCTCACACTACCCATGGACTTATCACACAAATAAAACCCACGTATACTAAACACTCTGAAAAAGGTCAAACATAAATAGAATCTTTTACTCAATACGACCTTAACTCTAAGGTCTCAATCGTGATACCAGGGTTCACACTTACCATGCCCCCATACTTACCCTTCTACAATAACCAGGTGTCTAAATCACATTTAGCACAAAGCTATCCGAACATAACACTAAAACACATCAGTATACAAAACTCTAGAGGGTTAAGGATATACCTGTCTCTTCCGCTTCCTAATCACAGTCCTGCCCTGCAGGGCGCATAGCTAGTGAAGGTGATGAACCAGCCACTGATCCTGAAGGCTGAGTCGTAGCATCCGTGCTACCCTTGGTCGGACAGTTCCTCGCAAAATGGCCCTGCTGGCCGCAAAAATAACAAGCTCCCTTGGCACCACGACACTCCCCGAAATGCGGTCTACCACATCGGCCACACCGAGGTAGGGGTGACCGCGTCCGCCAACACTTACTTCCTCGAAACTGAACCTCGAGCCACGACCGCTCACAAGGCGGAGGACCACTGCATCGGGCGGTACAAAACTAGTTCCGCTGAGGCGGTCCGCCTCGAAAGTCGCCAAAGACCACGATGTCACGGCCTCTTCTCGCTGATCCGGTCATTAGCCGACATCTCCGCACTCGCATCCTAGTGCATGAGCTGCGTGCGGGCAATGTCCATGCCTACCAAGAGCTACACCAACAAGCCTCTCGCTGGTAATCATCTAATCCGTGGCGTGGCGGTGCACTCTATCCTCCATGGTTGCCACTAAAGCGGGACATACCGAGCCAACGAGTCAAACTCCACGTTGTACTCGAACTGCGCCTCTCTGCCTCAAAGATCATAAACTGTCGCCCGCGGCCCTCCTTATCCGCGAGGCGAAGTGAGTGAGGAATGCCTCCGAGAACTCGTCCCATATCTTTGGAAGCGCATGCTCTCCCGACAACTCCCACGAATCAAACCAATCGATTGCGGTATCACGCACCGATGCGAACCGAGGTCACTGCATCGGTCTCCAAGCTCGATCACTCGCGACCAGAATCGCCGGATGAACTCCTCGGATCATCCTCGTGTCTCGACCCATAAAACTCAAGGGCTACAACTCGGAAAGTCCCGTAGCCTCAAACTATACGCTCGGTGAACCATCGTGCTATTGAACTGAACTGGAATCGCCAGATCCTATCCTCATATCTCGCCACGACCGACCAGAATCGGGCCATCTCTTGTAACCCATTTCTCCGCTCTGCATCGTGGGATGGAGGCTCAGTATCTGTGGTCTCAGCAGCCACCGCTGCGCTCTAAACTTCGCTGGCCGGGCGGCGTCTACAAAACCCGCCGTCAAGCACAACTCGTGCATCGTCCGGCTCGCGCTCGCACTCTCTCAGATCTCACTAGCAAAGCACTCGGCCGCCTTGCCCTTCCGGGCTCGGTTGCCGCGCGAGGCATAACGGTAAAACGAGATACGCTGAGGGTCCAACTTACAACACAACTCTAAGGCACGATCTCGGAATGAGAAGAATGGAAACCAATCCTAAATGTCCTATAGCCTCACGATTATAGATGTGGTGCACAACACACCGATAATCAAGACTTACTGTACACGGCTCAGACACTTTCCGAGACTAATCGCTCGATACCACTTTGTAACGCCCAACCGGGCACATCGTGCCTTACCCCGCACCCTAGTGATACAACATCGAGAAAACCACGAAAATAAAACATGAGTCATGAAACAAGAGATATAATAATAAAGCAAGCCAACTAAAGCGGTTGCCTTCGATATACATAAAACTCGAATAGCTTTAATCCTTTACAACCACGCCTACAACAAGATTACAGCACTTAAGATTTACAACGACTATGACGGGGCCCCGCCATACCCACGAATGTACAGAACCTACAACTCGGGGAAACACATACCAAAAGATAAGCCTCCGAGAAACGGAGCTTCCCAATACGTTGAATCGTGATCCTATGGCGAGGATCCACGATCGATGTACCTACCGCGGCATGAACGCGGCCCAAGGGCGAGGTCGATAACAGTACCAAGTATGTGAAATCAGAATATCAGAAATGAAATCATACTAGTCTATATAAAGCGAGAGACATGTATGATAACCAAACTACGATTCACAACATAAAAACAACATGTCGATCGAGGACTCACGCCTCCGTCATCACTCAAATATAACTATGGATCTCACGCCCACAACATCAATCGTGTTCGTCACGCCGCGTGCCCCGAAATTCTGCATCGGTGTAGACATGTCCATGATGCAACAATAATACCAATGCCACGGCCACATGCCCCGAATTCTACCTGTAGACACGCCCACGTGACATTAATAACAATATATTGGGTTATCAACCCTGCCGCATGGCCGCATGCCCCGGAATCTTCAGACGGTAGACATGTCATGTGACATCAACAACAAGACAAGAATCAAAATGGAAACATACCCGTGGAATTCTCCATCACCGCCAAAGACGTCCAAGTAAGTTCTCATAAGTCAACCGCCCTCTATCGAGACGCGCAGAATACGTAAATACCACATTTGCACAACAAAGGCTATCATCACAAGCATAGGCAAGTTTCACAACAACAAGCATAGGCAAGTTTCACAACAACAAGCGTAGGCAAGTTTCACACAACTCAAAGTACTTTCATATAAGTCACACAATACCCGTAGTATAAAAATCGTGACTATCTTTTTAAGTAAACAAGACACTTCCCCTTTTGTAAAATCAAGTAACAACATTATTTTCCAAACGTTCAAGTTTGCCTAATTTCAAATGCCTAAGTCACTTATTTTAGAAAGGTTTCATAACTCATAGTCTTAATCTCTTTTAAAACATTTGAGTAACATATGCCATATATGTGAGTAGGTTATTCTTGTTTATAACAATCTTATTACAGCAGCCATGATCTAGAAAATGTAATATCATTTTGTCTCATCTTAGTTTCTATGCAGATGGAGGTTTCTACTGGTTTTAATACAACACATCATTATTCAATACATTTTCCTTTATTAACGCTGCAGTGGTCTGATACACATTCGATTCCCAAATCGGTAAACATTATCCCTTTTAAAAACCAAGTACTCATTACTCACGAATGAGGTTTCACACAAACATCCACATTAAAACAAATAAGTTAAGTCTCTTATCTTATAAGATCAAGTCTCTTAACTTCTAATATCAGTAAACCATTTTCACCTACATAAGGTCGTTATAACTAACTTCCCATAAAGCTATTATAACACCCTATGTTTTTAAACCAACCAACTCATTTAGCACATGACGCTTCACCGTACTACATAGTTTACAAAACATCATGCTCGAAGGATAGGAAGAGGTTCACATACCTCGCGACGAGTATCGACAATAAGCAAAATGCTCCAAGTACTACAACCTTGCTAGCCCTTTCCACTCCTCGAGTAGAATACGCTACTCTTAGTACTTTCACCTAAAAAAGGTCACAAACGCCTATTAACTTCAAAACACAAGATTCCATTTCTCTACGTAAAATTCGAAGACTCCCCGCATAAACAAATCTCCTCCTCTATCGAGGCCGCCACCAAGCCAACCGTGGGTTTACACGTTTAACCGACGTGTACCATTCTACTACACAACAATGCTACACAAGTCTCAGAATACGTCCTATGTAATTCTGATTCTCTTCTTTAAATTAGGGCTTAAGTCAAAAGACATTGCACGACAATAATGTTCGATTCTATATATAGTATACCTTAACTATATATTCCTACAATATGTAATCTCCAATTACAATAAGGGACAAGAATATTTACCTCGACAAGCCCAAAATTATCCAAGTTATAATGTCGATCCCGAGCAAGGTTTAGCTCCTACTCGCGCTCAATCCGCTCCAAACAACCCTTAGAAGTTCTAACTAACTTCTACTCAAATACTTCAACCAACTATGAAGATTTCCTTGGGTTTCGGTTTGAGACTAAAAGGACAAAAGGTAGTATTTCCTGCTCTACGTATAGAGGTAACTTTTGGAATACAACAAGGTAAAGGCTAAGGTATTTTGGGCATTATAACAATACTGAGAGTATTTCTACCAAGAGGGTGTATTATACGAAACAACTAGGCTAGTGGGTACCCTACACTAGCACCACAAAGGGAGGAGGAACCCTTCTCGCCAAAGGCCACAAGGAGGAGGGGGAGAGGCTTGGGACGAGAGCGACTTAGAGGGAGGGGCGGGATTTCAAGACTTCGACAAAGGGAGGAGTGAATGAATAAGTCTTCACCAGGGAGGGGTAGTTATAGCCAAACCAAAGGCCAACCAATGGCCAAGATCAAGCCATGTGCAAGGCAAGTGTAAGGCCAAGATCAAGCCCAGTGCACCCTAGCCCCTACTCCTTAAAACCCTCACAAATATCTACACAAATATCTAGCACAACTTGCTCTCCAATCGCCAAGTTGCCGCCCCACTTGTTTCCATTGTAGGGTGACACATGTCACCTCCCGTTGGTCCAAAATGTTTCGTCACTTAAAAATCCGCAAAAATAAGAAAAGACTTAGCCGGATTTTTCCTCGCAAGTTATGTAAAACGTTTGAAAAACGACTCTAACAAGGCCACAAATGTCAATTCGGCCAAGCCACCTAGGCGGGGGTGACATGTGTCACCCTCCTATTGGCCCTCATAAAACGTCTTCCGAAAAATATCCATAATGGCCAAAATCTCGAAAACAAAGTGGGCCCCACAAAACCGTAAATTTCTCCCGTGGGCCCCACGTGACCATTTCCGAAAATAAAATTCCATAATTCTAATATAATCAAAGAAGCCCAAATTCCAAATCTGGGAGCCCAATTCCCATCAACGAACATTTTTCTTTACAAAAACCGGAAACTTTTTCCGTGGAAAAATCACCTCTTTCTTCCTTTCCAATTTTCTGTCGTGCTCTCGTACGTACGTCCTTGCATACATACCCTGAGAATACGGGGTATAACATATCACATACTTCAAAACTCTTCAAGTCCCTTAACTTTAATAAAACATTAGACATCCTTAATACTTTCAAAGAAGTGAGTTAATCTCCTAACTCACCCGACTTGGCTATTCATAAAGCTAGTAAAGGATATCAAGGTGTTGTACGTCTACCGTACTACATACGTGCAACTAGTCATGTTCAAAGATAGGAAAAGTTCTACCTAGAGTAGATCACACAACTACCTCTTAACTTCTAAGAGTAACATGAAACATGAAATGATACCACAGGTATATTCCATACATAGAATCATGCCAAAGGAAGGAAGAGGTTCACATACCTCGCGACGATTATCGACAAGTAGCAAAATGCTCCAAAGTACTTCAACCTTGATAGCTATTCCATCCTTAGTAGGATACGCTATACTTAGTACTTCAACCTATAATGGTCACAATCGTCCATTAACCTCTTACTTCAAACGTAGAATATTCTAGTGCAAGTCGCTAAATTCTATTTAAAATCGACAGACTCCTTTGTTTCTACTTACTTTGCCACCTTTTCAAGGCCGAATACAATAACCAAACACGCCACATTTAAGGCACAATCAAAGCAATTAATCAATAGGATTACACGTCTGCGGCGTGTAAAATTCCGCCCACAAACGATAACAAGCTAATACAACTACTAGTCCAATTTTCGCCATAATGAATACAACAATACCAATTCTTATTCAATTTCCATTTCAATCCAAATTGGTAGCATAACATGATATCAAGTCGCATTTGATTATAACTACCATAATCTTCAAGTCAACATACGCGATTATTCTAATATCGACTAAATGGTAATCCGACTTAACATGGCTTACATTACATTTCAGATATCCAAGGCTACAATCAATCCATAATCCTTATAAACTTCAACACATATACTTCATGCTAGCAATATGTAAAGATAACAATAATATAAATAATCTTGTAACACTTTCAAAGAACAAGATTATACCTCCACGAATCTTAATCCAAACTTCAAATCCGAAGTCGCTCCTTAGCAACTTAGAGACTCTTCAAGGCACTTCAATCCGCTACTTGAGACCCTTAGAACCACACCAACAACTTTCCTTCAAACTTTCAATCCAAAACCTAGAAAGCCACTAGGTTTTCCCTTTGCGACTAATACGAAAATTCTCTTTTTCCGGGATTTTTCTATTGAGATACACTTACTATACACTCGAGAACCTTGGTTTAAAGTGGGGAGATTATTGGACAAGAATTGAAAATTTTCATCTTGAAAATCCCCTCAAAGCCGAGAGCTTCATAGTGCTCTTCAAGGTTTCTTTGAAAATTTAACTAAGTGTTAAAAAGCCTTGTCTTGCTACTTGCACACATATATAATACTATGGAGGGTTAAGATCTACACAAATGGTTGGCCTAGATGAGTTTCACATGGATCCTAGCCAAGTGGCCCTTGGACTTTTAGTCAACAATGTCAAGCTAAGCCATTTACAAGACTTGGTCATCTCACTAATGGTCAAATGACCCTTTTGCCCATGGTAAATTTCGTCCAAGACACTAAGGGGGGGTGACACGTGTCGCCCTCCCGTTCGTCGCAATATACCGTTTCCCGACAAATTTCCACAATTCCGCTAAATTATAACACGTCTCAAATCTTAACATTTCTGAGTTCTTACGTACGTTCTTATAAATATATCCTGAAATTCCGGAGAGTAACATTCTTCCCACCTTAGAAACATTCGTCCCCGAATGTTCTTTCGGGAGTCAAACTCAAAGATAGCGGCATAGTCTTCTTACAACCCTGTTACACCCCGTATTTACAGGATATGTTTATAAGAACGTACGTAAGAACTCAAAGATGTTAAGGTTTAAGACTTGTAAAATTTTATCGGAATTATGAAATTGTCGGAAAACGTTTTGTTGTGACGAATGGGAGGGCGACACGTGTCACCCCCCTTAGTGATGCCTTGGTCGAATTAGGCAAGGCCAAAAGGGTCATTTGACCATTAGTGAGATGACCAAGTCTTGCAAATGACTTAGCTTGACATAGTGACTAAAGTCCAAGGGCCACGTGGCAAGATCCATGTGAAACTCATCCGAACCACCCATTTGTTCTAATCTTGACCTCCATTGAACTATATAGTAGTACTAGTAGCAAGACTTGTCATAACACTTAGAAAAATTTTAGAGAATGGAGCTTAGGCATTAGGAGCTCTCTTTGAGCTCATTTGAGCAAAAATTTTTTTGTTTGTTGTCAATAATCTTCCCACTTTAAACCAAGGTTCTTGAGTATATTGTAAGCATATCTCAATAGAAAATCCCTAAAAAGAGAGTTTTCGTATTAGTCGCAAAGTGAAAACCTAGTGGCTTTCTAGGTTTTGGATTGGAAGATTGAAGGAAAGTTGTTGGTATGGTTCTAAGGGTCTCAAGCGGATTGAAGTGTCTTGAAGAGTCTCTAGGTTGCTAAGGAGCAACTTCGGTTTTGAAGATTGGATTAAGAATCGTTGAGGTATAATCTTGTTCTTTGAAAGTATTACAAGATTAATTATATTGTTGTTAGCTTTACTTGTTGCTAGCATGAGGTATATGTGTTGAAGTTTGTAAGGATTATGGATTGATTGTGGCCTTGGAACCGAAATGTAATGTGAGCCATGTTAAGTTGGATTAAAATTTAGTCGTTATTAGAACCGCCGCATGTTATTGGCTTAAAGACTATAGTAGTAATAATTGGTCATGACTTGATATCACGTTATGCTAACAATTTGGATTGAATTGGAAATTGGATAAGAATTGATGTTGTAGTATTTCAAGTTAGCGATTTGGACATATAGTTTGTATTAGTTTGATATCTATTGTGCGGAATTTTACACGCTAGTAGGCGTGTAATCCCCTATTGATAATTGCTTTGATTGGGCCTTAAATGTGGCGTGTTTGGTTATTGTATTCGCCTTGAAAAAGGTGGCAAAGTAAGTAAAAACAAAGGGGTGTTGTCCGATTTTCCGTAATTTAGTGACTTGGCACTTAGGATATTCTACGCTTAAAGTAAGAGGTTAATGGACGATTGCGCCATGATAGGTCAAGTACTAAGTATAGTGTATCCTACTTGAAGAATGAAATAGCTCAAGGTTGAAGTACTTGGAGCATTTTGCTACTTGTCGACAATCGTCGCGAGGTATGTGAACCTCTTCTTTCTTTGGCATGATCCTACGTATGAAATATCCATGTGATAGTATTTCAAGATTCCTTCTACTCTTAGAAGTTAAGAAGTATTTACATTGTTGAATCTAAGTTAAGAGTATGTTTAAATTGTCCTAAGTCCTTACTAGGTCTTATGGGAGACGTTGGTAAGAATGGTTAGGAAATTATGAGATTTGATTTAAAGGCTATGTGTCTTGATTTGTTTAAAGTAAATAAGTGGATTTTATGTTGAAAATGACTTGAATTTATATGTGAAAAGAGGATTGATTTTAAAAGTGGAAGTTATATGATTTTAAGGGAATAAGTTACTTGGTTTTGGAAGTGTATGGAACTTTATATTTTTATATAAGTATAGGAAATCGCGTTAAAGGAAGTATGTTATGAAGTTTTAAGACTAAGAACTTTGATTGTCTTTTAAGGATTATGAAGTTTTAAGCGATACGATTCTTTTTAAGTATGTATGCACGTAGTATCTTGGGATCCGATTTTCCTAATCATTGTAAGAATAAAGTGTCTTAAGTTCTCTAAAACGAAAGGTTGTTATAACGACTTTATGGGAAGTTGTTATGACGACTTAAGAAGTAATAAGACGGATTAAAATGTTACGTAAGGAAAATCACACCGAGCCTACAAATAGGCCGGACACGTTATGAGATACACCGAGCCTACAAATAGGCCGGATTACGCCATATTACCCCGAGCCTACACATAGGTGGTTACGCCATCTTACACCGAGCCCCACAGCGCCGGATTATGTTATATGATTCCACAAGACACCGAGCCCCACAGCGGGCGGATTATGTTATATGATTCCACAAGACAGAGCCCCACAGGCGGGCCGGATTATGTCACATGATTCTTCAGTACACCGTGTCCCGCAAATGGGCCGGATTATGTTATGTAAGATATGTAAGTTATGTGAAAAAGGCTGGATTAAACTCTTAAGTAAGTATGTAAGAATGTGTTGTTAAATCTTATCGAAAGAAGGAAAGGAACGGTTAATATGTGATTGATTTCAGGAGTTAAAATGACATTCCTTTATACAGATATGATTTGGTTATTGCATTTTATTTCTGTTCCATATTCGCACTGTTGTATCGAATTTCTTCTGGGCTGCGTTCATGCCCGCAGGTTATAGGTACCCAGGTTGGTGGTCCTTGCTCTTAGGATCTCAGTTCAGTTTTTGAGAGAAAGCTCCATTTGCTCCGGAGGCTTAGCTCTTGGTACGGTTTTCCCTGAGGTAGTAGATTCATGTACGTTCAGGGGTATGGCGGGGCCCTGTCCCGCCACATATGTTATGAAAAAAAATTCTTAGAGGTCTGTAGTCACATATTGTGGGTCAGTTTGTAAAAGAAAGGAGGCAACCGCTGCCAGTTGTATATGTTATGTCTGGAAGGTAGCCTATCGGCTAACCTGTTGTTTTTACATTGTATTAATTTATAAGTTTCATGTATGTTCCATTGATTATCTCTCGATGTATACTGTAGCGGTGCCGTGTAGGGCACCGATGCCGCGGGCTTGGGTCGTGACAAAAGTGGTATCGAGCGATTAGTCCTCGGAAAGTGTCTGGTGCATCGTGTCAGTAGAGTCTTGATTATCGGTGTGTTGTGCACCACATCTATAATCGAGGAGGCTGCAGGACATTTAGGATTGGTTTCATTCTTCTCACCGAGATCGTGCGATAGAGTCAGATTGTTAGGGTCGTCCCTCCCTAATGAGTTATGTTGATTGCAACTACGAGAAAGACAGCAGTGACCCAGGAATGACTATGTGGATTGCGTATCCAGGTCGGTAATGATTATAGTATAGTTGGTATTGTGACATACATCTATACGGAGGTATGTATGAGGGTCAGACGCGTGTTGCCTAGAATGATTTTAGATTACCAGGAATTGGTAAAGACTAACTAGATACCGGGAAGGTATGGAATAGTTAATGAATTTTCGCCAAGGTTTTGTGTTTTATTTTGAGGTAATTGGGAAAGGATGAGTCATGCGATAGGGTAGTGAACCCAGAAGCCATGTTAAGGAACCTAACTAATGTCATGTTAATAGATTAAGGCGCGTAGTAGGCTTAAGAGAATTGTGCGGATGAGGTCCGTATAGAGTAAGTAATGGTTGTTGTGATCGAGACAACATGGTTTTGGTTTTATGAGAAGTTTTGTACCGTTTCTTGGGGATCGTAAGGTAGGCTTGGAGCATGGAAATTGCGAGCCTAAGAATATTGATTCACGCCGAGACCTTAGGTATATGAGGCTTTCGCAATAAGATTTTAAGTCAACCAAGGATAAGAGTTAAGTGCGACGAGTCGTTAAGGACTTTTGCGGGTCTCCCATGGCCCGAAATGGAGTGGGATCTGGTAGTAGTTCCGCCACGTGGTGGTCACGAGTGCAAGGCCCAAGTCTAGTTAATTGTTTTACGGGTTCGTGGACGCGTTCCACCGAACCAGTCATGGCCGAAATGGCCTTATATTGTTTTATAGAGTTACTCCAAAGATTTGAGGCCATGTCGGTATGGAAGTTATGTATGTATGCTAGTATGAGTTGGAAATGCGAAAAGATAATCTCTTTTGGGCTTATGATGGATGATATGCGTGTCACAAGTATTAGGGCCATGTGTGGCATTGTTGGTATGACGGGGTTGTGAAAGGAAACTATGTCGCAAATTATAAAGGTTGACTCCGAAAGAACATTCGGGGACGAATGTTTCTAAGAGGGGAAGAATGTTACACCCCGTATTTACAGGATATGTTTATAAGAACGTACGTAAGAACTCAAAGATGTTAAGGTTTAAGACTTGTAAAATTTTATCGGAATTATGAAATTGTCGGAAAACGTTTTGTTGTGACGAATGGGAGGGCGACACGTGTCACCCCCCTTAGTGATGCCTTGGTCGAATTAGGCAAGGCCAAAAGGGTCATTTGACCATTAGTGAGATGACCAAGTCTTGCAAATGACTTAGCTTGACATAGTTGACTAAAAGTCCAAGGGCCACATGGGCAAGATCCATGTGAAACTCATCCGAACCACCCATTTGTTCTAATCTTGACCCTCCATTGAACTATATAGTAGTACTAGTAGCAAGACTTGTCATAACACTTAGAAAAATTTTAGAGAATTGGAGCTTAGGCATTAGGAGCTCTCGGCTTTGAGCTCATTTGAGCAAGAAAATTTTTTGTTTGTTGTCCAATAATCTTCCCACTTTAAACCAAGGTTCTTGAGTATATTGTAAGCATATCTCAATAGAAAAATCCCGGAAAAAGAGAGTTTTCGTATTAGCCGCAAAGTGAAAACCTAGTGGCTTTCTAGGTTTTGGATTGGAAGATTGAAGGAAAGTTGTTGGTATGGTTCTAAGGGTCTCAAGGAGCGGATTGAAGTGTCTTGAAGAGTCTCTAGGTTGCTAAGGAGCAACTTCGGTTTTGAAGATTGGATTAAGAATCGTTGAGGTATAATCTTGTTCTTTGAAAGTATTACAAGATTAATTATATTGTTGTTAGCTTTACTTGTTGCTAGCATGAGGTATATGTGTTGAAGTTTGTAAGGATTATGGATTGATTGTGGCCTTGGAAATCTGAAATGTAATGTGAGCCATGTTAAGTTGGATTAAAATTTAGTCGTTATTAGAACCGTCGCATGTTATTGGCTTAAAGACTATAGTAGTAATAATTGGTTGCGACTTGATATCATGTTATGCTAACAATTTGGATTGAATTGGAAATTGGATAAGAATTGATGTTGTAGTATTTCAAGTTAGCCGATTTGGACATATAGTTTGTATTAGTTTGATATCTATTGTGGGGCGGAATTTTACACGGCTAGTAGGCGTGTAATCCCCTATTGATAATTTCTTTTGATTGGGCCTTAAATGTGGCGTGTTTGGTTATTGTATTCGGCCTTGAAAAAGGTGGCAAAGTAAGTAAAAACAAAGGGGGTGCTGTCCGATTTTCCGTAGAATTTAGTGACTTGGCACTTAGGATATTCTACGTTTAAAGTAAGAGGTTAATGGACGTATTGTGGCCATGATAGGTTGAAGTACTAAGTTTAGCGTATCCTACTTGAAGAATGGAATAGCTCAAGGTTGAAGTACTTTGGAGCATTTTGCTACTTGTCGACAATCGTCGCGAGGTATGTGAACCTCTTCTTTCTTTGGCATGATCCTACGTATGAAATATCCATGTGATAGTATTTCAAGATTCCTTCTACTCTTAGAAGTTAAGAAGTATTTACATTGTTGAATCTAAGTTAAGAGTATGTTTAAATTGTCCTAAGTCCTTACTAGGTCTTATGGGAGACGTTAGTAAGAATGGTTAGGAAATTATGAGATTTGATTTAAAGGCTATGTGTCTTGATTTGTTTAAAGTAAGTAAGTGGATTTTATGTTCGAAAATGACTTGAATTTATATGTGAAAAGGGGATTGATTTTAAAAGTGGAAGTTATATGATTTTAAGGGAATAAGTTACTTGGTTTTGGAAGTGTATGGAACTTTATATTTTTTTATATAAGTATAGGAAATCGGGCGTTAAAGGAAGTATGTTATGAAGTTTTAAGACTAAGAACTTTGATTGTCTTTTAAGGATTATGAAGTTTTAAGCGATACGATTCTTTTTAAGTATGTATGTACGTAGTATCTTGGGATCCAGTTTTCCTAACTGTTGTAAGAATAAAGTGTCTTAAGTTCTCTAAAACGAAAGGTTGTTATAACAGCTTTATGGGAAGTTGTTATGACGACTTAAGAAGAAGTAATAAGACGGATTAAAATGTTACGTAAGGAAAATCACACCGAGCCTACAAATAGGCCGGATTACGTTATGAGATACACCGAGCCTACAAATAGGCCGGATTACGTTATGAAATACACCGAGCCTACACATAGGCCGGATTACGCCATATTACCCCGAGCCTACACATAGGCCGGGTTACGTCATCTTACACCGAGCCCCACAGGCGGGCCGGATTATGTTATATGATTCCACAGTACACCGAGCCCCACAGGCGGGCCGGATTATGTTATATGATTCCACAAGACACCGAGCCCCACGGGCCTGATTATGTCACATGATTCTTCAGTACACCGTGTCCCGCAAATGGGCAGGATTATGTTATGTAAGATATGTGTTATGTGAAAAGGTGGATTAAACTCTTAAGTAAGTATGTAAGAATGTGTTGTTAAATCTTATCGAAGAAAGGAAAGGAAGTTAATATGTGATTGATTTCGCGAGTTAAAATGACATTCTTTATACAGATATGATTTGGTTATTGCATTTTATTTCTGTTCCATATTAAATTGTTGTATCGACTTCTGGCCAAAGTGCGTTCATGCCCGCAGTTATAGGTACCAGTTGGTGGTCCTTGCTCTTAGGATCTCGCCAGCTTTGAGAGAAAGCTCAATTTGCTCGGAGGCTTAGCTCTTCGTACGGTTTTCCGAGGTAGTAGATTAAGTATGCGTTCAGGTATGGTATGGGCCCCGCCCCGCCACAGTTATGAAAAAAAAATCTTAGAGGTCTGTAGTCACATATGTGGGTCGGTTTGTAAAAGAAAGGAGGCAATCGCTTTGCCATGTATATGTTATGTCTGGAAGGTAGCCCTATCGGCTAACCCGTTGTTTTACATTGTATTAATTTATAAGTTTCATGTATGTTCCGCTGATTATCTCTGATGTATACTGTAAGGTGCCTGTAGGGCACTGGCCATGCCCGGTCGGATCGTGACAAACCCCAACGTACCAATAATGCCACACGTGGCCACATAACAATACTCATACCAAAATGTCAAACCGAACCCCACGTGTCAACATCGGTTATCTGCATAAAGCTTCGGCTGACTCTAAGCTTACTAATAATCTTTCCCGGATAAGCTTTGCCTTATCCACACCATAAACAAGTTCGGACTAATAATCGAACTCGCCTATGTCGAACCATCCAACCGTGAGCTACACTTCCTTACAAACAAGGCCTCATGCAGGCCATCCAAAAGCGGGAAGGGTATTCATATCGCACGTAACACGACAAGAGGCAATCAACCTTCCGCTATTCTCGAATAAAAACACAGCCCGCAACCTATCCTCGTGCACGGATAGTACGCTGCTCGACTGGCCGTCTGAGGGTGTAATGCATCACTGAGACTCACATGTGTCCCTAATCCCTTCTGAAAAGCCTCCAGAAGTTATCCGTAACCGAGCTCATCTGTCTGTCATCATAAACGTAGGACCCCTGTGCAGTCTCACAATCTCTCTGCTATACAAGCTAGTATAAACCTCGGTAGAGTAAGGGTCCCAACAGAAGAACACGCATCGTTTCGCCAACCCGTTTACCATGACCCCCAGGGAGTCGCACTTCCTCCGAGTACGATGCCACCCTGTAACAAGATCCATATTAAATACCGCCCATGCCTAAGTCGGGGTCTAAATCGCCTGTAATAGCCCACTGACTCCTGATGTTCAACCATGACCTGCTACTAATTCGGATATTAAGCAACAACTCTGCTACGTCCCTTTTTCCGGTCATCTTACCCATACATACATCTGAGGTCACGACACAACTTAGTCGACCTCGAACAGTGCGAGCAATAAGCACTGTATGCCTCCCCTACCGATGCTGGCCTCCAATCTTTTGGAGTCACTCTTTTAAACAATCATAAGGCCATTTCCGACTCCCACGACCTGGTTCCGGTGGAACACGTCCACGAACCCGTAAAACAATTAACTAGACTTGGGCCTTGCACCCTCGTGACCCTGTCACGTAGCGGAACTACTACCAACTGATCCCACTCCATTCCAGGCCATGGGGAGACCCGTAACAGGTCCTCACCCCGACCCGCCGTCGCACTTAACTCTTATTCTTGGTCTATAATAACTCTTTCTACCCGAGAAGACCTTGTACATCTAAGGTCTCAGCGGTCTTCAACATTCTTAGGCTCGCAATTTCCATGCTCCAAGCCTATCTTATCAGTCTCCCCGTAAACGGGTACAAAAACTTCTCCTAATACCATATCGTGTCGTTGATCACAAGAACCATTACTTACTCTATACGGACCTCATCCGTACCATTTTCTTAAGTCTACTACGCAGCTTAATCTATTAACATGACATTCCGTTAGGTTCCTTAACATGGCTTCTTAAGGGTTCACTACCCTATCAGACAGCTCATCCTTCCCAATTACCTCGAAATAAAACACAAAACCTTGGCGAAAATTCATTAACTATTCCATACCTTCCCGGTATCTAGTTAGTCTTTACCAATTCCTGGTAATCTAAAAAATCATTCTAGGCAACACGCGTCTGACCCTCATACAAAACTCCGTATAGATGTATGTCACAATACCAACTATACTACAATCAATACCAACCTGGATACGTAATCCACTTAGTCCTTCCTGGGTCACTGCTGCCTTTCTCGTAGCTGCAATCAACATAACTCGTTAGGGAGAGACGACCCTAACAACACAGCTCTATCGCACGATCTCAGAGTGAGAAGAATGGAAACCAATCCTAAATGTCCTGCAGCCTCCTGATTATAGATGTGGTGCACAACACACCGATAATCAAGACTCTACTAGACACGATGCAGAGACACTTTCCGAGGACTAATCGCTCGATACCACTTTTGTCACGACCGACCGCTCAAGCGTCGTGCCCCACCCGCACCCTTAAAAGGTAAACATCAGAGATAATCCGCGGAACATACATGAAACTTATAAAATAACACAATCAAGTAAGTAAATACAAAGTTAGCCGATAAGGCTACCATCCCGACATATATAAATACAAATGTAAGCGATTGCCGTTCCTTTACAAACTGACCCACAATATGTGACTACTGTGGTCTAAGAATTTTAACAGAACAACTGTGGCGGGACAGGGCCCCGCCATACCCCTGAATATACATGAATCTACTACCTCAGGGAAACCGTACCAAGAGATAAGCCTCCGGAGCAAATGGAGCCTTTCTCAAAACTGAACCGAGATCCTAAGAGCAAGGATCGCCAACCTGGGTACCTAAAACCTGCGGCATTTAACGCACTCGGGGGTCGATGCAACAAAATTTAATATGGAGCGAAATAACGTCAGAAATGTATCATAATCAGACAAAAGAATGACAGGGACAAGTATAAAAATACATACCAGATCCTGCCGTGTCATTACCACTTATGAACTTAATTTCACATCAATATCTTTTTCCATTTTCAATAAAGGTTATAGCCACATTCTTACGCACATGACTAGGAAAAATCATTAAGTTCATTTCTATATAACCTACTTATCTTTCATAAGTATAATCCGGCCCTTAAAGGAGGGCACATTTACTACCCGGCCCAATCTGGGACGCGATCAAGTCACACTAATATCAAGCGTGTCCGTGGAATCCCCATCACCGAAGCTATAAGTGTAAAATATAATCATGTGTCGCGCGTGGCATCCCACCTTGTCGCTGCATACATACACAACACATATATATATCTCCTGCCCGTGGAATCCCACATCACTGTCGACAGTCCAGGATAAAATAATACACCAATAGGCATACATGAACACCAAGTCCCACCGGTGGTATAGCGTCTTGGGGGTCTACCCCTCACTTATACTCTTACCCTGGAGAAGTTGGTAAAGCAGGTGGTATAGCATCTTGGGGGTCTACCCCTCACTTATACTCTTACCCTGGAGAAGGTGGTTTAACGTCTTGGGGCTTGCCCCTCATTTATACTCTTACCCTGGAGAAGGTGGTATAACGTCTTGGGGCTTTCCCCTCATTTATACTCTTACCCTATCTCAACCGACCATTATACAAAACAGAAGCACTACCATGTCTTCTATAAAAATCCGGGAATTTAACCCAAGTACTACAAGTAACGGAAGCATACCCGTGGAATCCCACATCACTGTCGGTATGTCCAAGTACTTACAACAAGACAGTCGGCCCTCCAACCGAGAGTCGCGGCCACGTAATAAAACATAATACTTGCACTCAAAGGCTATCACCAGCACACATAGGCTAATTCCCAATTAACAAGCCAAAGTACTTATAAGGCACACTTAGACTAATTCTCAATTAGTCAAGACAAAGTACTAATCAAGGCACAAATAGAATAATTCTCAATTAATCAAGCCAAAGTACTAATCAAGGCACAAATAGAATAATTCTCATTTAACAAGCCAAAGTACTTATCAAGGCATACTTAGACTAATTCTCAATTAATCAAGCCAAAGTACTAATCAAGGCACACTTAGACTAATTCTCAATTAATCAAGCCAAAGTACTAATCAAGGCACAAATAGAATAATTCTCAATTAACAAGCCAAAGTACTAATCAAGGCACACTTAGAATTATTCTCAATTAAACAGGCCAAAGTACTACGTACGTACATTCTTTTCAAAAGACTATTTTCCAAATAAAACTTCCCAGATACTAACAACCGTAGTATCAAGTCCTAACCACCTTTCAAGACAAGTCACAATACCTTTTTAGAAATACAATTACCGGCTTCTAAATCAAGTGACTTCTTTATTAAAAACCTTAAGCAATTGGTACCTTTAAAACAATTTGCCCTTCCTTAATACAAGTTATTCCTTTGATTTCTTTATGAGAGAAAACCATTCTCTTAACCTGCCATAAAGTCGTTATAACCAACTTCCCATAAAGCCGTTATAACCCTTTATGGTTTAGACCAACACGTTCCTTTTATAACCAAGAGACTTCTACTTTTTGAAACCAAGTATTATATACTTTCAAATCAATTCTCATAAATTTCAAAAATACAATTAGTCTCCTAACCTTAGAAATCGAGTGACTCCTTTTATTATACAACCCTAGGCAATTGATGCCTTAAAAAAAATCAAGTCATTAACCTTCCATAAAGCAAATATAACCAACTCCCCATAAAGTCGTTATATTCACTTTATACCTTAGCCAAAAATACAATTTCCTATCCAAGGGACTTATACGTTAAAAACGGAACAAGTATCACATACTTCAAAACTCTTCAAGTCCCTTAACTTTAATAAAACATTAGACATCCTTAATACTTTCAAAGAAGTGAGTTAATCACCTAACCCACCCGACTTGGCTATTCATAAAGCTAGTAAAGGATATCAAGGTGTTGTACGTCTACCGTACTACATACGTGCAACTAGTCATGTTCAAAGATAGGAAAAGTTCTACCTAGAGTAGATCACACAACTACCTCTTAACTTCTAAGAGTAACATGAAACATGAAATGATACCACAGGTATATTCCATACATAGAATCATGCCAAAGGAAGGAAGAGGTTCACATACCTCGCGACGATTATCGACAAGTAGCAAAATGCTCCAAAGTACTTCAACCTTGATAGCTATTCCATCCTTCAAGTAGGATACGCTATACTTAGTACTTCAACCTATAATGGTCACAATATGTCCATTAACCTCTTACTTCAAACGTAGAATATTCTAGGTGCTAAGTCGCTAAATTCTACGGAAAATCGGACAGCACCTCCTTTGTTTCTACTTACTTTGCCACCTTTTTCAAGGCCGAATACAATAACCAAACACGCCACATTTAAGGCACAATCAAAGCAATTAATCAATAGGGGATTACACGCCTACCAGACGTGTAAAATTCCGCCCCACAAACGATAACAAGCTAATGCAACTACTAGTCCAATTTTCGGCCATAATGAATACAACAATACCAATTCTTATCTAATTTCCATTTCAATCCAAATTGGTAGCATAACATGATATCAAGTCGCATTTGATTATAACTACCATAATCTTCAAGTCAACAACATGCGACGATTCTAATATCGACTAAATGGTAATCCAACTTAACATGGCTTACATTACATTTCGGATATCCAAGGCTACAATCAATCCATAATCCTTATAAACTTCAACACATATACTTCATGCTAGCAATATGTAAAGATAACAATAATATAAATAATCTTGTAACACTTTCAAAGAACAAGATTATACCTCCACGAATCTTAATCCAATCTTCAAATCCGAAGTCGCTCCTTAGCAACTTAGAGACTCTTCAAGGCACTTCAATCCGCTACTTGAGACCCTTAGAACCACACCAACAACTTTCCTTCAAACTTTCAATCCAAAACCTAGAAAGCCACTAGCTTTTCCCTTTGCGACTAATACGAAAACTCTCTTTTTCCGGGATTTTTCTATTGAGATACACTTACTATACACTCGAGAACCTTGGTTTAAAGTGGGGAGATTATTGGACAAGAATTGAAAATTTTCATCTAGAAAATCCTGGCCAGAGAGCTTCATAGTGCTCTTCAAGGTTTCTTTGAAAATTTAACTAAGTGTTAAAAAGCCTTGTCTTGCTACTTGCACACATATATAATACTATGGAGGGTTAAGATCTACACAAATGGTTGGCCTAGATGAGTTTCACATGGATCCTAGCCAAGTGGCCCTTGGACTTTTAGTCAACAATGTCAAGCTAAGCCATTTGCAAGACTTGGTCATCTCACTAATGGTCAAATGACCCTTTTGCCCATGGTAAATTTCGTCCAAGACACTAAGGGGGGGTGACACGTGTCGCCCTCCCGTTCGTCGCAATATTCCATTTCCCGACAAATTTCCACAATTCCGCTAAATTATAACACGTCTCAAATCTTAACATTTCTGAGTTCTTACGTACGTTCTTATAAATATATCCTGAAATTCCGGGGTGTAACATTCTTCCCACCTTAGAAACATTCGTCCCCGAATGTTCTTTCGGGAGTCAAACTCAAAGATAGCGGCATAGTCTTCTTACAACCCCAACGTAGCAATAATGCCACACGTGGCCACATAACAATACTCATACCAAAATGTCAAACCGAACCCCACGTGTCAACATCGGTTATCTGCATAAAGCTTCGGCTGACTCTAAGCTTACTAATAAACTTTCCCGGATAAGCTTTGCCTTATCCACAGCCCGCTGAAACAAGTCTGGACCAAATAACTGAACCTCGCCTATGTCGAACCATCCTACCGGCGAGCTACACTTCCTTACAAACAAGGCCTCATACAGGGCCATCCAAAACCGAAGGGTATGCATTATCGCACGTAACACGACAAGAGGCAATCAACCTTCCGCTATTCACGAAATCAAAAACACAGGCCGCAACCTATCCTCGAGTGCTGGATAGTGCGCTCTGCGACCGGTCGCCGAGGGTGTAATGCATCACCGAGACTCACCGTGTCCCTAATCCCTTCAAAAGCCTCCAGTTATCCAGAATCGAGCTCATCATGCGTCGCTATCATAAACGTAGGAACCCTGTGCGCCTCACAATCTCTCGCTATACAAGCTAGTATAAACCTCACCAGTAAGGGGTCCCAACAGAAGAACACGATCGTTTCGCCATTTCATTTACCATGACTGCGGAGTCGCACTTCCTCCGAGTGCGATGCCACCAGAACAAGATCCATATTAAATACCGCCATGCCTAAGTCGGGTCTAAATCGCTGTAATAACCCACGACTCTCGATGTTCAACCATGACCTGCTACTAATTCGGATATTAAGCAACAACTCTGCTACGTCCCTTTTTTCCGGTCATCTTACCCATACATACATCTGAGGTCACGACACAACTTAGTCGACCTCGAACAGTGCGAGCAATAAGCACTGTATGCCTCCCCTACCGATGCTGGCCTCCAATCTTTTGGAGTCACTCTTTTAAACAATCATAAGGCCATTTCCGACTCCGCGACTGGTTCGGTGGAACACGTCCACGAACCCAGAAACAATTAACTAGACTTGGGCGCGCACCGTGACCTGTCGCGTGGCGAACTACTACTAACCGATCCCACTCCATTTCCAGGCCATGGGAGACCCGTAACAGTCCTCACCCCGACCCGCCGCACTTAACTCTTATTCTTGGTCTATAATAACTCTTTCTACCCGAGAAGACCTTGTACATCTAAGGTCTCAGCGGTCTTCAACATTCTTAGGCTCGCAATTTCCATGCTCCAAGCCTATCTTATCAGTCTCCCCGTAAACGGGTACAAAAACCTCTCCTAATACCATATCGTGTCGTTGATCACAAGAACCATTACTTACTCTATATGGACCTCATCCGTACCATTTTCTTAAGCCTACTACGCAGCTTAATCTATTAACATGACATTCCGTTAGGTTCCTTAACATGACTTCTTAAGGGTTCACTACCCTATCAGACAGCTCATCCTTTCCCAATTACCTCAAAATAAAACACAAAACCTTGGCGAAAATTCATTAACTATTCCATACCTTCCCGGTATCTAGTTAGTCTTTACCAATTCCTGGTAATCTAAAATCATTCTAGGCAACACGCGTCTGACCCTCATACAAAACTCCGTATAGATGTATGTCACAATACCAACTATACTACAATCAATACCAACCTGGATACGTAATCCACATAGTCCTCCCGGTCATCACGCTTTCTCGTAGCTGCAATCAACATAACTCGTTAGGGAGAGACGACCCTAACAACACAGCTCTATCGCACGATCTCAGAGTGAGAAGAATGGAAACCAATCCTAAATGTCCTGCAGCCTCCTGATTATAGATGTGGTGCACAACACACCGATAATCAAGACTCTACTAGACACGGTCTGTAGACACTTTCCGAGGACTAACTGCTCTGATACTACTTTTGTCACGACCCGACCCCGGGCCCGCGACTGGTGCCCCACCTGGGCACCCTTAAAAGGTAAACATCAGAGATAATCAGCGGAACATACATGAAACTTATAAAATAACACAACTGAAGTAAACAACAGGTTAGCCGATAAGGCTACCATCCTGGACATATATAAATACAACCGGTTGCCTGCGTTCTTTACAAACCGACCCACATATGTGACTACTGCACTTCTAAGAATTTTAACAGAGCAATCGTGGCGGGACAGGGCCCCGCCATACCTGAATATACGAATCTACTACCTCGGAAACTGCACAAGAGATAAGCCTCCGAGCAAATGGAGCCTTTCTAAATCGAACAGAGATCCTAAGAGCAAGGATCGCCAACCAGGTACCTAAAACTGCGGGCATGAACGCACCCCGAAGGGTCGATAACAACAATTTAATATGGAATGTAAATAACGTATAGTAAGCGATCATAATCGTAAAAGAATGACAGGACAAGTATAAAAATACATACCGGATCCTGTAGTGTCATTACCACTTATGAACTTAATTTCACATCAATATCTTTTTCCATTTTCAATAAAGGTTATAGCCACATTCTTACGCACATGACTAGGAAAAATCATTAAGTTCATTTCTATATAACCTACTTATATTTCATAAGTATAATCCGGCCCTTAAAGGAGGGCACATTTACTACCCTACCAACTGGGACGCGATCAAATCACACTAATATCAAGCGTCCGGAATCCCCATCACGGTAGCCTACAAGTGTAAAATATAATCACGTGTCGCGCCCGTGGCATCCCACCTCACCGCTCGGCGTACATACACAACACATATATATATCTCCCGCCTGGAATCCCACATCACCGATCCCAGATAAAATAATACACCAATAGCATACATGAACACCAAGTCCCGGTGGTATAGCGTCTTGGGGTCTACCCTCACTTATACTCTTACCCTGGAGAAGTTGGTAAAGCGGTGGTATAGCATCTTGGTCTACCCTCACTTATACTCTTACCCTGGAGAAGGTGGTATAACGTCTTGGGGCTTGCCCCTCATTTATACTCTTACCCTGGAGAAGGTGGTATAATGTCTTGGGGCTTTCCCCTCATTTATACTCTTACCCTATCTCAACCGACCATTATACAAAACAGAAGCACTACCATGTCTTCTATAAAAATCCGGGAATTTAACCCAAGTACTACAAGTAATCTAAGCATACCTGGAATCCCACATCACTGTCGGTATGTCCAAGTACTTACAACAAGACAGTCGGCCCTCCAATCGAGAGTCGCGGCCACGTAATAAAACATAATACTTGCACTCAAAGGCTATCACCAGCGCACATAGGCTAATTCCCAATTAACAAGCCAAAGTACTTATCAAGGCACACTTAGACTAATTCTCAATTAGTCAAGCCAAAGTACTAATCAAGGCACAAATAGAATAATTCTCAATTAATCAAGCCAAAGTACTAATCAAGGCACAAATAGAATAATTCTCATTTAACAAGCCAAAGTACTTATCAAGGCATACTTAGACTAATTCTCAATTAATCAAGCCAAAGTACTAATCAAGGCACACTTAGACTAATTCTCAATTAATCAAGCCAAAGTACTAATCAAGGCACAAATAGAATAATTCTCAATTAACAAGCCAAAGTACTAATCAAGGCACACTTAGAATTATTCTCAATTAAACAGGCCAAAGTACTACGTACGTACATTCTTTTCAAAAGACTATTTTCCAAATAAAACTTCCCAGATACTAACAACCGTAGTATCAAGTCCTAACCACCTTTCAAGACAAGTCACAATACCTTTTTAGAAATACAATTACCGGCTTCTAAATCAAGTGACTTCTTTATTAAAAACCTTAAGCAATTGGTACCTTTAAAACAATTTGCCCTTCCTTAATACAAGTTATTCCTTTGATTTCTTTATGAGAGAAAACCATTCTCTTAACCTGTCATAAAGTCGTTATAACCAACTTCCCATAAAGCCGTTATAACCCTTTATGGTTTAGACCAACACGTTCCTTTTATAACCAAGAGACTTCTACTTTTTGAAACCAAGTATTATATACTTTCAAATCAATTCTCATAAATTTCAAAAATACAATTAGTCTCCTAACCTTAGAAATCGAGTGACTCCTTTTATTATACAACCCTAGGCAATTGATGCCTTAAAAAAATCAAGTCATTAACCTTCCATAAAGCAAATATAACCAACTCCCCATAAAGTCGTTATATTCACTTTATACCTTAGCCAAAAATACAATTTCCTATCCATGGGACTTATACGTTAAAAACGGAACAAGTATCACATACTTCAAAACTCTTCAAGTCCCTTAACTTTAATAAAACATTAGACATCCTTAATACTTTCAAAGAAGTGAGTTAATCTCCTAACTCACCCGACTTGGCTATTCATAAAGTTAGTAAAGGATATCAAGGTGTTGTACGTCTACCGTACTACATACGTGCAACTAGTCATGTTCAAAGATAGGAAAAGTTCTACCTAGAGTAGATCACACAACTACCTCTTAACTTCTAAGAGTAACATGAAACATGAAATGATACCACAGGTATATTCCATACATAGAATCATGCCAAAGGAAGGAAGAGGTTCACATACCTCGCGACGATTATCGACAAGTAGCAAAATGCTCCAAAGTACTTCAACCTTGATAGCTATTCCATCCTTCAAGTAGGATACGCTATACTTAGTACTTCAACCTATAATGGTCACAATACGTCCATTAACCTCTTACTTCAAACGTAGAATATTCTAGGTGCTAAGTCGCTAAATTCTACGGAAAATCGGACAGCACCTCCTTTGTTTCTACTTACTTTGCCACCTTTTTCAAGGCCGAATACAATAACCAAACACGCCACATTTAAGGCACAATCAAAGCAATTAATCAATAGGGGATTACATGCCTACCAGACGTGTAAAATTTCGCCCCACAAACGATAACAAGCTAATACAACTACTAGTCCAATTTTCGGCCATAATGAATACAACAATACCAATTCTTATCCAATTTCCATTTCAATCCAAATTGGTAGCATAACATGATATCAAGTCGCATTTGATTATAACTACCATAATCTTCAAGTCAACAACATGCGACGATTCTAATATCGACTAAATGGTAATCCAACTTAACATGGCTTACATTACATTTCGGATATCCAAGGCTACAATCAATCCATAATCCTTATAAACTTCAACACATATACTTCATGCTAGCAATATGTAAAGATAACAATAATATAAATAATCTTGTAACACTTTCAAAGAACAAGATTATACCTCCACGAATCTTAATCCAATCTTCAAATCCGAAGTCGCTCCTTAGCAACTTAGAGACTCTTCAAGGCACTTCAATCCGCTACTTGAGACCCTTAGAACCACACCAACAACTTTCCTTCAAACTTTCAATCCAAAACCTAGAAAGCCACTAGGTTTTCCCTTTGCGACTAATACGAAAACTCTCTTTTTCTGGGATTTTTCTATTGAGATACACTTACTATACACTCGAGAACCTTGGTTTAAAGTGGGGAGATTATTGGACAAGAATTGAAAATTTTCATCTAGAAAATCCCCTCAAAGCCGAGAGCTTCATAGTGCTCTTCAAGGTTTCTTTGAAAATTTAACTAAGTGTTAAAAAGCCTTGTCTTGCTACTTGCACACATATATAATACTATGGAGGGTTAAGATCTACACAAATGGTTGGCCTAGATGAGTTTCACATGGATCCTAGCCAAGTGGCCCTTGGACTTTTAGTCAACAATGTCAAGCTAAGCCATTTGCAAGACTTGGTCATCTCACTAATGGTCAAATGACCCTTTTGCCCATGGTAAATTTCGTCCAAGACACTAAGGGGGGGTGACACGTGTCGCCCTCCCGTTCATCGCAATATTCCATTTCCCGACAAATTTCCACAATTCCGCTAAATTATAACACGTCTCAAATCTTAACATTTCTGAGTTCTTACGTACGTTCTTATAAATATATCCTGAAATTCCGGGGTGTAACACCAGTCACGGGCCCGGGTTCGGGTCGTGACAAAAGTGGTATCAGAGCAGTTAATCCTCGGAAAGTGTCTACAGACCGTATCTAGTAGAGTCTTGATTATCGGTGTGTTGTGCACCACACCAATAATCAGGAGGCTATAGGTTATTTAGGATTGGTTTCCATTCTTCTCACTCTGAGATCGTGCCTTAGAGCTGTGTTATAAGTTAGACCCCTCTAACGTATTTCTTTCCCTTACCAGTTATGCCTCCAGGCAAGGCAACCCGGGCCCAGAAGGGCAAAGCGGTAGGAGCTGCGAGTAGAGCACAGGAGGTTACGAGGCACAGCCCAATCATCACCGAGGTGGTGCTTCATTCGGGAGTTCGCGTGCGCCGCCCATCGAGTCTAGCACGCGGCAGATTCCTCTGCGGCCATGATATTTGAACCTTGGCCCATGACCCGATGCGAAAGTATGGATTGCAAAGAGACGACCCTGTTACTAGCTAGGGATTTAGCAACCAGAGAGTATATTATGTACCGATTTATCGCGGGCCTTGATGATTATCTAAAGAAGGGTTGTGCAAGAGTAGCTCTTCATCGAGCTTGAGCATGGCTGCGTGACGGATTATGCGCAGCCGAGAAACGTGGGATCGGCAGGTTAACCAAGATCGCGAAGAGGCGAGCAGCGAGGTCCTTTGGTAACTTTCGAGGCGGACCTTCTCGGCCAGAGGTTATGCGCCTCTGCCAAGTCTGAGTGGTCCTCGCGCACCGGGACGTTCGGGGTATGCAGGAGTTGTCAGAGCTCCAGGGCTTCTGGTTCACAGATACACGTAGGTTCCAGCCAGCCGGATTCAGTTGTTCCCCAGTGTTCACAGTGTGACAGGCGTCATCCCGGGGAATGTCATCTTTTTGTTGGTGCTTGTTTTACCTGCGGCCGTCAGGGCCATGTGACGAAAGAATGTTCAAATAGGAGGGATACAAGTAGGAGGACTCGGCCTACCGGATCGATTGCGGATTGGTGGTTCGGAGAGGAAGGGTGTTAGCAGGAGGCCACCCCTCGGTGTGGCGTTGTGGTAGGTGTCATTGTGGGAGTGTCGACTTCTTGACGACTTGTTATGCTTGCGGCCAGCGGGCGTTTGCGAGAAATTGTCCGACCAGAGGTGGCGCGGATGTAGAGACTCAGCCTTCAGGATCAGTGGCTAGTTCATCACCTTCCCTAGCTATGCGCCCAACAGGGCAGGATTGATTAGAATGACAAAGGGGAGTGAAACAGTAGATACAGGTATATCCTTAACCCTCTAGAGATTAGTATGTGTGATAAGATGAGTATATTTTAAGTGTTATGTTCAGATAGCATTGTGTTAATTGTGATTAGAAATCATGGTTAGTTAAAGGGGTAAGATTGGGGATAGGGAAATTGTGAGCTTTAGGATATTATACGTGGAGACCTTAGAGGCGAGGCCATCTCGAGTAAAAGATTTATTTTTATGTTTGACCCTTATCGGAGTGCATAGTATACGTGAGATATGTTTGTGTGATAAGTCCCTGAGTAGTGTGATATGAAATAGGGTAGTTGAGCTAAGAAGACCACTAGGTTTTCGTGACTCGATGGTGAGATTGTTCCGGATCGGGAAACAAGAGCTTGGCGCGATAAATGGGTCGGGTTGAGGCAAGATTGCGGGTCAACCCGCAGCCCGGTTTGAAGTAAGGAAAAATTGTGGTGGTCCCGCTTTGTGATAGGGTCACGAGGGTGTTAGGCCCAAGTTTAGTTAACCATCATACGAGTCCGTGGATGCGTTCGACTGATGGTCGGGCCGATGAGGTCACCCATCTTGTCTTTCGATCGAATCGTTACTCGCGAGAGGTTATGCGAGATGTTATATATCAGGAAGGTTGTAAGACTACACGGGGTTCCTACTTTTACCTTATGACAGGCAGTGGAGCCCAGTTTACTGCTATTTCTTTTTTTGGAGGTTTTACCAGGCAAGGTTAGGAACTCAGGTGAGTCTCGATGTGCATTCACCTCGTAGGTGTTTTGATTTTTCAGAGGTACTGGATTATTCGCCTCTTGTTGAGTGAGTATTATAATAGCTACCATTTCAGTATTCGGATGTCACCTTATGAAGTCGGGTATGGGCGTAAGGGTAGGTTGCCAGTCGATTGGTTCGATGTTGGCAAGGTTCAGATTGTTGGTTCATACTTGATTCAGCAGGATGTGGATAGGGTGAAGCTTATCCAGGAGAGGTTATTGGCAGCTCAGAGTCGACAGAAGTCGTGCGGATATCGGCGTCGACACTTGGAGTTCAGGTTGACGGTGGTTTTTCTTAAAGGTACCACCCCGGAAGGGCGTGTCGAGATTTGGAAAGCAGGGGAAACTTAGCCCGAGTTACTTTGGGCCTTTTCAGATCATTTGGAGAATAGGCCAGGTTGCCTATAAGTTAGCTTTGCCGTCCGACGTAGGAGGCAGTACGTCCGG
Organism: Przewalskia tangutica; assembly: GCA_029844215.1. Classification (NCBI taxonomy): domain Eukaryota; kingdom Viridiplantae; phylum Streptophyta; class Magnoliopsida; order Solanales; family Solanaceae; genus Przewalskia; species Przewalskia tangutica. Next base: position 38,482,058 of record CM056732.1, on the reverse strand, counting down.
TCTTTCATGTTGCTATGTTCGGAAAAGTATCGGAGATCCATCCAGAGTGTTCCCAGTTAATGATGACCAAGTTGGAGATAGTAACCCCGAGATTTTGGAAACTGAAGCAATAACAGAAAGGTGGTAAGTTTATTTAGGAAGTGTTCGAGTGTACGAGGAGGGTACGACGAGTAAGAGGATAGAAGTGATCATTACTTTTGTGAAGTAAAGGTGCGAAGGGAATATCTTTTAGACCTTGGGTGGGAGCTTTTGTGATGCTAGAGGTGATTCCTTGTGAACTTGGATTTAAGTATTTTGCGCGTGTTGTATTGTGGCCATGTGTGGCATTTGCAAACTGTTTAAGTTATGAGGAACTTTATCGTTATCTGTCTTGGGAAGGAACATTCGGGACGAATGTTTCTAAGGAGGGGAGAATGTTATACCCCGTATTTCCAGAGTATGTATGTGAGGACGTACGTACAATTGTGTAAGCCCGAATTATGATTAAGGACGAAATTGTGCACACCGAACGAAAAGAATTGTTTTTCCGACGAAAAATTTTCCGAACCTTGTAAGGGAATTTTACGTTTTCAAGAATTTATTTATTTTGGATTTTTCCGAGAGATGAAATATTTTGGACCAACGAGAGGGCGACATGTGTCACCCTTAGGTGGCAAGGGTTGGACGAAATCTTGGGCAAAGATTGGCACGTTTTTTCCATGTAAAAGGCCTTAAACATTTGGTCAATGTCTTGCTAGATATTTGTGTAGTAGATGGATAAGTGGGACCCACACAACACTTGTCCAAATCTTCACCCTCCACTTGCTTTGATCTTGGCCATTGATTGGCCTATAAATACCCCTTAAGTTCAAGACTTATTCTTCATCCCTTAAACATTTTTCCAAGTCTCAAAACTCCCTCCCCCTTAGTAAAGCTCTCGTCCAACACACCCCCCCCCCCCCTCCTTGTGTTCTCGCCGAAACCCCCCCCCCCTGGGTCGGAAAATATTCTCCAAGTATTGTTGTTATTCCAAAATACCTTAGCCCAAATACCTTGTAGTATTCCAAAGTTACCTCTATACAAAAAGCCCGGAAATGCTACTTTATATCCCTTAGTCACAAAACGAAGCCCTAGGAAAATCTTCATAGTTGGTTGAAGTATTAAGTAGAAGTTGTTTAGAACTTCTAAGGGTTTCTTGGAGCGTACAAAATAGGAGCTAAACCTTGCCCAGGATCGACTTTAATCTTGGATAATTTTGGGCTTATCGAGGTAAATATCTTTGTCCTTCTATTGTAATTGGAAATTACATATAGTAGTTTAGAATTGAGTATAAGATATAGAAGGATGGTACATAAGAAGAGAATTGAATTGTACTTACATTGGGTTTGTATTCTGAGAGACTTGTGTAGCTTTACGGGTAGGGAAGTGTTGCCCAAATTTCCGTAGAAATAAGAACCTTCTGCTTAGAATATTCTATAGAGTAGTCTAGACGTTGATAGACGTATTTTACTATTATAGGTTAATACTCTGCGCGCGACATATTCGACTTGGCAGGTGGATTTCGCCGAGGAGGTATGTGATTCTTCCTATCCTCTTGAGCATGATATTTTAAAAGAATATATATAGTACGGTAGACGTACGTGTGTTAACTGAACGTGGTTTTACTTCGATGTCTTTTGACTTGAGTTTTAAATAATAAGAATCTTGAAGTATTTCAAAAGAATTAAGAATCGTTTTTGAAAGAAGAGTAATACTTGGTTTTAAAAGCTTAAGAGTTATACTAGCTTTATGGGAAGTTAGGTATAACGACTTAAGGAAGATAAAAGGAACGGTTTACTTAATTGTTTATGAAAGCCTTGTATTGATTTCTGTAATGAGAATAAGTATCGAACAAACCACTGCTGCGCTAATAAAGGAAAATGTATTGACTAATTAAGTATTATTAAAACCAGTAGAAACCTCCATCTGCATAGAAGCTAAGATAAGACAAAATTGTATTACATTTCCTAGATCATGGCTGCTTTAATAAGATCATTAATAACAAGTTTTGATTTTCTTAAAATTTCAAAGTAAGGACTTGATTTATAAAAAGACAAAGACTTGAAAATTTGAAGTGTTTTCGTTTAAAAAGGAAGGCATGCTTTTGTCTTAAGTTGGTTCAAAAAGAAGGTAGGGAAATTGTTTTGGTTTACTTAAAAAGATAGTCACTATATTTTGATACTACGGGTATCGTGTGACTCTTGTGAAAGAAACGGAACTTTTTAAAGAGTTAATGTATGAAGTACTTTGGGGATAAAAAAAACCGAACTTGTTGACATAAAATAGAAAGTACCTTGTGTGAATAACTTGACTATGTTGGTTTGTGATAGCCTTGTAATACTTTCTTGTTGGTTTGATAAGTAAACATGTTAGGATGCTACGTGTGTTAGTGTCTTGTGATGTTTGTGTAAAGGGGTTTCCCTTGATTGTGCTTATGTTGTTTAACGATAAGCCGTTATGTTAGTATTGTACCACTCACCTCTTGACATGTTATACCGGGGGTTAAGCTGCCCCCCGATGCGAGGGATGCCTCATGCGGGTCCAGGGGACCTATGCGGAGCTACGAGAGTTCAGTTAGTGTGCGGGAATACCTCATGCGGTCTATGTGGACATGCGGACTCGAGAGTCGGGGCGATGCGAGGAGTAGCTACCCTCGATGCGGGGAATACCTCATGCGGGCCTAGGTGGCCTATGCGGAGCTACGGTGAGTTCCAGGATTTGACGCGCATTGATCACGAGGCGAGTGGCCGCCGATCGTGTGGCGCGGTCTAGAAAGACCTCGTGATACGCTTTATAGCATTGTTGATGCGTGGGTTTTAGTAGTCGGCTATGCCTTCGCCATTACTTACCGTCTGCTTTATTTGACACAGGTGGGACCCGTGTTCATGTGTATTCCTTGGTGCTTTTATATCATGGATCGGCGGTGAGGAAGGAATTCCACGCATGATTGATATTGTGGGCATGAGACCCATGGTTATATTTGAGTGATGACTTTAAGGCGCGAGTCACGACTTGACATATTCGCTACATATTGTGTATCGAAATTGGTTATCATATTTGTCTTCGCTTTATATAGACTATTATGATTTCATTTACGATATTTTCATTTCACATACTTGGTACCGTTGTCGACCTCGCTCGGGTGCGTTCATCTGCAGTAGGTACACCGATTGTTGATCCTCGCTCATAGGGTCACGATTCAGCGTTTTGGGAAGCTCCGTGTCTCCGAGGCTTATCTTTCGTATAGTCCCACCGTTGTAGGTACTTACATTCTGGGTATGGCGGGACCTGTCCGCCATTGTTGTTATAACGTTCTTAAGTGCAGAATCCGTTGTGGCGGGGTTTGTAAAAGGGATGTAACTGTTCAAGTCTTTATATATATATGCCGAAAGGCAATTTTTCTCAGATAAACTGTTTCTCACTTCATATTGTTTCATGTCTTGTTTTTATATTTCGCTGGTTACTCTGATGTATGTCTACTTGGGTGCCCGGGTAAGGCACCAGTCACGGGTCCGGGTTCGGGTCGTGACAATTTTCTTACAACATTTTCAACCATCTCTTGACTTTTCAGATACCTTGTTATAACAAATGTCACGACCCGTTCGGCTGTGGATCGTGCCTACCCGCACCCAGTAGTCATACATCGAGTAATCGGAATATAAAAAACAAGACATGAAACAAATGTAAATTGAGACACAGTTTATATCTGAGAAAATGTCGCCTTTCGGTATATATATATAAAGAGTGAACAGTTACATCCCAACTTTACAACATGACTATGCACCTAGAATGTAAACAACTATGGCGGGACAGGGCCCCGCCATACCCTGAATGTACATATATCTACAACATCAGGGTGAACCATACCAAAAGTCAAGCCTCCGGAGAAGATGGAGCTCTCGACACCAGTAGAGATCCTGGTATGTGGATCTAGCACTGCTTCCTTACCTGCGGCATGAACGCACTTCAAGGAGGTCGATAGCAAGTATGTGAACCAAGTATGAAATCATCAAGTAAAATCAAAGTATTTAAAACCATTTGCAAATACAACCAGTTCAACTGCACATAGTGCCACAACATAAGCAAGAGCAAAATAGAAATAATGTAACTGGTCTTATCTAGGCCGCGAATGATCGAAGCAAGGCCAATCGCCCATAGTATCATTATGCGTGCCTAATCTCGACTTCCGCATCCGCATAGGTCACACACACCGCATGAGGTATTCTCGACGGGGTAGCTAACCCCATTCTCCCGACTCCCGCAGTCCGCATAGTCTCATAGACCGCGTAGTCACACGCATCGCATAGTGGCATCCCCGTGACGGATAAAACACCGAATGATCAATCGAACTCCCGCAGCCTCGCATAGTCACACAGATCGCATAGGCCGATAGACCGCATCGGTGGCAAGCCCTCGGTATAACAAGTCAAGGGGGTATGTGATATAATAACAGTACAACGGTCTTAACGTTTAACAACGTAAGCACAACAAGAATGACCCCCTTACACAACATCACAAGACACTAACACACGTAGCATCATAATATGTCTACTTATCAAACAATCTTACTACACTTTACACAAATCAATACAAGGCTTTTATAAACAAATAAGTAAACAGTTCCTTTTATCTCTCTTAAGTTGTTATACCTAACTTCCCATAAAGCCAGTATAACTCTTAAGCTTTTTGTTTAAAAACCAAGTATTACTCTTCTGTTAAAAATGATTCAATATTCTTTTGAAATACTTCAAGATTCTTATTATTTAGACTCAAGTCAAAAGGCGTCAGTAAAACCATGTTTAGTTAACACACGTACGTCTACCGTACTATATATATATTTTAAAATATCATGCTCAAGAGGATAGGAAGAATCACATACCTTCTCGTGAAAACCACCGCCAAGTCGAATATGTCGCAGAGTATCGACCTATAATACCAAATACATCTATCAACGCCTAGACTATACCGTATAAAGTTCTAAGCAGAGGGTTCTCTATTCTATTTAAAATTGGGCAGCACTTCCCTACCCGCTGCTACCCAAGTCTCATCAGAATACAAATTCCCATGTAAGTACATTTTAATTCTTCTTCATATACCCTTCATCGTGATTACAGTTCAATTCTATTATTTAATATTGTCACGACTGCCCGGCCCGTGGATCGTGCCTTACCCCGCACCCTAGTGATACAACATCGTAGTAATCACGAACATAAAACACATACATGAAACAAATGAAGTACAAACAAGAACTGAGGAAAACTTGCCTTTCGCATATATATAAATAACAACTTTTTCAACATGAAATGCTTTAATCCTTTTTACAAACCCCGCCCACAACAAGATTTCATGCACTTAAGACATGATACGACAACAATGGCGACGGGCCCCGCCATACCACGAATGTAAACACCTACAACAACAGGACTATACCACCGATAAGCCTCCGAGAAACGAGCTTTCCCAAACGCCGAATCAGTGACCCTAAGAGCGAGGATCAATGATCGGTGTACCTTTACTGCGATGAACGCACTTCGAGAGGTCGCATAACAGTACCAAGTATGTGAAATCAAAATAAATATCGTAAATGAAATCATAGTAGTCTATACAAAGCAGAGACATGTATGATAACCAAACTACGCTCACCATAAACAAGCAAATATGTCAAGTCAGGGACTCTCGCCCTCAAGTGATCTCTCAATTTTAACAATGGGTATAACGCCCACAACATCAATCGTGCCCGTGGAATACCTTCCTCACTGCCGAAAGTTTATGTTATACAATCACCAAGGAATACACATGAACACCGTGTCCCACCGTGTCCTAATAAAACAAGACAGGTAAGTGCGAAGGCATAGGCGACTACTAACACCTACGCAACAAGGTCATAAATCGTGTCATGATATCTGCTTGCATCGTCACATGATAAAAGCCGTCACTGCGCAGATCAAATGCGCGTCTAGCCCCGAACTCTCCGCAGCCCGCATAGGCCAACCTCACAGCCCGCATGAGGTATAACCCCGCATCGAGGGTAGTTACTCCCGCATCGCCCCGACTCGCAGTGCATGGCCACAAAGACCGCATGACCATAAAGGCCGCACACTAACACGAACTCCGTAGTTCCGCATGGATCCTGGACCCGCATGAGGTATTCTCGAATCACGGTCCTGCATCACCGAGTCTACCCCGACGGAGGGCGCTTAACCTCCGACACAAGTCAAGGTGAGTGGTACAATACCAACATAACGGTGATAGTCAAACAACTTTAAGCGCAAATGAAGGAAAACACCTTTACACTAACATCACAAGATACTAACACACGTAGCATCCTAACATGTTTACTTATCAAATCAACAAGAAAGTATTACAAGGCTATCACAAACCAATACAATCAAGTTATTCACACAAGGTACTTTCTACTAACAAGTTCGGGTATCTATCCCCAAAGTACTTCACACATTAAATTTTTAAAAGATCTGTTTCTTTCACCTAAGTCACACAATACCCGTAGTATAAAATAGAGTGACTGTCCTTTTAAGAAAACCAAAACTCTTACCTTTGTAAAATCAAGTAACAACATTATTTTCCAAACGTCCAAGTTTGCCTAATTTCAAATGTTCACGTTTCTTATTTTAGAAAGGTTTCGTAGTTCATAGTCTTATTCATTTAAGAATATAATTCTTTTAAACAATCGGAGAAACATAAGCCTTATATGAGTAGGATATTCTTGTTTATAACAATCTTATTACAAAATACCATGATCTAGGAAATATCATTTTGTCTCATCTTAGCTTCTATGCAGATGGAAGTTTCTACTGGTTTTAATAATACTTAATTATTCAATACATTTTCCTTTATTAACGCTGCAGTGGTTTGTCGATACACATTTCTGATTTCCGAAATCAGTAAAACATTATCCCTTTTAAAAAATCAAGTACTCATTACTCACGAATGAGGTTTCACACAAAATTCATATAATTCATTTAAGTTAAGTCTCTTATCTTACAAGATCAAGTCTCTTAACTTTTAAAATAAATAAATCATTCGTTTTATCTCTCTTAAGCCGTTATACCTAACTTCCCATAAAGCTAGTATAACTCTTAAGCTTTTAAAAACAAGTATTACTCTTCTTTTAAAAACAGTTCTTAATTCTCAACTACTTCAAGATTATTATTATTCGTGCTTAAGTCAAAAGACATTGCCGCATAACCACGTTCAATTAACACACGACGTCTACCGCACTACATAGTTATACACACATCATGCTAGAAGAGATAGGAAGAGGTTCACATACCGCGACGATTATCGACTATTAGCAAATCGCCCATCGCTATAACCCGCTAGCTCTGGTCCACCTTCTTAAGTAGCACATGCTACTTGCAGAACATCCAACCTATACAGGTTATACAAGTCTATCAAAGTCTAGACTACTCGGTAGAATAAATCTAGATGCAAGATCCTACGGAAATTGGGCACCTCCCTACCCAACCACACAACCACATCAATACACCCCTATGTAATTACTGATTCAGCTTCTTGTGCTTAAGTCCAAAGACATTGCCACAAGCTATGTTCAGTTATATATATAGTATACTTCAACTATATATTCCTACAACATGTAATATCCAATTACAATAGGGGGACAAGATAATTACCTTGATAAGCCCATAATTATCCAAGTAGAGATGTCGATCCTGGGCAACGCTAGCTCCAACTCCGAGCGCCCAACCCGCTCCAAACCACCCTTAGAAGTTCTAACCAACTTCTACACAATACTCCAACTGACTATGGAGATTTTCCTAGGGTTTCGGTTTTGTGGACTGACGGAAGTGTAATAGTATTTCGGCTTTTCAGATAGGTATAACCTTAGAATACAACAAGGTATACGGCTAAGGTAATTTGGGCATTATAACAATACTTTGAGAGTATTTCTACACCACAAAGGGGGTATATTATACGAGAACAACACCACTGTGAGTGAAGTCTCGCCACAAGGCCACACAGGAGTGGGGCTCTCGCCAAGCGGGAGGGACGAGAACAACAACAAGAGAGGGAGGGTTTTACCAATTAGAGATTTGTGGAAAAGATGAAGAATTCATCAAAGGGAGAGGGTATTTATAGGTCAAGTGAAGGCCAACCAATGGCCAAGATTAAACTAAGTGTTAGGCAAGTGTAGGGCTAGGATTTACTACACACAAATATCCTACCAACCTTGACTTTAGCCAAGGCACCAAAACGCAAAGGCTAGCCCAAATCGTCCCAATGGACGTTTCAAGTCCACCAATGGAGGTGCCGTGTCGCCTCCCGTTGGTCCAAAATGTTTCGCCTCTAAAAATCCGCAAAAATTAAAAATGACATAGCCGAATTTTCCCTACGAAAGTCTGGGAAACGCTTTCGAAAAACGACTCTAATCGTGTTGTGCACAACCATTAATTCGCCAAGCCTAACTTAAAAGTTTCAAATTTTTCTACGCACGCCCCACGCATATACTCGGAAATACGGTATAACATTCTCCTCCTTAGAAACATTCGTCCCGAATGTTCCTTCTAAGCCTCAAACAAACGCGCCAAAGATAGTCTTCACTACTATACTTACGAGAATCAATCCCGCCACACCGCCACGTAAACAATCACGCAACTACTTACATCAAAGTCCACGAGGAAACACCTCTAACCATCACCACAAAACACTTCTCACCGGGTCTAAAATATACTTCCTTCGACCTTCTCTTTACAAAAGAAATGATCACATCTATGCTCGCCATACATGCTCGCTTCTCTCTTTACTCGTCGTAGATACCACTTTGTCACTTTGCCTGAGGCATTAACCTTCTCAGGCGACCCAACAAATGGTACCACTTTTGTCACTTTGTCGCGAGCCTTGCTCCGACGACCCAACAAATGGTACCGCCGCCATGATCCCTGAGGATGTCGTACACTCGAACTCTTACCACATTCTGATACTGCTTCAGTTTCCAAAACTCGGGGTTACTATCCCTAACGTGGTCATCATTAACTGGGAATACTCTGGATGGATCTCCGGTACTTCCCCGAACATAACAATACGAACGATCGACGCACGCTTCCTAAGTCGGACGGCAAAAGCTAACATATAGGCAACCTGGCCTATTCTTCACATGAACTCAAAAGGGCCCAAAATAACTCGGGCTAAGTTCCTCTATTTCCAAAACTCGTCACACCCTAACCGGGGTGGTACCTTCAAGAAGACCGACCGTCAACCTGAACTCTAAGCGTCGTCGCCGATTATCCGCACGATTTCTCTGAGCCGCCGTAACCTCTTCTAGACAAGCTTCACTATCCACACCGGAACAAGCTCAACCAATCGTCAACCTTGCCAACATCGAACCAATCGACCGCAACTTACACTTCCGCCTCTACAAGGCTTCATAAGGCGACATCCGAATCAAATGGTAGCTTAAACGCTCCCTCTACAGGAGACAACAATCCCCACAACTACCCCTGAAATCCACACACTGGCCCGAGGGCGAATGCGATTCTGAGACTCACCTGAGTTCTTAACACATGTTTGGTAAAACTTTTAGAAAATGAAAAATAGCCACCACTGGCTTCACTGTCATTCTAAGGTGAAGGTAGGCACCGTGCAGCCTTACAACCTTTCGATAACTCAACACACCGAGTAAACGGTCCCGATCAAGAACACGATGGGCTGCCCCATCGCCCGACCACCGGTCGAACGCATCCACGAACTCAGCACTGGTTAACAAAACTTGGGCCTAACACCCTCGTAACCCTAACACAAGGCGGGACCACCACAAACTGACCCCATCACCAAACATGCCGCGGGTTGACCCGCAACGTGGCCTCAACCCGACCCGGCAACGCGCATAATACTTGCTCCCCGATCCGGAACAATCCCACTAATCAAGTTACGAAAACCTAGCGGTCTTCTTAGCTCAACTACCCCCTTTCATTCCATACTACTAGGGACCTATCCCAAACATAGCTCACGTGCACTAGGCACCCCGATAAGGATCAACATAACCATACGTCTTTTACTCTAGATGACCTTACCTCTAAGGTCTCTACGTAACAAAACTCTAAGGTTCACACCTTCTCTATCCCCCCAAATCTTACTTGGTTAACTAACCAAGATTTCTAATCACAACTAACACACTGCTATCAGAACATAGCACTTAAGGTATACTCACCTTATCACATAAACAAAACTCTAGAGGGTTAAAGATATATCTATATCTACTGCTTCACTCCCCTTAGTCGTTCTAATCAAACTCGCCTGCAGGCGCATAGCGGGGAGATGACAAACTACCCACCGATCTCAAGGCTAAGTCCTCCTACAAGGACACTCTTCGACACTGCACTGACGGTCATAGTACAACAAGTACCAACCTAAAGATGACATTCCCGATGACGTCATTACACCGCGGAACCTAAGCCACAGAGTTCTAACCAACTCCTGCGTACCCCGAATGTCCCGAACTCCGCGGAAGACCACTCGCACCGCGAGGTGCATAATCTAATCTGGCCGCGAGGTGACTCGCCGAAAGTTACCAAAGGACTCACGCTCGCCCTCTTCTCTGTCCTTCGTTAACCCGCCAATCTCTACGCTTTGGCTCGCGCATAAGCCCGCATACGTGCCATGCCAAGCCTAATCAAGAATTACTCTTGCACAACCTTCTTAGGTAGTCATCAAGACTCGCAATACATCGCAGGTATACTCTCGTAGCCAAATCCATAGCTAGTAACAAGGTTGCCTCTTTGCAATCTATATTCACCGCTCCGGCCGTGGAACCAAGGTTCAAATATCATGGCCGCAGAGGAGCTTCGCCGTGCTTAACTCACTGGGCTAGTGACATCGCAGAAATCCCGAATGAAGCACTACCCTAGGTAATGATTGGGCTGTGACTCGCAACCCTCTGAACTCTACTCGCAGCCTCCTCGCTTTGCCTCCCGGGCCCGGTGCCTACGCGAGGCATAACGAGCAAGTGGAAAGAATTTCGTCGAGGGTCCAACTTACAACATGCCTCTAAGGCACGATCTCAGAGTGAGAAGAATAGAAACCAATCCTAAATATCCTATAGCCTCCTCGATTATTGGCGTGGTGCACAACACACCGATAATCAAGACTCTATCGATACGGTCGTAGACACTTTCCGAGGATTAATCGCTCGATACCACTTTTGTCACGACTTCCCGGCCCGTGATCGTGCCTTACCCCGCACCCTAGTGATACAACATCGAGTAATCACGAACATAAAACACATACATGAAACAAATGAAGTACAAACAAGAACTGAGGAAAACTTGCCTTTCTAGTATATATAAATAACAACTTTTTCAACAACAAGCTTTAATCCTTTTACAAACCCCGCCACAACAAGATTACAGCACTCTAAGACATGATACGACAACAATGGCGGGACAGTGGCTCGCCATACCACGAATGTAAACACCTACAACAACAGGACTATACCATCGATAAGCCTCCGAGAAACGGAGCTTTCCCAAACGCCGAATCAGGACCCTAGAGCGAGGATCAATGATCGTGTACCTTTACTGCAGATGAACGCAGCTTGAGGAGGTCAAGACATAACAGTACCAAGTATGTGAAATCAAAATAAATATCAGAATGAAATCATAGTAGTCTATACAAAGCAGAGACATGTATGATAACCAAACTACGCTCACTATAAACAAGCAAATATGTCAAGTCGTGACTCACGCCTCAAGTCATCACTCAATTTTAACAATGGGTCTCACGCCCACAACATCAATCGTGCGTGGAATACCTTCCTCACCGCCGCAGCTTTATGATATACAAGCACCAAGGAATACACATGAACACCGTGTCCCACCGTGTCCTAATAAAACAAGACAGGTAAGGCACGAAGGCATAGCCGACTACTAACACCCACGCATCAACAAGGTCATAAATCGTGTCATGATATCTGTCTAGACGTCACATGATAAAAGCCGTCACTCGCCGCAGATCAAATGTGCGCGTCTAGCCTCGAATCCTCCGCAGCTCCGCATAGGCCAACCTCACAGCCCGCATGAGGTATAACCCCGCATCGAGGGTAGCTACTCCCAAGATCGCCCCGACTCGCACCGCATGGCCACAAAGACCGCATGACCATAAAGGCCGCGACACTAACACGGAACTCGTAGTTCCGCATGGATCCCCGGACCCGCATGAGGTATTCTCGAATCACGGTCCTGCATCGCCGAGTCTACCCCGCATCGGAGGCGCTTAACCTCCTGACACAAGTCAAGGTGAGTGGTACAATACCAACATAACTACTGATAGTCAAACAACTTTAAGCGCAATAAGGAAAACCCCTTTACACTAACATCACAAGATACTAACACACGTAGCATCCTAACATGTTTACTTATCAAATCAACAAGAAAGTATTACAAGGCTATCACAAACCAATACAATCAAGTTATTCACACAAGGTACTTTCTACTAACAAGTTCGCATCTATCCCCAAAGTACTTCACACATTAAATTTTTAAAAGATCTGCTTTCTTTCACCTAAGTCACACAATACCGTAGTATAAAATAGAGTGATTGTCCTTTTAAGAAAACTAAAACTCTTACCTTTGTAAAATCAAGTAACAACATTATTTTCCAAACGCCCAAGTTTGCCTAATTTCAAATGTTCACGCTTCTTATTTTAGAAAGGTTTCGTAGTTCATAGTCTTATTCATTTAAGAATATAATTCTCTTTTAAACAAATGAGAAACATAAGCCTTATATGTGAGTAGGATATTCTTGTTTATAACAATCTTATTACAAAGAATATGATCTAGGAAATATCATTTTGTCTCATCTTAGCTTCTATGCAGATGGAAGTTTCTCTTGGTTTTAATAATACTTAATTATTCAATACATTTTCCTTTATTAACGCCGCAGGTTTGTCGATACACATTTTCGATTTCCAAATCAAGAAACATTATCCCTTTTAAAAATCAAGTACTCATTACTCACGAATGAGGTTTCACACAAAATTCATATACTTCATTTAAGTTAAGTCTCTTATCTTACAAGATCAAGTCTCTTAACTTTTAAAATAAATAAATCATTCGCTTTATCTTTCTTAAGCCGTTATACCTAACTTCCCATAAAGCTAGTATAACTCTTAAGCTTTTAAAACCAAGTATTACTCTTCTTTAAAAACAGCTTTAATTCTCTCAACTACTTCAAGATTATTATTATTCAAAGCTTAAGTCAAAAGACATTGCCGCATAACCACGCTCAATTAACACACGTCGCTCACCGTACTACATAGTTATACACACATCATGCTAGAAGAGATAGGAAGAGGTTCACATACCTCGCGACGATTATCGACTATTAGCAAATCGCCCACGCTATAACCCGCTAGCTGGTCCACCTTCTTAAGTAGCACATGCTACTTGCGAACATTCAACCTATACAGTTATACAAGTCTATCAAAGTCTAGACTACTCGGTAGAATAAATCTAGATGCAAGATCCTACTGAAATTGGGCAGCCTCCCTACCCAAACTACACAAGTCTCATCAGAATACACCCTATGTAATTACAGCTCACTTCTTCAGCTTAAGTCCAAAGACATTGCCACAAGCTATGTTCGCTATATATATAGTATACTTCAACTATATATTCCTACAACATGTAATATCCAATTACAATAGGGACAAGATAATTACCTTGATAAGCCCATAATTATCCAAGTAGAGATGTCGATCCCGGGCAACGTTTAGCTCAACTCCGAGCGCCCAACCCGCCTCCAAACCACCCTTAGAAGTTCTAACCAACTTCTACACAATACTCCAACGGACTATGGAGATTTTCCTAGGGTTTCGGTTTTGTGACCGACGGAAGTGTAATAGTATTTCCGGGCTTTTCAGATAGTATAACCTTAGAATACAACAAGGTATACTGGCTAAGGTAATTTGGGCATTATAACAATACTTTTGAGAGTATTTCTACACCACAAAGCGGGGTATATTATACGAGAACAACACCACTAGGAGGGTGAAGTCTCGCCACAAGGCCACACAAGGGAGGGCTCTCGCCAAGGGGAGGGACGAGAACAACAACAAGAGAGGGAGGATTTTAACACTTAGAGATTTGTGGAAAGGATGAAGAATTCATCAAAGGGAGAGGGTATTTATAGGTCATGAAGGCCAACCAATGGCCAAGATTAAACCAAGTGTTAGGCAAGTGTAGGCTAGGATTTACTACACACAAATATCCTACCAACCTGACTATAGCCAAGGCACCAAAAACGTGCAAAGGCTAGCCCAAATCGTCCCAATGGACGTTTCAAGTCCACCAATTGGAGGGTGCCAAGTGTCGCCCTCCCGTTGGTCCAAAATGTTTCGTCTCTCGGAAAAATCCGCAAAAATTAAAAATGACATAGCCGGAATTTTCCCTACGAAAGCTGTGGAAACGTTTCGTCGAAAAACGACTCTAATCGGGTGTTGTGCACAACCATTAATTCGGCCAAGCCTAACTTAAAAGTTTCAAATTTTTCTACGTACGTCCTTACGTACATACTCTGGAAATACGGGGTATAACAAATATCCTTCTATATCTTATACTCCAGTCTTAACTATTCTTATATGTAATATCCAATTACAATAGAAGGACAAGAGTATTTACCTCGATAAGCCCAAAATTATCCAAGTTAAATGTCAATCCTGAGCAAGGTTTAGCTCCTAATTTGCACGCTCCGATAGCTCCAAGAAGCCCTTAGAAGTTCTACACAACTTCTACTTAAATACTATAAGGGATTTGGGCTAGGGTATTTTAGGAATAGTGACTATACTTGGAAGACAACTTCCTACCAAAGGGGGGGAGGGGTGTTTCGGCTAAGCCACTAGGCTAGAGGGGGAGAGGGTGTTGGACGAAACACTACAAGAGAGGGGAGGGAATTTTGAGACTTGGAAAATGATTTTGTGGATGAAGAAAACCTTCAAGTTAGGGGGGTATTTATAGGCCAACCAATGGCCAAGATGAAGCCAAGTGGTAGGCAAGTGTAGGATGGAGATTCACCCAAGTGTCCTTATCTATCTACTACACAAAAATATCCTACCTAACCTTGACTTGGGCCAGGCCACAAAAACGTCCAAGAATCGTCCAAGTTACCGTCCACTTGAGGGTGACAAGTGTCACCCTCTCGTTGGTCCAAAATGTTTCATCTCTCGGAAAAATCTGCAAAAATAATAAATGACATAGCCGTAATTTTCCCTACGCAAGTTTTGTAAAACGTTTCGTCGAAAAACGATTCTTTTAGTGGGTTGTGCACAAGTTTTTCGTCCAATGCCTAACTTTAAGGCTAAACTTTTGTACGTACGCCCTCACGTACATACTCTGGAAATACGGGGTATAACAACAAACTTCCCATAAAGCCGTTATAACACTTTCATTTTAGAAAACTAAAGCACTACCATATCATGTACGTGATTTGAACCCAAAGTACTATGTACGTCTATTATTTACAAAAGAATCGTTTCATGAAATATTTAGGGAGTTGAACCCAAAAGCACTTTCACTATTAAAACCAAGTTTCTTACCCTTTTAAACTCAAGTAACTTACACTTTTAAAACCAAGTAACTTATGCCTTTACATCAAGTTACTTCTACTCTTTAAATTAAGTAACATATACTTTTCAAATCAAGTTACTTATTCTCTTTGAATCAAGTAACATATACTTTTCAAATCAAGTTACTTATTCTCTTTGAATCAAGTAACATATACTTTTCAAATCAAGTTACTTATTATCTTTGAATCAAGTAACATATACTTTTCAAATCGAGTTACTACACCTTTTTCAAAACTCAAGTCATTTATACTTTCGAAATCCAAGTCTCGTGTACTTTCAAAATTAATAATTTTATGAGCTGTGAATAGGTTATACTCATTTATAACGATTTTGTTAAAGCAACCATGATCTAGAAAATGTAATACAATTTTGTCTTATCTTAGTTTCTATGCAGATGGAGAATTCTACTCATTTCAATATAATTGATTGTCGATACATTTTTATTAACGCTGTTGTGGCTTGTTCGACACCTATTCTCATTAGTGTAGTAAATTAGCAAGGTCAACTCGACTCCAATACTTCCTAACGACTCTTACCAACATCCCCCATAAGACTTTGGTAAGAACTTAGCAATATTTTAGACATGTTTTTTGCATAAAATCAATAACATGAATACTTCCTAATGACAAGGTAAGTACTTCAAGAAAACAAGGCAAGTACACTTCAAGGATAGTCATGTCGATAGAAGGAAAACGTTCACATACCTCGTTAGAGACTAACCCAAACGACAAGTAGCAATACGCTCCAATGTACTTCAACATTATTGGCTATTCCACAAGCCAAGTAGAATGTGCTACACGTAGTACTTCAACCTAAAATGACAATAGCACTTCTATCAACTACAAGCTATCAAGTGTAGGACTTATACCAAATAATGGCCCTCTAATTCTACGGAAAATTGGGCAGCACTTCCTTTGTTTCTACGTACTTTTCCACCTTTTTCAAGGCCCGTATTCATCAACCAACAAGCCACATTTAAGGCACAATCAAATCAGCAACCAAAGGGGATCACACACCTACCTTACGTGCAAAATTCGGCCCCTTAACTTATATAAAACAGTCCATAATTCAGCCCATAAAAACAGCCCACAATCCAACTATAACGAGGGTAAAATGTGAGGTCTTTTAACGTCTTTCCACACCCTTATTCCCTTACGACTTTCATTAGCAACTACTACACTTAAACATGCATAACAACAACTAAATTTCCAGCAATAAATACCTCAAAAATGTCCACTAAACGACACAACAACGTCTAACAATTTTGGGCAGTTTCTTGGCCACAACAACTACAACCCGATAACTCGTTCAAGAATCGTCCAAGTTACCGTCCACTTGAGGGTGACAAGTGTCACCCTCTCGTTGGTCCATAATGTTTCTGTTATACCCCGTATTTTTCCAGAGTATGTACGTAGAATAATTTGAGCCTTAAGTTAGGCAAATTTCGAAATTTGTACACAACACCCGATAGGAGTCGTTTTTCGACGAAACGTTTCCACAGCTTTCGTAGGGAAAATTCCGGCTATGGCATTTTTAATTTTTGCGGATTTTTCCGAGAGACGAAACATTTTGGACCAACGGGAGGGTGACATGTGTCACCCTCACATTGGAAGGACTTGGACGGCAAAGTGAGGCCCTTGGCACGTTTTTTGTGTTGGAATTTTAGTCAAGGGTTAGGTAGGATATTTTGTGTAGATGGATAAGGTAGCACATGGCTTAATCTTGGCCTTACACTTGCCTTGCACTTGGCTTCATCTTGGCCCTTGGTTGGCCTTTGCTTGACCTATAAATACCCCTCTAAGTTGATGAACTTCTTCATCCAAAATTTCTAAGTGTTAAAAATCCCTCCCTCTCCTCAACCTTGTTCTCGTCCAAACACCACCCTCCCCTCTTGAAGGCCCTCGAGCACCCCCTTGCCTAGTGGTTCTAGCCGAGAACCCCTCCCCTAGCCTAGTTGTGCTAGTCGAAATACTACCCTTGGTAGAAATGTATTCTACAAGTATTGTTATAATGCCCAAAATACTTTAGCCAAATACCTTGTAGTACTTTCCAAAGTACCCTTTATACTAAAACCCTGAAAATACGATTATACTTTCCTTTAGCCACTAAACGAAACCCTAAGGAAAATCTTCATTGTTGGTTGAAGTTATAAGTAGAAGTTACGTAGAACTTCTAAGGGTTTCTTGGAGCGAATGGAGCGCACGAGTAGAGCTAAACCTTGCTCAGGAGCGACATATAACTTGGATAATTTTGGGCTTATCGAGGTAAATATCTTGTCCCCCTATTGTAATTGGAAATTACATGTTGTAGGAATATATAGTTGAAGTATACTATATATAGAACTGAACATAGTTTTGTGGCAATGTCTTTGGACTTAAGCCTGAATTTAAAGAAGAGAACTGAACTGTAATTACGTAGGACTGAATTTACAGTAGACTGATAACCTGTACTGGTTGAATGTTTTGCAAGTAGCATGTGCTACTTAGAAGGCGGACAAGGCTAGCCGGGTTATAGCCGTGGAGCGTTTTGCTTATAGTCGATAATCGTCGCGAGGTATGTGATTCTTCCTATACTCTTGAGCATGATATTTTCAAGATATATATAGTACGGCAATGTCTTTTGACTTAAGCCTGAATAATAAGAATTTTGAAGTATTTCAAAAGAGTTAAGAAACCATTTTTGAAAAGAGAGTAACACTTGGTTTTAAAAGGTTTTAAAAAGAGTTATACTAGCTTTATGGGGAGTTAGGTATAACGTCTTAAGAGAGGTAAATGGTTTACTGATTTTAGAAGTTAAGAGACTTGATCTTATAAGATAAGAGACTTAACTTAAATGACTTAATATGAGTTTTGTGTGAAACCTCATTCGTGAGTAATGAGTACGTGGTTTTTAAAAGGAATAATGTTTTACTGATTTCGGAAATCAGAATGTGTATCGACAAACCACTGCATCGTTAATAAAGGAAAATGTATTGAATAATTAAGTATTATTAAAACCAGTAGAAACCTCCATCTGCATAGAAGCTAAGATGAGACAAAATGATATTACATTTTCTAGATCATGGCTGCTTAATGAGATTGATTATGAACAAGAATAATCTACTCGCCTATGGCATATGTTACTCAATTGTTTTAAAAAGAGATTAAGACATTGAACTATGAAACTTTTCTAAAAAGAGACTTACGTAATTGAAATTAGGCAAACTGGAACTTTAGGGAAAAGAAAGGCATTGTGTTGACTTAAAATGGTTTAAAACATAAAGTGTTATAACAGCTTTATGGGAAGTTGGTTATAACGACTTTATGAAAACAAAAGAAGGGTTTCATCATTGGTTTTAATGTGGTAACTTGATTTAAAAAAAAAAGGAAAGTATGAAAGTTGTTTTACTTAAAAGATATAAGTCACTCCTTTTTATATACTACGTATCGTGACTTTTATAAAAGGAATGGATCTCTTAAAAGGAATTTAACGTACGTAGTACTTTAGGGTTAAAATCCGGACTTTGACATAAATGAAAGTACCTTGAGTTGTGTATAACTTGCCTATGCTTGTTGTTGTGAAACTTGACCATGTTACATGTGATAGCCTTGTTGTGCAAGATCGCGGTTCTACTCGACTACGGTTCATAGGATGAATCGAATGTATTTCACTCGACACGGTTCATCCGAATGTATTTCACTCGACTAACGGCTCATCCGAATGTATTTCACTCGACACGGTTCATCCGGGAATGTATTTCACTCGACTACCGGTTCATGGGATGAACCGGGAATGTATCCCACACGTTTCTATACTGGGTCCATGAGATGGGCCGAGACATGTTATACGTATCACATGATTTGTACCTAGACTGCCGGCAGTGAGGAAGAAGTTCCACGCACGTGAGGATGACTTTGAGGCGTGAGTCCTCGACTTGACATAATCGCTTTTATGTCAGGAATCGTAGTTTGGTTATCATACATGTCTCTCGCTTTATATAGACTATTATGATTTCATTTACGATTTTTACGATTTCACATACTTGGTACTTGTTATCTTCTTCGGGGCCGCGTCACGCCGCAGTAAGTACACCTACCGCCGATCCCCGCGCTAGGATCTCATTTCAGCCTTGGGAAGCTCCGCCTTCGGAGGCTTATCTTTGGTATGTTACCCGAGTCGTAGGTCCTTGTACATCTGTGGGTATGGCGGGAGCCCCCGTCATAGTTGTTGTATAAATCTTAGAGGTATGTAGCCTTTGTTGTGGCGGGGTTGTAAGGATTATCGCTCAAATGTTTATATATATATGTTGAAAGGCAACCGTTTGGGTTGGCCTATTTTCTTTCATCTTAATCCATGTCTATTTACATGTTTAAGTTTTATTTCCATTGGTTTTCTCTCGATGTTGTATCACTAGGGTGCCCGGGTAAGGCACGATCACTGCCCCTAACGGTCGTGGCAGTGGTATCAGAGCGATTAGTCCTCGGAAAGTGTCTGCATCGTGTCTAGTAGAGTCTTGATTATCGTGTGTTGTGCACCACATCTATAATCGTGAGGCTATAGGACATTTAGGATTGGTTTCCATTCTTCTCATTACGAGATCGTGCCTTAGAGCGGTGTGATAAGTTGGACCCTCCGACGATTCCTTCGCTTTACCGCTTATGCCTGCAGAGCAACCCCGCCCAGAGGGGCAAGGCAGCGAGGAGTCGCTAGTGGGATACTGAGGAGTACGAGGCGCAGCCCGGTCAAGACTGAGAGGCTTCCGACGACGAGTTTTGACGCCACCAAAGAGAGTTTAGAGCGCAGTGGTCGCTAAGACCACAGATTCCGAGCCTCCAGCCCCACACCTGGCAGAGGAGATGGTGTAACGACTGCCCGGTCTGCATCGTGCCTTACCCTGCACCCTAGTGATACAACATCGAGAAAACCAAATGGAAAATAAAACATGAATCATGAAACAAGAGATAAAATAAATAAACAAAGCAACCAAAACGGTTTTCAAGATATACATAAAACCCGAATGTTTAATCCTTTTACAACCCCGCCCACAACAAGATTACATGCACTTAAGATTTATACAACAACTATGACGGACAGGCCCCGCCATACCCTGAACGCATAAGAACTTACGCACTGTGGTAACATACCAAAGATAAGCCTCCGACGAACGGAGCTTCCCAAAACGCTGAAATGAGATCCTAAACGCGGATCGACACCGATGTTTACCTGCAGCGTGAACGCAGCCCCAAGGAGGTCAAGATAACAGTACCAAGTATGTGAAACTGCATAATATCAGAATGAAATCATACTAGTCTATATAAAGCAGAGACATGTATGATAACCAAACTACGCTCATAACATAAAACAATTCATCACTCGATATAACTATGGGTCTCACGCCCACAACATCAATCGTTCGCATTATGGCGCGTGCCCTAATATCAGACGGTGTAGACATGTCCATAATGCAACAACAATACCAATGTCCCATGGCCACATGCCCCCGGAATTCTGCATCAGTGTAGACATGTCCATGTGACCTCAACAACAAGACAACAATCCAAATGGAAGCATACCCGCGCTACGCGTCGTGTCAAGATGTCCAAAGGGAAACAATAAGACAACTTTCCAAATGGACGATACCCGCGCGCTACGATCGTGTCGGTATGTCCAAAAGGAAATCACGCGCGATAATCGAATGGAAACATACCCGGCGCTCACGATCGTGTCGGTATATCCAAAGCGATTAACCACAAGACCTTAACCAAAATGGAAGCATACCCGCGCTACGATCGTGTCGGTATGTCCAAAGCGATTAGCAACAACAATAATACTATCAGCAGAACGCACTGCGGAATTTCTCCACATCGCCAAGACATCCAATTAAGTTCTCAACTACCAACCGACTTCATCGAGAGACGCCAGAATACGTAAACACAACGATTGTACAATAAAGGCTATCATCACGAGCATAGGCAAGTTTCACAACAACAAGCATAGGCAAGTTTCACAACAACAAGCATAGGCAAGTTTCACACAACTCAAAGTACTTTCATTTTATGCCAAAGTCCGGGTTTTTAACCCCAAAGTACTACATACGTTAAGTTCTTTTAAAAGAGATCCATTACTTTTATAAAAGTCACCCGATACCCGTAGTATTAGAATGACCAACCCACTTTCCTTTTCAAAACCAAGTAACAACATTCTTTTCCTAAGTCCCAGTTTGCCTAGTTTCAATTACTCAAGCTTTTCGTTTTCAAATGGTTTCATAGTTCCCAAACTTAATCACTTGATTCCTTTTTAGAACAATTGAGTAACATATGTCATATATGTGAGTAGTTTATTCTTGTTTATAACGATCTTATTACAATGCCATGATCTAGAAAATGTAATATCATTTTGTCTCATCTTAGCTTCTATGCGGATGGAGGTTTCTACCGGTTTTAATACAACACATCATTAGTCAATACATTTTCCTTTTATTAACGCTGCAGGGGTCTGTCGATACACATTCTGATTCCCAAATCAAGAAACATTATCCCTTTAAAACCAAGTACTCATTACTCACGAATGAGGTTTCACACAAACATCCACATTAAAACAAATAAGTTAAGTCTCTTATCTTATAAGATCAAGTCTCTTAACTTCTAACATCAGTAAACCATTTTCACTTACATAAGGTCGTTATAACTAACTTCCCATAAAGCTATTATAACACCCTATGTTTTAAACCAACCAAATCACTTAGCACATGTACGTCTACCGTACTACATAGTTCACAACAATCATGCTAGAAAAGATAGGAAGAGGTTCACATACCTCGCGACGATTTATCGACAATAAGCAAAATGCTCCAAGTACTACAACCTTGCTAGCCCTTTCCACTCCTCGAGTAGAATACGCTACTCTTAGTACTTTCACCTAAAAAGGTCAAAACGTCTATTAACCCCAAAACACAAGTTTCTATCATTCTATAGAAAATTCGGCAAAGACTCTCCCACAACACAGAAATCTCCTCCTCTAACGACGCCGGCGACCAAGCCAACCAGTGGGGTTTACACGCCTAACCTGACGTGTACAATTCTACACAAGTTCATCGCAATACACCCTATGTAAATACTGATTCGATTCTTTATTCTTCAGGCTTAAGTCAAAAGACATTGCCGAATACTAAGTATAGTTCCATATATAGTATACTTCAACTATATATCCTAACAAACATGTAATTTCCAATTACAATAGAGGGACAAGATAATTACCTCGATAAGCCCAAAATTATCCAAGTTATAATGTCGATCCTGAGCAAGGTTTAGCTCCACCCCGCGCCCAAACCACTCCAAACAACCCTTAGAAGTTCTAACCAACTTCTACTCACATACTTCAACCAACTATGAAGATTTCCTTAGGGTTTCGGTTTGAGACTAAAAGGACAAAAGGTAGTATTTCCGACTCTACGAAAGAGGTATCTTTGGAATACTACAAGGTACAAGGCTAAGGTATTTTGGGCATTATAACAATACTGGAAGACAACTTTCTACCAAGGGGGTAGGCTCCTGCTAGCACAACTAGGCTAGTGAGGGTGTTCTCGCCAAGGCCCTTTCTTCGGGGAGAGGAGCTCTTGGACGAGAGTCAACAAGAGGAGAGGAGGGATTCAAGACTTGGAAACATTTGTGGATGAATGAAGTCTTCACAAAGGGGGGTATTTATAAGAAACCCAAATGCCAACCAACGGCCAAGATCAAGCCACGCAAGGCAAGTGTAAGGCCTTGATCAAGCCAAGTGCACCCTAACCCCTACTCCACAAAACATGGCACAAGACAAGCCACAAACAAGGCCAAAACAAGGCACAAAACAAGGAACCAATAGGGCCAAAAACGTGAGCCACAAAGACAAACCAATTCGTGAACCACCTCTTCCACTGACGCCACTTGCTTCAATGTGAGGTGACACATGTCACCCTCCCGCTGGTCCAAAATGTTTCGTCTCTCGGAAAAATCCGCAAAATTAAAAAGGACATAGCCGGAATTTTCCTACGAAAGTCGTGGGAAACGTTTCGTCGAAAACGACTTAGTCGGCACTGTGCCCAAATGTAACTTTGGCTGCCACCTAGGCGGGGTGACACGTGTCACCCTCCTAATGGCCTCAAAAACGTCTTTCGAAAAATATCCACAATGGCCAAAATCTCAAAACAAAGTGGTTCCTACAAAAGCAGTAAATTTCTCCCGTGGGCCCCACGTGACCATTTCCAAAATAAAATCTCAAAATTCTAATATAATCCATGAAGTCCAATACCAAACTGGGAATCCAATTCCCATTAACGAACCTTTTTCTTCACAAATAACCGGAAACTTTTCCGTAAAAACTCACATCTTTCTTTCTTTTCAAAATTTTCACAGACGCCGCACGCACGTCCTCACATACATACCCCGCAACTACGGGTATAACATTCTCCTCCTTAGAAACATTCGTCCGAATGTTCCTTCTCAAGACGGATATCGATGAAGTTCCTCTAACAAGTTGTCAACGCCACGGCTTGGCCAATAAATAACACACGCCCTCTTCCTTCCTTACTCGTCGTGCCTTCTCGAACACTTGAACTCTCCCAAGACGTACCATACTTCACCATTACTTGCTCCTCAAAATCTCGAGTCACTACCTCCAAACTTGGCCATCTTACCAACCTCAAACTTCCTTAAGGCCATTCCCGGCCTTTACGAACCGCTTCTGGTCGAACACATACACAAACTCATACGATGATCATACAAACTTGGGCCTAGCATCCTCGTGACCCTACCACCTGGCGGGACCACCCAGAACTGACCCCACCCCAAACCGGGTTACGGGTTGACCCGTATTACGTCCTCAACCCGACCCACAACCGCGCCAAACTCTTGTTCCCCGATCCGGAACAATCTTACTAATTCACATCATGAAAGCTACCACTTCCATCTCACACTACCCACGGACTTATCACTCAAATAAAACCCACGTATACTACTACCCTGAAAAGGGTCAACAATAAATTTATAACTCAAGACGACCTTACCCCTAAGGTCTCAGTCGTGACATAGTCTAAGGTTCATACTTACCATGCCTCCATACGTATCCTTCCAACTAACCATGCATTCTAACTCACACATATCACAATGCTATCCGTACATAGCACACAATAATGAGATCATCATAACAAGCATACCAAAACTCTAGAGGGTTAAGGATATACTGGTTACCGCTCCACTCTAATCATAGGCACACTTGGCAGGCGATAGTAGAAGGTGATGAACCAGCCACGATCTGGCGTCGAGTCGTAACATCCGCGCTTCCCTTGGTAGGACGCCTCGCAAATGGCCTGCTGGCCGCATGCAAAACAAACTCCCAATCTAGCACGACATTCTCCAAAATGGAGTCTACCACAATGGTCACAACGAGGTAGGGTGGCTTCACCGTTAACACCCCGCTCGCCGAAAAATCAACCGCGAGCCCCGACCGCTCCTCAAGACGGTGGAGGACCACTGCATCGTGGGGTATATAACTAGCTCTTCTTGGCGGTCCGCTCGAAAGCCACCAGGACCCCGCCGCCGCCCTCTTCGCTGATCGTGTCATTCCGTCGACCCTCCGCGTGCCTCACATCCTAGTGCATGAGCTCGCGTGCGGGCAATGTCCATGCCCGGAAGAGAAACACCCGCACAAGATTCGCCATATAATCATCAAGCCCGTGACGTGGCGATGCACCCTATCTTCCATATTCGCAACTAAGCGCAGGACATATCGAGCCAAAGAATCGAACTCGACATTGTACTCCCGGCGCGCCTCTCTGCCTCTCAAGAACAAAAATCTGCCCGCGTCTCGCTCATCCGCGGAGGCAAGAAGTGCGTGAGGAAAGCCCCAAAACTCATCCCATACTTTGGAGGTGCATGCTTTCCCGAAAGCTCCCATGAATCAAACCAATCGATCATGTATCACGCAGCCGACGCGAACCAAGGTCACAGACTCGGTCAAGCCTTGATCACCCGCGTGATCCGTCAGAATCGCCGGATGAACTCCTGCGGATCATCCTCGAGCCTCGACCCATAAAACTCAAGGCTACAACTCGAAAGTCCCGTAGCCTCAAACTATCTCGCCGGGTGAACCATCAGCATCGAACCGAATCGCCGTGATTCACTGTCCTCATATTCGCCACAACTCGCCAATAATCGGGCCATCTCTCGCGACCCGTCTCCCGCCTCCATCGTGGACCGAGGCTCGTGTATCGTAGTCTCATCACCATCGCTGCTTCTAAACTCACTGGTGCCGGGCGCGCGAAACCCGCCGTCAAGCACAACCTCGTACCGCTCGTACGCGCTCGCATTCCTCAGATCTCACTAGCGGCACTCGCCGCCTTGCCCTTCTCGGCTCGCTGGTTGCGCGGAGGCATAACGGTAAAAACGAGATACGCCGAGGGTCCAACTTACAACACGCCTCTAAGGCACGATCTCGGGATGAGAAGAATGGAAACTAATCCTAAATGTCTCGCAGCCTCTCGATTATAGATGTGGTGCACAACACATCGATAATCAAGACTCTACTAGACACGGTGCAGTAGACACTTTCCGAGGATTAATCGCTCGATACCACTTTTGTAACGACTGCCCGGTTCACATCGTGCCTTACCGGGCACCCTAGTGATACAACATCGAGAAAACCAATGAAAATAAAACATGAATCATGAAACAAGAGATAAAATAAATAAAAAGTCCAACAAAAACAGAAGACTTCAGAATATACATAAAACACGAACAGTTTAATCCTTTTACAACCCCGCCACAACAGCACATGCACTCTAAGATTTATACAACAACTATGACGACAGGCCCCGCCATACCCTCGAACGTACAAGAACTTACAGACTGTGGTAACATACCAAAGATAAGCCTCCGACGAACGAGCTTCCCAAAACGAAATGAGATCCTAAACGCGGATCGATAATGATGTACTTACTCGCAGATGAACGCAGCTTCAAGGAGGTCAAGATAACAGTACTAAGTATGTGAAATCAGATAATATCAGAATGAAATCATACTAGTCTATATAAAGCAGAGACATGTATGATAACCAAACTACAGCTCATAACATAAAACCATCACTCCAATATAACTATGGGTCTCACGCCCACAACATCAATCAGTTCGTGACATGGCCGCATGCCCTAATCTCGCGACGGTGTAGACATGTCCATAATGCAACAACAATACCAATGTCCCATGGCCACATGCCCTGACTCTGATCGGTAGACATGTCCATGTGACTCAACAACAAGACAACAATCCAAATGGAAGATACCCGCAGCGCTACGATCGTGTCAAGATGTCCAAAGGGAAACAATAAGACAACTTTCCAAATGGACGATACCCGCGCCACGATCGTGTCGGATGTCCAAAAGGAAATCACAAGGCGATAATCGAAATGGAAACATACCCGCAGCGCTACGCATCGTGTCAAGATATCCAAAGCGACAACTACAAGACCTTAACCAAAATGGAAGATACCCGCGCGCTACGATCGTGTCGATGTCCAAAGCGATTAACAACAATAATACTATCAGCGTGAACGCATCTGCGGAATTTCTCCGCCACCGCCGACATCCAATTAAGTTCTCAACTACCAACCGACTTCTATCGAGAGACGCGGTAACACAGAAACACAACGATTGTACAATAAAGGCTATCATCACGAGCATAGGCAAGTTTCACAACAACAAGCATAGGCAAGTTTCACAACAACAAGCATAGGCAAGTTTCACACAACTCAAAGTACTTTCATTTTATGCCAAAGTCCGGGTTTTTAACCCCAAAGTACTACATACGTTA
Source organism: Przewalskia tangutica (assembly GCA_029844215.1). Classification (NCBI taxonomy): domain Eukaryota; kingdom Viridiplantae; phylum Streptophyta; class Magnoliopsida; order Solanales; family Solanaceae; genus Przewalskia; species Przewalskia tangutica. The sequence continues at coordinate 38,454,623 of CM056732.1, read as the reverse complement.
AGTTCTTTTAAAAGAGATCCATTACTTTTATAAAAGTCACCCGATACCCGTAGTATTAGAATGACCAACCCACTTTCCTTTTCAAAACCAAGTAACAACATTCTTTTCCTAAGTCCCAGTTTGCCTAGTTTCAATTACTCAAGCTTTTCATTTTCAAATGGTTTCATAGTTCCCAAACTTAATCACTTGATTCCTTTTTAGAACAATTGAGTAACATATGTCATATATGTGAGTAGTTTATTCTTGTTTATAACGATCTTATTACAGCAGCCATGATCTAGAAAATGTAATATCATTTTGTCTCATCTTAGCTTCTATGCAGATGGAGGTTTCTACTGGTTTTAATACAACACATCATTATTCAATACATTTTCCTTTTATTAACGCTGCAGTGGTCTGTCGATACACATTCTGATTCCCGAAATCAGTAAAACATTATCCCTTTAAAAACCAAGTACTCATTACTCACGAATGAGGTTTCACACAAACATCCACATTAAAACAAATAAGTTAAGTCTCTTATCTTATAAGATCAAGTCTCTTAACTTCTAACATCAGTAAACCATTTTCACTTACATAAGGTCGTTATAACTAACTTCCCATAAAGCTATTATAACACCCTATGTTTTAAACCAACCAAATCACTTAGCACATGTACGTATACCGTACTACATAGTTCACAACAATCATGCTAGAAAAGATAGGAAGAGGTTCACATACCTCGCGACGATTTATCGACAATAAGCAAAATGCTCCAAGTACTACAACCTTGCTAGCCCTTTCCACTCCTCGAGTAGAATACGCTACTCTTAGTACTTTCACCTATAAAGGTCAAAACGTCTATTAACCCCAAAACACAAGTTTCTATCTTTCTATAGAAAATTCGCAAAGACTCTCCCCGCAACAACAGAATCTCCTCTCTATCGAGGCCGCTACCAAGCCAACCAGGGGGTTTACACGCCTAACCTGACGTACAATTCTACACAAGTCTACTGCAATACACCCTATGTAAATACAGATTCGAGCTTCTTTATTCTTCAGCTTAAGTCAAAGACATTGTCGAATACTAAGTATAGTTCCATATATAGTATACTTCAACTATATATCCTAACAAACATGTAATTTCCAATTACAATAGAGGACAAGATAATTACCTCGATAAGCCCAAAATTATCCAAGTTATAATGTCGATCCCGAGCAAGGTTTAGCTCCACCCGCGCGCTCCAAACCACTCCAAACAACCCTTAGAAGTTCTAACCAACTTCTACTCACATACTTCAACCAACTATGAAGATTTCCTTAGGGTTTCGGTTTGAGACTAAAAGGACAAAAGGTAGTATTTCCGGACTCTACGTAAAGAGGTATCTTTGGAATACTACAAGGTACAAGGCTAAGGTATTTTGGGCATTATAACAATACTTGGAAGACAACTTTCTACCAAGGTGGGTAGGCTCTGCTAGCACAACTAGCAGGGGAGGGTGTTCTCGCCAAGGGCCTCTTTCAAGGGAGAGGAGGAGCTCTTGGACGAGAGTCAACAAGAGGGAGGAGGATTCAAGACTTGGAAACATTTGTGGATGAATGAAGTCTTCACAAAGGGGGTATTTATAGAAACCCAATGCCAACCAACGGCCAAGATCAAGCCAAGTGCAAGGCAAGTGTAAGGCCTTGATCAAGCCAAGTGCACCCTAACCCCTACTCCACAAAACATGGCACAAGACAAGCCACAAAACAAGGCCAAAACAAGGCACAAAACAAGGAACCAATAGGGCCAAAAACGTGAGCCACAAAGACAAACCACCTGAACCACCTCTTCCACTGACGCCACTTGCTTCAATGTGAGGTGACACATGTCACCCTCCCGTTGGTCCAAAATGTTTCGTCTCTCGGAAAAATCCGCAAAATTAAAAAGGACATAGCCGAATTTTCCTACGAAAGTCGTGGAAACGCTTTCGGAAAAACGACTTCTGCACTGTGCCCAAATGTAACTTTGGCCAAGCCACCAGGCGGGGTGACACGTGTCACCCTCCTAATGGCCCTCAAAAACGCTCTTCGAAAAAATATCCACAATGGCCAAAATCTCAAAACAAAGTGGGCCACAAAACCAGAATTTCTCCCGTGGGCCCCACGTGACCATTTCCAAAATAAAATCTCAAAATTCTAATATAATCCATGAAGTCCAAATACCAAACCGGGAATCCACCCATTAACGAACCTTTTTCTTCACAAATAACCGAAACTTTTCCGTGAAAACTCACATCTTTCTTTCTTTTCAAAATTTACCAGACGCCGCACGCACGTCTCACATACATACCGCAACTACGGGTATAACAGATGGGTTACAAGGAGATGGTTCCATCGCCGTGGTCGTGGCCGATATGAGGATAGGTTGATGCAGTTAGCCACCGAAGACCCGTAGCTCACCCCGAGCGCATTTGAGACTACGGATTTTCCGAGATGTAACCCGCCAGAGTTTTATGGGTCGAGGCCGAGGATGATTCGCAGAGTTCATCCGGCGATACTGTGATCATGAGAGTGATCAAGGCATCGCACCGAGTCGCTGGTCCTAGGTTCGCGTCACCGCGCGTGATACCGCAATGATCGGTTTGATTCGCGAGCTGTCCCGGGGAGAGAATGCACTTCCAGCTATATGGGCCGAGTTCTCAAAGGCATTTCTTGCACACTTCTTGCCTCCACAGATGAGAAGGGCTCGGGCCGACAGATTTTTGACGTTGAGGCAGGACGGGCGGACGGTTAGAGAGTACAATGTGAGTTCGACTCATTAGCTCAGTATGTCCCATTGAGTAGGCGATATGGAGGATGAGTACACCGCCACGTCACCGGGCTAGATGATTACTGGCGAGGCTTATGCGGTGTAGCTCTTCACCGCACATGGACATTGCCCGCGTGCAAGCTCATGCACTAGGATGTGAGGCACGGAGAGATCGACGAACGACCGAGATCGGCGAAGAGGCCAGACAGCAGGTCCTTTGGTAACTTTCGAGGCGGACCGCTTCAAAGAAAGAAGTTATGTACCTCCGCCAAGATGCAGTGGTCCTCCGCGCCTTCGTGACGTTCGGTATTCGGGAGTTGGTCGAGCTCGTGGCTTCGGTTCGGTATACGTGAGTGCTAGCGAGGATTCATGTCCCCTGGGTGTATGCGATGTGCGCGACGTCATCCCGGAATGTCGTCTTTTATCGTGCTTGTTTCACTGCGCCGTCCGAGCCATGTGACGAGATCAGGCTTATAGGAGAGGTGCGGCGGTTTGGCGCACCACGGATCGATGGCGTGTTCATCGCTTTCTATGCATACGCCAAGCGTGCCTATGATTAGAGTGGAGCGGTAGATTCAGGTATATCCTTAACCCTCTAGAGTTGTGCATGCTTGTTATGATGATCTTTTATTGTGCGCCATGTACGGATAACGTTATGTTAGTTATAAGTTAGAAAGCATGGTTAGTTGAAAGGATAAGTCCATGGGTAGTGTGAGGTGGAAGTGGTAGCTTTCATGACCTGTATAGGTAAGATTGTTCCGGATCGGGAAACAAGAGCTTGATGCGTTAGGTGGGTCGGGTTGGGGCCATGTTAAGGGCCAACCCGCGGCCTGTTTCGAGGTGGGGTCAGCTCTGGGTGGTCCCGCCAGGTGGCAGGGTCACGAGGGTGCTAGGCCCAAGTTTAGATGACCATCGTATGAGTTCGTGGATACGTTCGACCAGAATCAGTTCGTGAAGGCCGAGAATGGCCTTAGAGGAAATCGAGGTTAGTAAGATGACCAAGTTTGGAGGTAGTAACTCCAAGGGTTGGAAAACGTAAACGCTGGAAGTGTGGTGCGGATACTAGAAAGAGTTCGAGTGTTCGAGAAGGGTACAACGAGATAGGGGAGAAGTGAACGTGTGTGATCGTTTCTTTTGAGAAATGAAGGTGCGGAGGGATTATATTTTTTTTAGACCTTGGTGGGAACTTTTGTGATAAATAGAGGTGATTCCTTATTGGCTTGGATTTGGGTTTTCGCGCGCATGTTATTTTTGTGGCCGGGTGTGGCATGTTTGGTTTCGTAAGTATAGTAGTGAAGGCTATACCGGCACGTGTTTGTTTTGAGACTGAGAAGGAACATTCGGGACGAATGTTTCTAAGGGGGGAAGAATGTTATACCCCGTATTTTTCCAGAGTATGTACGTGAGGGCGTACGTAGAATAATTTGAGCCTTAAGTTAGGCAAATTTCGAAATTTGTACACAACACCCGATAGGAGTCGTTTTTCGACGAAACGTTTCCACAGCTTTCGTAGGGAAAATTCCGGCTATGGCATTTTTAATTTTTGCGGATTTTTCCGAGAGACGAAACATTTTGGACCAACGGGAGGGTGACATGTGTCACCCTCACATTGGAAGGACTTGGACGGCAAAGAGGCCCTTGGCACGTTTTTTGTGTTGGAATTTTAGTCAAGGGTTAGGTAGGATATTTTGTGTAGATGGATAAGGTAGCACATGGCTTAATCTTGGCCTTACACTTGCCTTGCACTTGGCTTCATCTTGGCCCTTGGTTGGCCTTTGCTTGACCTATAAATACCTCTGTTGATGAACTTCTTCATCCAAAATTTCTCTAAGTGTTAAAAATCCTCCTCTCCCTCAACCTTGTTCTCTTCAAAACACCACCCCTATCCCCCCTCTGGAAGGCCCTCGGACGAGGACACCACAATTGCCTAGTGGTTCTATCCGAGAACCCCCTCCCCCTAGCCTAGTTGTGCTAGTCGAAATACTACCCCCCTTGGTAGAAATGTATTCTACAAGTATTGTTATAATGCCCAAAATACTTTAGCCAAATACCTTGTAGTACTTTCCAAAGTACCCTTTATACGAAAAACCCGGAAAATACGATTATACTTTCCTTTAGCCACTAAACGAAACCCTAAGGAAAATCTTCATTGTTGGTTGAAGTTATAAGTAGAAGTTGCGTAGAACTTCTAAGGGTTTCTTGGAGCGAATTGGAGCGCACGGAGTAGGAGCTAAACCTTGCTCAGGAGCGACATATAACTTGGATAATTTTGGGCTTATCGAGGTAAATATCTTGTCCCCCTATTGTAATTGGAAATTACATGTTGTAGGAATATATAGTTGAAGTATACTATATATAGAACTGAACATAGTTTTGTGGCAATGTCTTTGGACTTAAGCCTGAATTTAAAGAAGAGAACTGAACTGTAATTACGTAGGACTGAATTTACTGATGATCGATAACTCTTCGTTGAATGTTTTGCAAGTAGTACGTGCTACTTAGAAGCGCAAGGCTAGCCGGGTTATAGCCGTGGAGCGTTTTGCTTATAGTCGATAATCGTCGCGAGGTATGTGATTCTTCCTATACTCTTGAGCATGATATTTTAAAGATATATATAGTACGACAATGTCTTTTGACTTAAGCCTGAATAATAAGAATTTTGAAGTATTTCAAAAGAGTTAAGAAACCATTTTTGAAAAGAGAGTAACACTTGGTTTTAAAAGGTTTTAAAAAGAGTTATACTAGCTTTATGGGGAGTTAGGTATAACGTCTTAAGAGAGGTAAATGGTTTACTGATTTTAGAAGTTAAGAGACTTGATCTTATAAGATAAGAGACTTAACTTAAATGACTTAATATGAGTTTTGTGTGAAACCTCATTCGTGAGTAATGAGTACGTGGGTTTTAAAAGGAATAATGTTTTACTGATTTCGGAAATCAGAATGTGTATCGACAAACCACTGCATCGTTAATAAAGGAAAATGTATTGAATAATTAAGTATTATTAAAACCAGTAGAAACCTCCATCTGCATAGAAGCTAAGATGAGACAAAATGATATTACATTTTCTAGATCATGGCTGCTTAATGAGATTGATTATGAACAAGAATAATCTACTCGCCTATGGCATATGTTACTCAATTGTTTTAAAAAGAGATTAAGACATTGAACTATGAAACTTTTCTAAAAAGAGACTTACGTAATTGAAATTAGGCAAACTGGAACTTTAGGGAAAAGAAAGGCATTGTGTTGACTTAAAATGGTTTAAAACATAAAGTGTTATAACAGCTTTATGGGAAGTTGGTTATAACGACTTTATGAAAACAAAAGAAGGGTTTCATCATTGGTTTTAATGTGGTAACTTGATTTAAAAAAAAAAAGGAAAGTATGAAAGTTGTTTTACTTAAAAGATATAAGTCACTCCTTTTTATATACTACGGGTATCGGGTGACTTTTATAAAAGGAATGGATCTCTTAAAAGGAATTTAACGTACGTAGTACTTTAGGGTTAAAATCCGGACTTTGACATAAATGAAAGTACCTTGAGTTGTGTATAACTTGCCTATGCTTGTTGTTGTGAAACTTGACCATGTTACATGTGATAGCCTTGTTGTGCAAGTACTGTGTTCTACTCGACTACCGGTTCATGGGATGAATCGGGAATGTATTTCACTCGACACGGTTCATCCGAATGTATTTCACTCGACTACCGGTTCATCCGAATGTATTTCACTCGACACGGCTCATCCGAATGTATTTCACTCGACTACGGTTCATGGGATGAGCCGAATGTATCCCACACGCTTTACACTAGGTCCATGAGATGGGCCGAGACATGTTATACGTATCACATGATTTGTACCTAGATGCCGGCGGTGAGGAAGAAGTTCCACACGGCGAGGATGACTTTGAGGCGTGAGTCCCGACTTGACATAATCGCTTTTATGTTGTGAATCGTAGTTTGGTTATCATACATGTCTCTGCTTTATATAGACTATTATGATTTCATTTACGATTTTTACATTTCACATACTTGGTACTTGTTATCGACCTCCTCGGCCGTTCATGCCGCAGTAGAAGTACACCACCGTCGATCCGCGTTTAGGATCTCATTTCAGCGTCTTGGAAGCTCCGCCTTCGGAGGCTTATCTTTGGTATGTTACCACCGAGTGCAGAGGTCCTTGTACATTCGGGGTATGGCGGCCCCGTCCTCATAGTTGTTGTATAAATCTTAGAGTGCAGTAGTAATGTAGGCGGGGTTGTAAGAATCGCTCAAATGTTTATATATATATATGTTGAAAGGCAACCGTTTGGGTTGGCTTTATTTTCTTTCATCTTAATCCATGTCTATTTACATGTTTAAGTTTTATTTCCATTTGGTTTTCTCGATGTTGTATCACTAGGGTGCCCGGTAAGGCACGATCCACGGGCCGGGCGGGTCGTGATTTCATCTCTCGGAAAAATCCGCAAAATAATAAATGACATAGTAATTTTCCTACGCAAGTTTTGTAAAACGTTTAGGAAACGATTCTTTTAGTGGGTTGTGCACAAGTTTTTCGTCCAATGCCTAACTTTAGGCTAAACTTTTGACGCACGCCCACGTATATTACTGAAATACTGGTATAACATTCTCCTCGCTTAGAAACATTCGTCGAATGTTCCTTCCCAAGCAGATAATGATAAAGTTCCTCATAACTTAAGCGGTTACCGCAAATGCCACATACCCACAAAACAACACTTAGGCATATATGACAATGAAAATTTATAAGTAGGAAAGTGAGTTACCGAGGTGTGGGAATAGGTGAGGATATACGCCTCATGTCCTCCTCGGCTTCCCATGTCATCTCCTCCCGAGCTCGTTCGCCACAAGACTTCGACCGGCCACGCCCGTCCGCAGACGCCTAACACGACGATCGATTATCGCTATGGGAATCTCTCATACGATAACCCCTGATCACTGGACATCGTCAATCGGGTGTACCACTAGATGGATCCGATACATCTCCTCAAAGATAGAAACGTGAAAACCGGATGCACGACCTCGGATCGGACGGCAGATCCAACTCGTAGGCAACCTTGCCTACCTCGCGACAACTGATAGGGCCCAATGTACTGGGCCGAAGTTTCCTTCTTCCCGAACCTCATCACACCCTTCATGGGTGACACCTTCAGAAAACCCAATCATCAACTCAAACTCTAGATGCCGACGACGATGATCTGCGTATGACTTCGCCGACTCGAAGCCATCAAGAACCGCTCTGGATAAGCTTCACCTTATCCATCGCCACTGCACCAAATCTGGTCCCACTAATCGCACCTCGCCCACATCAAACCAACCTATCGGCGATCCGCACTTCCTCATACAAGGCCTCGTAAGGCGCCCGTCGAATACTAGAGTGGTAGCTATTATTATACTGAACTCAACTAGAGGCAAATGATCCTCCCGGTACCCACGAAGTCAATAACACGGGCTCGCAGATATCCTCGAGAGTGCGTATAGTGCGCTCGACTGTCAGGCTCTGCGTGGATGGAATGCAGTGCTCGAACTCACTGCGTCCCTAAACCATTCGGAAAGACCTCGAGAAGTTAGCCGTAAACCGGGCTCCTGCATGCGATATGATCGAAATAGGGACTCCATGCGGTCGACGATCTCTCGGATTTAAAGTCCGCATAATCCTCGGTAGAAAAAGTCGTCTGACGGGAAGAAAGTGGGCTGATTTCGTCGACTGTCGGCGATAACCCGGATAGAATCATGCTTCCTCCGAGTGCGAGGTAATCCGTGATAAAGTCCATGTTGATCACCTCCCACTTCCAGTCGGGATCTCTATCGTGCGCAACAAACCACCGTGCCTGCGGTGCTCTGCCTTCACTGCGACAACACGGGCCGAGCCACAAACTCGCAACGTCCTCTTCAAGCCATCCCACCAATACACGGATCGAGGTCGTGGTACATCTTGAGTCGACCCGGATGGATAGAGTAACGTCGCGTTGTGCTTCCCTAGAACTCGCTGCCAAGTCTGCGATATCCGAACACACAACTGCCCTCGAACCTTAGCACCCATCGTGGTGCTACCTCAAAGGACCGCTTCCTCACGAAGAGCGTATCGCGATGCAGCGTCAAACGGATCCTCAAACTGTTGCCTCTTCACCTCGCCGGCGATGGAAGACTCGGCAACCTCTCGAACTCGAACCCATCTGCTATCGTAATCAATCAAGCGGACACCAAGGCTCGCTAATCGATGCAAATCGCGAACCATGCCCTCCTCTCCGGCCGACATCCGATAGGCTACCCATCGACCTACGACTAAGGGCATACGCCACAACATTGGCCTTCCGGGTGGTACGGGATATCGACATCATAATCCTTAAGCAACTCTAACCACCGTCTCGCCGTAAGTTCGGCTCCTCTGGTGAAGATATACCGAGGCTCTTGTGGTGCGTATAAATATCCACATGAACCCCAAACAAATAGTGCCTCCGGATCTTGGCGTGAATCACCGCTGCACGACTCAAATCATGGGTGGGGTAGTTCTCTGCTTCTTAAGGCGTCGGGATAAATGCGCTTATAACCTTGCCATGCTGCGTCAACACACATCCCAACCCGATGCACGACGTCACAATACACGACATAGCCGTCTGGACCCTCGGAAGAGTAAGAACGAGGCGGTCGTCGATCTCTCCTTCAGATCGAAACCACGCTCCACGCATCAGTCGGCATCAAACTTAGTGCCTTACGAGTCGGCCTAGTCAATGGTGCGAAGATAAGCAAACTTTCTGACGAACCGATAATAACTGCAAGGCCCGTAAAAGCTGCGAACCTGCTGTCGGAGTAGTAGGTCTAGGCCAACTCCTGACTGCCTCGATCTTGGCCGTATCCACCTGAATACCATCGGCCCCGACTATATGCTCAAGAAAAGCCACCGAAGTCAACCAGAACTCACATTTTGAAAACTTGGCGTATAATCATGGTCTGGAGAACTCTCAAAGATCTTAAATGCTCGCGTGCTCGCGCTCTGGCGAATAAACCAAGATATCATCAATGAACACTATCACAAACGTGTCCAAAAATGGCTTGAACACTCGGTTCATCAAATCCATGAATACCGCCGGAGCATTGGTCAACCCGAAAGACATGACCACTGACTCATAATGCCGATCTAGGGTCCGAATGCGATCCTGGGACATCCGCCTCTCGACTGCACTGATGATAGCGATCGCAGATCAATCTTGAGAAACATCTCGCACCTGCACTGGTCGAACAAATCATCAATCCAGGAAGGGTATCTGTTTAATAGTCACATTGTTCACCGTAATCAACACACGCCGTCACGACGACCCGCCCGGGCGATGGCGTGCCCTACAGGCACCGCCGCCGTATACATCGGAGAATAGCGGAACATACACAACATACAAAAAAACTTAGACAAGAACAACAATTTAGCCGATAAGGCCACCTTCCGTAAAATATACTCAATCCGTAAATAGAAAAGACATTTTTCTTTTCTTTACACCCAATCCACAATGTGACTACGGCACTTAAGAATAACAACTCAAGTGGCGGGCCCCGCCATACCCCTGAATGTACAACAACCGACAATACGAGGATAAGCCTCCGAAATGAAGGAGCTTACCAATGAGCAGTGATCCTAAGAGCGAGGATCAAGAACTGCATTTTTACTGCGGTATGAGAACGCACCCGAAGGAGGTCGATGCAACATGTACCAAATATGTGAAATCAGCAGAATGAAATCATAAGTCTAAACTAAAACTGGAGACATATATGATTACTCAATTAACAGTACACTGTTCCTTACTAACAATGAGAGTAAATAAGTGAATACTTACAATATCTGATGGGAGGCTCACGATCAAAGCGGGACCACCCGCCGCATGTCATTAAGCAATCCTATTCACGGGACTATTTCACCCGCGTAGATCGCGTGGACCGCATGAGGTATTCCTCGCATAGTCGTACTACCGCGTGGGACTATTTTACCCGCGTAAGCCCATAGGACTCGCATGAGGTATTCCTCGCATCATGGGTAGCAAATCCACTAAACAGTGGTATAACGCCTGGGGTTTACCTCATTTATACTTACCTCAAGCGGTGGTATAACGTCTTGGGGTTTACCCTCATTTATACTCTTACCCTAGCTCAACCGCCATCATACATAACATAAGCTTATCATACAATAAATAAGCAAGTTAAGAAATCCCCTAACTTCTTATTAGCCTTATTCATATACATTCTCATTTTAGTTTACTTAAGGCACTAACATGTCATTATAAAATCCGAATTTAACCCAAAGTACTACGTGACTTCTATTCTTTTAAAAAATGACTCTTTTTCATATATAACTTCCAAGATACTAATAACCGTAGTATCAAGTCATAACTACTTTTCAAGACAAGTCACGATACCTTTTAGAAATACATTTAGGCTTCTAAATCAAGTGACTTCTTTCTTTAAAACCTTAGGCAATTGATGCCTTAAATCAAATTGCCTTTCAATAAATCAAGCCATTTATCATTCCATAAAGCCAATATAACCAACTCCCATAAAGTCGTTATATTCACTTTATGCATTAGTCAAGTACAATTTCTATCCAAGGGACTTATACGTTTAAAAAGCGAAACAAGTATCGCATACTTTAAAACTCTTCAAGTCCCTTAACATACTTAAATTACTTAGAGTAAACCACTCTTTAAACTTTCCATAAAAACAAGTATCAAAATACTTTCAACATACTTAAAGTCTCTTAACTTTGAAAACCAAGATATCCTTAACATTTAAACAAGTGAGTTAATTCCCTAACTCAATCAACTCGACATTCCTAAAATAAGCCAAGGATGTCAAATGGACTAGATCGTCAAAATCTTGACGTCTACCGCATTATATACGTGAAACTAGTCATGCTCAAAAGATAGGAAAAGTTCCACATACCTCTTAGGGTCAAACCACTTGTCAAGTACAAATTCCCGCCCGTAGTATGTCAACCTATAATATTCACAATACGTCCATTAAGGCCTTACTTCAAACGTAGAATATTATAAGTGTTAAGTCTTTAAATTCTACGGAAAATCGGACAGCACCTCCTTTGTTTTTACTAATTTTGCCACCTTTTCCAAGGTGAAATACAATAACCAAACAGCCCCAATTGGCTCACAATATAGAAGGTAATCGATGCAAATGAATAACCAAACAACCCCAATTGGCTCACAATAATATGAAGGTAATCAATGCAAATGAATAACCAAACAAACTCAATTTGCTCACAACAATATAGAAGGTAATCCAATGCAAATGAATAACCAAACAATTTCAATTGGCTCACAATAATATGAAGGTAATCGATGCAAATGAATAACCAAACAATGATTGGCTCACGATAATATAACAATACCAATTCTTATTCAATTTCCATTTCAATCCAAATTGGTAGCATAATAAGATATCAAGCGCATGATTGATTCTAGCTACTACATTCTCCAAGTAGGTAACATGCGACAATTCAATTTATCGATCAAATTGGATTTCAATTTCAAATGGCTAAATATGACATTTTCGGATTTTTAGCTTCCAATTCCATAACACTTAACAAACTTCATAACACATATCACATGACCACTTATAACTTATCATAACATGAAATCTTCAATTACAAAAGTAAAGCGAAGATTATACCTCAATTAGCCCAAATATGCTCCAAGAGTACAAGTCGATCCCAAAGACCTTTAGCTCCTCCTTCCGACATTCCAATCCACTCCAAGCCACCCTGCTTATGAAAAACTCATCTTCAAGTTTCAACTTCAAAGTTGAATAACCCTTTAGGTTTTCGCCTTGCGACTAATACGAAAACACCATTTTTCCAGGATCTTTCTATTGAGAAACACTTATAATACCCTTAGGTACCTTGGTTTAAAGTGGGGGAATTATTGGACAAAAATTGGAAATTTTTCCTTCTTGAAAAACCCCTTAGCCGTGAGCTCCCCTAAAGAGCAAGAACAAGTTCTTGAAAAAATAATTCTAAGTGTGGAGAATGACAAGGTCTTGCACCTACTAGTGTACATATATAACACAAGAAAGGGTATAGATTAGAACACTTGGGTGGTTTGGATGAGATTCACTAAATATCAAGCTTTTGTGGGGTCATTGACTTGGTCAAAGTTGTCAAGCTCTAAGCTTTGCAAGACTTCATCATAAATTATGGTCAATTGACCATTCCACCCTTGCACATTTCGTCCATGTCCATAAAGGGGGGTGACACGTGTCGCCCTCCCGTTCGTCGCAATATTTCGTTTTCCGACAATTCCATAATTCCGATAAATTTTTACTCGTCTCAAACCTTAACATTTGAGTTCTTACGTACGTTCTTAGAAACCTATCCTAAAATATTTCCGGGGTGTAACATTCTTCCCCCCTTAGAAACATTCGTCCCCGAATGTTCTCTCGGGAGTCCAACTTAAAGATAGCGACATAGTCTTCTTTTACAACCCCTACATACCAATAATACCACACGAGGCCACACAACGACTATACTAAAATGTCAATTTGAACCCCATGTGTGTCAACGCTTATCTGTATGAAGCTTGGTGACTCTAAGCTTACTAATAATCTTTCGGATAAGCTTCGCCTTATCCACACCCACCAATCAAGTCTCGACCAAATCGAACCTCGCCATGTCGAAGCATCCAACCGCGATCTACACTTTCTTACATACAAGGCCTCATACAGGCCATCAATCTTGGAAAGGTATCGTTATTATGCGCAACACATAAAGAGACAATTAACCTCCCGACTATATCGAAATCAAGAACATAGGCCCGCATCCTATCCTCGAGTGCAGATAGTACGCTCTGCTGTCGTCGCTGCGAGGTGTAATGCAACACCGAGACTCACTGTGTCCCTAATCCTCCCAAAAACATCCGAGTTATCCGTCGAGCTCATCCGCGGTCATCATAAACGTAGGAACCCCGTGCAGTCTCACAATCTCTCGCTATACAAGCAAGCATAATCCTCGGTAGAGTAAATGGCCCTAACCTAAGAACACGGTTTCGCCACCACTTACCATGACCCCGAGTCGCACTTCCTCCGAGCGATGCCACCCCAGTAACAAGATCTATATTAATTACCTCTCATATCTAGGTTGGGATTTCAATCGCTGCAATAGCCCACCGGGCTTCGGTGCTCAACCATGACTGCTACTATCTCGGACACTAAGCGGTAACTCGTATGTCCCTTTTCTCATCTTACCCATACATACTTACGAGGTCACGCATACCGACTTAGTCGGCCCCAAACAATTGGCAATAAGCGCTGCGTGCCTCCCTAAAACCTCGACTAGTCTGCAAAGGGTACACGCATCTATCCTCATCTCACAAAGACATTCGGCGCTACTCAAACAGCTCTTCTCTTCCCGGAGAGCCGTATCTCGATACTCAGATCATAATCGATCCTCATAATCCGCCTCCATACCTCCTCAACGATGGAAGACTCGGCAACCTCTCGGATCTGAACTTCATTAACCTTGAAACAAATAATCGAACCCCTAGGCTCGTGGCGAAGGATCTCACGGACCACATCCTGCCTATCGCCGCTTAACCGCGCACTACCCCAGTCCACGACAAAGAGTATACCAGAATCGTCTTGCTTTCCGGATGGTATAGGATATCAATATCACGATCCTTGAGTAACTCTAACCACCATCGCTGCCGCAAATTCTCGCCTCGACCGCGGATATACCGAGGCTTTTTGGGTCCGCATATTATCCACACGAAGTCTATATATACGTCATGCCCCCAAATCTTCAAGGCATGATTTAACTGCCGCCAGCACTAAATCGTGAGTGGCGCAATTTCCTTCCTGCTTCCCTAACTACCGGGAAAACATAGGCTCTATCCTTATCGGGTTGCGTCGGCACACAACCTAGCCCAACACCCAACGTGTTATCAATATAACCTAACCCTCTAGTCTCACAGGAGGGGTTAGAACTGTAGTCGTGGTCAACTTATCTCCCAAAACTAAAAGCCTTTCTCATTCCTGCGACATATTCGTCTATCCTTAATCTCACTTATGGTTCCTGTTTCCCTTTTTTTTTGTTGCAACCAAACTTGGTCACTAAACTTAGACTTAATTCCATTGCTCGCCTCATGGCTAAGACTTACTGTCAATCACATTTTTGGGGGGGAGGTTTTCTTGATCTCGTCAAGTAGTAACCCGGTTTTCCTTTCCCAGTTTGTAGAGCCTATAACTAGGTGTTACCATATTTTCTCGAAATGTTCTTACTTCCCATTAATTACTAATGGTCTTTACACTAGTCTGGGGTAAACATACCTCGCAACCTACATTTATATCTTTACGCTACTTCCGACCAATTAGATGCGTGCGTTAATTACTGACACAACACTTTTCCCACGGTTATCTACAATCAGAACCTATGGCATGACGATATCAAGACCTACGGTCTTATATCCTTCGTCTAACAACATGGGTACACGCAACCCCAATAATACGCAAAACTGTCCCTTTTTCGTGGGGAAGAGGACTTATCTCCTTTTCTTAAACTTTCCTTGGAGTCACAACCCTAATCACAGGGTCCTCTTGCGGTCCAGTAATTAGCTAATCATCACACCGCCTTTAAGTTCGTGTAGATTTTCCAACCTACCAAAGATGCCTCGACTTTCGCCGCGAAGATTCGTACTTATTTTTTCTTGCCTTGCACGCGTTTTCTGAAATTATCGGAAGGTCGTGGCCTACGACCGCCACACCAAACCAACTCAAGTACCTCGAGGGCACTCAAAATAACTTCCTCCAAATTTAATTATTACATACTTCTGCGTCAATTTACCCCAGTGAACAAGTCACAGGACTTAAAAGAAAACAATGTCAAAGAAGGAAGGATAATTCACTGGTTACCACCACTTCTCTTCCTTTCCACTTGATAACCGGCTTGCCGGGAAACTGGTAACGAATCAATCTCTCTTATGTAGTCCACGTTGGCATAACAAGAGGCCAACTAGTCCGAACTCATAATGACCTCAATGCGTCATACTTGACTCTGCTGGGTCCAACGGCTTTATCGTTACCGTCAATTATTATATAACCGCTCAGCTACCACCCAACACTCACGGGTGTAGTCACCTTGAAAGGTCCTCATGGATTCAGGTTCCATTTCCTTACTCTTGGTTGCTCTCTTTCTTCATGGTCGTACTCTTTCCGTATTCCCAAACTTATTCTAGCTACATACATAAATTCCATACTAACTCGCCTCCCTTGGAGTTACTAAATTAAACAACATAAGGCGATTCGGCTCACAACACAGTTCGGTGGAACACGTCCACGAACCCATAAAATGATTAACTAAATTTGGGTCTTGCACCTCGTGACCTGTCACGTGGCGGGACTACTACCAACCGATCCCATTTCCTTTCAAGTTATGGCGACCTAAATAGATCCCCGACCCGGCGTCGTGCTTAACTCTTTTCCTAGTGCTGTCTTAACTTTTTACTACAGAAGGCCTTATATACCTAAGGTCTCGGTGGTTATCAACATTTTTAGGCTCGCAATTTCCATGCTCCAAGCCTATCTTATCACCGTAGCAAGGTACAAGAACTTCTCGTAATATCATAATCGTGTTGTCTTGACCACAACAACCATACTTTCTTCGTTCGGATCTACCCGTACAATTCCCTTAAGCATACCACGTAGCTTAAGTTACTATCATAGTCTTCCACTTAGTCTCTTAATAATAACTTCTTAAGGGTCCATTACCTTTTCCGATAACTCATCATTTCCTAATTATCTCAAATTAGCACGTAAAACCTTGATGAGAATTCATTAAACTGCTTCATACCTTCCGGTATTTATTTAGTCCCTTCCAAATCACGGTAATCTAAATCATTCTGCGTAACACGCGTCGACCTCATACATAAATTCGCATAGTTGTATGTCACAATACCAACTACAACCATTACCAACTGGATCGCAATCCACGTAATCCTTCCCGGTCATCTTTGCCTTTCTCGTGGCATGAACAATCATAACTTCTTAGGGAGACGACCACAACCATACAGCTCTATCGCGATCTTAGAGTGAGAAGAATGAAACCAATCCAAAATGTCCTGCGACCTCACGATTATAGATGTGGTGCACAACACACCGATAATCAAGACTACTTAGACACGATGCGTAGACACTTTTCAGGACTAAGCGCTCGATACCACTTTTGTCACGACCCGACCGGGCGCGGTGGTGCCCTACAGGCACCCGCCGGTATACATCGAGAGAATAGCGGCGGAACATACACAACATACAAAAAAAACTTAGACAAGAACAACAACAGGCTGGCCGATAAGGCCACGCCAGTAAAATATACTCGATCGGAAATAGAACGGTACATTTTCTTTTCTTTGTTGATCCACAATGTGACTCTGACCTCAAGAATAACAACTCTGGCGGGACGGGGCCCGCCATACCCTGAATGTACAACAACCGACAATACCGAGGATAAGCCTCCGAAATGAAGGAGCTTACCGGCGGTGAGCAGTGATCCTAGGCGAGGATCGACACATACTTTACTGCGGTATGAGCGGCCGAAGGAGGTCGATCTGACATGTACCAAATATGTGGCCCGAAATCTTGTAATGAAATCATAAGTCTAAAATAAAGCGGAGACATGTATGATTACTCGATTAACGATACATTGTGCCTTACTAACAATGAGTAAATAAGTGAATACTTACAATATCTACGATGGGAGGCTCGCGATCAGCGGGACCACCCGCCAGCGGTATCATTAAGCAATCCTATTCACGGGACTATTTCACCGCGTAGATCGCGTGGACCCGCGTGGTATTCCTCGCGTAGCAGTACCGCCCGCGTGGGACTATTTCACCGCGTAAGCCCATGGGACTCGCGTGAGGTATTCGCGTCATGGGTAGCAAATCCGGAAGCTTGGTGGTATAACGTCTTGGGGTTTACCGCCGTTTATACTCTTACCACAGCGGTGGTATAACGTCTTGGGGTTTACCTCATTTATACTCTTACCCTAGCTCAACCGCCATCATACATAACATAAGCCTACCTAGCATCATACAATAAATAAGCAAGTTAAGAAATCCCTAACTTCTTATTAGCCTTATTCATATACATTCTCATTTTAGTTTACTTAAGGCACTAACATGTCATTATAAAATCAGAATTTAACCCAAAGTACTACGTCTTCTATTCTTTTAAAAAATGACTCTTTTTCATATATAACTTCCAAGATACTAATAACCGTAGTATCAAGTCATAACTACTTTTCAAGACAAGTCGATACCTTTTAGAAATACATTTAGGCTTCTAAATCAAGTGACTTCTTTCTTTAAAACCTTAGGCAATTGATGCCTTAAATCAAATTGCCTTTCAATAAATCAAGCCATTTATCTTTCCATAAAGCCAATATAACCAACTCCCATAAAGTCGTTATATTCACTTTATGCATTAGTCAAGTACAATTTCTATCCAAGGGACTTATACGTTTAAAGCGAAACAAGTATCGCATACTTTAAAACTCTTGAGTCCCTTAACATACTTAAATTACTTAGAGTAAACCACTCTTTAAACTTTCCATAAAAACAAGTATCAAAATACTTTCAACATACTTAAAGTCTCTTAACTTTGAAAACCAAGATATCCTTAACATTTAAACAAGTGAGTTAATTCCTAACTCAATCAACTTGGACATTCCTAAAATAAGCCAAGGATGTCAAATGGACTAGATCGTCAAAATCTTGTCGTCTCATCGTACTATATACGTGAAACTAGTCATGCTCAAAGATAGGAAAAGTTCCACATACCTCTTGGTCGAACCACTTGTCAGTACAAATTCCGCCCGTAGTATGTCAACCTATAATATTCACAATCGTCCATTAAGGCCTTACTTCAAGCGTAGAATATTATAAGTGTTAAGTCTTTAAATTCTACGGAAAATCGGATGACACCTCCTTTGTTTTTACTAACTTTGCCACCTTTTCCAAGGTCGAAATACAATAACCAAACATCCCCGATTGGCTCGCAACAATATAGAAGGTAATCGATGCAAATGAATAACCAAACACCCGATTGGCTCACGATAATATAGAAGGTAATCGATGCAAATGAATAACCAAACAGCCCCAATTGGCTCACAACAATATAGAAGGTAATCGATGCAAATGAATAACCAAACACCGATTGGCTCACAATAATATAGAAGGTAATCGATGCAAATGAATAACCAAGACCGATTGGCTCGCGATAATATAACAATACCAATTCTTATTCAATTTCCATTTCAATCCAAATTGGTAGCATAATAAGATATCAAGCGATTGATTCTAGCTACTACATTCTCCAAGTAGGTAACATGCGACAATTCAATTTATCGATCAAATTGGATTTCAATTTCAAATGGCTAAATATGACATTTTCGGATTTTTAGCTTCCAATTCCATAACACTTAACAAACTTCATAACACATATCACATGACCACTTATAACTTATCATAACATGAAATCTTCAATTACAAAAGTAAAGCGAAGATTATACCTCAATTAGCCCAAATATGCTCCAAGAGTACAAGTCGATCCTAGCGCTTTAGCTCCTTCCGACATTCCAATCCACTCCAAGCCACCCTAAACATGAAAAACTCATCTTCAAGTTTCAACTTCAAAGTTGAATAACCGCTTAGGTTTTAAGCCTTGCGACTAATACGAAAACACCATTTTTCGGATCTTTCTATTGAGAAACACTTATAATACCCTTAGGTACCTTGGTTTAAAGTGGGAATTATTGGACAAAAATTGGAAATTTTCCTTCTTGAAAAACCCTTAGCCGTGAGCTCCCTAAAGAGCAAGAACAAGTTCTTGAAAAAATAATTCTAAGTGTGGAGAATGACAAGGTCTTGCTACTAGTGTACATATATAACACTGAAAGGGTATAGATTAGAACACTTGGGTGGTTTGGATGAGATTCACTAAATATCAAGCTTTTGTGGGGTCATTGACTTGGTCAAAGTTGTCAAACTCTAAGCTTTGGAAGACTTCATCATAAATTATGGTCAATTGACCATTCCACCCTTGCACATTTCGTCCATGTCCATAAGGGGTGACACGTGTCGCCTCCCGTTAAATCATGATATTTCGTTTCGACAATTCCGTAATTAGATAAATTTTTACTCGTCTCAAACCTTAACATTTGAGTTCTTACGTACGTTCTTAGAAACCTATCCTAAAATATTTCCGGGGTGTAACATTCTTCCCCCCTTAGAAACATTCGTCCCCGAATGTTCTCTCGGGAGTCCAACTTAAAGATAGCGACATAGTCTTCTTTTACAACCCTACATACCAATAATACCACACGAGGCCACTGCAGTACTCATACTAAAATGTCAATTTGAACCCCGTATGTCAACGTCGATTATCTGTATGAAGCTTGGTGACTCTAAGCTTACTAATAATCTTTCGGATAAGCTTCGCCTTATCCGACCGGTGAATCAAGTGGACCAAATCACGAACCTCGCGCATGTCGAAGCATCCAACCGCGATCTACTTTCTTACATACAAGGCCTCATACGGGGCCATCGAATCTGGAAGGTATACATTATTATACGCAACACATAAAGAGACAATTAACCCTCCACTATATCCGAAATCAAGAACATAGGCCCGCGTCCTATCTCGAGTGCTGGATAGTACGCTCTGCCATCGTCGGTCTGAGGTGTAATGCAACACCGAGACTCACTGTGTCCCTAATCCTCTGAAAAACATCCGGTTATCCGTAAACAGCTCATCCGATGGTCATCATAAGCGTAGGAACCGTGCGGTCTCACAATCTCTCTGCTATACAAGCAAGCGTAATCCTCGGTAGGTAAATGGCCTAACCGAAGAACACATTTGGTTTCGCCCACTTACCATGACCCCAGTCGCACTTCCTCCGATCGATGCCACCAGTAACAAGATCTATATTAATTACCTCTCATATCTAGGTTGGGATTTCAATCGCTGCTAGCCCACCGGCTTCGGTGCTCAACCGTGACTGCTACTATCTCGGACACTAAGCGGTAACTCCGCTATGTCCCTTTTCGGTCATCTTACCATACACTTACGAGGTCACGACCGACTTAGTCGGCCCCAAACAATTCAGCAATAAGCGCTGCGTGCCTCAAAACCTGCGACTAGTCTGCGGCCGCAGGGTACGCAATCTATCCTCATCTCACAGACTTATTCGGCGCTACTCAAGCGAGCTCTTCTCTTCGGAGAGCGTATCTCGATCTGTATCATAATTGGATCCTCATCTGCCGCCTCCATACCTCGCCAGCGATGGAAGACTCGGACCTCTCGGATCTGAACTTCATTAACCTTGAAACAAATAATCGAACCACAGGCTCGATGGCGAAGGATCTCACGGACCATCCTGTCTGTCGGTGCCCATTGGCGGACTACCCTTAGGTCACGACAAGAGTATTTGTAATCGTCTTGGCTTTCCGGATGGTATAGGATATCAATATCACGATCCTTGAGTAACTCTAACCACCATCGTCGCAAATTCTCGCCTCGATCTGCGGATATCTGAGGCTTTTGGAGTGCACAATTATCCACGAAGTCTATATATCATGCCCCAAATCTTCAAGGCATGATTTAGCCGCCAAAGACTAAATCGTGAGTGGCGCAATTTCCTTCCTCACTAACTCACGGAAAACATAGGCTCTATCCTTATCGGGTTGCGTCGGCCTAGCCCAACACCCAACGTGTTATCAATATAACCTAACCTCTAGTCTCACGGGAGGGTTAGAAGCTAGTCGTGGTCAACTTATCTCCCAAAACTAAAAGCCTTTCTCATTCCTGCGAAATATTCGTATCCTTAATCTCACTTATGGTTCTGTTTCCCTTTTTTTTTGTTGCAACCAAACTTGGTCACTAAACTTAGACTTAATTCCATTGCTCG
Organism: Przewalskia tangutica; assembly: GCA_029844215.1. NCBI lineage: Eukaryota > Viridiplantae > Streptophyta > Magnoliopsida > Solanales > Solanaceae > Przewalskia > Przewalskia tangutica. The sequence continues at coordinate 38,432,887 of CM056732.1, read as the reverse complement.
CCTCATGGCTAAGACTTCTTGTCAATCACATTTTTGGGAGGTTTTCTTGATCTCGTCAAGTAGTAACCGGTTTTCCTTTCCCGGTTGTAGAGCCTATAACTAGGTGTTACCATATTTTCTCGAAATGTTCTTACTTCCCATTAATTACTAATGGTCTTTACACTAGTCGGGTAAACATACCTCGTAACCTACATTTATATCTTTACGCTACTTCCCGACCAATTAAATGCGTCGTAATTACCCCAACACAACACTTTTCCCACGGTTATCTACAATCGTAACCTGGCGTACGACGATATCAAGACCTACGGTCTTATATCCTTCGTCTAACAACATGGGTACACGCAGACCCATAATACGCATGGCGTCCTTTTCGTGGGGAAGAGGACTTATCTCCTTTTCTTAAACTTTCCTTGGAGTCACAACCCTAATCACGGTCCTCTTGCGGTCCAAAGATGGTAGCTAATCATCACGCACGCCTTTAAGTTCGTGTAGATTTTCCAACCTACCAAAGATGCCTCGACTTTCATGTGGCGTGTACTTATTTTTTCTTGCCTTGCACGTTTTCTGAAATTATCGGAAGGTCGTGTGGCCGCCACGCAAACCAACTCCAAGTACCTCGAGGCACTCAAAATAACTTCCTCCAAATTTAATTAGTACATACTTCCTGCGTCAATTTACCCCAAGTGAACAAGTCACACAGACTTAAAAAGAAAACAATGTCAAAGAAGGAAGGATAATTCACTGGTTACCACCACTTCTCTTCCTTTCCACTTCAAATGGCTAAATATGACATTTTCGGATTTTTAGCTTCCAATTCCATAACACTTAACAAACTTCATAACACATATCACATGACCACTTATAACTTATCATAACATGAAATCTTCAATTACAAAAGTAAAGCGATTATACCTCAATTAGCCCAAATATGCTCGAGTACAAGTCGATCCTAGCACCTTTAGCTCATCCTTCCGACATTCCAATCCACTCCAAGCCACCCTGTGGCTTATGAAAACTCATCTTCAAGTTTCAACTTCAAAGTTGAATAACCCTTTAGGTTTTAAGCCTTGCGACTAATACAAACACCATTTTCGGGATCTTTCTGAGAAACACTTATAATACCCTTAGGTACCTTGGTTTAAAGTGGGAATTATTGGACAAAAATTGGAAATTTTCCTTCTTGAAAAACCCACTTAGTGAGCTCCTAAAGAGCAAGAACAAGTTCTTGAAAAAATAATTCTAAGTGTGGAGAATGACAAGGTCTTGCACCTACTAGTGTACATATATAACACGAAAGGGTATAGATTAGAACACTTGGGTGGTTTGGATGAGATTCACTAAATATCAAGCTTTTGTGGGGTCATTGACTTGGTCAAAGTTGTCAAGCTCTAAGCTTTGCAAGACTTCATCATAAATTATGGTCAATTGACCATTCCACCCTGCACATTTCGTCCATGTCCATAAAGGGGTGACACGTGTCGCCTCTCGTTAAATCATAATATTTCATTTTCCGACAATTCCATAATTCCGATAAATTTTTACTCGTCTCAAACCTTAACATTTGAGTTCTTACGTACGTTCTTAGAAACCTATCCTAAAATATTTCCGGGGTGTAACACATGCGCAGCGTCCCATCCTTCTTCTTCACGAACAATACCGGCGCTCCCCAGGGAGAAACACTAGCTCGATGAAGCCGCTTCTCCGAAAATCTCTCGGTGGTCCTTCAACTCTCTCAACTCGGTGCCATTACGTATGGCGGAATGGAAATAGGAAGTAATGCAGCGACATCGATACAAAACTCTATCTCCTCTCGGGAGGATACTCGAGGTCGTCTGAAACACGTCGGGAACTCTCGACTCCGGGCCTGAAAATGCGCGCTGCGGCCTCGATATCAAACACTCGAACGTGATGGTAGATGTACCCCTTCTGCACCATCTTCCTAGCCTTGAGGTAGGAAATAAACCTACCCTCTGATACTGGTGTTCCTCCCACTCAATAACCGATGGCTCCAGAACCGTGCATCACTCTCCTGCGATCATTGGCGTAGCGAAGCTAACCTATCCATGCCCACGTGAAATCAGTCATCGAATCGGTTCAACTCTATCAAGTCGGCTAGATGCGATCGCATTTAAAGTCATTGGGCAAGCCCTATATACCGCCGAGCTACCAGATCGCCGGCTGGCGTAGCTACCTCAAAAGGTCTATCGATCGGGTTTTATCCCTATCTTACTAGCGATAAGGGAGATATATGGGGAGTAGAACCGGATCTATCGAGGCATACATCATAACGGCCCGATAAGGTACAGCAGCGGCGTCGGCGACGCCTCACGGTCTGCCGCTTGGACAAGGCATAAATGCGATTCGAGGACCGCTAGAACCAGCGCACGACCTGCCGCGACCTGCTGATCATGAGTACCACGCCTCCGGGCGAGTGGCGAAGGGATGAAGACGGCGTGAACTCTGCGGTGACCCTACCATCAGCGCCACAGTGGACACTCTCGCGTAATGACCTGCGGCCACAAGTGTAGCAAACTCCAGTAGTACAACCTCCGAATGGAATCTACCACATCGGACACCGGCGGACCTCGATCGGTTAACCACTTGCTACCCCGAAATCCAAGTCACGGGGCCGACACGCCCGAATACTCGGGCTGTCAGAAAGCGATGTAGGAGTGCTCGAGTGGTTGTGGTGCAAATCTAGACGTCTGCTGAGGCCGTCACCCGAAGCTACCAAAAGATCCGGCCGTCTTGGCTTCTGTGGCTGATATCTCGACCCGTCGGTCTCTACGCTCGCCGCATCCAAGTGCATGAGCACGCATGCGGGTAATGTCCACACCCGGTGAAGAGCAACACCCGAAGACTCGGCCATATAATCATCTAGCTGTGGCGTGGCGGTGCACCTGTCCTCCATGCTCTGCGCCCAGCGAGGACATATCGAGCCAACGCGAATCGAACTCGGCGTTGTACTCCTAGCGTGCGCCTCGTCTCGGCAACAAAAACTTGTCGGCCCGTGCCCTCTCATCTGCGAGGCAAGAAGTGAGTGAGAAAGCCTCGAGAACTCGTCATCTTCTGGGCGCGTGCTCTCCGGAAAGCTCACGAATCAAACCAATCGATTGCGGTATCACGGCCGATCACGAACTCAGAATCACGGACTCGGTCTCGAAGCCTTGATCACCGCGTGACGATCTCAGAATGGCACGGATGAACTCCTGCGGATCATCCTCGAGCCTCGACCGTAGAACTGGCGGGCTACAACTCGAGAAAATCCGTAGCCTCAGCCCATGCGATCTCGGGTGAACCACGCGACTTCTTGGGCTGGGCTGCTGCGTCGGCCTATCCTCATGTGCGCCAATCACGCCAATAATCGGGCCATCTCGCGTACCACAACTCCTGCCCGGTGTGGGGCGGAGTGCGAATGCGTGGTCTCTTTGGGGCGGCGTCATGGAACTTCGCCGTCTCGGTATAGGCGGGCACGAGCCCTCGTGACTCGGTGTCCTACTAGCGGCTCCTCGGCTGTCTTGCCCACGGGCGGGTTGCCTTACGTGGAGGCATAATCATTCTGAAAGGAATACGTTAGAGGTCAACTTATAACACGCTCTAAGGCACGATCTCGTGAGAAGAATGGAAACCAATCTAAATATCCTATAGCCTCTGATTATTGGTATGGTGCATCATACCGATAATCAAGACTACTAGATCTGATGCTGGACACTTTCCGAGGATTAATCGCTCACGATACCACTTTTGTCACGACCGTTGAACTGGCGGTGCCTTACCCGCACCCAAGTAGTCATACATCGAGTAATCGTGAATATAAAAACAAGACATGAAACAAATGTAAATTGAGACACGCTTATATACGAGAAAATGTAAGCCTTTAGCATATATATATAAAGAGTGAGCGATTACATCCCAACTTTACAACATGACTACAGACCTCAGGAATGTAAACAACTATGGCGGAGGCCCCGCCATACCATGAATGTACATATATCTACAACATCGGGAGAACCGTACCAAAAGTCGAGCCTCAGAAGAAGATGGAGCTCCGACACCAAAGTAGATCCTAAGGATGTGGATCTAGCACCGCTTTCCTTACTGCGGCATGAGCGGCCCCGAAGAGTCGATTAACAAGTACCAAGTATGTGAAGCGTAAAATCAAGTAAAATCAAAGTATTTAAAACCATTTGCAAATACAACCTGAGTTCAATCGCATAGTGCCACAACATAAACAAGAGCAAAATAGAAATAATGTAATCGGGTCTTATCTAGGCGCGAATGATCGGCAAGGCGATCGCCCATAGTATCATTATGCGTGCCTAATCCTGGACTTCCGCGATCGCATAGGTCACACATGCACGCGTGGTATTCCTCGCGTCGGGTAGCTAACCCGGTACTCTGGACTCCGATCCGCATAGTCTCATAGACGTAGTCACGGACGCATAGGGCATCCCTGCGTCGGGATAAAACACCTAATGATCAATCACCTGAACTCCGCTGACTCGTAGTCACCGCGATGCGTAGCGTATAGACCGCATAAAGGGTGGCAAGCCCTCGGTATAACAAGTCGAGGTATGTGATATAATATAGCGATTAACGGTCTTAACGTTTAACAACGTAAGCACAACAAGAATGACCCCCTTACACAACATCACAAGACACTAACACACGTAGCATCATAATATGTCTACTTATCAAACAATCTTACTACACTTTACAGAAATCAATACAAGGCTTTTATAAACAAATAAAGCAGTCCCTTTTATCTCTCTTAAGTTGTTATACCTAACTTCCCATAAAGCCAGTATAACTCTTAAGCTTTTTATTTAAAAACCAAGTATTACTCTTCTGTTAAAAATGATTCAATATTCATTTGAAAAACTTCAAGATTCTTATTATTTAGACTCAAGTCAAAAGGCGTCAGTAAAACCATGTTTAGTTAACACACGTACGTCTACCGTACTATATATATATTTTAAAATATCATGCTCAAGAGGATAGGAAGAATCACATACCTTCGGTGAAAACCACCGCCAAGTCGAATATGTCGCGCAGAGTATCGACTATTGATCAAATCGTCTATCAACGTCTAGACTATCTTGTATAAAGTTCTAAGCGAGAGGTTCTCTATTACGGAAAATTGGGCGCACTTCCCTACCGTCAAGCTACCCAAGTCTCTCAGTAAATACGGTCTATGTAAGTACAATTTAATTTTTCTTACATTATACCCTTCTGTGATTACAGTTCAATTCTATTCTTTAATATCCTTCTATATCTTATACTCCAGTCTTAACTATTCTTATATGTAATATCCAATTACAATAGAAGGACAAGAGTATTTACCTCGATAAGCCCAAAATTATCCAAGTTAAATGTCGATCCTGAGCAAGGTTTATGTTACACCCCGTATTTACAGGACATGTTTTAAGAACGTACGTAAGAACTCTAAAGTGTCAAGATTTGAGACTTGTAAAATTTTATCGGAATTACGAAATTGTCGGAAAACGTTTTATTGTGACGAATGGGAGGGCGACACGTGTCACCCCCCTTAGTAATGCCTTGGTCGAATTTAGGCATGGCCAATATGGTCATTTACCATAAGTCTTGGATGAACTAGTCTTGCAAGTGTAGCTTGACAATCTTGACTAAGTCAAAGGTCCCACATGGTCTTGATATTTTGGTGACGTTGTACCACCTTCTCCGGTAAGAGTATAAGTGAGGGTAAACCCCAAGACGTTGTACCATTCTCCGTAAGAGTATAAGTGAGGGTAAACCCCAGGCACGTACCACCCTTTATGTGTTGATTGTCGTAGGTTGAGATAGGGTAAGAGTATAAATGAGGCAAGCCCAGACGTTGTACCACCTTCTCCGGGGTAAGAGTATAAATGAGGCAAGCCCCAGACGTTATACCCACTTTACCACCTTCTCCGGTAGAGTATAAATGAGGCAAGCCCCAAGACGTTATACCACTGTTTTGATTGATATTATGGGCGTGAGACCCGTGGTTATGTTTTACACTTATAGTCGTGGCGGTGATGTAGGATTCCACGCGGAGATATATGTATGTATGGTGTATGTATGCGCCGGCGGTGAGGTGGGATGCCACGGGCGCGTCACGTGGTTATGTTTTACACTTTTAGCTGCCGGCGGTGATGGGGATTCCACGGGCACTTTGCTATTTTACGTGACTTGATCGCGTCTGATTGGGCGGTAGTATGCGTCCCTCGTAATGGGCGGACTATGTTATGAAAGATAAGTAAGTTAGATAGAGATGAACTTAATGACTTCTCCTAAGTAAATGCGTAAGATATGGCTATAACTCTTAATGGAATGGCAAAAGATGTTGATGTGAAATTAAGTTCATAAGTGGTAATGACACGGCCGGATCTGGTATGTATTGTTATACTTGTCCTGGTCATGCTTTTGTCTGATTATGATCACATTTCTTATGCGTTATTTACATTCCATATTAAATTTTTGTTATGCGACCCCCTTCGGGATGCGTTCATGCCGCAGTTTAGGTACCAGGTTGGTGATCCTTGCTCTTAGGATCTCGGTTGATTTTGAGAAAGCTCCATCCGCCGGAGGCTTAGCTCTTGGTATGGTTTTCCGAGGTAGTAGATTCATGTATATTGAGGTATGGCGGGGCCCTGTCCATACAGTGTTATGTTAAAACTCTTAGAGGTGCAGTAGTCACACATTGTGGGTCGGTTTTGTAAAAGAAAGGAAATCGCTTGGTTATATATATATGTTCGGAAAGGTAGCCCTATCGGCTAACTTTGTTGTTTTACTTGATGTTTTATTTATAAGTTTCAAGTATGTTCGCTGATTTTCTCGATGTTTACAGAGGTGCCGTGTAGGGCACCGCGATCCGGGATCGGTCGTGACAAAAGTGGTATCGAGCGATTAGTCCTCGGAAAGTGTCTGAGGCCAGTGTCTAGTAGAGTCTTGATTATCGGTGTGTTGTGCACCACATCTATAATCGTGAGGCTGCGGGACATTTAGGATTAGTTTTCATTCTTCTCACTCTGAGATCGTGCGATAGAGCCGTGTTGTTAGGGTCATCCTCCCTAACGAGTTATGTTGATTGCATTCTACGAGAAAGCGTGATGACCGGGAAGGACTATGTGGATTGCGTATCGGGTTGGTAATGATTATTAGTATAGTTGGTATTGCGACATACATCTATACGGAGTTATGTATGAGGGTCAGACGTGTGTTGCCTAGAATGATTTTAGATTACCAGGAATTGGTAAAGACTAACTAGATCACGGAAGGTATGGAATAGTTAATGAATTTTTCGCCAAGGTTTTGAGTTTTATTTCGAGATAGGATGAAATATGCAGTAGGGTAGTGAACCCTTAGAAGCCATGTTAAGGAACTAACGGAATGTCATGTTAATAGATTAAGGCTGCGTAGTAGGCTTAAGAGAATTATCTGGATGAGGTCAGGTATAGAGTAAGAAATGGTTGTTGTGATCGAGACAACATGGTTTTGGTTTTATGAGAAGTTTTGTACCCGTTCTTGGGGGATGGTAAGGTAGGCTTGGAGCATGGAAATTGTGAGCCTAAGAATATTGATTCTTTGAGACCTTAGGTATATAAGGCTTTCTCGCATAAGATTTTAAGTCGGACGAGGATAAGAGTTAAGTGCGATCTTGAGTCGGGTTGAGGACTGTTCACGGGTCTCCCATGGCTGGAATGGAGTGGGATCAGTTGGTAGTAGTTCCGCTACGTGGCGGGTCACGAGCGCAAGGCCCAAGTCTCGTTAATTGTTTACGGTTCGTGGGCGCGTTCCACCGAACCAGTCTGGCGGAAATGGCCTTATATTGTTTTATAGAGTTATCCCAAAGATTTGAGGCCAGAATTGGTATGGAAGTTATGTATGTATGTTAGAAGGAGTTGGAAGTACGAAAAGATAATCTCTTTTGGGCTTATGATGGACAGATATGCGTGTGCGAGGTATTAGGGCCATGTGTGGCATTGTTGGTATGACGGGGTTGTGAAAGGAAAATATGTCGCAAATTATAAAGATTGACTCCGAAAGAACATTCGGGGACGAATGTTTCTAAGGGGGGAAGAATGTTACACCCCGTATTTACAGGACATGTTTTAAGAACGTACATAAGAACTCTAAAGTGTCAAGATTTGAGACTTGTAAAATTTTATCGGAATTATGAAATTGTCGGAAAACGTTTTATTGTGACGAATGGGAGGGCGACACGTGTCACCCCCCTTAGTAATGCCTTGGTCGAATTTAGGCATGGCCAATATGGTCATTTACCATAAGTCTTGGATGAACTAGTCTTGCAAGTGTAGCTTGACAATCTTGACTAAGTCAAAGGTCCCACATGGTCTTGATATTTTGGTAGACGTTGTACCACCTTCTCCAGGGTAAGAGTATAAGTGAGGGGTAAACCCCCAAGACGTTGTACCACCTTCTCCAGGGTAAGAGTATAAGTGAGGGGTAAACCCCCAAGACGCTGTACCACCTGCTTTATGTGTTGATTGTCGGCCGGTTGAGATAGGGTAAGAGTATAAATGAGGGGCAAGCCCCAAGACGTTGTACCACCTTCTCCAGGGTAAGAGTATAAATGAGGGGCAAGCCCCAAGACGTTATACCCCCTGCTTTACCACCTTCTCCAGGGTAAGAGTATAAATGTTATACCCCGTAGTTCCAGGGTATGTATGCGAGGACGTACGTACGAGAATACGACAGAAAGATTGGAAAGGAAGAAAGAGGTGATTTTTCCACGGAAAAGTTTCCGGTTTTTGTGAAGGAAAAAGGTTCGTTAATGGGAATTGGATTCCCAGATTTGGTATTCGGACTTCCTCGAATATTAGAGAATTAAGGAATATTATTTTCTGAAATGGACACTTGGGGCCCAACGGAGAAATTCTACGGTTTTGTAGGCCCACTTTGTTTTGAGATTTTGGCCATTGTGGATATTTTGGAAGATGTTTTATTTTGGGCCAATAGGAGGGTGACACGTGTCACCCCGCCTGCGTGGCTTACGAATGACATTTGTGCGACACGGTTAGAGTCGTTTTTGGAAAACGTTTTACATAACTGCGAGGAAAATTCGGCTATATCTTTTCTTATTTTGGCGGATTTTTCCGAGAGACGGAACATTTTGGACCAACGGGAGGGTGACATGTGTCACCCTCACATTGGAAGCAAAGTGGGGCGGCACTTGGACGATTTGGGGTGTCAAGTGGTAGATATTTTTGGTAGATATTTGTGAGGGTTTTAAGGAGTAGGGACTAGGGGGCACTTGGGCATATCTTGCCCTACACTTGCCTAGCACTTGGCTAGATCTTGGCCATTGGTTGGCCTTTGCTTGACTATAAATACCCTCCGTGAAGACTTCTTCATCCCAAAATCTCTAAGTCTTGAAAGCTTCTTCCTCCCTTAGTGTAGTGTCTTGGCGAGAGTCCCTCCCCTTTGTGAGGCCTTTGGCCGAGCACCCCCTGGCGAGATTTTCCCCACACAGTGGGGTAGGCCGAGGGTATACACCACTTGTGGTGTTGTCTCGTATAAATACCCACTCTTGGTAGAAATACTCTCAAAAGTATTGTTACTATACCCAAATTACCTTAGCCGTATACCTTGTAGTATTCCAAAGAAACCTCTATCGTGAGTCAGGAAATACTACAGTATGTCCTTTTGTCTCAAACCGAACCCTAAGGAAAATCTCCATAGTTGGTTGGAGTATTAAATAAGTCGCGTAGAACTTCTAAGGGTTGTTTGGAGCGGGTTGGAGCACCCGGAGTAGGAGCTAAGCGTTGCTAAGGATCGACATTTATACTTGGATAATTATGGGCTTATCGAGGTAATTATCTTGTCCCCCTATTGTAATTGGATATTACATGTTGTAGAAAAATATAGTTGAAGTATACTATATATAGAACTGAACATAGCTTGTGGCAATGTCTTTGGACTTAAGCCTGAATTTAAAGATGAGAACTGAACTATAATTACGTAGGACTGTATTACAGTAGACTTGTGTAATTTGACGGGTAGGGAAGGGCTGCCCAATTTCCCGTAGGATCTTGCATCTAGATTTATTCTACCGAGTAGTCTAGACGTTGATAGACTTGTGTAACCTGTATAGGTTGAATGTTCTGCGAGTAGCGTGTGCTACTTGAGAAGGTGGACCAGGCTAGCCGGGTTATAGCCGTGGAGCGTTTTGCTAATAGTCGATAATCGTCGCGAGGTATGTGAACCTCTTCCTGTCTCTTCTAGCATGATATGTGTATAACTATGTAGTGCGGTGAGCGTCGTGTGTTAATTGAACGTGGTTATGCGGCAATGTCTTTTGACTTAAGCCGAATGATATAATCTTGAAGTAGTTCAAGAGAATTAAAGCTGTTTTTAAAGAAGAGTAATACTTGCTTTTAAAAGCTTAAGAGTTATACTAGCTTTATGGGAAGTTAGGTATAACGGCTTAAGAGAGATAAAATGAATGATTTATTTATTTTAGAAGTTAAGAGACTTGATCTTGTAAGATAAGAGACTTAACTTAAATAAATTATGTGAATTTTGTGTGAAACCTCATTCGTGAGTAATGAGTACTTGATTTTAAAAGGGATAATGTTTCTTGATTAGGAAATAAGAATGTGTATCGACAAACCATCGGCGTTAATAAAGGGAAATGTTTTGATTAATGAAGCATTAATAAAACGAGAAACTTCCATCCGTAGAAGCTAAGATGAGACAAAATGATATTTCCTAGATCATGGTCTTTGTAATAAGATTGTTATAAACAAGAATATCCTACTCACATATAAGGCTTATGTTTCTTAGATGGTTTAAAGAGAATTATATTCTTAAATGAATAAGGCTATGAACTACTGAAACCTTTCCAAAATAAGAAACGTGAACATTTGAAATTAGGCAAACTTGGACGTTTGGAAAATAAGGTTGTTGCTTGATTTTACAAAGGTAAGCATTTTGGGTTACTTAAAAAGATAATCACTCTCTTTTCATATACTACGTATTGTGTGACTTTTGTGAAAGTAACGTATCTTTTAAAAGAGTTAATGTATGAAGTACTTTGGGGATAAAAACCCGATCTTGTTAATCATATAGTAGAAAGTGCCTTGTGTGTATAACTTGATTGTGTTGGGTTGTGATAGCCTTGTAATACTTTCTTGTTGATTTGTTAAGTAAACATGCTAGGATGCTACGTGTGTTAGTATCTTGTGATGTTTGTGTAAAGGGGTTTTTCCTTTGTTGTGCTTATGTTGTTTAACGATAAGCTGTTATGTTAGTATTATACATCACTCATCTCTTGAGATGATTCCGGGGGTTAAGCTGCCTCCGATGCGGGGTAGACTCAGGCGGGTCGATGGACCTATGATTCGAGAATACCTCATGCGGGTCCCAGGGGCCTATGCGGAGCTACGAGAGTTCCAGGTTAGGGTGCGTCCTTTATGGGCATGCGATCTATGTGGCCACGCGATCGCGAAGTCCAGCGGATCGGGAGTAGCTACCCTCGATGCGGGGTTATACCTCATGCGAGCCTATGAGTTTGGCCTATGCGGGCTGCGGGAAGTTCGGGGCTGACGCGCGCATTAGATCTGCGCGCAAGTGGCGGCTTTGATCATGTGACGATGCAGACAGATCTCACGATGCGATTTATGACCTTGTTAGTGCGTAGGTTTTAGTAGTCGGCTATGCCTTCGTACTTACCCGTCTGATTTTATTATAACACAGTGGGACACGTGTTCATGTGTGTTCCTTGGTGCTTTCATATCATAGGCTGGCGGTGAGGAATGTGTTCCACGCACGATTGATGTTGTGGGCGTGAGACCCATTGTTAAATTTGAGTGATGACTTGAGGCGTGAGTCCCGACTTGACATATCGCTTATTTATTGTGAATCGTAGTTTGGTTATCATACATGTCTCCGCTTTGTATAGACTACTATGATTTCATTTCTGATTTATTTTGATTTCACATACTTGGTACTGTTATCGACCTCGCCCGGCCGCGTTCATGCGCAGTAAAAGTACACCGATCGTTGATCCTCGGATCATAGTTCGCGTTGGGAAAGCTCCGTTTCTCCGAGGCTTATCGGTGGTATAGTCCCTGTTGTTGTAGGTGTTTACATTCGTGGTATGGCGGGCCCTGTCCGCCATTGTTATCGTATCATTTCTTAGAAGTGTAATCTTGTTGTGGCGTGGTTTGTAAAAGGATTAAACTGCTCATTTGAAAGAGTTGTTATTTATATATATGCCGAAAGGTAACTTTTCTTCAGAAATATGTGTTTCTTTTGCATTATTTCATATTGTGTTTTATGTTCCGCTGATTACTCTGATGTTGTATCACTAGGGTGCCCGGGGTAAGGCACGATCCACGCCCAAGTTCGGTCGTGACAAAAGTGGTATCGAGCGATTAATCCTCGGAAAGTGTCTCTGAAGTATCGATGAAGTCTTGATTATCGGTGTGTTGTGCACCACACCAATAATCAGGAGGCTATAGGATATTTAGGATTGGTTTCTATTCTTCTCACTCTGAGGTCGTGCCTTAGAGCTGTGTTTTAAGTTGGACCCTCAAACGTATTTCTTTCCCTTATCGTTATGCCTCCGCGTAGGGCAACCGGGCCGGGAGGCAAAGCGGCCGAGGGAGTTGCGAGTAGAATACAGAGGGTTGCAAGGGCACAGGCCCAATCATTACCGAGGGTAGTGCTTCATTCGGGGATTTCTGCGACGTCACTAGCCCCAGCAGAGTTTAGCACGGCGACGGCAGTTCCTACTGCGGCCATGATATATGAACCTTCAGTTCCACGGCCAGGAGCAGAATTTAGATCGCGAAGGCGACCACATTAGCTAGTATGGATTTGGCTACCAGAGAGTATACCGTTGTACCGCGAGTCTTGATGACTACCTAAGAGAGGGTTGTGCAAGAGTAATTCTTCAGTTGGGCTTGAGCATGGCACGTATGCGGGCTTATGCAGCGAGCAGCGTAGAGATCGACGGGTTAACGAGGGCGAGAAGAGGGCGGAAGCGGCAAGGTCCTTCGGTAACTTTCAAGGTGAGTATACCTTAAGTGCTATGTTCTGATAGCAGTGTGTTAGTTGTGATTAGAAATCATGGTGGGTTAACCGAGTAAGATTTTGGGGGATAGAGAAGGTGTGAGCCTTAGAGTGTTATACGTACAGACCTTAGAGGTAAGGCCATCTCGAGTAAAGGTGTAGTGTTATGTTTGATCCTTATCGGAGTGCATAGTGCACGTGAGCTATGTTTGGGATAGGTCCCTAAGTAGTATGAAATGAAAGAGGGTAGTTGAGCTAAGAAGACCGCTAGGTTTTCGTAACGTGTTTAGTAAGATTGTTCCTTCGGGGAGATAGTATTTTGCGCGTTGCCGGGTCAGGTTGAGGCCCCGTTGCGGGTCAACCGCGGCATGTTTGGTGGTGAAGTGCGGTTGTGGTGGTCACTTGTGGTAGTCACGAGGTGTTAGGCCCAGTTTAGTTAACCAAGTGCGAAGTTCGTGGATGCGTTCGACCGATGGTCGGGCGATGAAGCAGCCCATCGTGTTCTTGATCGGGACCGTTCACTCGGCAGTGTTGATATATCAGAAAGGTTGTAAGGCGCACGGTGCCTACCTTCACCTTATGACGATGGAGCCAGTGGTACGGTTGTTTTTTTTGGAAGTTTTACCAGCGGGGTTAAGAACTCGGTGAGTCTCAGAATCGCATTCGCCCGGGCGGTGTGTGGATTTGAGGGTAGTCGTGGGATTGTTGTCTCGTGGAGGAGCGTTTAAGCTACCATTTCAATGTTCGGATGTCGCCTTTGGAGGCCTTGTAGGGGCGGAAGTGTAAGTTGCCGGTCGATTGGTTCGATGTTGGCAAGGTTCAGATAGTTGGTTCAGGCTTGTACCAGCAGACTGTGGATGGGGTGAAGCTTGTCTAGAAGAGGTTACAGCGGCTCGGAGAAAATTGTGCGGATAATGTCGGCGGCGCTTAGAGTTCGAGTTGGCCGGTCGATCTTCTTGAAAGTACCACCGGATAAGTGTGACGAGTTTTGGAAAGCAGAGAAACTTAGCGAGTTACTTTGGGCCTTTGTGAGTTCATGTGAAGGATAGGCCAGTTGCCTATATGTTAGCATTCTTGCCGTCCGACTTAGGAAGCGACGTCCGATCTTCGTATTGTTATGTTCGGTGAGCGTATAAGAGGCGAGCCTCTACCAGAAACGAACCGAACCGTGGCTCTCGTATGGCACATCCCGAGAAGGCGTAGGCGTGCCTCGAGGATCGCGTGCGGCCGGTACCATTTGTTGGGTCGTCGGAGCAAGGCTCGCGACAAAGTGACAAAGTGGTATCAGTGACTAAGGAAGTATATTTTTGACCCCGGGAAGAGGTATTTGTGGTGATGTAGAGGTGTTTCCTCGTGGACTTGGATGTAAGTTTTTGCGCAGGTGTTTCCATGGCCAGGTGTGGCAGGATTGTTCTCGTAAGTATAGTAGTAGAGACTATATCGGTAGCTTGCGTGTTTGGGGACTTAGAAGGAACATTCGGGACGAATGTTTCTAAGGAAGAATGTTATACCCGTAGTTCCGGTATGTATGCGAGGGCGTGCGTGCGAGAATCTGACGAAAGATTGGAAAGGAAGAAAGAGGTGATTTTTCCACGGAAAAGTTTCCGTTTTGTGAAGGAAAAAGGTTCGTTAATGGGAATTGGATTCCCAGTTTGGTATTCGGACTTCTGGAATATTAGAGAATTATGGAATTTTATTTTGGAAATGGTCACGTGGGGCCCACGGAGAAATTCTGTTTTGTAGGGCCCACTTTGTTTTGAGATTTTGGCCATTGTGGATATTTTCTAAGATGTTTTATTTTGGGCCAATAGGAGGGTGACACGTGTCACCGCCGCCTAGGTGGCTTGGCCGAATGACATTTGTGCACGACACCCGGTTAGAGTCGTTTTTCGACGAAACGTTTTACATAACTTGCGAGGGGAAAATTCCGGCTATGTCTTTTCTTATTTTTGCTGATTTTTCCGAGAGACGGAACATTTTGGACCAACGGGAAGGTGACATGTGTCACCCTCACATTGGAAGCAAAGTGGGGCGGCACTTGGACGATTTGGGGTGTCAAGTGGGTAGATATTTTTGGTAGATATTTGTGAGGGTTTTAAGGAGTAGGGACTAGGGGGCACTTGGGCATATCTTGGCCTACACTTGCCTAACACTTGATAGATCTTGGCCATTGGTTGGCCTTTGCTTGACCTATAAATACCCTCCTGAAGACTTCTTCATCCCAAAATCTCTAAGTCTTGAAAGCTTCTTCCTCCCCCAGTGTAGTGTCTTGGCGAGAGTCCCTCCCCTTTGTGAGGACTTTGGCCTGAGCACCCATGGCCAGAGTTTCCCCACAGTGGGAGTAGTAGGGTATCCCACTTGTGGTGTTGTCTCGTATAAATACCCCCCCTCTTGGTCGAAATACTCGCAAAAGTAGTGTTACTATCCCCAAATTACCTTAGCCGTATACCTTGTAGTATTCCAAAGAAACCTCTATACGTAGAGCAGGAAATACTACAGTATGTCCTTTTTGTCTCAAACCGAAACCACAGGAAAATCTCCATAGTTGGTTGGAGTATTAAATAAGTTGCGTAGAACTTCTAAGGGTTGTTTGGAGCGGGTTGGAGCAGCCAGAGTAGGAGCTAAGCTTTGCTAAGGATCGACATTTACACTTGGATAATTATGGGCTTATCGAGGTAATTATCTTGTCCCCCTATTGTAATTGGATATTACATGTTGTAGAAAACTATAGTTGAAGTATACTATATATAGAACTGAACATAGCTTGTGGCAATGTCTTTGGACTTAAGCACGAATTTAAAGATGAGAAGCTGTAATTACGTGGGGCGTATTCTGATGAACTTGTGTAATTTGTGGTAGGGAAGGGCTGCCCAATTTCCGTAGGATCTTGCATCTAGATTTATTCTCACGAGTAGTCTGACGTTGATAGACTTGTGTAACTGTATAGGTTGAATGTTCTGCGAGTGGCGTGTGCTACTTGAGAAGGTGGACCGAGCTAAGCGGGTTATAGCCGTGGGCGTTTTGCTAATAGTCGATAATCGTCGCGGTATGTGAACCTCTTCCTATCTCTTCTAGCATGATATGTGTATAACTATGAGTGCGGTGAGCGTCGTGTGTTAATTGAGCGTGGTTATGCGGCAATGTCTTTTGACTTAAGCGAATGATATAATCTTGAAGTAGTTCAAGAGAATTAAGAAGCTGTTTTTAAAAGAAGAGTAATACTTGGTTTTAAAAGCTTAAGAGTTATACTAGCTTTATGGGAAGTTAGGTATAACGGCTTAAGAGAGATAAAACGAATGATTTATTTATTTTAGAAGTTAAGAGACTTGATCTTGTAAGATAAGAGACTTAACTTAAATAAATTATGTGAATTTTGTGTGAAACCTCATTCGTGAGTAATGAGTACTTGATTTTTAAAAGGGATAATGTTTTACTTGATTAGGAAATCGAATGTGTATCGACAAACCAACTGCGGCGTTAATAAAGGGAAATGTTTTGATTAATGAAGCATTAATAAAACCAGAGAAACTTCCATCTCGTAGAAGCTAAGATGAGACAAAATGATATTTCCTAGATCATGGCTGCTGTAATAAGATTGTTATAAACAAGAATATCCTACTCACATATAAGGCTTATGTTTCTTAGATGGTTTAAAAGAGAATTATATTCTTAAATGAATAAGGCTATGAACTACGAAACCTTTCCAAAATAAGAAACGTGAACATTTGAAATTAGGCAAACTTGGACGTTTGGAAAATAAGGTTGTTACTTGATTTTACAAAGGTAAGCATTTTGGTTTACTTAAAAAGATAATCACTCTATTTTCATATACTACGGGTATTGTGTGACTTTTGTGAAAGTAACGTATCTTTTAAAAGAGTTAATGTATGAAGTACTTTGGGGATAAAAACCCGATCTTGTTAATCATATAGTAGAAAGTGCCTTGTGTGTATAACTTGATTGTGTTGGGTTGTGATAGCCTTGTAATACTTTCTTGTTGATTTGTTAAGTAAACATGCTAGGATGCTACGTGTGTTAGTATCTTGTGATGTTTGTGTAAAGGGTTTTCCTTTGTTGTGCTTATGTTGTTTAACGATAGTCGTTATGTTAGTATTATACATCACTCATCTCTTGAGATGATTAGGTTAGGCGCCTCCGTCTGGGGTAGACTCAGGCGGGTCGATGGACCTATGATTCGAGAATACCTCATGCGGGTCCCAGGGGCCTATGCGGAGCTACGAGAGTTCCAGGTTAGGGTGCGTCCTTTATGGGCATGCGATCTATGTGGCCATGCGGATCGCGAAGTCGAGCGGATCGGGAGTAGCTACCTCGATGCGGGGTTATACCTCACGCGAGCCTTTGAGTTTGGCCTATCGAGTCGCGGAATTTCGAGGCTAGACGCGCATTAGATCGTGGGAAGTGGCGGCTTTGATCATGTGATGGTCAGACAGATCTCACGATGCGATTTATGACTTGTTAGTGCGTGGGTTTTAGTAGTCGGCTATGCCTTCGCACTTACCGTCTGATTTTATTATAACACAGGTGGGACACGGTGTTCATGTGTGTTCCTTGGTGCTTTCATATCATGATCGCCGGTGAGGAATGTGTTCCACGCACGATTGATGTTGTGGGCGTGAGACCCATTGTTAAATTTGAGTGATGACTTGAGGCGTGAGTCACGACTTGACATGGCTTATTTATTGTGAATCGTAGTTTGGTTATCATACATGTCTCGCTTGTATAGACTACTATGATTTCATTTACGATTTATTTTCGATTTCACATACTTGGTACTGTTATCGACCTCGCCGGGGCTGCGTTAAATCCGCAGTAAAAGGTACACCAGTCGTTGATCCTCGGATCATAGTTCAGCGTTTGGGAAAGCTCCGTTTCTCCGGAGGCTTATCAGTGGTATAGTCCCTGTTGTTGTAGGTGTTTACATTCGAGGGTATGGCGGGGCCTGTCCGCCATTGTTGTCGTATCATTTCTTAGAGTCCGTAATCTTGTTGTGGCGGGGTTTGTAAAAAGGATTAAAGCGTTCATTTTGAAAGAGTTGTTATTTATATATATGCCGAAAAGGCAACTTTTCTTGTAAACATGTGTTTCCTTTGCATTATTTCATATTGTGTTTTATGTTCGTGATTACTCGATGTTGTATCACTAGGTGCGGGGTAAGGCACGATCACGCCCAAGTTCGGTCGTGACAATAAATGAGCAAGCCCAAGACGTTATACCACTGTTTTGATTGATATTATGGGCGTGAGACCCATGGTTATATTTTACACTTTTAGTCGCGATGATGTGGGATTCCACGCGGGAGATATATGTATGTATGGTGTATGTGTGCGGCAAGCGATGATGTGGATGCCACGGGCGCGTCACATGGTTATGTTTTACACTTTTAGCTGTCGACAGTGATGGGGGATTCCACGGGCACGCTTTGCTATTTTGTGTGACTTGATCGCGTCTGGATTGGGCCGGGTAGTATATGCGTCCCTCCGTAATGGGCCGGACTATGTTATGAAAGATAAGTAAGTTAGATAGAGATGAACTTAATGACTTCTCCTAAGTAAGTACGTAAGATATGGCTATAACTCTTAATGGAATGGAAAAAGATATTGATGTGAAATTAAGTTCATAAGTGGTAATGACACGGCGGATCGTATGTATTGTTATACTTGTCCTTGTCATTCTTTTTATGCGATTATGATCACATTTCTTGTATGTTATTTCATTCCATATTAAATTTGTTATGACCCCGCCGAGTGCGTTCATGCCCGCGAGTTTTAGGTACCCAGTTGGTGATCCTTGCTCTTAGGATCTCGGTTGATTTTGAGAAAGCTCCATCCGCCGGAGGCTTAGCTCTTGGTGCAGTTTTCCACGAGGTAGTAGATTCATGTATATTCGTGGTATGGCGGGGCCTGTCACGCGATGGTTATGTTAAAACTCTTAGAGGTGCAGTAGTCACACATTGTGGTCGGTTTGTAAAAGAAAAGGCAATCGTTTGTTATATATATATGTTCGGAAGGTAGCCACATCGGCTAACTTTGTTGTTTTACTTCCGATGTTTTATTTATAAGTTTCAAGTATGTTCCGCTGATTTTCTCTGATGTTTACCTGTAAGGGTGCCCAGGTAGGGCACCAGTCGCGATCCCGGGATCGGGTCGTGACAGTTTAGCTCCTAATTTGCACGCTCCGATAGCTCCAAGAAGCCCTTAGAAGTTCTACACAACTTCTACTTAAATATTATAAGGGATTTGGGCTAGGGTATTTTAGGAATAGTGACTATACTTGGAAGACAACTTCCTACCAAGGGGGTGTTTCGGCTAAGCCACCAGGCTAGAGGGGAGAGGTGTTGGACGAAACACTTCTGAGAGGAGGGAATTTTGAGACTTGGAAAATGATTTTGTGGATGAAAACCTTGAGTTAGGGTATTTATAGGCCAACCAATGGCCAAGATGAAGCCAAGTGGTAGGCAAGTGTAGGGTGGAGATTCACCCAAGTGTCCTTATCTATCTACTACACAAAAATATCCTACCTAACCTTGACTTGTGCAAGGCCACAAAAACGTCCAAGAATCGTCCAAGTTACCGTCCACTTGAGGGTGACAAGTGTCACCCTCTCGTTGGTCCAAAATGTTTCATCTCTCGGAAAAATCCGCAAAAATAATAAATGACATAGCCGTAATTTTCCCTACGCAAGTTTTGTAAAACGTTTCGTCGGAAAACGATTCTTTTAGTGGGTTGTGCACAAGTTTTTCGTCCAATGCCTAACTTTAAGGCTAAACTTTTGTACGTACGCCCTCACGTACATACTCTGGAAATACGGGGTATAACAACAAACGTCCCATAAAGCCGTTATAACACTTTCATTTTAGAAAACTAAAGCACTACCATATCATGTACGGGATTTGAACCCAAAGTACTATGTACGTCTATTATTTACAAAAGAATCGTTTCATGAAATATTTAGGGAGTTGAACCCAAAAGCACTTTCACTATTAAAACCAAGTTTCTTACCCTTTTAAACTCAAGTAACTTACACTTTTAAAACCAAGTAACTTATGCCTTTACATCAAGTTACTTCTACTCTTTAAATTAAGTAACATATACTTTTCAAATCAAGTTACTTATTCTCTTTGAATCAAGTAACATATACTTTTCAAATCAAGTTACTTATTCTCTTTGAATCAAGTAACATATACTTTTCAAATCAAGTTACTTATTATCTTTGAATCAAGTAACATATACTTTTCAAATCGAGTTACTACACCTTTTTCAAAACTCAAGTCATTTATACTTTCGAAATCCAAGTCTCGTGTACTTTCAAAATTAATAATTTTATGAGCTGTGAATAGGTTTGTTATACCCCGTAGTTCCAGGGTATGTATGCGAGGACGTACGTACGAGAATACGACATTGAAATTGGAAGGGAAGAAAGAGGTGATTTTTCCACGGAAAAGTTTCCGGTTTTTGTGAAGGAAAAAGGTTCGTTAATGGGAATTGGATTCCCAGATTTGGTATTCGGACTTCTTGGAATATTAGAGAATTATGGAATTTTATTTTCGGAAATGGTGACGTGGGGCCCACGGGAGAAATTCTGGTTTTGTAGGGCCCACTTTGTTTTGAGATTTTGGCCATTGTGGATATTTTCTAAGATGAAATATTTTGGGCGAGTAGGAGGCGACACGTGTCACCCCCTAGTTGGCTTGGGCGATTTCACTTTGTGCACAACGGATTAGAGTCGTTTTCGACGAAGCGTTTTGCAAGACTCGCGTAGGATAAATTCGGTTATGCCATTTCTTATTTTTGCGGATTTTTAGAGAGGCGAAACATTTTGGACCAACGGGAGGCGACACTTGTCACCTCCGATTGATGGACTTGAGGCGTTCATTGGGGACGAAATGGATAGCCATTTTGTCTTGGAGTTGGTAGGATATTTTGTGTGCAAGTTGGTTAGGTACACTTGCCCAAATCTTGGCCATACACTTGCCTTGCACTTGGCATAATCTTGGCCATTGGTTGGCCATCCACTTGACCTATAAATACCCTGCTTGTGATGAAGAGTTTTTCATCCACAAAATTACTTTCAAGTCTAAAATCCTCTCCTCTCCCTTAAACCTTTTCATCCAACACACCTTCCCCTTTGAGAAGCTTAGCCGAGGCTAATCCCTCTCTAGCCTAGCAAATCTACCCCCTCGGTAGAAAAGTTGTCTTCTAGTATTGTTATAATGCCCAAAATACCCTAGCCCAAATCCTTAGTCCTTAGTAGAAGTTGTGAAGAACTTCTAAGGTTTTCTTAGACTCTGGAGCGTCTGACATAGGAGCTAAACCTTGCTCAGCGCGACTTTTATCTAGGATATTATTGGGCTTACTGAGGTAAATAACCTTATCCTCCTTTTGTAATTAGAATATACGTCTTGTAGAAGTATAGGAATAAGTATTAAATACTTAGAAGGATATTAAAGAATATAATTGAAGCAATTATCACGATAGAAGGGCTTAAAGAAGAATAATAGAACTGTACTTACATAGGAATTTGTTTTCACAATAAACTTGAGTAGCTCGTGGGTAGGGAAGTCTTGCCGACTTTCCGTAGGATATAGAACCCTCGCAGAGCTTTGTGCGATGCTGATCTGACGTTGATAGGCGTGTTGGTATTATAGGTCGATTCTCTGCGCGACATATTCAACTTGGCGGTGGATTTCGAGAAGGTATGTGATTCTTCCTATCCTCTTGAGCATGATATTTTAAAAAAATATGTATATAGTACGGTGACGTGCGTGTGTTAAGCGAATAATAATTACGGCAATGTCTTGGACTTAAGCTGAATAATAAAATCTGCAATGTCTTTTGACTTAAGCCTGAATAAAAAGAATCTGAAGTAGTTCAAAAGAATTAAGAGACCTTTTTAAGAGGAACACTTGTTTTAAAAGCTTAAGAATTATACTAGCTTTATGGGAAGTTAGGTATAACGGCTTAAGAGTGATAAAAAGAATGATTTATTGATTTAAGAAAATAAGAGACTTGACTTAATTTATACTAATGTGAATTTTGTTAAAAAGTGTGAAACCTCATTCGTGAGTAATGAGTATTTTGGTTTTCAAAAGGAATGATGTTTTACTGATTTCGGAAATCAGAATGAATGTCGAACAAACCACAGCAGCGCTAATAAAGGGAAATGTTTTGACTAATAATGTATTATTAAAACCAGTAGAAACTTCCATCTGCATAGGAGCTAAGATGAGACAAAATGATATTACATTTCCTAGATCATGGCTACTGTAATAAGATTGTTATGAACAATAATAACCTACTCACACATAAGGTATATGTTTCTCAAAATTGTTTTAAAGGATTAAAACTATGAACTACAAACCCTTTCGAAAATGAGAAACTTGAGTAATTGAAATTAGGCAAACTTGAACGTTAGGAAAAGAATGTTGTTACTTGATTTTACAAGGAGAAGTGTTTTAATTTACTTCAAAAGATAATTACTCTATTTTTATACTACGGGTATTGTGTGACTTTTGTGAAAGAAACGGATCTTTTAAAAGAGTAATACATGAAGTACTTTGGGGCTAAAAACCCGAACTTGTTAGCATAATGTAGAAAGTACCTTGTGTGAATAACTTGATTGTATTGATTTGTGATAGTCTTGCAATACTTTCCTGTTGACTTGATAAGTAAACATGTTAGGATGCTACGTGAGTTAGTATCTTGTGGTGTTTGTGTAAAGGGGTTTTCCCTTGTTGTGCTTAGGTTGTCTAACGATAAGCTGTTATGTTAGTATTATACATCATTCATCTCTTGAGATGATTCCGGGGGTTAAGCTGCCCTCCGATGCGGGGTAGACTCAGGCGGGTCGATGGACCTATGATTCGAGAATACCTTATGCGGGTCTGTATGGCCTATCTTGGCTGCGGAGTTCGTGTTAGTATGCGGCCCTTGTGGTCATGCGGTCTTTGTGGCCATGCGGACGGCGAGTCCAGGACGCTGCCGGGGAGTAGCTACCCTCGATGCGGGGTTATACCTCATGCGGGCCTATCAGATTGGCCTATGCGGAGCTGCGGGAAGTTCGAGGCTAGACGCGCATTAGATCTGCGGCGAGTGGCGGCTTTGATCATGTGACGGTCTAGACAGATCTCATGATACGATTTATAACCTTGTTGATGCGTAGGTTTTAGTAGTCGGCTATGCCTTCGTACTTACCGTCACGGTTCTTGTGATGACTTTGAGGGCGTGAGTCCCTGACTTGACATGACTGCTTGTTTATTGTGAACTGTAGTTTGGTTATCATACATGTCTCCTGCTTTATATAGACTACTATGATTTCATTTACAGTACTTATTTTCAGTTTCACATACTTGGTACTGTTATCGACCTCCTTGGGCCGCGTTCATGCCGCAGTAAAGGTACTCTACCGTTGATCCCGTTCTTAGGATCACCGTTTCAGCGTTGGGAAAGCTCCGTTTCTCCGGAAGCTTAGCATTTTGGTATGGTCCCCTGTCGTTGTAGATATTTGCATTCAGGGGTATGGTGGGGCCCTGTCCCGCCATTGTTGTTTTAAACTCTTAGAGTGCAGACTGTTGTAAGGTGGGATATCGCTCATTTTGGGTAATTATATATATATACCGAAAGGCGACTTTTTCCCAGAAACTGTGTCTTATTTATACTGTTTCATATCTTGGTTGTTTTATATTCCGCTGATTTCTCTGATGTATGACTACTTGGGTGTCCGGGTAAGGCACGATCCACGGGCCAGGCGGTTCGTGACAAAAGTGGTATCGAGCGATTAATCCTCGGAAAGTGTCTCTGCACCGTATCTAGTAGAGTCTTGATTATCGGTGTGTTGTGCACCACCAATAATCGAGGAGGCTATAGGATATTTAGGATTGGTTTCCATTCTTCTCACTCGAGATCGTGCTTTAGAGTCGTGTTATAAGTTGGACCTCTAACGTATTCCTTTCCTTTACCGCTGATGCCTCGCGCCAGAACTCGGGCCCGAAGAGCAAGCGGCGAGGAGGCTGCGAGTAGAGTTCGAGAGATTTAGAAGCACAGCCCCAATCATCACTGGGTGATGCTTACGCGGAGTTACGAGGCGTCGCCAAAGCGGCGAGTTTGTACGGCGGCGATTCTCTGCGGCCATGACATCTGGACCTTCAGTTCCACGGCTTGGAGCAGAAAATGTGGATTGGAAGGAGACGGCCCTGTTGCTTGCAAGGGATTTGGCAGCCAGGGAGTATTTTATGTACCGGTATACCAAGGATATTGATAATTATCTAAAGAAGGGTTGTGAAGAAGTAGCTATTCAGTCAGGAATGAGCCAGGCTTGCGTTCAGGATTATGTGCAGCGGGCTGAGAGATGTAGAGATCGGCCAGTTAACCAAGATCGCCAGGAAAGGGCGATTGGCGGGATCATTTGGTAACCTCGAGGCGAACCGCCTCGCCAGATTAGACATGCGCCTCCGCCCGGATGCAGTGTCCCTCCACCGAAGTTCGATTTTCCTCGGTGTTCGCGATGTGGCGGCGTCGTCGGGGATGTCGTCTCTTCACTGGTGCTTGTTTTACCTGCGGCCGTCAGGGCCATGTGACGAGGGAATGTTCTATGAGGAAGGATGCAAGTAGGAAGACTCAGCCTACCAGATCAGTTGCGGATTCAGTGGTGCAGAGAGGAAGGGGTGTTAGCCAGGGGAGGCCACCCCCACCTAGGTGTGGCCGTTGTGGTCGATGTCATCGTGGGGAGTGTCGTGCTTCTGCGTCAGCTTGTTATGTTTGCGGCCGGCAGGGCCATTTTGCGAGAAATTGTCCAACCAGAGTTGGCAGGGATGTAGGGACTCAGCCTTCGGGATCAGTGGATAGTTCATCACCTTCCCCAGCTATGCGCCCAGCAGGGCGGGTTTGATTAGAACGACCTAGGGGAAGTGCCGTGTAGATACAGGTATATCCTTAACCCTTTAGAGATTTATATGTGTAGTAAGATGCGAATATCTTAAGTATTATTTTCAGATAGCATTGTGTTAACTGTGATTGGGAATCATGATTAGATTAATCGGGAAAGATTGGGGGATAGAGAAAGTGGGAGCCTTAGAATGTGTACGTAGAGACCTTAGAGGCGAGGCCATCTTTGGTAAAAGAATTATTTCATGTTTGACCCTTATCGAAGTGCATAGTATACGTGAGATATATTTTTGGGATAAGTCCCTGAGTGATGTGAAATGAAAGAGGGTAGTTGAGCTTAGAAGACCGCTAGGTTTTCGTAACGTGATTGGTGAGATTGTTCCGGATCGGGGAGCTAGTGTTTTGCGCGTTGCCGGGTCGGGTTGAGGCCGTGTTGCGGGTCGACCCACGCCCTGTTTGGTGATGGGGTCAGTTTGTGGTGGTCCCGTTTTGTGTTAGGGTCACGAGGGTGTTAGGCCCAGGTTTAGTTAACCATTGTACGAGTTCGTGGATGCGTTCGGCCTGTAGTCGGGCCGATGAGGTCAGCCCATCTTATCTTTTAGTCAAACCGTGTACTCGGTAGTAAGTTGCGAGATGATTATTTCAGGAAGGGTGTAAGGCGCGCGGGTGCCTACCTTCACCTTTTGGCGCATGGAGTCAAGTTGCGGCTGTTTTTCCGGAAGAGTTACCAGCAAGGTTAGGAACTCAGTGAATCTCGGTGTCGCGTTCACCCGGGCATTGGTCGACTTCGGCCGAGCGTATAAGAGGCCGTGAGCCTACCACGAAACGACCGAACCGTGGCTCTCCGTATGGCACATCCCGAGAAGGGCGAAGGGCATGCCTCGAGGATCGCAGCAGCCGGTACCATTTGTTGGGTCGTCGGAGCAAGGCTCGCGACAAAGTGACAAAAGTGGTATCACGACGAGTAAGGGAAGAAGCGAGCATGTATTACGAGCATAGGTGTGATCATTCGTTTGTAAAGAGTAGGGGCGAAGGGAGTATCTTTTTAAGAGCTCGAGTAGGAGCTTTTTGTGATAGAGGTGATTCCTCGTGGGCTTGGAGATAAGTATGTGCGCTTGTTGCGTTGTGACCAGGTGTGGCATGGTTGTTTTCATAAGTATAGCAGTGAGGACTATACTGGCGCCTGTTTGTTTTGAGACTTAGAAGGAACATTCGGGACGAATGTTTCTAAGGAGGGAGAATGTTATACCCGTAGTTCCGTGGTATGTATGCGAGGACGTGCGTTTGAGAATACGACATTGAAATTGGAAGGAAGAAAGAGGTGATTTTCCACTAAAAGTTTCGGTTTTGTGAAGGAAAAGGTTCGTTAATGGGGAATTGGATTCCCAGATTGGTATTCGGACTTCTTGGAATATTAGAGAATTATGGAATTTTATTTTGGAAATGGTCACGTGGGCCCACGGAGAAATTTACTGCTTTTGTGGGGCCCACTTTGTTTTCGAGATTTTGGCCATTGTGGATATTTTCGGAAGATGAAATATTTTGGACGAGTAGGAGGGCGACACGTGTCACCCCCCCCTAGTTGGCTTGGACGATTTCACTTTGTGCACAACACCCGATTAGAGTCGTTTTCCGACGAAACGTTTTGCAAGACTCGCGTAGGATAAATTCCGGCTATGCCATTTCTTATTTTTGCGGATTTTTCCGAGAGACGAAACATTTTGGACCAACGGGAGGGCGACACTTGTCACCCTCCAATTGATGGACTTGAGGCGTTCATTGGGACGAAATGGATAGCCATTTTTGTCTTGGAGTTGGTAGGATATTTTGTGTGCAAGTTGGTTAGGTACACTTGCCCAAATCTTGGCCATACACTTGCCTTGCACTTGGCATAATCTTGGCCATTGGTTGGCCATCCCTTGACCTATAAATACCCCTCTTGTGATGAAGAGTTTTTCATCCACAAAATTACTTTCCAAGTCTAAAATCCTCTCCTCTCCCTTAAACCTTTTCGTCCAACACACCTTCCCCCCCCCTTTGAGAAGCTTAGCCGAGGCTAATCCCCCTCTAGCCTAGCCGAAATCTACCCCCCCTCCCTTGGTAGAAAAGTTGCCTTCTAGTATTGTTATAATGCCCAAAATACCCTAGCCCAAATCCCTTAGTCCTTAGTAGAAGTTGTGAAGAACTTCTAAGGTTTTCTTGGAGCTACCGGAGCGTACAACATAGGAGCTAAACCTTGCTCAGGCGCGACTTTTATCTAGGATATTATTGGGCTTACCGAGGTAAATAACCTTATCCTCCTTTTGTAATTAGAATATACGTACTGTAGAAGTATAGGAATAAGTATTAAATACTTAGAAGGATATTAAAGAATAGAATTGAACTGTTATCACAGTAGAAGGGCTTAAAAGAAGAATAATAGAACTGTACTTACATAGGACTGTTTTCACAGTAGACTTGAGTAGCTCACCGGGTAGGGAAGTGCTGCCCAACTTTCCGTAGGATATAGAACCCTCTGCTTAGAGCTTTGTGCAGTACAGTCTAGACGTTGATAGACGTATTTGACTGTTATAGGTCGATTCTCTGCGCGCGACATATTCAACTTGGCAGGTGGATTTCGCCGAGAAGGTATGTGATTCTTCCTATCCTCTTGAGCATGATATTTTAAAAAATATGTATATAGTACGGTAGACGTACGTGTGTTAACTGAATAATAATTACGGCAATGTCTTCGGACTTAAGCCTGAATAATAAGTACGGCAATGTCTTTTGACTTAAGCCTGAATAAAAAGAATCTGAAGTAGTTCAAAAGAATTAAGAGACCTTTTTAAGAGGAACACTTGGTTTTAAAAGCTTAAGAATTATACTAGCTTTATGGGAAGTTAGGTATAACGGCTTAAGAGTGATAAAAAGAATGATTTATTGATTTAAGAAAATAAGAGACTTGACTTAATTTATACTAATGTGAATTTTGTTAAAAAGTGTGAAACCTCATTCGTGAGTAATGAGTATTTTGGTTTTCAAAAGGAATGATGTTTCTTGATTTAAATCGAATGAATGTCGAACAAACCACAGCAGCGCTAATAAAGGGAAATGTTTTGACTAATAATGTATTATTAAAACCAGTAGAAACTTCCATCTGCATAGGAGCTAAGATGAGACAAAATGATATTACATTTCCTAGATCATGGCTACTGTAATAAGATTGTTATGAACAATAATAACCTACTCACACATAAGGTATATGTTTCTCAAAATTGTTTTAAAGGATTAAAACTATGAACTACAAACCCTTTCGAAAATGAGAAACTTGAGTAATTGAAATTAGGCAAACTTGAACGTTAGGAAAAGAATGTTGTTACTTGATTTTACAAGGAGAAGTGTTTTAATTTACTTCAAAAGATAATTACTCTATTTTTATACTACGGGTATTGTGTGACTTTTGTGAAAAACGGATCTTTTAAAAGAGTAATACATGAAGTACTTTGGGGCTAAAACCCAACTTGTTAGCATAATGTAGAAAGTACCTTGTGTGAATAACTTGATTGTATTGATTTGTGATAGTCTTGCAATACTTTCCTGTTGACTTGATAAGTAAACATGTTAGGATGCTACGTGAGTTAGTATCTTGTGGTGTTTGTGTAAAGGGGTTTTCCCTTGTTGTGCTTAGGTTGTCTAACGATAAGCTGTTATGTTAGTATTATACATCATTCATCTCTTGAGATGATTCCGGGGGTTAAGCTGCCCTCCGATGCGGGGTAGACTCAGGCGGGTCGATGGACCTATGATTCGAGAATACCTCATGCGGGCCGATGAGATTGGCCTATGCGGAGCTGCGGGAGTTCGAGTTAGTATCGGCCCTTGTGGTCATGCGGTCTTTGTGGCGCGGACGGCGAGTCGGGGCCGCTGGGAGTAGCTACCTCGATGCGGGGTTATACCTCATGCGGGCCTATCAGTTGGCCTATGCGGAGTCTGCGGAAGTTCGTGGCTAGATGCGCACATTAGATCTGCCAGGCGAGTGGCCAGCTTTGATCATGTGACGGTCTAGACAGATCTCATGATACAGTTTATGACCTTGTTGGTACTGTGGGTTTTAGTAGTCGGCTATGCCTTCGTACTTACCCCGTACGGTTCTATTGTGATGACTTTGAGGGCGTGAGTCCCTGACTTGACATGACTGCTTATTTATTGTGAACTGTAGTTTGGTTATCATACATGTCTCCTGCTTTATATAGACTACTATGATTTCATTTACAGTACTTATTTTCAGTTTCACATACTTGGTACCTGTTGTACTGACCTCCTTCGGGGGGCTGCGTTCATGCCGCAGGTAAAGGTACTCCTACTGTTGATCCCCGTTCTTAGGATCACCGTTTCAGCGTTGGGAAAGCTCTGTTTCTCCGGAAGCTTAGCATTTTGGTATGGTCCCCTGTCGTTGTAGATATTTGCATTCAGGGGTATGGCGGGGCCCTGTCCCGCCATTGTTGTTTTAAACTCTTAGAGGTCTGTAGACCTGTTGTAAGGTTGGGATGTAACTGTTCATTTTGGGTAATTATATATATATGCCGAAAGGCGACTTTTTCCCAGAAACTGTGTCTTATTTATACTGTTTCATATCTTGGTTGTTTTATATTCCGCTGATTTCTCTGATGTATGACTACTTGGGTGTCCGGGTAAGGCACCAGTCACGGGCCCCGGAACGGGTCGTGACAAGGTTATACTCATTTATAACGATTTTGTTAAAGCAACCATGATCTAGAAAATGTAATACAATTTTGTCTTATCTTAGTCTCTATGCAGATGGAGAATTCTACTCATTTCAATATAATTGATTGTCGATACATTTTTATTAACGATGTTGTGGCTTGTTCGACACCTATTCTCATTAGTGTAGTAAATTAGCAAGGTCAACTCGACTCCAATACTTCCTAACGACTCTTACCAACATCCCCCATAAGACTTTGGTAAGAACTTAGCAATATTTTAGACATGTTTTTTGCATAAAATCAATAACATGAATACTTCCTAATGACAAGGTAAGTACTTCAAGAAAACAAGGCAAGTACACTTCAAGGATAGTCATGTCGATAGAAGGAAAAAGTTCACATACCTCGTTAGAGACTAACCCAAACGACAAGTAGCAATACGCTCCAATGTACTTCAACCTTATTGGCTATTCCACAAGCCAAGTAGAATGTGCTACACGTAGTACTTCAACCTAAAATGACAATAGCACTTCTATCAACTACAAGCTATCAAGTGTAGGACTTATACCAAATAATGGCCCTCTAATTCTACGGAAAATTGGGCAGCACTTCCTTTGTTTCTACGTACTTTTCCACCTTTTTCAAGGCCCGTATTCATCAACCAACAAGCCACATTTAAGGCACAATCAAATCAGCAACCAAAGGGGATCACACACCTACCTTACGTGCAAAATTCGGCCCCTTAACTTATATAAAACAGTCCATAATTCAGCCCATAAAAACAGCCCACAATCCAACTATAACGAGGGTAAAATGTGAGGTCTTTTAACGTCTTTCCACACCCTTATTCCCTTACGACTTTCATTAGCAACTACTACACTTAAACATGCATAACAACAACTAAATTTCCAGCATTAAATACCTCAAAAATGTCCACTAAACGACACAACAACGTCTAACAATTTTGGGCAGTTTCTTGGCCACAACAACTACAACCCGATAACTCGTTCCTTAATCCATTTTATTCCAATTCGAGTGTCAAAACTTCTACATAAGTTATAAAAAATTATTAACAACAATATTAATCAATTATAACATGCAATAGGTGAAGATAACAACGACAATAACCAACGAAATCCATTTGCACCAAATCTGTCCCAAATCGATTTTAGCCCCAAAAATGGCTCAAACGCTTTTTATTCTTCATTATTTTTAACACAAGTTCATCCATACATAATAACAATAAGTAATATCCAATTACTTTAAAAGAAGAAGGACTTTTACCTAATTGTTTTGCCCAAAAACGCCCCAAAACAGTCCGGTCTTTATTGGTCCGCAGTTTTCGTTTCGCTCCACTTCTTCAAGTTCCAATCACATATATGTACCCCCTACAACCTTAGGAGAAATTTATCTTTGAATCTCACTTCCAAAAAGTCGACGGAACCCCTAGGGTTTTGGCATCAACTTTCGGCCAAGACAAGTAAAAACGTGTAGAATATTAATCTAGGCTTAGCACTTGGTTTAAGGGCTTAATCTTGGAGAAATAAAATTGATCAACATGGTTGTTCTTAGCCAAGGGGCTCTCGAAATTATGGAGCTAAAGGGGAGAAGATGAGAGCTTATTTTTTGGTCTAAGTGTATAATGAATCCAAGTCTTCAAGACTTGGATATATATCAACCTATAATGCCAAGTGGAGTGGGCCCCACATGCCCACTTGGCGTCAAAATATCTTAGAGATTTTTCATCTTGCAAGACCAAGTGGAGGGGTGACACGTGTCGCCCTCCGATTGGTCCAAAATACTATAATTTTTCGAAGGTCCCCGCAAAATTGTGAAATTCTCGGTGGACCCCATATTATTAGTCCCGCGTCTTCACAATAGTATTCTACGCTCGTATCTCAAATTTGGAACGAAACCGACCCCTCGTGAAGAAATTATGGCGTCACGTTCGTTGTGACCAAATTTGCTCTAAATCAAAAATGTAACTACACTTTCTTTCCAACATTCCAATCTTATTACCTTACGTACGTTCTCATCTCATTCTCTTGGAAATACGGGGTGTAACATTCTTCCCCCCTTAGAAACATTCGTCCCGAATGTTCATACTAGGTTCAGTCTAAACAGACATCGGTATAGTCCCCCTTTAACTATATCTAACATAATCGAATATGCCACACATGGCCACAATATAACGCACATGCTTATACATCAATCACAAGCCAAACGAGGAATCAAATCTAAAGTGTGTATCACTACTATTAACTCCCATTCATGGCCTAAAATGATTCTCCTTTCGTACTTTCATTAGTCATAACTATAAACACTTCAATTCTTTTAACACTTGTTCGCTCCTTTTATTACTTGTCGTACTCTTCTCGTACTTCCAAAATTATTCTAGTATACGTACATAATTTTAAATATTACTTCTGTTTTCCTAACCTTGGAGTTACTATATCCAAACTTGATCATTATACTTAGATTCAATTTCCGTTAAGGCCCTTCTCGGCCCTCACGACCCAGTTTTGGTGGAACGCGTCCACGAACTCGTATAACGATCTACTAGACTTGGACCTTTCACCCTCGTGACCCTATCACATAGCGGGACCACCTCCAACTGATCCCACTCCATTTTGGGCTACGGGTTGACCAGTAATCAGCCCACAACCCGACCTATTGTCGCACTTAATTATCATTCTTGGTCTGAGATAAATATTACTACCCGAGAAGGCCTTGCACAACTAAGGTCTCCACGTTTATCAATATTCTAAGGCCCATAATTATTCCATGTTCCAAGCCTACATTATCAGTCCCCACATACGGGAAATGTAGCTTCTTAATATCTCAAAATCATGTTGTCTTACTCACAACAACTCTATTTATCCGTACATAACACTTAAGCATACCACATAACTTAACCAACTTCTGAAAAACCATAATCATTCTAGGCAACACACATATGGCCCTAAATAAATACGCTCGTACATATATACATCATCATAATACCATCTATACGATAATTTTACCAACCTGGATACGCAATCCATATAATCATTTCTGGGTCACTGTTGTCTTTCTCATAGCTGCAATCAAAATAATATGTTAGAGAGAGACTACCCTAACAACACAGCTCTATTGCACGATCTCAGAGTGATAAGAAGGGAAACCAATCCTAAATGTACTATAGTCTCCTGTTTATAGATGTGGTGCACAACACACCGATAAACAAGACTCTACTATACACGGTTTGTAGACATTCTGAGGACTAACTGCTCTGATACCACTCACACGCCTCAACCCGGGCATGGCGGTGCCCTACCAGGCACCTCTATTCATACAACATAATAAATCGCGGAAGATAAATAACACTCATCATTTTTTTTCTTAAAACAAAGGCAAAGCCGGTAAGGCTGCCATAAAATAAATCACCTGAAAGGGTCTACACTGTTCAACAATGTAAATACAACTCTAGCCAGTCCAGCACATATATGAATACAGACCTCTAAGAGTTTGGACAATTACTATGACGGGACAAGGCCCCGCCGTACCACTGAATATACCTAGCCATAATGACAAGCTCCGGAACATTGGAGCCATCTCAAAATGCTGAATCAGGATCCTAAGCTCGCGGATCCACAATTGTGTACCTAGACCTGTGGACATGAACGCAGCCCCCCGAAGTAGGTCAGTACAACAGGTACCAAGTATGGAACGGAAATACAGTACAGTAAACAAGATCATAACTATACAAAAGAATGACAGAGGCAAGTATAAAAATAAAATACCAGATCCTACCGTGTCATAAAACAATCAGAGCCAACTGTACCTTGTATCACTGTACTACTATAACACCGTACCACTTTCACATATGAAAGCCATGTCAAAATCAGGAACACCTGCCCTCAACATATAATATCACAGAAGCATGCTCGTG
Source organism: Przewalskia tangutica (assembly GCA_029844215.1). Classification (NCBI taxonomy): domain Eukaryota; kingdom Viridiplantae; phylum Streptophyta; class Magnoliopsida; order Solanales; family Solanaceae; genus Przewalskia; species Przewalskia tangutica. The sequence goes on along the minus strand of CM056732.1, from coordinate 38,399,309 downwards.
GAATACAACATCACTTTCAGCATGTAACAAGTATAATATACCACCATCATCAGATAAACATGCCCGTGGAATTCCAACATCACCGTCGGCATGTAAAAAGTACAATACTCAAATATCAGTACACTGTGCCTTTTTTAAAAAGTAGAGTAAACTTTACCGCTTTAAACTAGGAAGCTTATGATCAATCTAGGGTCACCCGCCCATAGTATCATTATGCAATCTTACTCCTGGGACTATTTCACCCGCATAGGACTTGTGGACCCTCATGAGGTAATTTCCTCGCATAGGACTATTTCACTCGCATAGATCACGTGGACCCGCATGAGGTAATTTCCTCGCATAGGACTATTTCACTCGCATGGGACTATTTCACCCGCATGAGCCCTACGGACTCGCATGAGGTAGTTTCCTCGCATCGTGGGGAGCAAATCCACGGAATATGTACAATGTCTTGGGGGTTTACCTCGCAATCATACTCAGGGGATATATAATGTCTTGGGGGTTTACCCTGCAATTATACTCAGGGGATGTATAATGTCTTGGGGGTTTACCCCACAATTATACTCATAACACTAGCACCAATGGCTATCATGAACAACTTATGCAAGTTAAGTAATCTTTAACTCTCATTAGACAAAATGAAGGCACTATCTTTTTGAACAACCAAGGTAATACCATGCCTTCCTTTTAAAACAAACAAGACAATACCATGCCTTCCATTCTGAAATAACCAAGACAATACCATGCCTTCCTTTTAAAACAAACAAGACAATACCATGTCTTCCTTTCTAAAATAACCAAGACAATACCATGCCTTCCTTTTAAAACAAACAAGATAATACCACGTCTTCCTTTTCTAAAACAAACAAGACACTAACAAGTCTTTCATTTTATAACACCAAGGCACTATCACACTTGCATCACTAAGGATTAAAGTCCATTAAAACAAGGTACGTGAGCCGTACATTCACTTTATAAACTAAATTTTCATTTTTAGAAAAGCCCAAGTACTACATGTATCACTAGGAAGTAGAATCTAATACATGTATCATTTTGAAACCATCATCAAGACACTTATCATACCAAGTATCTTTCTAAGACATGTTTGGCAAATCAGGGTAATAGACATCACGTATTACTTTAAAATATCTTTGATCTTCGTATGGTGAGACTGTCTCTAATCAGGGTAATTGGCACCCGGATCCCGCTCGTCAGGTCCCGCTTGTCACGACCCAAATCGGAGGGCCGGGACTGTTACACCCTATAATTTCAGAGCATTTAATTGAGAACATGATTATGGAAATAATATTTGAATGTTGGAAGAAAAGTATAATTACATTTTCGAGTATGAATTTTTTTTGGATACAAATGTGACGCCGAAAATTTATTTACTTGTAGTTGAATTCTTTTCAATAGATTTATGGACTTAGTATTGTATTATGAAGTCATGGTATTGATAATGTGGGGTCCATCGAAATTTCACAATTTTGGGGGAGGTCCATCGAAAATTTGCTCAATTTTGGCTAAGTGTGGAAGATATTTTCTTCAAGGGAAAGACAAGTGGACAAGTTCGGTTACATGGGTCCCCCCCCCACTTGTGATTGAGCACCAATTGTTTATACAAGTCTTTCAAGACTTGATCTCACAAATATCTTCACCCTTAACCTCTCTTCTCTCTCCCTTAAGCTACAAGTCTCGAAATCCTTAGCAAGTGAAGAACAAGATTACTTATTTTCCTAGATTAAGCACCTTAACCAAGTTCTAAGTCAAGTTAACTCTCCAAGATTCCTCCAAAATAGTTTTGGCCGAAAGTGGTGTTGAAACCCTAGTCTTGGATATGAACTTTTTGGAAGTAAAACAAGAAGGCAAGATGGTTACAAGCTTGTAGAGGATACATGTGTGTGATTGGAACTTGAAGAAGTGGTATAAAAGTGAAGGTGTTGGCCGAATCTAGTGGATTGTTTTGGGCTTAATATAAGGTAATATTTCTTCCTCCTCTTTAAGTAATTGGATATTACATATTGTTATAGATAATAGATGAACTTGTGATTAATAATAATGGAGAATAAGAAGTGTATGGACAGTTTTGGGCTAATAGCCGATTTTGGACAGTTTTGTGTGATTGTTGGACTCGTTGGTTATTGTTGTTATTAACGTCACTACTTGCATGTTAAAATGAAGGAATCTTGTTATTGATAAGTTGATATGGTTTATATTAAAGTATGGAAATTTGGATTGGATTATAAGGGATTATGAAAAGGGTTATTGTGTTGGGGGTTGTTGGCCGAGAATACCTTAAAACGGTGGGATATTATTATGTAGTTTTAGGGACTGTTTTGGGGTATTGAAATGCTGAAAATTCAGCCACCATTATGCATGTTTAAATGTAGTAATTTCTAATGTAAGTCCTAAAAGAATAAGGGTATAGAAAGGTGTTGAAAGACCTCACATTTTACCCTCGTTGTTGTTGGATTATGGACTGATTTTAGTGGACTGTTTTACGTGAATAAGAGGTTGTTTTTACGTGAGAAATAGGTGTGTGAATAACCTTGGTTAACTGTTTGGTTGTGCCCTTAATTGGTGCTTGATTATTGATGAAATTGGTCTTATTGAAAGGTGGAAAAGTACATATAAATAGGGGAAGTGCTGCCCAGATTTTTATAGGAAAAGAGAGCCATTACTTGGTATATGTCTTACACTAGTAAACATGAGTTGATATACGTGTTATTGTTGTTATAGGTTAAAGTACATTGAGACGTATTCTACTTATCATGTTGGTTAGTCTTCAATAAGGTATGTGAACCTCTTTCTCCTTTCTTTGGCATGTTCTACGTATGAACCATAACTGTGGTATTGTTTCAAAAGTTATTATACTCTTAGAAGTTAAGGAGTATTCATGTTATTGATTCTATGCTAAAAACATGTCTAAATTGTTCCTAAGTCTTTATTAAGGCATATGATGAGAGATGTTAATATTCATAAGAGTTCTTCGTAAGCGCGGGAGTCGGTTCGACTTTGCTAATTTAAAGTAACTGAAAAGTATTAAGCGTTGAGACCGTTTTAATAATAATTGGGTATGTTCTAATAGACGTGTTGAAATAAGTCATTGCAACGTTAAATGAAAAAGGTATCGACAAGCAATTATATTTAAATGATTAGAATGTCTTCCATCTGCATAGAAACTAAGATATAACAAATTTATTTTACAATTGCTAGTGCACAGCTGATTAGATAAAATCTTTAATAAAGAGATAAATTACTCACGGTTCATATAAGGATTAATTTGGAAATTCGAATCTGTTATCACCTTGCAAATATTTCCATAATGTTAGCCAGAGGAGCGAGATGAATTTAGATTATCAAGTTGGTACAGACGACAAGCGGTACGTGAAACTATCATTTCTTTTTGGCATGATCTTTATAAAATGAGTATACGATGGACGTAAGTATTTTAAATGAGTCCAGATTTCTTGTGGTACATGAGGTAATAGTGACTTGATTTTAAAAGTGTAAGTGTCTTGATTTTAAAAGTGAAAGTGCCTTGATGTTACAAGTGTGAGTGTACGGCGGACGTACATAGCTCTATTAGATCCTAATCCTTAATGATTGGTACATAATATGTTGGTGTCTTGGTGTTATACCCCGTATTTTCCTAGGTATGTACGTGAGGGCGTACGTACGAAAGTTTAGCCTTAAAGTTTAGGCCTAGAACGTTTTTTTTGGGCACAACTCACAAAACGAATGGTTTTCCGACGAAACGTTTAACAAGACACGCGTAGGGTAAATTCCGGCTATGCCATTTCTAATTTTTGCGGATTTTTCCGAGAGACGAAACATTTTGGACCAACGAGAGGGCGACACTTGTCACCCTCTCATTGATGGATGTGGGGCGGCAATAGGGCCGAATGGATGGCCTTTTTTGTCAAGTAGTTGGTAGGATATTTTTGTGTAGTAGATAGAATGGACACTTGCCTAAATCCTCACCCTACACTTGCCTTGCACTTGGCATCATCTTGGCCATTGGTTGGCCATGGCTTGACCTATAAATACCCCCTTAAGATGAAGAGTTCTTCATCCACAAATTACTTTCCAAGTCTTGAAAATCCTCCCCTCTCCCTTGTGAGCCTTTTTCGTCCAAGCCTTCTCCCCCCCCCTTGAGTGAAGCTTGGCCGAAGCAACCCCCTATCCTAGCCGAAACCTACCCCCTCACTTGGTAGAAAAGTTGCCTTCTAGTATTGTTATAATGCCCAAAATACCCTAGCCCAAATCCCTTAGTACTTAGTAGAAGTTGTGAAGAACTTCTAAGGGTTCTCGAGCCACCGAGCGCTCAAATTAGAGCTAAACCTCGCTCAGATCGACGCTTATACTTGGATAATATTGGGCTTATCGAGGTAAATAAACTTATCCTTCTTTGTAATTAGAGAATACATACCGTAGAAGTATAAGAATAAGTATAAAATACTTAGAAGAATATTACGTATAGAATTGAACTGTTATCACGTAGAAGGGTAAAAGAAGAATAATTGAACTGCATTTACATAGGATCAAGCTTTCACGAGACTTATATAGCCCACCTGTAGGAAGTGCTGCCCGACTTTCCGTAAAATAGAGAACTCTCTGCTTAGAATGACCTGAGTAGTCTAGACTTTGATAGATGTCTTTGACTATTATAGTCGATTCTCTGCGCGACATATTCGACTTGGCGGTGGATTTCGCAGAAGGTATGTGATTCTTCCTATACTCTTAAGCATGATATTTTAAATATATATAGTACGGTGACGTGTGTTAACTCGAACGTAGTCTTACGGCAATGTCTTTTGACTTAATCCTAATAATAAAGATCTTGAAGTCTTTTAAAAGAATTATAAATCAGTTTTGAAAGAAGAAGAATAATTGTTTTAAAACAAGAAGCTTAAGGGTTATACTAGCTTTATGGGAAGTTAAGTATAACGGCTTAATTTTTAAAAAGGAACAGTTTACTTATGTGTTTATAAAAGACTTGTATTGATTGCTGAATGGTATAATAAGATGGTTTTGAGGAGTAGACATATTGTGATGCTATGTGTGTTAGTATCTTGTAACGTTTGTGTAAAAGAGGTCATCTTACTTGTGCTTATGTTGTTTAACTATAAGTTGTTATGTTAGTACTATATCACTCACCTCTTGAGATGATACCGGGTTAAGTCGCCTCCGACGCGGGGTAGACTCGGTGATGCAGGACCATGATTCGAGAATACCTCATGCGGGTCCAGGACCTACGCGAGCTACGAGAGTTCCGTGTTAGTGTGCGGGTTATGCCTCATGCGGTCTATGTGGCCATGCGGACAACGAGTCCAGGACGATGCCGAGGAGTAGCTACCCTCGATGTGGGGTTATACCTCATGCGGGCCTATGTGAGTGGCCTATGCGGACTACGGGAGTCCAGGATTAGGCTTGCAGAATGATAATATGGGCGAGTGGCCTGCTCGATCATTCGCAGCCTAGAAAAGACCATTACGCTTACCTATTGTTGCTCTTGTTTATGATGTGGCACTATGCGCGTTACATTGGTTGTTTCGTGCATATTTGTAAAATTGGTTTTAAAGTGATATGATTTCATTTAAGTACTTTCTGCTTCACATACTTGGTACTGTTGTCTTGACCTCCTTGGGCCGCTCATGCCGCAGTAAGGTGGCAAGGTGCTAGATCCGCATCCTTAGGATCTTTTGCGTTGGTGTCGGGAGCTCCATCTTCTCCGGAGGCTCTACTTTTGGGTATGATCTCCCTGTATTGTAGATAGTTTTGTACATTCAGGGTATGGCGGGGCCCTGTCCCGCCATAGATGTTTACTTCCTTAGAAGTCTGTAGTCCTATTGTACAGTTGGGATGTAACTGCAAAACTTGGGTTATATATATATATGCCGAAAGGCAAGCTTTCTTCAGATAAACTGTTTCTCTTTTCATAATGTTTCTTGTCTTGTCTTATGTTCCGCTGATTACTCTGATGTATGACTACTTGGGTGCCCGGGTAAGGCACCAGTCACGGGCCCCGGAACGGGTCGTGACACTTGGTTTTCTAAAACGAAAGATTCATTTTAATGATTGGTACATGATATGATGGTACCTTGGTTTTCTAAAATGAAAGATTCATTTTAATGATTGGTACATGATATGAGGGTACCTTGGTTTTCTAAAATTAAAGATTCATTTTAATGATTGATACATGATATGTTGATACCTTGGTTTTCTAAAATGAAAGATTCATTTTAATGATTGGTACATGATATGATGGTACCTTGGTTTTCTAAAATGAAAGATTCATTTTAATGATTGGTACATGATATGAGGGTACCTTGGTTTTCTAAAATTAAAGATTCATTTTAATGATTGATACATGATATGTTGATACCTTGGTTTTTTAAAACGAAAGATTCATTTTAATGATTGGTACATGATATGATGGTACCTTGGTTTTCTAAAATGAAAGATTCATTTTAATGATTGGTACATGATATGAGGGTACCTTGGTTTTCTAAAATTAAAGATTCATTTTAATGATTGATACATGATATGTTGATACCTTGGTTTTCTAAAATGAAAGATTCATTTTAATGATTGGTACATGATACATGATATGTTGTGTCACGACCCGATTCCGGGCCCGTGACTGGTGCCTTACCCCGGGCACCCTAGTGATACAACATCAGAGTAATCAGCGGAACATAAAACGATACAAGACATATTATGAAATATGAAACAATAATCTGAGAAAAACTTGCCTTTCGGCATATATATATAAACAACAACTTTTTCAACACGAATGTTTAATCCTTTTACAAACCTCGCCACAACTACTGCACTTCTAAGAAATGATACGACAACAATGGCGGGACGGGGCCCGCCATACCCGAATGTAAACACCTACAACAACAGGACTATACCATCGATAAGCCTCGAGAAACGGAGCTTTCCCAAACGCCGAATCGTGACCCAAGAGCGAGGATCAATGATCGCGGTGTACCTTTACTCGCGGCATGAACGCAGCCCAAGGAGGTCAAGATAACAGTACCAAGTATGTGAAATCAATATCAGAATGAAATCATAATAGTCTATAAAGCAGAGACATGTATGATAACCAAACTACGCTTCACAATAAGTAGCGATCATGTCAAGTCGTGACTCACGCCTCAAAGTCATCACTCAAATGTAACTATGGGTCTCACGCCCACAACATCAATCATGCCCGTGGAATACCTTCCTCACCGCGCTTTATGATATAAAAGCACCAAGGAATACACATGAACACGTGTCCCACTCGTGTCCTAATAAAACAATGGTAAGTACGAAGGCATAGCCTACTAACACCCAGTGCAACAAGGTCATAAATCGTATCATGATATCTGTCTAGACCGTCACATGATCAAAGCTGGTCACTCGCCCGCAGTATCAAATGTGCGCGTCTAGCCCTGGAACTCTCCGCATAGGCCAACCTCATAGGCCCGCATGAGGTATTCCTCGCATCGAGGGTAGCTACTCCCCGGCATCGTCCTGGACTCGCAGTCCGCATGGCCACAAAGACCGCATGACCACAAGGGCCGCAAACTAACCTGGAACTCCCGTAGTTCCGCATGGATCCCCTGGACCCGCATGAGGTATTCTCGAATCATGGTCCTGCATCACCGAAGTCTACCCCGACGGAGGGCAGCTTAACCTCCGGAAACAAGTCAAGGTGAGTGGTACAATACCAACATAACGGCTGATAGTCAAACAACTTAAGCGCAGTCGAAGGGAAAACCCCTTTACACAACCATCACAAGATACTAACACACGTAGCATCCTAGCATGTTTACTTAACAAATCACCAAGAAAGTATTACAAGGCTATCACAAACCAACACAATCAAGTTATATACACAAGGTACTTTCTACTATATGATTAACAAGATCGGGTTTTTATCCCCAAAGTACTTCATACATTAACTCTTTAAAAGATACGTTACTTCACAAAAACCACACAATACCCGTAGTATATGAAAATAGAGTGATTATCTTTTGAAGTAAATCAAAACACTTACCTTTGTAAAATCAAGTAACAACATTATTTTCCAATGTTCAAGTTTGCCTAATTTCCAATGTTCAAGTTTCTCATTTTTCGAAAGGGTTTCGTAGTTCATAGTATTAATCACTTAAGAATATAATTCTCTTTTAAACCCTCTGAGAAACATAAGCCTTATATGTGAGTAGGATATTCTTGTTTATAATAATCTTATTACAGCAGCCATGATCTAGGAAATATCATTTTGTCTCATCTTAGCTTCTATGCAGATGGAAGTTTCTACTGGTTTTAATAATACTTAATCTGTCAAAACATTTCCTTTTATTAACGCTGCAGTGGTTTGCCGATACACATTCTGATTTCCGAAATCAGTAAAACATTCTTAAGCCGTTATACCTAACTTCCCATAAAGCTAGTATAACTCTTAAGTTTTCAAAAACCAAGTATTACTTCTTCTTTCAAAATGATTCCAAATCTTTTGAAATACTTCAAGTTCTTTATTAACACATAACAAGCCAGTTATAGTTCAAATCAGTTACCTTTTAAAAATCACAAGTATTTTCTTACCAACATAAAGCTGTTATAACCGACTTCCCAATAAGCCGTTATATCACTTTATGTTTTAAGCCAATCAAATACGTTTAACATATGTACGTCTACCGTACTACATAGTTCACACATATCATGCTAGAAGAGATAGGAAGAGGTTCACATACCTCGCGACGATTATCGACTATTAGCAAATCGCTCCACGGCCATAACCCGGCTAGCCTGGTCCACCTTCTCAAGTAGCACATGCTACTCGCATAACATTCAACCTATACAGGTTATACAAGTCTATCAAAGTCTAGACTACTCGGTAGAATAAATCTAGATACAAGATCCTACGGGAAATTGGGCAGCCCTTCCCTACCCGTCAAACTACACAAGTCTACTCAGAATACACCCCACGTAATTACAGCCTCTTCTTTAAATTCAGGCTTAAGTCCAAGGACATTGCCACAAAACTAAGTTCAGTTCTATATATAGTATACTTCAACTATATAGTCTAACAATCATGTAATTTCCAATTACAATAGAGGGACAAGATATTTACCTCGATAAGCCCATAATTATCCGAGTTTAAATGTCGATCCTGAGCAAGGTTTAGCTCCTACTCAGCGCTCCGACTCCAAACAACCCTTAGAAGTTCTAACCAACTTCTACTTATTACTCCAACTAACTATGGAGATTTTCCTTAGGGTTTCGGTTTTGTGACTGACGGGAAGTATGATAGTATAACTGGGCTTTTTGTATAGGTATAACCTTAGAATACTACAAGGTATACGGCTAAGGTAATTTGGGCATTATAACAATACTTTTGAGAGTATTTCTACCAAGAGGGGGGGGGGGTATTATACGAAAACAACTAGGCTAGGGGGGGGGGGTACCCCACGGCTAGCACCCCAAGGAGGGGGGGAGGGCTCTCGGCCAAGGGGGAGGGGGGAAGCTCTCGGCCGAACTCAACACAAGGGGAGGGAGGAGGATTTAACACTTAGAAATATTTTAGGAATGGATGAAGAAGTCATCAAAGAGGGGGGTATTTATAGGTCTAGCAAAGGCCAACCAATGGCCAAGATCTTGCCAAGTGCAAGGCAAGTGTAGGGCCAAGATCTTGCCAAGTGCACCTTATCCATCTACCACAAAATATCCTACCTACTACTTGACAAAATAGTCACCATTTCGTCCAAGCCAACCGCCCACAACGTGCTCCAATGAGAGGGTGACAAGTGTCGCCCTCTCGTTGGTCCAAAATGTTCCGCCTCTAAAAATCCGCAAAAATTAAAAATGACATAGCCGTAATTTACCCTACGAAGTCATGGAAACGCTTTAAAAACGACTCTAAACGGGTGTTGTGAACAAAATAATTCGGCCAAGCCACTTTAAACTTCAAAATTTTCTACGTACGTCCTTACGTACATACTCTGGAAATACGGGGTATAACATGTTGGTACCTTGATTTTCTAAAAGGAAAGATTCATTATATATGATTGGTACATGATATGTTGGCACCTTGGTTTTCAAAAATGAAATCATTATAAAAGATTGGTACATGAGATGATGGTACTTTGGGTTTGCTAAAATAATAGTTCATTTTGATGATAATATATTGGTTTTATTCCTTTGAGAGTCGAAAGATGATTTAAATTGCACAAGGGTGCTCATTATAGCTATTCGTGCAAGTGTTATTATTCCATTTCACCCCGAGTCCCTCACTAAAGGGTCGGGATACGTTATACTGATGATTACACCGAGTCCCTCACTAAAGGGACGGGATACAATATATGAAAACAGATACGATGACTCTCATTTTTATACGGTACAGTGGTACAATGATACAGTGGTAAAGTGATACAGTGGTACAGTAGTATAGTTGACTCTTATTTTATATGACACGGTTGGATCTGGTATTTGATTTTCATACTTGTCTCTGTCATCTTTTTTGCACTTATGATCTTACTTACTGTACTTTATGTTTACATACTTGGTACCTTGTTGTACTGACCCCTTTGGGGGGCTGCGTTCATGCCCGCAGGTATAGTACTCAGTTGCGTGATCCGCGAGCTTAGGATCCTTGCCCAGCTTTTGAGATAGCTTCACTGTTCCGGAGCCTGTCATCTTGGTACAGGTCTTCCATTATGGCTTATGTATATTCAGGGGTACGGCGGGACCTTGTCCCGTCATAGTTCACTGTCTTACTCTTAGAGGTCTGTAGTCATGTGTGGGCTGGACAATTGTACAGTTGTAGTCCGTTTTGACAATTCTATGTAAAGTGGCGGCGTTGCCGGCTTGCCTGTTTTTATTTTATGAGATTATGAGTTTTCTTAAGCTTCCGCTGGTTATATGTGATGTATGGGTATAAGGGTGCCCAGGTAGGGCACCAGTCGCGGCCCATCGGTTCGGGGCGTGACAAAGAGTGGTATCAGAGCAGTTAGTCCTTGGAATGTCTACAGACCGTATGCAGTAGAGTCTTGGTTATCGGTGTGTTGTGCACCACACCCATAAACATGAGGCTACAGTACATCTAGGATTGGTTTCTATTCTTCTTACTCTAAGATCGTGTGATAGAGCTATATTGTTAGGGTAGTCCCTCCCTAACGTATTATTGTGGTTGCAGTTATGCCTCCAAAGAAAGCAACAGCGGCCGAGAAAAGGAATATATAGGCTTGTATACAGGTTGGTAAATTTTTTGTATAGTTGGTATGATGATGATGTACATCTATACGAACATATTTATTTGGGCCATGTGTGTGTTGCCTGAAATGATTATGGGATAAAATGAGTTGGTTAAGCTTTGATAATGGCTTGGAAGATATGAAACCGTGTAATGCATCCACATCAAGGCTTTATATATGTGCTAATTTGGAACACTTAGGAGGTGATGAGCTGTCTGAGAGGGTGATGAACCCTTAAGAGATCATGTTTAATTGACTTAATAGCATATCATGTTGTTAGATTAAGCTATGTTGTATGCTTAAGTGATATGCACGAATAATATTCGTATGGAGTAAATATGGTTGTTATGATTAAGACAACCTAATATTGAGATTATGAGAAGCTATCTTACCCGTATACCGGAAGTGATAATGTAAATTTGGGACAGTGAATATTTGAGGATCTTAGAATATTGGATGATCGTTGAGACCTTAGAAATACAAGGCCTTCTTGAGTGAGTTATTTTATGTGTGATCTTGGTTAAAGTACATAGTATACGTGAATTATATTAGTTGTGATGATTCCTTGGGTTGAGTATAAGCCACTTGTGTTGTTAAAGTTGGAGATAATGATGAAACTGGAAATAAGATCTTTGAAGGATTTTATGGGTGCTTAATGTGAGTAGAATGAAGGATTAAGACAAGAACGATAAAGGTGAATAATGCATGTGTTATATTGTGGTCCTGTGTGGCATCTATGTGTTGCTGAGTATGGGTTGATAGGTATAGTTAAAGGAGACTGTGCCAAAATTTGTATAGCTTGAGACCTTGTATGAACATTCGGGGACGAATGTGTTACACCCCGTAAGTCCAGGACATGTATAAGAGAATGTACGTAAGGAATCAAGACTTGGAAATTAGTACGAAAGGAAGAATTGTTTTTCCGACAGAAAATCTTCCGAACGTCGGAAAGGAAAAATGTTCGTTGTTGAGAATTGGATTCTCAAAATGCATTATTTGAAGAGTATGGAACTCTTAACATTATGGAAATTTATTTTTACGGATTTGGTCACGTGGGGCCCACCCGAGGAATTTTATATTTTTGTGGGGCCCACGAGGATTACGGAATTTTATGGACGAATGAGAGGGCGACACGTGGCACCCCCACACTTGGTCTTGGTCGAAATTTTGTAAGGGTAAAATGGTCATTGACCATGGTAGAAGATAAGTCTTCAAAGCTTGATATTGTTGACCAAGTCAACTTGCCACTTGGGCTTGATCCTAGTGAAACTCATCCTAGCCATCATGTGTTGTAATCTAAACCCTCCATAGTGTTATAAATACTAAGCTAGTGCAAGACAAGCTCTTCTAACACTTAGAAAATTTCACAACATTTTCTTGTCCACAATAGTTGCTCTCGGGTTTGACATGCTTGCCCACACAAAATTTTGTAGTTTTGATCCATTAGCCACAAGACTTTAACCCAATGTCCCTAAGGGTATTGTAAGGATATCTCAATAGAAAGATTTCGGAAAAATGGCGTTTTCGTATTAGTCGCAAGGCGGAAACTTAAGGAGTTCTTCAACTTTGAAGTTGGAACTTGAAGATGAGTTCTTCATAGGCTTCTAAGGAGTGCTTGGAGCGGATTGGAACATAAGGAAAGGAGCTAAGAATTTTCTAAGGAGCGACTTTGAATCTTGGAAATTTTAAGGGCTTATAAAGGTATAATTCTTGTCGTTTTTGTAATTGAGATTACTTGTTGTTGTAGCTATGGTTATTAGAAAGCATGAGATATATAGTATGAAGTTGGATAATTATTTTGGCTATTGGAACCCTAATCCGAAAAACTAGCATGTTTAGCCCTAAGATTACAATTCAAGTCGATTATTAGTTTAAGTCGTCGCATGTTGTATAAGAAGGAAATTGTAGTTGTTGAAGTTGTTTAGGACTATATAACATGTTAGACCTTAGAACTTAGAATTGGAAAAGAATTGGAAAAGACTTTGAATTGTTGGTTATGTTGTTAGCCGAGAATGGCTTGTATATGGAACTACTTCGTATTAATTGTGGGGCGGAATTTTACACGTATTGTAAGGCGTGTAATCTCCTTTGTTTGGTTGTTATTTTGAGCCTTAAATGTGGCGTGTTGGTTATTGTATCCGGCCTTGAAAAAGGTGGCAAAGTGAGTAGAAACAAAGGAAGTGCTGCCCGATTTTCCGTAGAATTAGAGACCGTACACTTAGTATTATTCTACGTTTGAGACTAGAAGTTGATAGTCTTGTTGTGACCATTATAGGTTGACACTTCTACGCACGGCGTATTCGGCTTAGCTTGTGGATTTAGCCGAAAAGGTATGTGAACTATCTCCTCTTCTAGCATGATTCCTTAAGATAAAGAAAGTATGTCCTACTCCTTAAATGATCCATTCCTTGGTTGTATTTGGATTGCCTAAAATAGAATTTGTTCTATGTACTTCCTTGATTGTACTTTGATGTTTAAATTGTAAGTTGTATAATCCATTTCCTTAGTGAAGTTTGGATTCTTAAAAGTGAAAGTGTTTTACTTAAAATGCATAGAGTCTTGAAAAGGAAGTGGTTTCCAAATCTTTTGGCTAGTGCCTTAGTTCCAAAACCTAAGGGTCGTTATAATGACTTTAGGGGAGTCAAAGGAATGATTTACTTAATTGTTTAAGAGAGGAGAAATGACATGATTTAAGAGAAGTAACTTGTTTTAAAGGTGTGAGTTACTTGAGGTTTAAAAGTAGAAGAAACTTGTTTTCTAAATATTAAGAGACTTGAAGTATTTTGAAAGTTAAGAAACTTGATTTGTAAGTATGTGATACTTGGTTTTAAGTATAAGTCTCTTGGTTATAAAAAGGAATGAATATGTCTAAAACCATAAAGGGTTATAACGGCTTTATGGGAAGTTGGTTATAACGGCTTTATGGAAGGTTAAGAAAGTTGTCTATTTTTATTAATGGGCATAAGTTGCCTAGATTGTGAAAATTTGAAGTTACTTGATTTCAAGATTTGAAATGAGTTTTCTAAAAGTGTAGTAACTTACTTTGAAAAATAGACACACCTCGATACTACGTGTTAGTATCTTGGGGTTTTACATAAAAGGAGTCTTTGAAAAGAATGCGTCACGTAGTACTTTGGCTTGTTTAATTGAGAATTATGCTATGTGTGCCTTGATAAGTACTTTGGCTTGTTTAATTGAGAATTATGCTATGTGTGCCTTGATAAGTACTTTGGCTTGTTTAATTGAGAATTATGCTATGTGTGCCTTGATAAGTACTTTGGCTTGTTTAATTGAGAATTATGCTATGTGTGCCTTGATAAGTACTTTGGCTTGTTTAATTGAGAATTATTCTATTAGTGCCTTAAGTAAACCAAAATGAGTGTATATGAATAAGACTAATAAGAAGTTAGGGGGATTTCTTAACTTGCTTACTTATCATGTGTGATGCTGTAGTGCTTATGTTATGTATGATGGCAGTGAGGTAGGGTAAGAGTATAAATGAGGGGTGTATCCCCAAAGATCGTTATACCACCTGCTTTATCACTTTCTCCAGGGTAAGAGTATAAATGAGGGGTGTATCCCCAAAGATCGTTATACCACCTGCTTTATCACTTTCTCCAGGGTAAGAGTATAAATGAGGGGTGTATCCCCAAAGATCGTTATACCACCGCTTTATCACTTTCTCCGGTAAGAGTATAAATGAGGGATGTATCCCCAAAGATCGTTATACCACCTGCTTTATCACTTTCTCCAGGGTAAGAGTATAAATGAGGGGTGTATCCCCAAAGATCGTTATACCACCTGCTTTATCACTTTCTTCATGGTAAGAGTATAAATGAGGGGTGTATCCCCAAAGATCATTATACCACCTGCTTTATCACTTTCTTCAGGGTAAGAGTATAAATGAGGGGTGTATCCCCAAAGATCGTTATACCACTTGTTTCCGTGGATTTGCTACCTATACTTTTGATTACTCTCATTGTTAGTAAGGCATCGTAATCGTTATTCGAGTAGTGACTTTGAGGCGCGTCCCCGACTTGATATGACCGCTATGTATTGTGTCTCGTAGGTTGGCTATCATACATGTCTCCTGCTTTGTTTAGTTATGATTTCATTACGCATTTCTTTCACATACTTGGTACATTCTTCAGATCGACCTCGCCGGCCGCGTTCACGCCGCAGTTTAGGTACGCTGTTTGGTGATCGGCAGTGTAGGACCGCCGTAGTTTTGGATAGCTCCTTCGCTCGAGTTTATCTTTTTGTATAAGTTCTTTCAAGACATGCTTTTACGCTTATGGGTACACGGGGCCTTGTCCGCCATATTTCATAAAACTCTTAGAGTCCAGTATGCATACGTGGATTGGACTCATTATGCAGTGTAGTGTCTCTTTATTATGTATATTTTATGGCGGCTTTGTCGGCTTTGCCCTTGCGTATGTTGGTTTTAAAAAAGGGTGTTATTTAAATTCGCACTTGCTTAGTTGTTAAGGTAGAAGGGTGCCCGTGTATGGCACCACCACGCCCGGTTCGGGTGTGTGAGTGGTATCGAGCGCTCGGTCCTCTGAATGCCTACGCATCGTGTCTAGTATAGTCTTGATTATCGATGTGTTGCGCCACACCCATAAACAGGAGGCTACGGGACATTTAGGAGTTGGTTTCTATTCTTCTCACTCTAAGATCGTGCCATAGCCGTGTTAGTAAGATAATTCCTCTCGACGTGATTTTGTGTTACGATTATGCCTCCGCGAGGGCAACAATGCCGCCTGAAGGGCAAAGGAGTAGCAGGAGCTACTAGTCGACTCGAGAGTTGATAGGTCTTATGCCTGTGGTATACCGAATGTTGTTCATGATCGGCGAAGTTCTTCAAGCGCTGTGTTTTGAGGCCCAGCACGAGCCTCCGCTTTCGCCAGAGAAGACTATAGGTCGCGAGGAAGCGATTATGTTATTGACCAAGATAAGCGGTGCTACAGCTTCATCGGCGAGGTTATTCGGCCAAGATGCAGACAGTTGTACAGGGTAGAGGCCAACGGAGATCAGAAGAGGCTAGACCGGTTGGTTATCCCTGAGTTTTGGACGAGTCGCCAAAGAATGAGTGAGATATTCGTCCCACCTACCCAAGACATACCCGCAATTCACAGTGGGAGGTTTGACCCACAAGGTATTTAGGAGCGGTCCAAGCTCCGTGGTGGAGGTTCTCAAAGGAGCAGAGGATTTTCTCACGAGGCCACATATTCCTCGTTGTTTCCAATGTAGTAAGCGCCATTTGGGAAATGCCGACATGGCACGTGTTTGTTATTATTGCGACCGGCAAGCCACGAAGTGGGAATGTCCGGTTAGAAAGAGCGTCGGTAAGGTGGCTCAGCCTATGAGGCCGATGGTTGGTTACCTTTCCTCCACAGCTGTGCGTCCCCCAGGGCAGGGTGTTCAGATGTCAGCCAATCGTGGTAGAGGTCAGGGTGGAGTTTATAGTTCTGGCGGTCCTTCGAACCGCAGAGATGACGCGTGACTACTGGCAGATCAGGATGCGACATCGCATGGGGGTACAGGTATATTTCGATTCTTTTGAATCATACGTGCATTGATAGATTCAGATTTCGCCCTAGCATATATGTTTTCCCTGTGTTGCTAGCAGTTGTAAGTGATAGTACCCCCAGAGGTAGGAATACTTTGATTAGTAAAGTGAAAAGTTAAGGATGTTGACAGGAATGATAAGCGAACTGAGACTATAGTTGTGTAGAGTTCACAAGTTGTAGTTACCCCATAACAAGTGTAAGTGTTATACCCCGTAGTTCCAGGGTATGTATGCGAGGACGTACGTACGAGAATGCGACAGAAAGATTGGAAAGGAAGAAAGAGGCGATTTTTCCACGGAAAAGTTTCCGGTTTTTGTGAAGGAAAAAGGTTCGTTAATGGGAATTGGATTCCCATTTGGTATTCGGACTTCCGAATATTAGAGAATTATGGAATTTTATTTTTGGAAATGGTCACGTGGGGCCCACTGAGAAATTTACTGCTTTTGTGGGCCCACTTTGTTTTAGATTTTGGCCATTGTGGATATTTTCGAAGATGTTTTATTTTGGGCCAATAGGAGGGTGACACGTGTCACCCCGCCTGTGGCTCGCCGAATGGCATTTGTGCACAACACCCGGTTAGAGTCGTTTTTAGACGAAACGTTTTACATAACTTGCGAGGGGAAAATTCCGGCGATGTCTTTTCTTATTTTTGCGGATTTTTACGAGAGACGGAACATTTTTGACCAACGAGAGGGTTGCCCTTGGCACCCTCTCATCAGCGGGCAAGCGGGCGCATACGGGACGAATCGGGTGTCAGTGGTAGATATTTTGGTAGATATTTGTGAGGGTTTTGGGAGTAGGGACTAGGGGGCACTTGGGCATATCTTGGCCCTACACTTGTGTAGCACTTGGCTCAATCTTGGCCATTGGTTGGCCTTGGCTTGTGCTATAAATACCCCTCTCCCTTTGATGAATTCTTCATCCATTCCTAAATGTTTCTAAGTGTTAAATCTTCTCCCTCCCCTTAGTGTTGAGTTCGGCCAAGAGGCCTCCCCCTCTCCTAGAGGCCTTGGCCGAGGGGTACACCCCCCCCCCTCTTGTAGTGTGGCCGTGGGGTACCCCCCCCCTAGCCTTGTTGCTTTCGTATAATACCCCCCCTTTGTGGTGTAGAAATACTCTCAAAAGTATTGTTATAATGCCCAAAGTACCTTAGCCGTATACCTTGTTGTATTCTAAGGTTATACCTATACTAAAAGCCCGTAAATACTATTATACTTCCCACCACAAAACCGAAACCCTAGGAAAATCTCCATAGTCCGTTGGAGTATTGTGTGTAAGTTGATTAGAACTTCTAAGGGTGGTTTAGAGCGGGTTGAGCGCCTGAGTCGAGCTAAACCTTGCTAAGGATCGACATTAAACTCGGATAATTATGGGCTTATCGAGGTAATTATCTTGTCCTCTATTGTAATTGGAAATTACATAATGTTAGAATATATAGTTGAAGTATACTATATATAGTCAACTTAATGTTGTGGCAATGTCCTTCGACTTAAGCACAAGAATCGAACTGTAATTACATGGGGTATTACAAGAGACTTGTGTAGTTTGACCGTAGGGAAGGGCGCCCAATTTTCCCGTAGGATCTTGCATCTAGATTTATTCTACCGAGTAGTCTAGACTTTGATAGACTTGTGTAACCTGGATAGGTTGAATGTTCTGCAAGTAGCATGTGCTACTTGAGAAGGTGGACCAAAGCCAGCCGTTATAGCCGTGGAGCGATTTGCTAATAGTCGATAATCGTCGCGAGGTATGTGAACCTCTTCCTATCTCTTCTAGCATGATGTGTGTATAACTATATAGTACGGTAGACGTACGTGTGTTAATTGAACGTAGTTGTACGGCAATGTCTTTTGACTTAAGCCCGAATAATAATAATCTTGAAGTAGTTCAAGAGAATTAAGAACTGTTTTTAAAAGAAGAGTGTACTTGGTTTTGAAAGCTTAAGAGTTATACTAGCTTTATGGGAAGTTAGGTATAACGGCTTAAGAAAGATAAAACGAATGATTTATTTATTTTAAAAGTTAAGAGACTTGATCTTGTAAGATAAGAGACTTAACTTAAGTGAATTATATGAATTTTGTGTGAAACCTCATTCGTGAGTAATGAGTACTTGGTTTTTAAAAGGGATAATGTTTTACTGATTTCGGAAATCAGAAATGTGTATCGACAAACCACTGCAGCGTTAATAAAGGGAAATGTTTTGATTAATTAAGTATTAATAAAACCAGTAGAAACTTCCATCTGCATAGAAGCTAAGATGAGACAAAATGATATTTCCTAGATCATGGCTGCTGTAATAAGATTGTTATAAACAAGAATATCCTACTCACATATAAGGCTTATGTTTCTCCGATTGTTTAAAAGAGAATTATATTCTTAAATGAATAAGACTACGAACTACGAAACCTTTCTAAAATAAGAAACGTGAACATTTGAAATTAGGCAAACTTGGACGTTTGGAAAATAATGTTGTTACTTGATTTTACAAAGGTAAGAGTTTTGGTTTTCTTAAAAGGGATCACTCTATTCTTATACTACGTATTGTGTGACTTATGTGAAAGAAACAGATCTTTTAAAGATTTAATGTGTGAAGTACTTTGGGGTTAGATACCCGAACTTGTTAGTAGAAAGTACCTTGTGTGAATAACTTGATTGTATTGGTTTGTGATAGCCTTGTAATACTTTCTTGTTGATTTGATAAGTAAACATGTTAGGATGCTACGTGTGTTAGACTTGTGATGTTAGTGTAAAGGGGTTTTCCTTCGATCGCGCTTTAAAGTTGTTTGACTATCACCGTTATGTTGGTATTGTACCACTCACCTTGACTTGTGTCCGGAGGTTGTCGCCTCCGACGCGGGTAGACTCAGCGGTCCAGGACCATGATTCGAGAATACCTCACGCGGGTCCGGGGATCCATGCGAGCTACGGAGCTCCGTGTTAGTGCGGCCCTTGTGGTCATGCGGTCCTTGTGGCCATGCGGATCGCGAGTCGTGACGATCTTGGGAGTAGCTACCCTCGATGCGGGTTATACCTCATGCGCGCCTATCGGACCGGCCTATGCGGAGTCGCGAGAGTTCGTGGCTAGACGCGCACATTTGATCTGCGGGCGAGTGACCGGCTTTTATCATGTGATTCAGACAGATATCATGACACGCTTATGACCTTGTTGTACCGTGGGTGTTAGTAGTCGGCTATGCCTTCGCACTTACCTGCATCGCTTTATTAGGACACAGTGGGACCCGTGTTCATGTGTATTCTCGTGCTTGTATATCATAACCGCTAGGCGGTGAGGAAGGTATTCCACGCACGAGTGATGACTCGAGGCGTGAGTCCCGACTTGACATACGATCGCTATTTATCGTGAATCAGTTCGTTATCATACATGTCTCCCGCTTTGTATAGACTACTATGATTTCATTTACGATTTATTTTTCGCCACATACTCCTTTGTTGTCTTGACCTCTCCCGGGGTTGCGTTCATGCCGCAGTAAAGGTACACCAGCCATTGATCCTCGCCTTAGGGTCACATTCGGCTGGGAAAGCTCCGCTTCTCCGAGGCTTATCGGTGGTATAGTCCCTGTTGTTGTAGGTGTTTACATTCGTGGTATGGCGGGGCCCTGTCCCGCCATTGTTGTCGTATCATTTCTTAGAGGTTTGTAGTACTGTTGTGGGCAGGGTTTGTAAAAAGGATTAAACTGTTCATGTTGAAAAAGTGGTTATTTATATATATGCCGAAAGGCAAGTTTTCCTCAGATTACTGTTGTACTTCATTTGTTTCATGTATGTGTTTTATGTTCCGATTACTGATGTTGTATCACTAGGGTGCCCGGTAAGGCACTACCACGGGCCGAATCCGTGACAAAAGTGGTATCGAGCGATTAATCCTCTGAAAGTGTCTGAGCCGTATCGATCCGAGTCTTGATTATCGTGTGTTGTGCACCACGCCAATAATCGTGAGGCTATAGGATATTTAGGATTGGTTCCTATTCTTCTCACTCCGAGATCGTGCCTTAGAGTGAGTTGTAAGTTGGACCCTCGATGAAATTCTTTCCCTTATCGCTATGCCTCGCGCAGGGCAACCCGCCTGTGAGGCAAGCGGCAAGGATCTGCGAGTTGAGTACGAGGGTCACGAGGCACGCCCAATCATTACCTAGGGTAATGCTTCATTCGGGATTTCTGCGACGCCACTAGCCCCAACAGAGTTTAGCCGGGCGGCGCTTCTACTGCGCCATGATATTTGAACCTTCGCCCACGATCGAACGGTGAATATAGATCGCAAAGAGGCAACCTGTTACTAGCCATGGATTTGGCTACGAGTATACCGATGTACCGCGAGTCTTGATGACTACCTAAGAAAGGGTTGTGCAGTAATTCTTCATTGGGCTTGAGCATGGCACGTATGCGGGCTTATGCGCAGGCGAGAAACGTAGAGATCGGCGGGTTAACCAGGACAGCGAAGAGGGCGGGCGTGAGCGTCCTCGGTAACTTTCAAGGTGAGTATACCTTAAGTGCTATGTTCTGATAGCAGTGTGTTAGTTGTGATTAGAAATCATGGTGGGTTAACCGAGTAAGATTTTGGAGGATAGAGAAAGTGTGAGCCTTAGAGCTTTATACGCAAAGACCTTAGAGGTAAGGCCATCTCGGGTAGAGACGTATGTTTATGTTTGACCCTTATAGGAGTGCATAGTGCACGTGAGCTGTGTTTGGGATAGGTCCCTAAGTAGTGGGAAATGAAGAGGGTAGTTGAGCTAAGAAGACCGCTAGGTTTTCTTAACGGGATTAGTGAGATTGTTCCGATTGGGAGCTAGTATTGTGCGCGTTGCCGGGTCGGGTTGAGGCCACGTTGCGGGTCAACCCGCGGCATGTATGGCGGTGGTCCGTTGTGGTGGTCCCGCCTTGTGGTAGGGTCACGAGGGTGCTAGGCCCAAGTTTAGTTAACCAACGTGCGAGTTCGTGGATCGTTCGGCCGGTGGTCGGGCGATGGGCAGCCCATCGTGTTCTTGATCGGGGACCGTTCACTTGGCGATGTTGATTTATCGAAGGTTGTAAGGCTGCGGGGTGCCTACCTTCACCTTATGACGACATGGAGCCTGTTACGGCTGTTTTGTTTGGAAGTCTTACCAGCGGGGTTAAGAACTTCGGGTGAGTCTCGGAATCGCATTCGCCCTCGGGCGGTGCGTGGATTTCGTGGTAGTTGTGAGGATTGTTGTCTCTGTGGAGGCGTTTGAGCTACCATTTCGGTGTTCGGATGTCGCCTTATGAAGACTTGCGGGCGGAAGTGTAAGTTGCGGTCGATTGGTTCGATGTTGGCGGGTTCGGATAGTTGGTTCAGCTTGTTCCAAAGGTCGTGGATAGTGAAGCTTGTCTAGAAGAAGTTACGGCGGCTCGGAGGAATCGTATGGATAATCGGCGACGACGCTTAGAGTTCAGTTAACGGCCGGTCTTCTTGAAAGTACCACCGGACGGTGTGACGAGTTTTGGAAACGAAGGAACTTAGCCCGAGTTACTTTGGGCCTTTGTGAGTTCATGAAGAATAGGCGGGTTGCCTATATGTTAGCATTTGCCGTCCGACTTAGGAGGAAGGACGTCCGGTCTTCGTATTGTTATGTTCGGAAAGTATCAAGATCCATCCGAATGTTCCCGATTAATGATGACCACGTTAGAGATAGTAACCGAGTTTTGGATACTAAAGCGAAGATCGAAATATGGTAAGAATTCGAGTGTACGACAGCTTCAGTGATCGCATGCAGCCCGGTACCATTTGTTGGGTCGTTGGAGCAAGGCTCGCGACAAAGTGACAAAGTGGTATCTCAGGCAAAGTGACAAAAGTAGTATTATTTGTGGTGATGTTAGAGGTGTTTCCTCGTGGACTTGGATGTAGGTATTTTGCGTGGGTATTTCTGTGGCCAGCTGTGGCAGGATTGTTTCGTAAGTATAGTAGTGAAGACTATACTGGCACGCGTTCGTTTTGAGACTTAGAAGGAACATTCGGGACGAATGTTTCTAAGGAAGAATGTTATACCGTAGTTCCGTGGTATGTATGCGAGGGCGTGCGTGCGAGAATGCGACGAAAGATTGGAAAGGAAGAAAGCGATTTTTCCACGGAAAAGTTTCGTTTTTGTGAAGGAAAAGGTTCGTTAATGGGAATTGGATTCCCAGTTTGGTATTCGGACTTCTGGAATATTAGAGAATTATGGAATTTTATTTTGGAAATGGTCACGTGGGGCCCACTGAGAAATTCTGTTTGTGGGGCCCACTTTGTTTTCGAGATTTTGGCCATTGTGGATATTTTCAGAAGATGTTTTATTTTGGGCCAATAGGAGGGTGACACGTGTCACCCCCGCCTAGGTGGCTTGGCCGAATGGCATTTGTGCACAACACCCGGCTAGAGTCGTTTTTCGACGAAACGTTTTACATAACTTGCGAAGGGAAAATTCCGGCTATGTCTTTTCTTATTTTTGCGGATTTTTCCGAGAGACGGAACATTTTGGACCAACGAGAGGGCGGCACTGGGCACCCTCTCATTGGTGGGCAAGGTGGGCGCACGTGGGACAATTGGGGGTGTCAGTGGTAGATATTTTGGTAGATATTTGTGAGGTTTTAAGGAGTAGGGACTAGGGGCACTTGGGCATATCTTGGCCCTACACTTGTAGCACTTGGCTCAATCTTGGCCATTGGTTGGCCTTGGCTTGTGCTATAAATACCCTCTCCTTTGATGAATTCTTCATTCATTCCTAAATGTTTCTAAGTGTTAAATCTTCTCCCTCCAGTGTTGAGTTCGGCCAAGAGGCCTCCCTCTCTGAGGCCTTGGCCGAGGGTACACCCCCTCTAGTAGTGTGGCCGTAGGGTACCCACTGCCTTGTTGCTTTCGTATAATACCCCCTGTGGTGTAGAAATACTCTCAAAAGTATTGTTATAATGCCCAAATTACCTTAGCCGTATACCTTGTTGTATTCTAAGGTTATACCTATCTGAAAAGCCCGAAATACTATTATACTTCCGTCGACAAAACCAAAACCACCTAGGAAAATCTCCATAGTCCGTTGGAGTATTGTGTAGAAGTTGATTAGAACTTCTAAGGGTGGTTTAGAGCGGGTTGAGCGCCGGAGTTCGAGCTAAACCTTGCTAAGGATCGACATTAAACTCGGATAATTATGGGCTTATCGAGGTAATTATCTTGTCCTATTGTAATTGGAAATTACATAATGTTAGAATATATAGTTGAAGTATACTATATATAGTACTGAACTTAATGTTGTGGCAATGTCCTTGGACTTAAGCTGAAGAACAGGCGAATCAGAATTACATAGGGCGTATTCAGATGAGACTTGTGTGGTTGTGGGTAGGGAAGGGCGCCAATTTTCCCGTAGGATCTTGCATCTAGATTTATTCTAAGAGTAGTCTAGACTTTGATAGACTTGTGTAACTTTGTATAGGTTGAATGTTCGCAAAGTAGCATGTGCTACTTGAGAAGGTGGACCAGCTAAGCCAGGGTTATAGCGTGGAGCGATTTGCTAATAGTCGATAATCGTCGCGAGGTATGTGAACCTCTTCCTATCTCTTCTAGCATGATGTGTATAACTATATGATGCGGTAGACGTGCGTGTGTTAATTGAACGTAGTTATGCGGCAATGTCTTTTGACTTAAGCCCGAATAATAATAATCTTGAAGTAGTTCAAGAGAATTAAGAAGCTTTTTAAAGAAGAGTGTACTTGGTTTTGAAAGCTTAAGAGTTATACTAGCTTTATGGGAAGTTAGGTATAACGGCTTAAGAAAGATAAAGCGAATGATTTATTTATTTTAAAAGTTAAGAGACTTGATCTTGTAAGATAAGAGACTTAACTTAAGTGAATTATATGAATTTTGTGTGAAACCTCATTCGTGAGTAATGAGTACTTGGTTTTTAAAGGGATAATGTTTCTTGATTTGGAAATCAGAAATGTATCGACAAACCATCGCGTTAATAAATGGAAATGTTTTGATTAATTAAGTATTAATAAAACCAGTAGAAACTTCCATCTGCATAGAAGCTAAGATGAGACAAAATGATATTTCCTAGATCATGGCTGCTGTAATAAGATTGTTATAAACAAGAATATCCTACTCACATATAAGGCTTATGTTTCTCCGATTGTTTAAAAGAGAATTATATTCTTAAATGAATAAGACTACGAACTACGAAACCTTTCTAAAATAAGAAACGTGAACATTTGAAATTAGGCAAACTTGGACGTTTGGAAAATAATGTTGTTACTTGATTTTACAAAGGTAAGAGTTTTGGTTTTCTTAAAAGGACAGTCACTCTATTCTTATACTACGGGTATTGTGTGACTTATGTGAAAGAAACAGATCTTTTAAAGATTTAATGTGTGAAGTACTTTGGGGTTAGATACCCGAACTTGTTAGTAGAAAGTACCTTGTGTGAATAACTTGATTGTATTGGTTTGTGATAGCCTTGTAATACTTTCTTGTTGATTTGATAAGTAAACATGTTAGGATGCTACGTGTGTTAGTATCTTGTGATGTTAGTGTAAAGGGTTTTCCGCGATTGCGCTTAAAGTTGTTTGACTATCACCGTTATGTTGGTATTGTACCACTCGCCTTGACTTGTGTCCGGAGGTTGGCGCCTCCGTCGCGGGGTAGACTTCAGCGGTGCAGGACCGTGATTCGAGAATACCTCATGCGGGTCCGTGGATCCATGCGGGCTACGGAGCTCGGGTTAGTGTCGCGGCCCTTGTGGTCACGCGGTCGCTTGTGGCCGTGCGGTGCGAGTCGGGGCGATCTTGGGAGTAGCTACCGATGCGGGTTATACCTCATGCGGGCCTATCGGCGGCCTATGCGGAGTCGCGGAGAGTTCGGGGCTAGACGCGCACATTTGATCTGCGAGCGAGTGACCGGCTTTTATCATGTGGCCGGTGCAGGCAGATATCATGACACGACTTATGACGCTGTTTGTGGGTGTTAGTAGTCGGCTATGCCTTCGCACTTACCATGTCTCGTTTTATTAGGACACAGTGGGACTTTGGTGTTCATGTGTATTCCTTGGTGCTTGTATATCATAAATCGCTGGCGGTGAGGAAGGTATTCCACGCACAGTGATGACTTGAGGCGTGAGTCACGACTTGACATGGCTTATTTATTGTGAACTGTAGTTTGGTTATCATACATGTCTCTGCTTTGTATAGACTACTATGATTTCATTTACGATTTATTTTCAGTTTCACATACTAAATTTTTGTTATCGACCTCGCCGAGGCTGCGTTCATGCCGCGGTAAAGGTACACGATCATTGATCCTCGCTCTTAGGGTCACGATTCGGTAACAGGAAAGCTCCGTTTCTCGGAGGCTTATCGGTGGTATAGTCCCCGTTGTTGTAGGTGTTTACATTCGAGGTATGGCGGGCCCCCGCCATTGTTGTCGTATCATTTCTTAGAAGTGCAGTAATCTTGTTGTGGCGGGGTTTGTAAAAAGGATTAAACTGTTCATGTTGAAAAAGTGGTTATTTATATATATGCCGAAAGGCAAGTTTTCCTCAGATTACTGTTGTACTTCATTTGTTTCATGTATGTGTTTTATGTTCCGCTGATTACTCTGATGTTGTATCACTAGGGTGCCCGGGGTAAGGCACGATCCACGGGCCGGGCAGTCGTGACAATAAGGCAAATAGGAAGGATGTCAGTAGAAATACTTTGGCTTATATGACGAACCTCTAGTGAATAGGGGGATAGGGTGAGAAGTACCTTGAGATAAGAGAAAGATTTATTTCAGACTAAGAAAGAGAAGTTAAGTGTGACGATGAGTCGGGTTATGGCCTCATTTCGGGTCAACCGGTAGTATGGATTGGGGTGATGTCAATTAGAAATGGTCCCGTTATGTGGTAGGGTCCCGAGGATGCAAGGCCCAAGTTTAGTTAATTGTTGTACGAGTTCGTGGATGTGTTCCACCGGAACCAGGTCGTAAGGACCGAGAAGAGCCTTAGCGGAAATTCAAGTAGTTTATGGAAAAGTTTGGATAGTAACTCCAAGGATTGGAGAACAGAAACAATATTTGAGATTTTTGTACGTGTACTAGATAAGTTTGAAGGTACGAGAAAGTATGACAAGGAAAGAAAGTAACCTCTAAAGATCTTGTTTGTGATAAGACTGTAACCTTCGAGTTTTGTGAGAAGGGGTCGCGGACGGAAGGTCCATTGATATGTTTACGTATGTTATGTGGTGACCATGTGTGGCATCGTTGGTCTTGTGCAGTTTTGATTGATAGGCATAGTATAGAGTTTATGTCGGGGTTTGTATAGCTTGGCAACCGACTAAGAACATTCGGGGACGAATGTTTCTAAGGGGGGAAGAATGTTACACCCCGTAAGTCCAGGACATGTATAAGAGAATGTACGTAAGGAATCAAGACTTGGAAATTAGTACGAAAGGAAGAATTGTTTTTCCGACAGAAAATCTTCCGAACGTCGGAAAGGAAAAATGTTCGTTGTTGAGAATTGGATTCTCAAAATGCATTATTTGAAGAGTATGAAACTCTTAACATTATGGAAATTTATTTTTACGGATTTGGTCACGTGGGGCCCACCCGAGGAATTTTATATTTTGTGGGGCCCACGAGGGTTACGGAATTTTATGGACGAATGAGAGGGCGACACGTGGCACCCCCACACTTGGTCTTGGTCGAAATTTTGTAAGGGTAAAATGGTCATTGACCATGGTAGAAGATAAGTCTTCAAAGCTTGATATTGTTGACCATGTCAACTTGCCACTTGGGCTTGATCCTAGTGAAACTCATCCTAGCCACTCATGTGTTGTAATCTAAACCCTCCATAGTGTTATAAATACTAATCTAGTGCAAGACAAGCTCTTCTAACACTTAGAAAATTTCACAACATTTTCTGGTCCACAATAGTTGCTCTCGGGTTTGACATGCTTGCCCACACAAAATTTTGTAGTTTTGATCCATTAGCCACAAGACTTTAATCCAATGTTCCTAAGGGTATGGTAAGGATATCTCAATAGAAATATTTCGGAAAAACGGCGTTTTCGTATTAGTCGCAAAGCGGAAACTTAAGGAGTTCTTCAACTTTGAAGTTGGAACTTGAAGATGAGTTCTTCATAGGCTTCTAAGGAGTGCTTGGAGCGGATTGGAACATAAGGAAAGGAGCTAAGAATTTGCTAAGGAGCGACTTTGAATCTTGGAAATTTTAAGGGCTTATAAAGGTATAATTCTTGTCGTTTTTGTAATTGAGATTAGTTGTTGTTGTAGCTATGGTTATTAGCAAGCATGAGATATATAGTATGAAGTTGGATAATTATTTTGGCTATTGGAACCCTAATCCGAAAAACTAGCATGTTTAGCCCTAAGATTACAATTCAAGTCGATTATTAGTTTAAGTCGTCGCATGTTGTATAAGAAGGAAATTGTAGTTGTTGAAGTTGTTTAGGACTATATAACATGTTAGAACTTAGAACTTGGAATTGGAAAAGAATTGGAAAAGACTTTGAATTGTTGGTTATGTTGTTAGCCGAGAATGGCTTGTATATGGAACTACTTCGTATTAATTGTGGGGCGGAATTTTACACGTATTGTAAGGCGTGTAATCCCCTTTGTTTGGTTGTTGTTTTGAGCCTTAAATATGGCGTGTTGGTTATTGTATTCGGCCTTGAAAAAGGTGGCAAAGTGAGTAGAAACAAAGGAAGTGCTGCCCGATTTTCCGTAGAATTAGAGACCGTACACTTAGTATTATTCTACGTTTGAGACTAGAAGTTGATAGTCTTGTTGTGACCATTATAGGTTGACACTTCTACGTACGGAGTATTCGGCTTAGCTTGTGGATTTAGCCGAAAAGGTATGTGAACTATCTCCTCTTCTAGCATGATTCCTTAAGATAAAGAAAGTATGTCCTACTCCTTAAATGATCCATTCCTTGGTTGTATTTGGATTGCCTAAAATAGAATTTGTTCTATGTACTTCCTTGATTGTACTTTGATGTTTAAATTGTAAGTTGTATAATCCATTTCCTTAGTGAAGTTTGGATTCTTAAAGGTGAAAGTGTTTTACTTAAAGTGCATAGAGTCTTGAAAAGGAAGTGGTTTCCAAATCTTTTGGCTAGTGCCTTAGTTCCAAAACCTAAGAGTCGTTATAATGACTTTAGGGGAGTCAAAGTAATGATTTACTTAATTGTTTAAGAGAGGAGAAATGACATGATTTAAGAGAAGTAACTTGTTTTAAAGGTGTGAGTTACTTGAGGTTTAAAAGTAGAAGAAACTTGTTTTCTAAATATTAAGAGACTTGAAGTATTTTGAAAGTTAAGAAACTTGATTTGTAAGTATGTGATACTTGGTTTTAAGTATAAGTCTCTTGGTTATAAAAAGGAATGAATATGTCTAAAACCATAAAGGGTTATAACGGCTTTATGGGAAGTTGGTTATAACGGCTTTATGGAAGGTTAAGAAAGTTGTCTATTTTTGATTAATGGGCATAAGTTGCCTAGATTGTGAAAATTTGAAGTTACTTGATTTCAAGATTTGAAATGAGTTTTCTAAAAGTGTAGTAACTTACTTTGAAAAATAGACACACCTTGATACTACGGGTGTTAGTATCTTGGGGTTTTACATAAAAAGGAGTCTTTTGAAAAGAATGTACGTACGTAGTACTTTGGCTTGTTTAATTGAGAATTATGCTATGTGTGCCTTGATAAGTACTTTGGCTTGTTTAATTGAGAATTATGCTATGTGTGCCTTGATAAGTACTTTGGCTTGTTTAATTGAGAATTATGTTATGTGTGCCTTGATAAGTACTTTGGCTTGTTTAATTGAGAATTATGCTATGTGTGCCTTGATAAGTACTTTGGCTTGTTTAATTGAGAATTATGTTATGTGTGCCTTGATAAGTACTTTGGCTTGTTTAATTGAGAATTATTCTATTAGTGCCTTAAGTAAACCAAAATGAGAGTGTATATGAATAAGACTAATAAGAAGTTAGGGGGATTTCTTAACTTGCTTACTTATTGTGTGATAAGCCGGTAGTGCTTATGTTATGTATGATGGCCAGTGAGGTAGGGTAAGAGTATAAATGAGGGGTGTATCCCCAAAGATCGTTATACCACCTGCTTTATCACTTTCTCCAGGGTAAGAGTATAAATGAGGGGTGTATCCCAAAGATCGTTATACCACCTGCTTTATCACTTTCTCCAGGGTAAGAGTGTAAATGAGGGGTGTATCCCCAAAGATCGTTATACCACCTGCTTTATCACTTTCTCCAGGGTAAGAGTATAAATGAGGGATGTATCCCCAAATATCGTTATACCACCTGCTTTATCACTTTCCCCAGGGTAAGAGTATAAATGAGGGGTGTATCCCCAAAGATCGTTATACCACCTGCTTTATCACTTTCTTCATGGTAAGAGTATAAATGAGGGGTGTATCCCCAAAGATCATTATACCACCTGCTTTATCACTTTCTTCAGGGTAAGAGTATAAATGAGGGGTGTATCCCCAAAGATCGTTATACCACTTGTTTCCGTGGATTTGCTACCTATACTTTTGATTACTCTCATTGTTAGTAAGGCAATCGTGTCGTTATTTGAGTAGTGACTTTGAGGCACGCGTCCCCGACTTGATATGACCGCTTAAGTATTGTGTATCGTAGGTTGGCTATCATACATGTCTCTGCTTTGTTTAGATCGTTATGATTTCATTACGCATTTCATCGTTTCACATACTTGGTACATTCTTCGTCGACCTCCCGGGGCTGCGTTCACGCCGCAGTTTAGGTACGTTGTTTGGTGATCGGCAGTGTAGGACCGCCGTAGTTTTGGATAGCTCCTTCGTCGAGTTTATCTTTTTGGTATAAGTTCTTTCGACATGCTTTTGTACGATTATGGGTACAGTGGGGCCTTGTCCGTCATATTTCAAGAAACTCTTAGAGTCCGTATTCATATGTGGGATTGGACTCATGTATGCAGTGTAGGTCTCTTTATTATGTATATTATATGGCAAATTGTCGCTTTGCCCTTGTACGTTTGTTGGTTTTAAAAAAAAAAAGGGTGTTATTTAAATTTCGCAGTTTGCTTAGTTGTTAAGGTAGAAGGGTGCCCAGGTAGGGCACCAGTCACGGGCCCGGGGTTCGGGGTGTGACAGAATGTTTCTAAGGGGGAAAGAATGTTACACCTCATAATTGCGATATTTACTTGAGAACATGATTATAGAAATAAGATTTGAATGTTGGAAGGAAAGTATAATAACATTTTCTAGTATGGACATTTTTTGGATAGAAATGTGACGATGAAAATTTATTTACTTGTAGTTGAATTCTTTCCAATGGATTTATGGACTTAGTATTGTATTATGAAGTCTTGGCATTGATAACATGGGTTCCATCGAAATTTCACAATTTTGGGGGAGGTCCATCGAAAATTTGCTTAATTTTGACTAAGTGTGGAAGATGTTTTCTTCAAGGGAAAGACAAGTGGACAAGTGGGGTTACATGGGTCCCCCTCCACTTGTGCTTGAGCACCAATTGTTTATACAAGTCTTTCAAGACTTGATCTCACAAATATCTTCACCCTTAACCTCTCTTCTCTTTCCCTTAAGCTACAACTCTCGAAATCCTTAGCAAGTGAAGAACAAGATTACTTATTTTCCTAGATTAAGCACCTTAACCAAGTTCTAAGCCAGGTTAACTCTCCAAGATTCCTCCAAAACAGTTTTGGCCGAAAGTGGTGTTGAAATCCTAGGCTTGGATATGAACTTTTTGAAAGTAAAACAAGAAGTCAAGATGATTACAAGCTTGTAGAGGATACATGTGTGTGATTGGAACTTGAAGAAGTGGTATAAAACTGGAGGTGTTGGCCGAATCTAGTGGACTGTTTTGAGCTTAATATAAGGTAAGATTTCTTCCTCTTCTTGAAGTAATTGAATATTACATGTTGTTATAGCTAATAGATGAACTTGTGATTAAGAAGAATGGAGAATAAGAAGTGTATGGACAGTTTTGGGCTAATAGCCGATTTTGGACAGTTTTGTGTGATTGTTGGACTCGTTGGTTATTGTTGTTATTAACGTCACTACTTGCATGTTAAAATGAAGGAATCTTGTTATTGATAAGTTGATATGGTTTATATTAAAGTATGGAAACTTGGATTGGATTATAAGGGATTATGAAAAGGGTTATTGTGTTGGGGGGTTGTTGGCCAAGAATACCTTAAAACGGTGGGATATTGTTATGCAGTTTTAGGGACTGTTTTGTGGTATTGAAATGCTGAAAATTCAGCCACCATTATGCATGTATAAATGTAGCAATTGCTAATGTAAGTCCTAAAATAATAAGGGTATAGAAAGGTGTTGGAGGACCTCACATTTTACCCTCGTTGTTGTTGGATTATGGACTGATTTTAGTGGACTAATTTACGTGAATAAGAGGCTCTTTTTACGTGAGAAATAGATGTGTGAATCACCTTGGTTAACTGTTTGGTTGTGCCCTTAATTGGTGCTTGGTTATTGATGAAATTAGCCTTATTGAAAGGTGGAAAAGTACGTATAAATAGGGGAAGTGCTGTGCAGATTTTTATAGGAAAAGAGAGTCATTATTTGGTATATGTCTTACACTAGTAAGAATGAGTTGATATACGTGTTATTGTTGTTATAGGTTGAAGTACATTAAGACGTATTTTACTTATCATGTTGGTTAGTCGTCAATAAGGTATGTGAACCTCTTCCTCCTTTCTTTGACATGTTCTACGTATGAACCATAACTGTGGTATTGTTTCCAAAGTTATTCTACTCTTAGAAGTTAAGGAGTATTCATGTTATTGATTCTATGCTAAAAGTATGTCTAAATTGTTCTTAAGTCCTTATTAAGGCCTATGAGGAGAGATGTTAATATTCATAAGAGTTCTTAGTAAGCGCTGGAGTTGGTTCGACTTTGCTAATTTAAAGTCACTGAAAAGTATTAAGCCCTGAGACCGTTTTAATAATAATTGGGTATGTTCTAATAGACGTGTTGAAATAAGTCATTGCAGCTTTAAATGAAAAAGGTATCGACAAACAATTATATTTAAATGATTAGAATGTCTTCCATCTGCATAGAAACTAAGATATAACCAATTTATTTTACAATTGCTAGTTCACAGTTGATTAGATAAAATCTTTAATAAAGAGATAAATTACTCATGATTCATATAAGGATTAATTTGGAAATTCGAATCAGTTATCACCATGCAAATGTTTCCATAATGTTAGCCAGAGGAGCGAGACAAATTTAGATTATCAAGTTGGTACAGACGACAAGCGGTATGTGAAACTATACTTTTTTTTGGCATGATCTTTATAAAATGAGTGTACGGTGGACGTACGCATTTTAAATGAGTCCAGATTTCTTGTGGTACATGAGGTAATAGTGACTTGATTTTAAAAGTGTAAGTGTTAATTTTAAAAGTGAAAGTGTCTTGATGTTACAAGTATGAGTGTACGACGGACGTACATAGCTCTATTGGATCCTAATCCTTAATGATTGGTACATGATATGTTGGTACCTTAGTTTTCTAAAATGAAAGATTCATTTTAATGATTGGTACATGATATGTTGGTACCTTGATTTTCTAAAATGAAAGATTCATTTTATTGATTGGTACATGATATGTTGGTACCTTGGTTTTCTAAAATGAAAGATCCATTTTAATGATTGGTACATGATATGTTGGTACCTTAATTTTCTAAAATGAAAGATTCATTATATATGATTGGTACATGATATGTTGGTACCTTGGTTTTCAAAAATGAAAGTTCATTATAAATGATTGGTACATGAGATGATGGTACCTTGGGTTTTCTAAAATGATAGTTCATTTTAATGATTGGTACATGAGATGATGGTACCTTGATTTTATTCCTTTGAGAGTCGAAAGATGATTTAAATTGCACAAGGTTGCTCATGATAGCTATTCGTGCAAGTGTTATTATTCCATTTCACCCCGAGTCCCTCACTAAAGGGTCGGGATACGTTATACTGATGATTCCACCGAGTCCCTCACTAAAGGGTCGGGATACGATATATGAAAACAGATACGATGACTCTCATTTTTATAAGATACAGTGGTACAGTGGTACAGTGATACAAGATACAGTTGTCTCTTATTTATATGGCACAGTTGGATCTGGTATTTGATTTTCATACTTGTCTCTGTCATCTTTTGTGCAGTTATGATCTTATTTACTGTACTTTATATTTATATACTTGGTATCTTGTTGTACTCACCACTACAGTTGATAAATATATATAAAGAAGATGTATGGCCAACACCTACAGTTGATTCAATTCTTTTTTGAATGGAAAAAAGGAAATCAAGGATATAATATGGAGAGTAAACGAATGGCTGAAGTTTGTTTTCTTTTCTTTCTTTTTTTAAGGGTGGTTGGTTATCCAGAATGGAGATAAAGAATTGTGGACATATCAGAGAAAGAGCAAATGAATTGCTCCTTCTAAATGTCGCCAGCAAAATGGTAGGCTGCCTCTTTTCTCGCCACCTATCCTTTTCATGCTGTTTTCGTATAATTTATTAATTATATACCTAATTAATTCTAGATTTCACTTCATTTAAATTCTAAAAATTTATAAATCTTTGTATACTCGATATCATAATTTGTAATATGACATTAGTCTATCACCTCTTTTGGGGATACACAACTATTATTAATAATCTCCATCGTCACACTTATTGCATTCAAAATTATTTCGAAATCGCATTCCTTGTATGCTAATTTCCTTATTAGCATATGTAAATACAACAATTTTTTTCCCAACGCTCGGATCTATTTTCTTAATTTTCGTACTCCAATTATCGTCCAAAATTACGAGACGTTATACCGCTAATCGTACCGTCAACACCTAATCACAATTAAATACAAACTCAGCCGAAAAGAATTATAGAAAATGTTACTCAAAAACTAACTTTTATATATAAATATATACCCATACCAAGGCCGACAAGGCCATACAAGACTACTATCCACAGAACACCTATCTACACGTCTCTAGGAGTAGCAACATCAAAGGTCTGGACAGGGCCCCGCCATGCCCATATAGACATGAAAAATACATCGTACCAAATAGACTAACACTCTGAAATAACGGGAGTGCTACAACATTCGCTGAATCTGCAACCTACTAACGTGGATCGTCGTCCTGTCTACGTGAACATGCGGGCATGAAATGTAGCGTCCCCCGATAAAAGGGACATCAGTACGACTGATGTACTGAGTATGTCAAGATGAATAATAGTATATTAGGGATATAACAATAACTAAAACGGAAATAGCTTACCAGCAGTAAATGCTTCTGAGACCCTAGTACATATGCTTAAATGTTATGCAATGCAAATGTGGTATACATAGATATATTGGCCACACAGACATCTTTCTTACTATAACAACCTCTGTGGGTATCATAACATATAATGGTTAATGAATGTAGGCATGATGTAAATGCGGTATACTAATGTCCACACAGGAATTTTCCTACCCATAATCGCCTCTCTGGGCATCAGGTTATATCATATTTGCCACAGAGACATTCATATCGTCTTGGCCATACATGCATCCATTTTGACCACACAAGCTAGATATGTAGCCTCTTAGGGCTCTTTTGTGATAGTCTGTATCAGCTGCATGTTGTGTGCATATATAACACCTTTCCCTATTTTTCTCATCCCTTACATATATATAATATTTACCATAGAGTAGTGTGCATAGCATAAGTGGTCTAAGATAATATATGAATATGATGCAAATGAAAATGCATGAATAACAATAAAACATCTTGAGTGTCATAATATCTTTGTACATTTGGCTAACACTGTGAATATCAACATATTTTCTGTATACCTCAATAAGGACTTAGAAACATATTTAGACATGCTTTCAACATAAGAATCAATAATATGAACATTCCTTAACTACTAAGAGTAGAGTAAATTATGGAGCAATATCACAGTTATATTTCGTTATATGGAACATTCCAAAAGAAAGAAATAATTTGCCTTAACATACCTCGAATCCAAGCTTAATAATTTGAAATTGCACTTAAAATGAAAACTTCAATTTATTGTTGTTGGACGTTGCTTGAACAATTTGTTCTAAAAATCCATCATTTCTGTCAGCTCCAGAATATGACTAAGCCTCTCAACCCGTATGAAATAAATAACTCTCTCGTATGTGTACATTATTAAATCTAGAAAAGGTAGAAAAATGAAGCGAACAATTTTTTGTTAAGAAGGAAAGTTCATCATAGATCAAAGATGAAAATTCATTCCCTTAAATGAAGAAAAAGTTGATAAGAGATACTATGTGATATGAGAATTATCACGTAGATGAATCCCACAATGTTCTTTCATTTCAGTACCATTATGCCCAACTTGAATGACAGTTTTATTCATCCAGTTAACGAATTTGGATGAAATTCACCTTCTAAATATCCTTAACTATTCGGTCACCCACTTAGCCAATCATTTGGTGGTGGGAGGCCTTTAATCACGCCACATTGCATTAACATGCACGATCACTTATCTGTATAATTTATCAATCGCACACATAATTAATTTCATGATCCCAACTCACTTAATTATTGGTGACTTATAAAACCTTCATATCCTCAATGTCATAATCTTGTAATATTACATTAGTCCATAACCTCTTTGTGCAAGTACCAAATTTATTTATGCTCATCGTCGCACTTGTTACGTCCAAAATTCTTTCAAGGTTTAATCATTTTATATACTAATCTTTTTATTATCATACGTAAATATAACATGAATATTTCCAATGCTCGGGTCTATTTACACACGCCTAGCAATTTCACATATGCCTAGCGTTTTAAACCGTTATCCGAAAGTATGGGATATTACATCATTCCCCCCTTAGAAACATTCGTCCTCGAATGTTGGGGTGACATATCTAATCCCCGTTGCGTAGCCCAAAAATACAACTATATTTCTCACAACCTTATTACCCTTTCATTCAAGAACGGGTTTGCTTGGGAACCGAAACTAACAATTTTTGTTTAGCAATCAACATTACTGTATCATGATGCCAGCCAATCCATGCCTATAATAATATCGAAGTCAACCATTTCGAATTCTACCAAATTCGCTAGGGTCTGATAGCTACAAACTAGTACTGCACAACTCTGCTAGACCCGTCTAGCAATTGCCAATTCACCAACGGGTGTAGACACTATAAATAAATCTTTTATCAACGCAGACTCCATACCAAATTTACAGGCAATAAAAAGAGCGATATATGATAGATTGGAGCCTAGATCTAATAATACATACACATTTTGTGAAAGGACCGATAATGTACCTGTAATGACATCAGGTGAGGACACCTGATCCTGTCGTCCCATCTATGCATACGTGCGGTTCTGGCCTGTACCTCTTCCTCGATCGGATAATGTCTATTGACTTTATCCTAACGGATACACTGAATGTGATGAATCTGATATTGATCCGACTGGTTGGGCCCTAACACTTTCGTCCCTTGCCGGGATTCTCGCATAAAATGACCAGGTTTACTACAAGAATAACACACATTTGATCTTTATTGGCACGACCCTGTATGGGTCCTATCACGCTACCTTCATCAAGCCAACAACAACCACATCTGAATAGAATCTCCTCTATAATAACACCTAGATGCTCGTGAACCCTGACCTGCTCCCGATTGAACAGACATCTCAACCTTAAAAATGGTAATAATAGCTACCGGGTAAGATGGGCGTTCATAAGATTGTGGCATGGGCCCACCTTGTAAATATCCTACGTCATCGACGGATCAAGCCCTCTAATGCTGGCTCATATCATATTCTCGATATACCCGATGTTTCCTCTTACGATCCTCCAAGTTCTGTGCATAAGTTTGAATGCGAGCAATATCCATATTTGGATTCAGAGAAGATGTAGTACACTCATTGACCAAGTGCGGCCCTAAGCCGGTAACAAACCTATGTACTCAGTCACTCATCTCAGCTATAATTTTAGCAGCATATCTAGCCAACGAATTAAACTACAAGTTATATTCTTGAACACACATGTTGCTTTCTCAAGACGTAGGAACATATCATGCTAGGCCCGTCATAGCTCAACTGGCAGAAAATGTTGTAGGGAGGCTTCTGAAAACTTTCTCCATCCTGTTAGTTTAACACGAGGTCCCCTAGATTGCTCCCATGTTTCATACCAGGTTACTGCGACATCATGCAGTCTATAAGAAGCAAACTTTACCGACTCTATATCGGTAGCATCCATCACCTGCAAGGTACGTTGTACCTGATACAAAATATTCTATAGGTCTGCTTTCAGGTCTGATCCTATGAATATCAGAGGGTCTAGATTAATGAAATCTCAGGCTCTTGTACTAGCGGCTCTATCATAAGGACTAGGAACCTGACGTTGGGCCTGAGTGACTATCAATCGCGTCAATAACTGTATTGCACTCCGCATATAAAGATCCTCAACTAGAGTATCAAGTGGAGGAACTGGGGGAATCATACAAATGAGTCACACCGAGGGTATCACTATGGCCCACGCTAGCGGAGTATGTCAAAAGGTTAATGAATGTAGGCATGATGCAAATGCGGTATACTAATATCCACATAGGAATTTTCCTACCCATAACCACCTCTGTGGGCATCAGGTTATATCATATTTGCCACATAGACATTCATATCATCTTGGCCATACATGCATTTGACCACATAGGCTCGATATGTGGCCTCTTAAGCTCTTTTGTAATAGTATGTAACAGCTGCATGTGGTGTGCGTATATAACACATTTCCCTCTTTTTCACATCCCCTACATATATATAATATTTACCATATAGTAGTGTGCATAGCATAAGTGGTCCAGGGTAATATATGAATATGATGCAAATGAAAATGCATGAATAACAATAAAACATCTTGAGTGTCATAATATTTTTGTACCTTTGGCTAACACTGTGAATATCAACATCTTTTCAGTATGCCTTAATAAGGACTTAGGAACATATTTAGACATCCTTTCAACATAGGAATCAATAATATGAACATTCCTTAACTACTAAGAGTAGAGTAAAGAATGGAGCAATATCACAGTTATATTTCGTTACATGAAACATGTCAAAAGAAAAAATAATTTGCCTTAACATACCTCGAATCCAAGCTTAATAATTCGAAATTGCACTTAAAATGGAAACATCCATTTATTGTTGTTGGACGTTGCTTGAACAATTTTTTCTCAAAAAGTCATCATTTCTGCCAGCTCCAGATTATGACTAAGCCTCTCAAACCGTATGAAATAAATAACTCTCTCGTATGTGTACATTATTAAATCTAGGAAAGGTAGAAAAATGAATCGAGCATTTTTTTGTTAAGAAGGAAAGTTCATCATAGATCAAAGATGAAAATTCATTCCCTTAAATGATGGAAAAGTTGATTAGAGATACTATCTGAGAATTCTCCCGTAGATGAATCCCACACTAACCTTTATGATTTGGTCTCCCACTTAGCCAGTCCTTTGGCGGTGGGAGGCCCTTAATCACGTCATATTGCATTACATGCAAATTAAGTGACATGTCTCCGTATAATATATCAATCACACATATAATTAATTCTGTGATCCCAACTCACTTAAATCTTGGTGACTTATAAAACCTTCATATCCTCAATATCATAATCTTGTAATATGACATTAGTCCATAACCTCTTTGTGCACACACGAAATTTATTTCCGCTCTCCGTCGTCGCATTTTTACGTGCAAAATTATTTCGGGGTTTAATCATTTACATACTAATATCTTTATTAGCATACGTAAATATAACATGAATTTTTCCAACGCTCGGTTTTATTTACACACGCTTAGTGATTTCACATACGCCTAGCGTTTTAAATTGTGACCCAAAAGTACGGGATGTTACAGGAATCATACTCTAGTTAATGTTCATATATTTCCTCTTTGAGAACAAAATATTAGTGCTATGCTTAAGGTAATCTCTATCCACAATACATTAACTTGTCAATAAATATGAGTATATAATAATCTTTGGAATAACCTTTTCAATCTATGTGCCAATTACTAAGGCCTTTAGCTAGTAGGAGGAGATTTTAACGATGTTATACATATTAGTAAAAATTTTGGTGAGAATCTCGTCAATAAAATTCATTCCTCTTTCTTTTGGTAAACAATTATTGCGTGTAACATCTTAGATTTAGGTTGTAAAGATTGTATATTTACTTGATCAAATCATAAAAAAAGAGTAAAAGATTGATCATAGAAAGATATTATAGAGTCTTTTTGCAGCAATGATTGGTTAGATATTTTTCCTAATGCACCTACCAAAAACTCATTCTGGCCATAACTCTTTACTTATTGAACTTATCCCTAAGACTACCTTTAAGTATAATAATCCCTTTAGATTGGAAACTCTTGGTGTGGACATCCTGAATTTATCAACATAATTACTTCATGCTGGAGGGGTATTGACTTAACTAGGGCTACTATCAAGTTTAAAATTGATATTTTGGCTTGGAAAGACTACACATTTGGGGATATCTCTTTTAGAAAAAAAAAGACAACCTCTAGCTAAATTCCAAGGTATCTCAAAAGAAATTTAGTAACTTCCAACAAAATCTCGTAAAAGATCCCACTCTAGAATATAATAAAATTCGTGTGATGTCAATACTCGCTTCTTTCACATTTCTTCAGAATTAAATTATTTAATTTTAGAGATGACTCTGGTCAATGGATAAATGACCCCAAGACCATTTTAGATCATACCTTCTCCTTCTTCCATAGTATCTTCACAACTTCTCATAATAATTCTAATTGGACTGCTATTACCGATGATGGTACTAGCTTTTCTCAAGTTGATCTTTCCTCTTTGATAACCTCATCATCCCTAATGAAACTATGAATGCCATCTTCTATTTCAGACATTTAAATCCTCAAACACCAGATAACATTCGCCCTTTTCTTTATCAAAAATATTGTTGGTAATTTTAGAATAAACTTTTACACTTATCTTCTAAAATCATTCAATTCCTCCTGAAATTAACCATACCGTCCTTTGTCTAATTCCCAAAGTAGCTAATGCCAATAATTTAATTTTTTAGACCTATTGGACTTTGTAATATAATTTACAAAGTTATTACCAAAATTATTACAACCCAAAATTCGATAGCCGTAATGGCACCTATTCCCAATCGATAGGCAAGCCAACCCCGAATACTCAACATAACACATAAGTAATTTAGAGGAAAGTAAATAGCCTATGAATATTCAATAATAACTCTGAAATAGAAATGGGGAAAAGAAAAACCACCATTCCAAGATTCGCGTCACATGTACAAGAGCTACTACAATGCGAAACTAATCTGAGAGTACCAAAATACATTGTCTAAATGCTAAAATGATATAATAGTAAAAGATAGAGGGAGAAGTGGGCTGCGAAATAGCAAAGCGGCTCACCACAACTCCAAGCAACCAAATCAAGCTCACAAAGCTCGCCGAGATGCACCCATATTCGAGGTCAAATCTGCACTATGCAAGGGTAGTATGAGTGCGAAATCATATGTAACCAATATATCTCATAGACCGACAGTGAAAAAGTAGTGACATAATTTATGTAGTGAAATGTAATGGAATGCCTTGATAGCCAAATTCCATCACTACTCGTATAAACACAAAATTCCTCTGTAATCTTTGGGAGCTCATGACCCATGATGGACTCGAAATGTCTATATACTCATTGTGACGCACAACTCGATCCATATATCTTGTTACAGCATACAACTAGATTCATATACTTATTGCAACCTACAACCCAATTCATATACCTTTACAGCATGCAACCCTATCTAGAATCATAAGTTATTTGCAATCACTCAAATCCACAAATATATGGGCTCAATGAAATGGGATGAGAACAAATAAAACATTAAGTGAAAAGTGCATACCTTCATCACTTACAATAGCCCTCGGGGTTCTAAAATGCGTGATGATGTTCTTTTTACAATTGTATCCATTACATTAGCATCATTGGTAGGGAGTAGAATTGTTCCACAACTTCAACACGTCATCAACCTCCACAAGAATATACTTGTTTCAAAGGAATCTCATGATGCCTCAAAATATTATCCGTACAGGGTTAGGGAAACATTGTCATCAGCAGCACACACCCTAGGTCTTGGACCACAGGCACTGGTAGGTCATGGTAGAGATATGTTACACCCCGTAGTTCCAGGGTATGTATGTGAGGACATACGTACAAGAATACGACAGTGATATTGAAAAGAAAGAAAGATGTGAATTTTTCGACGGAAAAAGTTCCGGATTTTGTGAAGGAAAAAGGTTCGTTAATGGGAATTGGATTCCCGGATTCGGTATTCGGACTTTTTGGAATATTTGAGAATTATGGAATTTTATTTTCCGTAATTGGTCACGTGGGGCCCACTGAGAAATTTACTTTATGAGGCCCACTTTATTTTCGGATTTTTGGCATTACGGATATTTTCGGAAGATGAAATATTTTGGACCAATAGGAGGGTGACACGTGTCACCCCAAGTGGACAATGGGTTGCCCGTTTTTGGCATTTTAAAGGCCAAAAACATTTGGTCAAAGTCTTGAAGATATTTTGTGTAGTAGATAGATAAGTGGGACCCACACACACATGGCCCAATCTTGACCACACACTTGCTTTAATCCTAGCCCTTGATTTCTCTATAAATACCCCTTAAGCTTGCAAGACTTATTCATCCAACACTTAGAGATTTACAAGTCTTGAAAAATCCTCCCTCCCTTCCCTTGAGTGTCTCGGCAATTGGCCTCCCCCTTGACCAAAAGTTGTCCAAAAATCCTTAAACTTTTAAGTGTTCTTCCTTAAGGTGTTAGGAATGTCACGACCCGAAACTGGGCCCGTGACTGGTGCCTTACCCCGGGCACCCTAGTGACACAACATCAGAGTAATCAGCGGAACATAAAACACATACATGAAATGGCTGTAAGTACAAAACGATGTCGAGGAAAACTCGCTTTTCGGCATATAAATAACAACATTACAAATGAACGTTTAATCCTTTTTACAAACCACGCCACAACAAGATTCATGCACTCTAAGAATGATACGACAACAATGGCGGGACAGGCCCCGCCAAACCCCGAATGTAAACACCTATACGACAGGACTTTACCACCGATAAGCCTCCGAGAAACGGAGTTTCCATACGCTGAATCGTGACACGAGCTAGGATCAACGATCGTATACCTCAACTCGCGATGAACGCAGCCGGGCGAGGTCGCATAACAGTACCGAGTATGTGAAACTAAAATATCAGAAATGAAATCATAATAGTCTATAAAGCAGAGACATGTATGATAAGCAAGCTACATCCACAACAAATAAGCGAATATGTCAAGTCGTGACTCACGCCTCAAAGTTATCACAATAAACCCAGACGGCAAGTACGAAGGCATAGCCGCTACTAAGACCCACAAGACCAAAAATACCACACATCAGATCCAGAGGTCTTTCTGCCGCACCACATGATCGGCCGCCACCGCCCGCAATATCAATGTCGCGTCTATTCCTGGAACTCTCGCAGACTCCGCATAGGTCACACACGGACCCGCATGAGGTATTCTCGAATCGTGGTCCTGCATCACCGAGGTATACCCCGCGTCGGGCGCAGCCAACCCTCGGTATTCGCCAGGCTCCCGCAACCCGCATAGTCTCAAAAGACCGCATAGTCTCAACGGACCGCATAGGAATCCCCGCGTCGGGCTAAACACCCGAATGATCAAATCCCGAGCTACCGCGACCGCATAGTCACGAGGACCGCGTAGGCGTAAAGACCCGCATCGCGGTGGCAAGCCCTCGGTATAATAAGTCAAGGGGGTATGTGATACAATAATAGTACAACGGGCTTAACGTTTAACAACGTAAGCACAACAGGAGTGACCCCCTCACATAATAATCACAAGATACTAACACACGTAGCATCCTAACATGCTTACTTATCAAGTCAACAAGAAAGTATTACAAGGCTATCACAAACCAATACAATCAAGTTATTCACACAAGGTACTTTCTACTAACAAGTTCGGGTACCTATCCCCAAAGTACTTCATACATTAAATCTTTAAAAGATACGTTACTTCCCAAAAAAAAAACCACACAATACCCGTAGTATATGAACATAGAGTGATTATCTTTTTAAAGTAAATCAATTACTTCTCTTTGTAAAATCAAGTAGCAACATTCTTTTCCAATGTTCAAGTTTGCCTAATTTCCAATGTTCAAGTTTCTCATTTTAGAAAGGTTTCGTAGTTCATAGTCTTATTCATTTAAGAATATAATTCTCCTTTAAACAATCTGAGAAACCTAAGCCTTATATGAGTAGGATATTCTTGTTTATAACAATCTTATTACAGCAGCCATGATCTAGGAAATATCATTTTGTCTCATCTTAGTTTCTATGCAGATGGAAGTTTCTACTGGTTTTAATAATGCTTAATTAGTCAAAACATTTCCTTTTATTAACGCTGCAGTGGTTTGTCGATACACATTCTGATTTCCGAAATCAGTAAAACATTCTTAAGCCGTTATACCTAACTTCCCATAAAGCTAGTATAACTCTTAAGTTTTCAAAAACCAAATATTACTTCTTCTTTCAAAATGATTCAAAAATCTTTTGAAATACTTCAAGTTCTTTATTAACACATAACAAGCCAGTTATAGTTCAAATCAGTTACCTTTTAAAAACCACATGTATTTTCTAACCAACATAAAGCTGTTATAACCACTTCCCATAAAGCCGTTATAACACTTTATGTTTACACCAATCAAATACATTTAGCACATGTACGTCTACCGTACTACATAGTTCACACAATCATGCTAGAAAAGATAGGAAGAGGTTCACATACCTCGCGAAGTATCGACTAATAGCAAAACGCTCAAGTACTTCCAACGGCTACTCCTTAAGCCACGCATCGCACCACACGT
Organism: Przewalskia tangutica; assembly: GCA_029844215.1. Lineage (NCBI taxonomy): Eukaryota > Viridiplantae > Streptophyta > Magnoliopsida > Solanales > Solanaceae > Przewalskia > Przewalskia tangutica. The sequence goes on along the minus strand of CM056732.1, from coordinate 38,354,455 downwards.
AGTACTTCAACCTATAAGGCCACAAGGCGCTTATTAACATTAGGTCTCTTCGTAGAACATTCTACAGAAAATTCGGCAGACTCTCCCGCAACAACAGAAATCTCCTCTCTATCGAGGCCGCTACCAAGCCAACGGGGTTATATATCTAACCCAAACGGTACAATTCTACTCCACGGTACTACTACACAAGTCTATCGTAATACAACCCTATGTAATTACAACAAGATTTTCTTTAAATTCAGGCTTAAGTCGCAAGACATTGCCGTAAGTATTATTCAGGCTTAAGTCAAAAGACATTGCCGATAACTACGTTCAGTTCCATTATATAGTATACTTCAACTATATATTCAAGCAATTATGTAATTTCCAATTACAATAGAGGGACAAGATAATTACCTCGATAAGCCCATAATTATCCTAGCTTAAAGTCGATCCTGGGCAATCGTTTAGCTCGACTCCGAGCGCTCGACCCGCTCTAAACCACCCTTAGAAGTTCTTACCAACTTCCACACAATACTCCAACGGACTATGGAGATTTCCCTAGGTTTCGGTTTTGTGGACCGGGAAGTATAATAGTATTTCGGCTTTTTGTACAAGTATAACCTTAGAATACTACAAGGTATAGGCTAAGGTAATTTGGGCATTATAACAATACTTTTGAGTATTCTACCAAAAGAGGGGTATTATACTAAAGCAACTAGGCTAGTGGGGTACCCCACGCCACACAACTAGAGTGGGTGTACCACCAAGGCCTCAGAGAGGGAGGCCTCTTGCCGAACTCAACACAAAGGGGAGGAGAAGGAGAGCTTTCAAGACTTAGGCAAATTTGTGGATGAATAAGTTCATCAAAGGGGTGGGTATTTATAGGCCAAGTGAAAGCCAACCAATGGCCAAGATCAATCCATGTGTTAGGCAAGTGTAGGGCTAGGATTTACCAAACACAAATATCCTACCTACCCTTGACTTTGTCAAGGCAACAAAACGTGCCTTTGCTATCCATTTCGTCCAAATGGACGATTGAAGTCCACCAACGGAGGGTGCCAAGTGGCGCCCTCTTGTTGGTCCAACACGTTTCGTCTCTCGGAAAAATCCGCAAAAATTAGAAAGGACATAGCCGGAAATTCCCCTACGAAAGCTGTGAAAACGTTTCGCCGAAAAACGACTCTAACCGGGTGTTGTGCACAAAATTAAATCGGCCAAGCCTATTTGAAGTTCAAAATTTCCTACGTACGTCCTCGCGTACATACTCTGGAAATACGGGGTATAACATTCTCCCCTCCTTAGAAACATTCGTCCCGAATGTTCCTTCAAGTCTCAAACAACCGCGCGCCAGTATAGTCTTTACTACCATACTTACGAAACAATCCTGCCACAATGGCCACGTAAAACAATCATGCAAAATACTTACATCCAAGTCCACGAGGAATCACCTCTAACATCACCACAAACACCTCTCTCCGGGGTCTAAAATATACTCCCTCCACACTTTTTCCAAACAAAAGAAATGGTCACATCTATGCTCGCCATACATGCTCGCTTCTTCCCGACACCACTTTTGTCACCTTGCCGCGAGGTTCTAGTGTCACTCGGCGACCCAACAAATGGTACCGGACTACACGCGATCCACGAGGTCGTACACTCGAACTCTTACCACATTTAAATCGCTTGATCTCCAAAACTTCGGGGTTATCATCTTCAACTTGGTCATCATTAACGGGAACACTGGATGGATTCTCCGATACTTTCCGATCATAACAATACGAAAGACCGGACGTACTGCCTCCTAGGTCGGACGGCAAATGCTAACATATAGGCAACCTGACCTATTCTTCACATGAACTCAAAAGGGCCAAAGTAACTCGGGCTAAGTTCCCTCTGTATTCCAAAACTCACACCCACCCCGGTGGTACCTTCAAGAAGACCGACCAACTGAACTCTAGCGTCGTCGCCGATTATCCGCACAATTCCTCCGAGCTGCGAACTTCTTCTAGACAAGCCGCACTATCCACGATCTACCGGAACAAGCTGAACCAACTATCCGAATCTTGCCAACATCGAACCAATCGGCCGACGACTTACACTTCCGCCCCTACAAGGCTTCAAAGGTGACGTCAGGACACGAAATGGTAGCTTAAACACTCCTCCACAGAGACAACAATCTCCACAACTACCCCGAAATCCACACTTGCCCGGCGAACGCGATTCTGAGACTCACCCGAAGTTCTTAACACATGCTTGGCAAAACTTCCGAAACAACAACAGCCTACCGGGCTCCATCGTCATAAGGTGAAGGTAGGCACCGTGCAGCCTTACAACCTTCTCGATAATTCAACACCGCCGAGTGAGCGGTCGAGCGAAGAACACGATGGGCTGCCCCGTCGCCCGACCATCAGTCGAGCGTATCCACGAACACGTCTGTTGGTTAACTAAACTTGGGCCTAACACCCTCACAACCCTAACACGCGGGACCACCACAACCCGACCCACCACCAAATCTACCGCGGGTTGACCCGCAACGAAGCCTCAACCCGACCCGTAACGCCGCACAATACTAGCTCCCGATCCTAACAATCTCACTAATCATGTTTCAAACCTAGCGGTCTTCTTAGCTCAACTACCCCCTTTCATTCCACACTACTAGGGACCTATCCCAAACATAACTCACGTGCACTATGCACTTCCGATAAGGGTCAAACATAACACTACACCTTTTCTCGAGATGGCCTCACCTCTAAGGTCTCAACGTAAAACATTCTAAGGTTCACACCTTATCTATCCCCCAAAATCTTACTCGGTTAAACAACCAAGATTTCTAAACACAACTAACACACCGCTATCGGAACATAGCACCTAAGGTATACTCACCTTATCACACATACTGATCTCTAGAGGGTTAAAGATATATCTATACCCACTGCTTCACTCCCCTTAGTCGTTCTAATCAAACCTGCCCCGTAGGGCGCATAGCTAGGGAAGATGACGAACTACCCACCGATCCTGAAGACTAAGTCCTCCTACAAGGACACTCTATCGACATCAGACCCTGACGGTCGTAGGTACAACAAGTACCCGACTAAAAGACGACATTCCGGGATGGCGTCACACATCGGAACGGAAGCCACGGAGTTCGACCAACTCGCGTACTCGAACGCCACGAACCCCGTGGAAGACCACTCTGCCGGGCGAGGTGCATATCAAATCTGCGGTGAGGCGACTCGCCTCGAAAGTTACTAAAGGACCTGGCCGCTCGGCCTCTTCTGTTGTCCTTCGTTAACCCGTCGATCTCTATGTTTTCTCGGCCTGCTGCGCATAAGCCCGTACACAGGCCATGCTCAAGCCCAACTGAAGAATTACTCTGGCACAACCCTCTTTGCAATCTAAATTCTCTGTTCCCGGTCGTGGAACTGAAGGTTCAAATGTCATGGCCGCAGTAGGAACTGCCGCCGCCGTGCTAAACTCTGCTGGGGCTAGTGATGTCGCAGAACTCCCCGAATGAAGCACTACCCTAGGTAAAGATTGGGCACAGGCCTCGCCACCCTCTGAACTCTACTCGCGACTCCTCGGCCGCTTTGCCTCACAGGCTCGGGTTGCCTACGCGAGGCATAACGATAAGGAAAGAATTTCGTCGGAGGGTCCAACTTACAACACCTCTAAGGCACGATCTCAGTGAGAAGAATAGAAACCACTCCTAAATATCCTATAGCCTCCGATTATTGGTGTGGTGCACAACACACCGATAATCAAGACTTCGGATCGATACGGTGCAGACACTTTCCGAGGATTAATCGCTCGATACCACTTTTGTCACGACCAAATCGCCCGTGGATCGTGCCTTACCGGGCACCCTAGTGACACAACATCGAGTAATCACGAACATAAAACACATACATGAAATGGCGGTATACAAAACAAGATGTCGAGGAAAACTCGCTTTCGCATATAAATAACAACATTACAAATGAGCAGTTTAATCCTTTTTACAAACCACGCCACAACAAGATTACTGCACCTCTAAGAATGATACGACAACAATGGCGGGACAGGCCCGCCAAACCCCGAATGTAAACACCTATACGACGGGGACTTTACCATCGATAAGCCTCGGAGAAACGGAGTTTCCATACGCTGAATCAGTGACCGAGAGCTAGGATCAACGATCGGTGTACCTCAACTGCGGCGTGAACGCATGGCCGAGGAGGTCGACAACAGTGCAGAGTATGTGAAACTAAAAATCGTAAATGAAATCATAGTAGTCTATAAATAGCTGGAGAAATGTATGATAAGCAAGCTACACCACAACAAATAAGCGATATGTCAAGTCGTGACTCACGCCTCAAAGTTATCACAATAAACCCGTGCGGGCAAGTAAAAGGCATAGCCGCTACTAAGACCCACAAGACCAAAAATACCACACACCGTATCCCGAGGTCTTTCTGCATCGCACCACATGATCGGCCGCCACCGCCCGCAATATCAATGCGCGTCTATTCTGGAACTCTCGCGACTCGCATAGGTCACCAACAGACCCGCATGAGGTATTCCTAGAATCATGGTCCTGCATCACCGAGGTATACCCGCGTCGGCGGCCAACCTCGGTATCTGCCAGGCTCCCGCAACCCGCGTAGTCTCAAAAGACCGCATAGTCTCAACAGACCGCATGGAATCCCCGCGTCGGGCTAAACACCCGAATGATCAAATCACGGAGCTACCGCGACCGCATAGTCACGAGGACCGCATAGCCGTAAAGACCGCATCGCGGTGGCAAGCCCTCGGTATAATAAGTCGAGGGTATGTGATACAATAATAGTACAACGCTTAACGTTTAACAACGTAAGCACAACAGGAGTGACCCCCTCACATAATAATCACAAGATACTAACACACGTAGCATCCTAACATGCTTACTTATCAAGTCAACAAGAAAGTATTACAAGGCTATCACAAACCAATACAATCAAGTTATTCACACAAGGTACTTTCTACTAACAAGTTCGGGTACCTATCCCCAAAGTACTTCATACATTAAATCTTTAAAAGATACGTTACTTCCCAAAAAAACCACACAATACCCGTAGTATATGAACATAGAGTGATTATCTTTTTAAAGTAAATCAATTACTTCTCTTTGTAAAATCAAGTAGCAACATTCTTTTCCAATGTTCAAGTTTGCCTAATTTCCAATGTTCAAGTTTCTCATTTTAGAAAGGTTTCGTAGTTCATAGTCTTATTCATTTAAGAATATAATTCTCCTTTAAACAATCTGAGAAACCTAAGCCTTATATGTGAGTAGGATATTCTTGTTTATAACAATCTTATTACAGCAGCCATGATCTAGGAAATGTCATTTTGTCTCATCTTAGTTTCTATGCAGATGGAAGTTTCTACTGGTTTTAATAATGCTTAATTAGTCAAAACATTTCCTTTTATTAACGCTGCAGTGGTTTGTCGATACACATTACGATTTCGAAATCAAAAACATTCTTAAGCCGTTATACCTAACTTCCCATAAAGCTAGTATAACTCTTAAGTTTTCAAAACCAAATATTACTTCTTCTTTCAAAATGATTCAAAATCTTTTGAAATACTTCAAGTTCTTTATTAACACATAACAAGCCGCTTATAGTTCAAATCGATTACCTTTTAAAAACCACATGTATTTTCTAACCAACATAAAGTCGTTATAACCACTTCCCATAAAGCCGTTATAACACTTTATGTTTACACCAATCAAATACATTTAGCACGTATGCGTCACCGTACTACATAGTTCACACATATCATGCTAGAAGAGATAGGAAGAGGTCCACATACCGCGACGAGTATCGACTAATAGCAAAACGCTCAAGTACTTCCAACCGTCGGCTACTCCTTAAGCCACGTAGATCGCACCACACGTAGTACTTCAACCTATAAGGCCACAAGCGCTTATTAACATTAGGTCTCTTCGTAGAACATTCTACGTAAAATTCGCAAGACCTCCCCGCAACAACGTAAATCTCCTCCTCTATCGAGGCTGCCACTGCCAACCAGCGGGGTTATATATCTAACCCAAACGGTACAATTCTACTCCACGGTACTACTACACAAGTCTATGTAATACAACCCTATGTAATTCTGATTCGGTACTCTTCTTTAAATTCAGCTTAAGTCGCAAGACATTGCTGTAAGTATTATTCGGGCTTAAGTCAAAAGACATTGCCGATAACTACGTTCGGTTCCATTATATAGTATACTTCAACTATATATTCAAGCAATTATGTAATTTCCAATTACAATAGGGGGACAAGATAATTACCTCGATGAGCCCATAATTATCCTAGCTTAAAGTCGATCCTGGGCAATCGTTTAGCTCGACTCCGAGCGCTCGACCCGCTCTAAACCACCCTTAGAAGTTCTTACCAACTTCCACACAATACTCCAACGACTATGGAGATTTCCTAGGTTTCGGTTTTGTGACTGACAGGAAGTATAATAGTATTTCTGGGCTTTTTGTACAAGTATAACCTTAGAATACTACAAGGTATAGGCTAAGGTAATTTGGGCATTATAACAATACTTTTGAGAGTATTCTACCAAAAGAGGGGGTATTATACGAAGCAACTAGGCTGGGGTACCCCACGGCCACACAACTAGGAGTGGGTGTGCCTCGGCCAAGGCCTCTAGGAGAGGAGGCCTCTTGGCCGAACTCAACACAAAGGGAGGGAGAAGGAGAGCTTTCAAGACTTAGGCAAATTTGTGGATGAATAAGTTCATCAAAGGGTGGGTATTTATAGGCCAAGTGAAAGCCAACCAATGGCCAAGATCAATCCATGTGTTAGGCAAGTGTAGGGCTAGGATTTACCAAACACAAATATCCTACCTACCCTTGACTTTGTCAAGGCAACAAAAACGTGCCTTTGCCTATCCATTTCGTCCAAATGGACGATTGAAGTCCACCAATGAGAGGTGCCAAGTGGCGCCTCTTGTTGGTCCAACACGCTTCGTCTCTCGGAAAAATCCGCAAAAATTAGAAAGGACATAGCCGAAATTCCCTACGAAAGTCGTGGAAAACGCTTTCACTAAAAACGACTCTAACCGGGTGTTGTGCACAAAATTAAATCGGCCAAGCCTATTTGAAGTTCAAAATTTCCTACGTACGTCCTCGCGTACATACTCTGGAAATACGGGGTATAACAAGGAAGATTGTGAACCAAGTGTTGGAAAAGATTTCACACCCCTAGCCTAAATACACCCCCTTGACCGAAAGTTGGTAGTGTTGGAACCTAAGTGTTCTTCACTTTTTGGAGTTGGATCTTGAAGAGGAGTTGGTTAGAAACTTCTAAGGGTCGCTTGGAGCGAGTTGGAGCGTAAGGATTTGGAGCTAAACGTTGCTCAGGATCGACTTATAATCTTGGATAATTTTGGGCTTATCGAGGTAATGATCTTTGTCCCCCTATTGTAATTG